>OZ010589.1:14091714-14359214 GCA_963932145.1 Acanthosepion lycidas
AAAAAAGAAAAGAAAAAAAGAAAAGAAAAAAAAGAAAAAAAAGAAAAAAAAAAGAAAAAGAAAAGAAAAAAAGAAATAAGAAAAGAAAAAATAAAAGAAAAGAAAAAATAAAAGAAAAGAAAAAATAAAAGAAAAGAAAAAATAAAAGAAAAGAAAAAATAAAAGAAAAGAAAAAATAAAAGAAAAGAAAAAATAAAAGAAAAGAAAAAATAAAAGAAAAGAAAAAAAAAAAAAAAAAAAAAAAATAAAATAAAAAAAAAAAAAAAAGAAAAGAAAAGAAAAGAAAAGAAAAGAAGAAAAGAAAAAAAGAAAAGAAAAGAAGAAAAGAAAAAAGAAAAGAAAAGAAGAAAAGAAAAAAGAAAAGAAAAGAAGAAAAGAAAAGAAGAAAAGAAAAGAAGAAAAGAAAAGAAGAAAAGAAAAAAAGAAAAGAAAAGAAGAAAAGAAAAAAAGAAAAGAAAAGAAGAAAAGAAAAAAAGAAAAGAAAAGCCTTTTCTTCTTATATTGTGGTATACTTTTTAGTCAAGTTAGTATTTGTTTTATGCATCTTATAGTTAATATCACTAAACTGATCTCCTGTGCTCTCATATATAACTACAGTGTAAAGAATAAGGAAAAATATTCTCAAAAGGTGAAATTTTTTAATTTTTATGATCTTTATATTCAAACAAGGAAAGAAAAAATGCCTATAATTATCAATGAAATCAACTTGGTGCAGGAAAGGTTTCTTGGTTTATCATAGGATTGTGTACAAAATAAATACATTTGTATTGAGACAATATATCACAATTATACAAACTTGATTAATAAAGAGGATTCATTCAATGTGAATTAAGATTATTTAAGAAAGAAAGAGGTTAACTTACTGAAAACAAACACTGCACAGCAGCATGTATAAATTCTACATAATAATAGTCTATAAGACAACCTTCTACAAATTCTTCAGGTGGAATCGGCCTGCTGGTTTCTCCATGGTAGTTTTTCTCCCATGTATCATTTGTTACATGGCAACCAATGCCATGTTCTAACCACCAGCTTTTGTTTTTTGTACCAATATTTAGTATATACAATTCATTGTTCTGTAAAGAATAAAAAAAAAAAAAAAAAAACATGTTAGAAAGAACATGAAATGCAGAAAAAGGTGCAAGGGAAAGATAATCAAATTAATAAAATCAAAGATGCCTCAATGAATAGATTTCGGCTGAAGAATTGCAAAAATGTCCCCAAATCAAGATTGCCTTGCCCCTTGCTCATTTTTAAAAAAAAAGTCATACTTTGTACATTTACACTTTACTATTGCAGTTAGCATATGACCTTAACAATATTCTGTTAATACTATGATAATTTGTTACTGACTGCTATTTTGTTGAGATTCTCAAATACAAAATTAATAAAGTACAGGTTGTGGTGGGTAAATTGTCATCTAAATTATGCAAAAATGAAAATAACTCTGACATCTCATTTTAACAGATATATTTACCAAAATTATACAAATATATCTTCAACCACGGCCTCCAGACAAGTTCAAAATCTCCTGCAACTCTTCTGAACAGTGTCTTTGTTTAAGTTGGCAAATTCTGCCAAAATCCTTGCCTTCAGTTCGTTGGTTTTACAAGGAGTTTTATTGGTCTCTCACTCTCATGCGCCCAACACATAATCAAGGGGGTTGCAGTCTGGGAAGTTGTAAGAGGTGACAAAAATTGTCTGACAGCCATGACTGGATTCTCCTGCTTGTGTGGCATTGTGCACAGTCCTATTGCCCGACACAGGGTCTTCCAGCAGCCACCCTCTTGACCCAGGGCAGCACTACCTCCTCAGGAACACTTGATTTAGGCCTCTGTGTTGAGTCCGACACCCTCATCAACAAATTTGGGAGTTTTTTTCTTATTAGAATGATCAGATTACATTTTCCAAGCTGCCGTACTGTCGTAATCACCATTAGACTCATCCAATTTTTTCCAAATCCTCTGCACTGTTTTCAGATTGACACCCAAACACTAAAATGTTTGTATTGGAGCTTCTGGCATGAATGCCAAACAGTACAGCATGCTGTTTCCAAATTTCTGGTGGTGTGAATTGCATCATGGTGCTCTTTTTCTCATAGACAATGTCCAACTGAGCCTACTATACTGTGCAGTTGACAAAATCAAAAAACAATGTGCATGCGTGAAATTAAAAATATAAAATGGCAACAATTTACTCATTGTACCCTGTATGTGGCAGACATTAGTAAATCATCATTGTTTGAGACAGTTACATAGATTCATACATAATACATAAAAGATAGCATATTTTCTCGGAAAGTGTTAATGATGTTGGATTAGTGATGACTACTTTAATCAGCTGGTCCCTTTGGTAGGAACCTCAAATGTTAAAGCCTTTTCTGTATTGTTTCAGATAATTCTTCTTTAATGTCTGCATGCACAGAATTCATTAAATAGTCCAATGGATAATTTAGCTGCTGTTGAAGACACCTTTGAATGCATCTAACGTTTTAAATTAGGTCATGAGATAATGTATTTGAAGAAACAAAAGCAAGTGCTACATCTATTTCTATAATAAGAATGTAGGTTTTCTTTGGATTTTCAGTATGGAATAAGAGACAATTTATACTAATTTAGATTGTCCTTTCATCTTTAAGAAGTAAATGAAGTGAAATTCAAATCATAATTTGTCAATAACAATTTGCACAATATAATCCAATTCTACATTATTTTAGCTTACAGTAGACAATCACAGAGGTTACAAAAAAGGTGAGAGACTGACCAACTGATAAAAGGTAGAAAAGAAAGAATTTCTATGTTAGATTATGTAGGACAATGTTAGTAGAGTGTCAAGAGACAAAAAAGAACCAAATTGGCAAAATCCATTCTTTATTTGTTGCAGACTTGAATATTCTTGTCTAATTTACCCAGATTCATTTTGAAATTCCAGCTTGTAGAGTAATTAGACATGGTTAAATGTAGTTGGCAGAAATGTCCAAAAAACAGAATTGAAAAAGTTTGCAATAAACAATGAAAGAAAGAAAACAGGGCAAAAAATATACTAAGCAAACAATATATGCACAAGAGAAAAGTAGGCAAAGCAACATTAATAAGGTAAAAAGATACACAAAGTAAAAATGGCGCTAACACACAAAAAGGATACAGACAAGTGATTGCAGCATTCTGACTTCAAGATGGGAAAGGACAGAAATATGACAGATGGGATTGAGAAGAAGCTATGAAGAAACCCCAGCATGCATCTGTAGGTTTTGTCTATAAATTTGGAGAGGAGTTGTTTTTGCAGTCATACCAATCAGATTGAAACCAACTTAATGCAGTAAGTCTTAAAAAAACAAAACAAAAGGTTAACATAAGTAACTTAGATTGGTCTACTGAAACTTAAGAAAATCAAGAAGTATAAATAACTATTGGGTTTTGTTATGGTTCAGTCATTAGAAACTTGCCACCTAGCAAAATGTGGTTTCATTTTATTTCATGCGTCCTAAGTATGAATAACAATCACAAAGATAAATATAGGAGAACAAGTTTCAAATCCTTCCTTTTGATAATTGTGAAAATTAGAATATCTAGGTAGGTTAAATATCTGCAAGATTCGTTAAAGAATACCTTTGCCAAATTATACATGATATATGCTTCACAAATCCATTAAAAATATGTATTTTAAAAGAATCCTGTTCATCTTAATTAAATGACATAAAAGAATTACAGTCAGGGTTTGTACAAAATAAGAATAAGCAGAAAGAATATCATTATAAAGATTACAAGAGATGCGGCTCTTAGCAAAATTTTGATTAAGAATACAGATTAATATGAACTAAAAGAATTTTATAGAAAGTTAAAAAAAAAAAAAAAAAATTGAAGAGATATTGATTAAAGAGACTTTAAATTCAGAAAAAAATAATCTAATGCCATTTATCATCACAACTCAAACTATAACTTTATATAAACCCTGATGGTTTGCTTTGAAGTTACAAAATAGTGCATATGTGTGTATGGGGGGGAGCAGAGATACAATTCCTTTTAAATATTCTGATAACAGAGAAAAGATGTTAAATACATTCAAATGTATAGAAGATCAGAGATAATGAGAGAATCATAAAGTCCAAATTAGAAAAATCGAAAAGAAACAATGGGCTTTGCTTGAAAGGTTCTTATAGAAAAATACTTGAAGAATTATTTATGCAACCACTATGAAAACGCTTCTTATAGACAGCTTGAGATTCAACTTGATTATTTTTGTAACCAAATGAGCCCAAAGTATAAAAATCTAAATACAAAGATGAGCAGTTCAATATCTATATTTTAATGCTAATTATTTCAAATTATTAATCAAAAACTACCTCCCTTACTAGCTTTTCTGTTAGTGAGGAGGGTGGCATGTCACTCCTACAAGATGAAAAAATAAAACCCATCAAATGGATGATGAGTGTCTCATAGCAACCAACAGACAACATAAGCCTAGGATGGGGGTCACAAGCCTTGAATAGAGATAGAGTCTTGATAAAAGCACTCCATGTACTTGGACTAGCGTGAGTGCCTGAGTTGGGTGCCAGGAAGAGTATCTGCCCTTGTAAAATCCTGCCTCTAATCATTATGATAAATTCACTACCAGGAAGGATCCACCTTTCTTTATTTGAGATTAATCAATCACAGTCCTGTCTTAAGAAAAAAAAAAAAAAAAAAAACAAAAAAAAGACCTGGCACAGTGGATAAGGCGTTAGTTAGATCCAGTGACAGGACCCAAAGAGTGCGAGTTCAATACCTAGTTGAGGTGGTGGTGGAGAACTTGGCGAGGGGAATTAAACAGGAGATAACTGATAACTGATATCCATTAGACATGGCACGTGGAACTAGAACAGTCTACCCCAGTGAGCGAAATAAAGGGTTTAGTTCAACATTCCAACCACCTGAAGAAGGCCAGAGCGTACAACAGCTGAAATGTGATAAATGTGACGACAGAGATGAGGAAAATAGTCCGAATAATGTAAATGATGTACATAATACCTCATCTCAGAAACAGACAAAATCTATGGTATTTTTGACATTTTGAGATTAATTTGCTTTCACTAATAATGGAATAAAAATGACCATCAAGAATAACGTAATCCTTTATTAAAATATGATATATAAATATATAGAAAAGAAACAAAACTACAGCTTTAACTAAAAATTATCAATAATCCAATTAGAGAGGATAGGAAGAAATTTTGTTATTCCAAATGTATAAGAATAGTAATATATTTGTAATTGAACCAGAAATCTTTGCATGTCAACATTCTACATAATGCTACAATAACAAAAACCAAATATATTCATTAGAAAATAATTGTTTATGGATTTTCCTTTTTAAAATTCAAAAGAAAAAAAAGAAAAATGTTGAAATTATTTCCAATGTAAGAATTTAAAGAATAGTATTCATAAACAACTCCAATATACTATATAAACATTACTAGCAGAACAAATCAATACTAATGTACTTAGTTGGGCAGATAATTCCATTTTTTACTGGATAAGGGTCACTTCCTTTTACTTTTGGAAATGATAATTCCTAGATTTTTTTTCAGCTAGGATTTTCATATATTTTCCAATGGAGTTTTTTTTTCTTTGACTTTGAATTCCAAGTTTAGCATTTCAAATTAGGAAAAAAAAATGAATAAAAACATCCCAGAACCTTTACTTCATGATAAAGGTAAGTATTAAAATATAAAAATATTCCCTATATGTATATCAAAAAAAGAGAAAAAGGTTAAATTTGCCAATTTTGAAAATTCTTAATTTAAAGCCATCTTCAGTCTAAAATTCATTAAAATCAGTTCAAACATTTTGAATTGACAACTACTTGACAGCATCAATTTTAATATAGATATTAATTAGCAATATTAATACGAACAACAGTAGGCTCTTCTCCATCCCATCTCATATTTAATTGGATCAATTCTGTCTGCACATGAATGCCAAACTTTATAATTTAGAAATATTAATAATAATGCTTTTAATAAGACACTACAATTTCAAAAATAAATAAATAAAAAAAAAAAACATGTCATTCAACTTGTAATTGTTCTCTAATAGGAGTTAAGCTAATTAAGAGCTATGTTGCAACATTTAATTTTATGTTTTTTCAATGCATAATCAGTTAATGTCAAAGAATCAACAGATTTGAAGAAATAAATACAGACTATAACCAGGTTAAAAAAAAAAAAAAATACTCTAACAAAATTCCAAAGTCCAACAGATTCAAGCAACAGAAAAATGGTATTCTAAGGTTAATAACGATTCAAAATTGTAAAGAATGGTTCTAGGTGTCTTTTGCAATCTTTTATGGAATTGAAATATTTTTAAGAGAATTCAGTAAAAATCCAAATAAGAGTTAATTTGAAGATGCAATATCTGCTGAAGATGATAAATAGAATAAACATTTATCAACCAAGCTGTAAAGATTTTTATCTGATCACCAAAGAAACATTTGCCCTGATTATCCTAATGGACTACAGTGTTTCTATTAACTATTTCATGGTGCTTTTTGGAAATGACTCGGTCTCAGTGGGTGCAGTAGCAAGAGGACTCTTCTAAGCTCACCATATACAAAGTATCACCTAGTTTGGTTAAAGACCAGCCTTTTGTATGGCTTAGTAAGGCTTCATTTCACTTGCTTCCACATTTTGTTGTAAAATATCAGAATGAAGCACAAGACAATATGTCTCAAGGACAATTGCATTAGATATTTCAAAGGCCTTTGACAAGGTGTGGCATCAATTATCAAGTCCTTCCTAACAGGTTGGTCCCTGAAAGTAATTGTTAACAGCAAAATCTACTAAAGCTCAAGTGATCAACACAGACATTCCCCCAGAGTTTGTTTCTTGGTCCAACTCTACATTAACAATCTGCCTAAGAGTATACTCTGATCATTTGTGAATATTTATGCTGATGATACAAAGGTATATTAGCCCACAGCCAAAATTCTATATGACCAGAGCCTGGCACCTAATCTCTCCTCTGACCTAGTTCTAACAACTCGGTGAAAAAAAACTGGCTGATTACATTCAAGGCTTCAAAAACCAAACTAGCAATGTTTCATCAACCAAGCAGACCCTGAATTTTCTTCTATCACAATGAAAGAGACCCTGTACCTTGAGCACCTATTGGGACTCAACCCAGATCTCAAATGGAACGTACATATAACCCATTGTTAAAGATGCTGGAAAAATGGTCAGTTCACTGTACCACTCCAGTAAGTACCCAACTACTCCCACTATCCTCTACCTTTACACAAGCCAGATCAGGCTGAAAATAGAGTACTGCTGCCATATATGGGCGGGAGCTGCCCAGTCTTCACTTTCCAATCTCCAGAGAGTTCAAAAGTGTCTCCATGTCCTTGTGGGTGATGAATTATTTTTCACAATACAACCCCTTTTCAAAAGACAAAATTTTGCAAGTCACTTGCTGCTCTATTACTATTTCCATGGAAAGTGTTCAGATGAACTAAATTCCTTAATTCCACCAGTTCTAACCTTCACAGCCAACACCTGCCATGCCATAGACCTTATAACAAAAATTACCCTCATTTCCTTTGTATTCCATTAGTGAGTAAGTTCCACTTGGGCAGCTTCTTCATACAAACCACTTCTGATTCCCAAGAGGATGCTTCCCCAGTCACTACAATCTTAACCTATTCAAGTCTAGGATTAACCATTATTTTCCCGACATATGCTCATAAACTGTGCCTTTTACTCTGTAACTCTCTACAGTGAATACCTGTTGGGCCTTGTAGAGTGATATTGAAAAAATATATAGCTTCATGCTTAATAAGAATAAATCAATCTTTAAAAAAAAATACATAAAATTTGATTTTAAGAAAAAAGATCAAGTACAAATGTACATTCAATAGTTTTATGATAAAGCCCTTATCTTATATTAAATATTTTTAAGTACCAATATTTGTAAATGTGTCAAAAATTTCTTTTCATATGAGAAAGAAAAGAAACTAATGATGTCAAATACTTACTATAAGACAGTTCTCTTAAATCTTATCAAATGATAAACTATATAACATTTCTGACACTATAAAACTTTTCCAATAAAAGAATAATTTCAAATAATTTACCTAGTAAACAATGATAATAGACATTAACAAAACAACAGCACAATAAAGTGAGATTTCAGACATGTCAAATATACCAAAATGAGACGTCTGTATGATTTTGTGCTAATTTGTGCATGAAATTGGAAGAATTTTGATTACAGGTAAAAACAATCTTTCCTCCATCAATGTAAATAATGAACAAGTTTTGCATTGACATAGAAGTAACTTACCCGGTTTAATATTCCTATTTCCAAGTATAAGCAAATCACAAAAACATTCCATCCTATCCATATGAGACTCCAAGTTGAATACTGAAAGTAGAAACAACAGACTTTTTAATTTCAATCATTAAATATCAACCATATAATTTCATTTTGTACATTTGATGACACTCATTTTTAAATGTTAATATTGCTATACAAAAACATTTTATTATAAAAACAAGATGGAAATTCATAAAAAAACTTCTAAAAAAATAACTTGGTTTTATGAATAAAGAAAAAAAACAAAACAAAATTCATTAAGGTATTTTCTTTCCACCTGCTCACTTTATTCTGCTCAACTGTATACTTTGGAATCAAACCTTATTTTATTCTTTCTGATGAAACCTGTTTGATTTATATAAAGTGAAAGTAAGAATTGTTAAAGTTTTTTATTTGTACACGTAAAATTGGAATATAAATCTATTATTGTATTTAACAACCCATTACTATTGCAAATGATGAGTAAGAAAATAAAAAATAAAAAGGGTATAAAAAGAAAATTAAAAAAGGTTTAAATATACAAACTTAAAGTGATCTAAAGTCTCAAAGTCCAGAATATATAAAGGGTGTGAAAAAGTTCTCAGCCCAACTTACATTCCCCATATCAGTATTTCAATGATGAAGCAGTAGGTTTTTTTGAAGGGGGGAGGGGAGGGTAAAAATACTCGATAACAATGTGTTAATTTGTTGGGTGAATAAGGGAAATACTCCATGTGATTCAGGACTTTAGGTCATTCCTTTCCTGATCAAGCCAAACACCTTTCAGCACCCACTAATAAGTTTAAAATCACGCAATATTTGCACAGTACTATTTTGGCAAATGTGACAAATACATACAAAAAAAAAAAAAAAAAAAAAAAAAAAAAGCAAAAAGGAAATCTTATAATAAATGTCATTTTTAATAAATCTGTTTTCTTTAATTTATGACAATTTTCAATAATTTAAGTTGTCACTGAAATAAACTGTTCTTTAACACTTCAGCATTCAACCTGCCCCATAAATATTGACTCTCAATGTTGAACCTGTGCAACTCTGCCATAATATATGACAACATCATCACAAATAACACAGGAAGTCAAGCAAACAGTGAGACTTTGAAAACCAATATTTATATGGGTAGGTTTGAGCATGTTCAATGATAAAGGTTTAAATATTAGGTTGGTGCAAAAATAATGCCGTTTTCTCACATAGTAACATATATGAGAAAACGACATTATTTTTGCACCAACCTAATATATAACTATTAATGGTAAAATAATGATGTAATAATGTCAAAAAACGACATTATTACATCATTATTTTTGCACCAACCTAATATATTTAATAAACTTTAGTGATCCTTTCATATACAACCACCTGATTGTTCAATTTATATTAACTATCATCTATAGGTAAAATCAAGGTCTTCATTTATAAATTTCTTAGCATAATTATAAGTTAATTAACTGAGCTGATGAGTTCAACTAGAGAATAATTAAATCAGTTTAGGCAACAGCAAGAATATTTAAAAAAGGATTCCACTCAAATTCTAAATATAAAAGGATTCCACTCAAATTCTAAATATAAAATGAACAATGGATCTTTCTCATTTCAAAAGAGCCATATAGACATTATTTCTTTTAACACTAGAATATTATCAGATTTTATAGTGTGAAAGAAATAAAAACAATAGATTAAGGGTTGAGGAAAATGTTTTAAATTCAGAAAATTAATATAAAAAAATTTAGGAAGGTTAATTTTTCTTTTTCCATAAAAATAACAAATATAAATATAGAAAAGAAGTTATCTTTAAAATCGGACTTTAAGAGAAAATCTTTGCTAAAATCAAATTGCATGGTTAGATTGAATAATAAAAATATAAAAATGCAATTGTAATTGATATTGAGGCAATGAACATGGTAGGATATGATGTGAGAAGAATGTGTGGCAGGAAAACAGTGAACAGAGCAATATTTTAGAATTTGAGGCCAGAGTGATTTTAACAAGTAGCACTGTCAAGGTTATAGTATGTACAAAAATCAATAAACCAGCATCACTGCTGCCTTCTCAACCAACACCACCTTATTACAGTTTCTGATCTAGACATCTAAGAGTAACAAACAATTGACTTTTTTCTTGTACAAGGACTTGCTTATAGAAAGCCATTTCCTCTTCTTTCAGGAAACAAATATGAATTACATTTTTTTTTTGTTTAGTGAAGGGCAATGTGGGGTAAGGAGTTAAAAAGTAATGACTAAATGAACAAGTTATTTCAGCTGGGATTGGAGGTTGCAAAAGAACACTGATAAGGGAAATATGGAAACTTGTAACAATTTCTCTTGATATTAAGGAATAAACAGAAGATTTCAAATGATTTGATTTCTTCTATTATCATGTAATACTAACAATATCTGTTAGAATTTTTGCAATCAATAATTATCATCATACGATTTGCTATTTGAACCAGCAGGCTCACCTTGATCAATGTTTCAGCTGTTGTACTGTCCAGCCTTCTTCAGGTGTGTCATCATACTCAGTAACCTTGAGATTCTGAACTGAACCATTAATTAAATCCAATGTGGCAAACTATTCTCATTCTACCTTTCATGCATTTTTTTTCATATCAGTTAATATTCACCAATTTTATTCATTGGTCTTTTGTCAGTTTCTTCCACTGAAACAGGATATGTGACTTACCAGTACTACCAGATCCAGGGATTGAACTCACAACTAGCAGAAAACCAGATATATTTTAACCAACAATTTAAACTAGTAGGCCATGTTTCTCTTGGGACAATCCCTGAGTCTGGTAGTGTGGAAAAGTCACATACTTTGGTTCTGTGACAAGCAACACAAAGATACAACTGGTATTAACTGATAAGATTTTATCTACCCTGAAAATAGAAATCAGAATGAGAATATACCCCTGTAGATTGAATAAAGGGTTTCATCACTGATTTAGGCAGACACCTGAAGAAGCCCAAAGGATATAACAGCAGAAACGTTGGGAATATAACCACCAACATGAGCATGTTGGTCAGAATAGCAAAGTGTATAATAACAATGACAATAATTATTATTAGTTTCCTTTTTACCATAATTCACAGGAATTAGTTTATGATGTAAAATACATTTTTAAAAAAAAAAATACTAATTGAATATTAAAAGGAGTTGGGATGTCATGAAAAACTTATGTTTGATCAGATCTGACCCAGTCATTCATTCTCTATGTTTAACAATGAATTGTAATAAAATGGAAACAAAAATAATTTCCAATTTTTTAACATTTTCTTGCATTTAAAAATGAGCTGATTTACAGTCTATTTGAGTTTGTTACTTAAACCTTTTATCTTTTCCATTTGAAAAAAAGCATTTATAATTAGTTACAAAACAGGCCCTGAAATAAATCACCAATTATTATACAAATTTTATGGCATTAATTAAAAATATTTTAGCAATTCTGTAAATTTAAAAACTTAATGAACAATATTACTTTGAATTGTTATTGTAAGTATTAATTTTGAAATAGTTTGTTTTTATGAGTAATATATCAGGTTTTAGTTAGCAGTATAAAGTTTTATACAAATCAAGTGTTAATGAATCTAAAACTTTGAAAACTTAGAGATTCACCAAGATCGAAATAATTTGGCTTGGTTCCTTGTCTTCTTTGCAGTAATAAAGATGGACAAAAATGTCTCATCATGCAAATCCCTAAGTTAACTAAAATTTTACAATTTTGAATCTTGATTAAAATATTTGGCAAATTGAGAATTTAAATGTTAGTTTTCTTGATATCTATAACTTTTTCTACTTTCAAGTTGTTTTTTTATTATTAACTAAAAGAATCAAGTCATATCAAAAGTTTTTACAATAATTTTTATTATAAATGTTTATTAAATTTCATTATTTTCATTTTATCAATCAATATTTATGCATCTTGTTTGTTCATCATGGAAGTCCTGCCCCACCCCATGGTAAAGCAGTGCAACATTGATTATACTTTAGATCTCCCTTTACAGATTAAAGTAGCATTATTATCATGTATGCATCCAATAATTGTTGAATAGATCCACTCCATAAAGTAAATGCTTGAGTGGTTCATTTAATTGAAGTTTGGCTGATGTTTGGATATTGACTAAGAGAATTCAAAACTGTCAGTCACTGGTAGACTTAGTTTTTTTTTCTAAAACTGATGACCATGCATTTCCCAAATCAATGCATTTGTTTGAAGACTGAGAAAGTTAAGCAATCATCTGTTTTAAGAAACATTAAGATATTCATTCTTCATATGAAAGCTTTGTGCAAATAGGTTGCATTATAATTGCTGCCAGACAATGATACAAACTCAACCGGTCATGTATTTTTGACAAAAACAAAGACTATTTTATACTCAAATTTGTCAATCACCAGAATTTGATGAATTAACTAAACAGTTTGCTTATCTAATTCTTTCAGTTATTTGTGTCTCTGAATATATTTTTAAGTAATCATGAGAATATTTTTCTGGAAAGTAAAATTTTTATTCAACACCTTAAATTGTAAATTCTTAGAACATGAAAAGGATATTACAGCACTTGATAAGAACCAGGAAAAATGCTATTTCATACTTAGAGCTGACTAAAATAAAAAAAAACAAACCTTTTATACAAGAATAAATAAAAATTTCCTCATCACCATGCTTAATCATTATAAAAGTTTTATCAGTGTGTCATAAAAACAGCAATGTTGAAATAATTGAAAGAAAAAACACTTTTAATTCTTAACCAAACAAAATCAGGAATGGTTAATGGCAAAGTCACACTAAAAGATTAAATTGTTGAAATATTTTGGAAAAAAAAATTATTGGATGAAAAACTTTAAGGAATGGGAAAGGATTATGTAAACAGGTTTCATCCCATTTAGTGATAAAGTTAATCTGTAATGAAAAGAAAAAGAATTTTTGTAGGAATTTAAGCAAATATATTAAATACCATATTTGTGAGTATATAAAGAAATGCAAAACTTTATTACACAGCATTATCCATTGTGTTGATATTATAACAGGGATCATCTCTCAACTTGAAAATGGACACACTACCTCAGATACAATGATAGGCTTGTGTGTGCATGTTTAAACATTTTATAATTAATTTCTTTTAAAGCAGAAACGTGTCAATTTTATATAACCAGAGAGACATCTTCATTTACAAGATTTTGTGGGAAGTGTACAAAGGAAAAAGTATTTGTCATTGGATTCAAAACTTGAGACATTATGGAGATAAGCAAGAATATTTCAAGTCAAATATACAGAGGAAATAATTAGATGACAATATTTTTGTAATCATTTTGAAAATTAACCACTTAAGAAAAATTGAGAATAGTTAACTAAAAATTGATGTTAAAAAAAAAAACAAAAAAAAAAAAACATTCATTTCACATTTAACAAGAGTTATAATTTTTAAAATTTCTATTTATTCATGACAGAGTAAGAGTCAAAAATTACTAAGCACTTAATGATACATGAAAGATCTCATCTTTTACTTTAAAACATTTCATATTACAAAGGACAATACAAATATTAGGTTTACTGTAGAAAAACAAAGTGCCAGTAAAATGCAGACATTTAGTGAATTCAAGTTCCTTGAAAAATTTTAAGCTGCTTCTGATGCAAATAAAGAAACAAGAAACAAAACATTTTATAAGCCATAAGTACAAAAACACAGCATCAGAATCAATGAGTTAGCAAGTCTATTTTCTGCAAGCAATAAACTGAAATGAGAGACTATTACTAACAAAATCATAGAATCCTTGCAAATTATTCCACTTGATATAATTCCCTTCAAGAGAGATTGTCAAATGATTCAGAAAAAGTTATAGAGTGTAAGGATAAGCAGTCCTAATCAGTCAAGAAAAGTTGCTATTTACTAGTCATAAGCAATCATTAGCATTTACAGTAAGGAGAAACAATAATGACCAAAATAGTTTTTTTCTCGTTAGAAATTAAAATGATTTTAAGTTAATGCATGACTGATGCCAAAATTTTGCACCCTTTGCATAAACCCATCCTAAATTGCAAATTTTCAAAAATATTTTTGGTAGGAAGAAATGAAAATCACTATATTTGAAACAAAGACATTTCAAATCCCAAGAATAATTAAAACATCAAACTGATTATCTTTCTAAGAAAATATTTCAGTACACAAATCATTCTCAACTAAAGGGCATTTAGTAAAATGCATAGCGCCACCAAAGACTAACACATTTTACTTTACACATCTTTAAGTGTATTTACCTTTAAAAGGTTACTTGGTGTAACAAAAATCAGTACAATATTTTGCCTACAGTCAGAGAAGAAAACTAATCAAGGTTAAAAACAACTTCCTTGCCTGGGGTAATATTCTTGGGAATCGTGTTGTTAAAAGACAACTTTGGGTGCATCAAAATATGTAGATGCTTTTTCTTTTGAAAATTTTGTCACCCATTCGCAATCAGATTAATTTTGATTAACTCATTAGATGCCCACTGTCATTAATGGACTGGTGGAAACCTATAATATGGATTATTTTTTTTTAAGAAACCTATAATACTGGTTTTATTTTATTTTTTTAGAAATCTATAATTAATTCTGGATTTCTATATCAGATTTTATGGTGGCCATTAATTGCTAAACCAAATAATCTATTTGGCAATATTATTGAATGTCTGTAGGTTTAAGCTTTGAGAATTTATTCTTATCACTTGCTTTTGAAACAAAGTATGATAAGCAGGGATTGAAATTAACATTATCTGCTTCTCCTGGAGATGATAAAACATTAGGTTGGTATGACTGGTTAGGTTTTTTGGGATGGTACAAAATGTTTAATTAAAAATTCTATTATATTCTAAAAGCAACAAAAACTTTCTTACCAAAGGTGGTGGGCTTTTAATAAATAGAGCATGCTTGCATGTAACCTCACACAAAAACAAAACTCAAGTATTTCTCTTAAAATTGGCAAATAAAAAGCGAATTAAAGTGAAGACTGACGAACATAAATTTAGATATTTGTATCATGAATCTGTAAATATGAAAAACATTAACTGTAATTGTAAGAAAATTTTTTCTTTAAGAAACGTGTGAAAATTATATTTTTCTGACAATTTTTGGTTAAAAACTTGAATGAATCATAAAATTTATGTGTTCATCTTATAAACTAAATTGAAAATACAAGGAAGTATTTTAAAAATAGAAAATTTAGTCACAGCATGAAGCATGCATTTGTAAAAAGATTTTTGACAAAGCCTTTAACGAGAACATTTTTTGATTATGAATAGGTGAAATACATAAAACAGTTCTTAAAGTATGATAAAATTTAGTTTGAGAATGAAAAGTGACAAAAAGATTTCCATGTAAAATTATTTAAGGTATCTTTGTTTCTATTATGCATTAATAATTTTTCCAAATTCTTGAAGGCTTTAATTACATCTTTAGACTGTGCAGTTCCTGCAAGAAACAAAATAGGGAATTATATTGCTAAAACTGTAGGAATTGCTTTAATAGATTCTATTGATTATATCTTTAAGCCAACATCATTAGGACCAGATTAAGAATTTCTACTTTCTGGTGCTGCTGTTCTTGGTCCATGTACTCAAAGTTGTTTCTTTCTCCTCTTTCTAACTTGTTCTGCCTCAAAGTTTGGTTGCATCTATCATTCCTTTGCAATTACACTAGCATCAATTAAAACTTATTGAAAACACTTATCACATCTGGTGGTGTCTTGCAGCTAAATCAGATTCCTTATTTTGTAGTTTTACCTGTAAGATTTACTTCCAAAAGCAAATTGCATCTTATAACAAGTGATAATGTAAATTTGAACTAACAAATTGCATCAGCAATTTAGTGTTTCCAGATAAACCTTTTCAGCTTGTGTCAAAGATCTATTAAATTATCTTGTGTGTGTGTGTGTGTGTGTGTGTGTGTGTATATATATATATATATATATATATATATATATATATATATATATATAATCAGAGGACTGGCCATCGGATGTAGTTTATCATCATGTCTAGTACTAAGATGAGAACAGTTTGAATAAACACAATATGCTAAAGTGTAGTGACAATTCCTCATCTTAGAAATAAAAAACAAAATTATCTGTTGAATCAAACTGAAGAATGTATTGCTTTCTGATAACACCTTGCAATATCACTGACTACAAAGTTTAAAGAATCTGCATTGCATGCAACCCCTCACCACCACTACCACACAAAAGCATGTAGGTTTATGTCTCTGAGATTCTTCTGTACACCATTTACTTTGTGTTTCATGCTACTTCTATAATACAACCTTGACCACAGATTTTAAATTGGTGATCTGATTTGCTCCATCAGCCTAAAAAGAGTTTCTCTCAACCACACAAAACCCAAGAAATGTTCTCTCCTATAATGACTTCAGGTTCAAGGCATCTCATTATCTGAAGATTTGATTACATGAATAAAATCTACAATCCTTTTACCTAATATGATAAACATTAGGTGTGCACATCCAGAATAGCTGAATAGAATTTGATTAAGTTTCCCGGTGTCAAAATTTGCTAACTTATAGCACCTGACAAAGTGCTCATTTTGAATATATTTTACTAAGAGTTGAGCAAATATTAATCCTACTAATAAAGGATCAAATGTGTTAAATATCCTACAATCTTTAAAATTTTTTTGATTGCTCATATTATACAAATTTGTTATTACATCATGGTCTGGCAAGTTTTGCTGGCAAAAAACTCTGGCCAAATCAATGAAGTGTTACAAGATATTGCCAATATTATTGTCCTTACTTAATTTTCTCTTTGTTAAATCAATTATTTCCTTTATAGATAAGTGTAATTCAAGTCCATGCAAAATCTGATCATTTTCTTAATGATCAGTATTCCACTCAGATAAAGAATTACTCCAATGTTCCAGTATTTTGAACCTGTTTCATGCAAGGATGATGCACCATTTTCTTCACTAAACAACCAATAGTAAAACAGAAAATAATGCACATATTTGAGGTTGAATATATCAACCATTGACAACTCACTCCTAACTGATTTGCTAGTCTTCTTGTGTCATGGAGATTTTTTTTTTTTTTTGATCCTTTGGTAAAATCATGTGATACAACCTGCTGTGATCCATGTTGTATATGCTGTCACAAATTATCATTTCCTCAGTGAGGCCAATTGGCATGTTGACTGTAATTCAAATCAGGTACATGAACATCTTTGGTAAACTTTGCAATCCTCTCACTTTTCTTGACATTCTTTATATTCATCTGTATGCTTTCCAAAAATATCTTCAATTTGTCAAACTACCATCATTAGTAAGAGTACCACATTCAGTTCCCCCGGTGCCACTTACAACAAGTATACGGTCATTTTCTTTTTCTTTTAACTTGCTTGCTCCTTGTTTTCTCTTTTGTTTGCAGTACAAAGTTAGGTATTTATTTTTATCAGTCATAGTTCATGAGAAGAAAAAATAAAAATATGCAATTGCTTTGATCCAAAATGAATTATTAAATTGAATACTATTGGTAATGTTGAAAACAATATCAGAAAATGGCAATGAATGCTCAACAATTTCATCACAAATTAAAACTTAAAATGACCAAGATTCTTGATTGATTTGTCTTTTATGGCTTATCAACTACTTGCAGGTTATTTAAAGCCAGAAAATATTTTTACATCGTAAGAATTTATTAGAAATAATGATTTACTGATACAAATCATACTAATGGAGAGAAGAGGTGGGTTTATACCTTTCCCAAGGGTATTTGTATGTAATTGAACATAAACCCAACTGGAATTGGAACTCTACTCTCCAATTTCAAGCCATTAGCCATTACACCACTTGCCCTATCCAAGTTTACAGCACTTGGTATTCTCAAAGTACTGAGCAAGTTTGACACTGCTTAACTTTAGTGTTCATACAAGAATTGGTGTTCCAACATGATATGGCCATAAGACTTATAGTAGGATATATAAGCAATTTTAATTCTTGTTACACTAAGTTGAAGATATATTTTTGAAGAGTAAAAAATGCAAAGTTTCCAGCTGAATTACCATCTTGTTTTATGGTTTGCTATTTGTTTATAATATATTTAATTGCCTGAATTGTGATATTGTGAATCCGCTGAGAGAACTGGCACAAATTTTGTTCTTAAAAAAATTTATCCTGGTTATATGGAGCCAGAAATAAGTTGAATTTTTATATCAGTAGGATTTTTTGGATCAAAATGACAATTTTTGCTTGTTTCCCTCAAAAATTGTGTATGTAGTTTTAAAAAGGTGATATTGATATGTTTTATGCAGGATATATTTTTCATATTTGCAAATTATATGTCAGTACAAATTACATAGGTTACACTCAGTCACTAGATGTTTCCATTAAGATACATTTAATTTGTGAAAAAAAAAAAAAAAAAACAAAAAAAAAAAAAAAAAAACAATGTTGTCAATGTATTTCCATAAAGTTAAAAGGCTACTTTTGTTGTTTTTTGTTAAGTTTTCCTTTTATTTTTTAAGGTGCCCCTATCTAGAAGGAATGTTAAAGACTGAAATTTTTGTCAGTGATCTATTTTTTTTTTTTTTTTTTTTTTTTTTTACTTATGCCTGGAAAGGTACAGGTTTCTGTCACATTCTAATTTTTATAAAACTAACCCTGAAAAGGTTAGTACTTTAGTCTTCTAAAATTGGCATCTTGGTTGGCTGCTTATTTAGTCTAATAGCAATGCTAGTTCTGCTTTAATTTACAGTGACATACCATTAATCAGTCAGGTGGAAAAATTGGACAAGGTTACAATTGTGGTTCATTCACACAAATCATACATGATCTGGTTTTGAGAATTTCTAACAAAGATGAAAAAAGTTAGATAAAAAAAGCAAAATATATAGATGGTGATTTTGATCACTCATAAAAAAGTGAATAAAAAACAATGCAAAAAGAAAAAAAACATTGTAAATTTTGACAAATCTCAGATTTACAAATTATTTCGATCAATTTTTTTTTTAAATAATAATACTGAAGAATGAATTTTCAGTATCAAATTTCACAAGAATTTTAATCTGTTGTCTGCTTTTTTAATGAATATTAAAAAAAAAAGAGAAAAGAAAGAAAGGCTGGAGTTAAATTTATGTGATTATCAGTTCTTCACTTTTGAAAATATTTTTTTTATCTGATCTATGATAAGCTTAATGATCAAGTTAAAATTTTGATTATTTTAAATGAAACTTTTATCTTCAAAAATTCTTGATCATTTGATATAAAATATTCTTCATTCTTTAAACAGAAAAATATTTATTCTATAAAATGATATAAATTTACATTTTCATCCAATTCATTTAATACAATAAACTGATGATTGGTCATTATATTGATTGATTTGTTTTTTATGGATTATCAATCATTTGTGCATTATTTAAAGCTGAAACATTTTGGATTGTTAGAAGAATAATTTTTTTTGAAAGTGAATATTTAGAATAACAATAATTTTTCCAGATACAAGTCCTACTATTTAACATAGCTGGTGGGGGGAGATGAATTCATAGCGTTTCCCAAGGGTATTTGCATGTAAGTGAATGTAATAAACCTGGATTGGCTATAGTAACTGAAGTTTAAATTATAATGTGTGTTGAAAGAAAAGATCAAAGTATTGCACCTAAAGACCCTCTTTGTTACAATGAATTAAGATAAAAAGGTTTCATTACTTTGACATAAATACAAGAAAAATAAACTTTAAAAATTTTGATGAAGATACAGTTTATTACTTCAATAATAATAATTCAATCAGAGATATTGAATTGACTCATCTGGATAAGACAAGTTATCATTGACAGTTAAAATCACACAAGATAAATATCGATAACTAGCAAAATAATACTGATTATTATCAATAAACTGTAGAAGTTAAAAATTCAATGTAAATTATACAGTACCTTATTCAAAAAAATTAAAAATAAAATAAAAATATCAAAATAATGAACACTTATTGTCCCTATCTGCTTAGCTCCAAGGAATAAGACTCCTTAAGTAAAAGCACATACCAATGTTACAACTGAAATACACCACACGTTCCAAGAATGTGTGTATCTTTTGATAAGATTAAATGATATTAATCACATTATTTCTTCCCTGCATATCTGACTGGTTTTAAAAATCCCTGCCCATCTGACTGGTTTAAAAAATTCATTTGTGTGGGGAAAAAAAATAAAAACCCTTCTCCAACACACAAAATAATATAAAGTAAATAAGCATTATATTTGATGAATTTCAGAAAAAAAATACTTCACTAATCAATTTATGCTTTGATCAATGAATTTAATAATAGAACTTGCAACTTTGGTTAATTGATAGAGTAATAAACTCGCTACATCTGTCCTCCTTTATGACAGTGAATGTTGGACAGTCTCCTCAAAAATGAAGAAGAGACTCAAAGCCGTAGAGCAGAAGAATGCTGAGGATACCATGGACTGAACAAGTGAGCAACAATGGTTTTGGGAGGATTCAAACAAAAAGGAAACTCCTACTTAACATCAGGAAGAGGCAGTTGAAATTTCTGGGACATGTAATGAGAAAGGAGGGGCTTGGAAAATCTGATACTCACAGGGTAGATAGAGGGAAAGTGGGACAAGGGAAAACAACATGTGACATACTTAATGGGCTTGAGCAAGTGGATGGCAAAACAGGGTCTGGGAAAAAATAAAGTCAAAGCTTATTGAGAGCTACAAGGGACAGGAGAAAATGGAGAAAGTAATACCTAGAAAATTAATTTTTTCAAAATTTCTAATTACAGTTACTCGTTATGTGTTTATTTAAATTTTCTTGTTCAGTTATTTTTATAAATTTATGAATAAAAAATGTTTCATATTTATTTCTTTATAAAATGGTAAATGATAAAAAATTTCATTATAGTTTGTTTGCATTTCTATAATCCTTTAAATATAAAATTAATCTTGTAAATAAATAATCTAACAACTAAATCGTATGTAATTTTTTTTGTTATTAAAATTCTAAACATAGTTTTTTAAAACAATAAACATAGTAGAGGGAGTATACAGTAATAGTGGTGCCAAAAGAAAAAAAAACATCCTTTTGACACACTGGTTTTTTTTTGGCAGGTCCAAAGGTTAAACATTGCCACTTCATTTGTATCTAAGAGCCAAGTATCACTTCAATTCAAAGGAAAGTTCAAAATAATGTGGATGTAGCAAGGAATTGATCAAACCAGGTGAATCATTGAAATGAGGATAAAGTTCATCTTCATATCCACTTTTTAATTCACAACAAATGCTGTGAAAGAAAAACATTAAAAATTTTAAATTAACTGACAATGAAATTGAAAATATTAAAAATTGCAAAGCCAATTTGAATGTTTTACCTCCCCAACAACAATTTACCAATTTTTAAAAACAGTAAAATAAAAACACTTATGCACTGTAAGCTATCTTAGTCACATTATAAAATTGTGTATTTGGGCAGCAATCCATCTTTTATGTAAGTTTACTTAAAAATGATTGACAAGGAGCTGTGGTTAAGTTTCTTTCATGTGTTCTTATAAGTTTTTACTTTTCAGAACATAAATTATATAAAAATTATCCGAATGTTTTATATATGCAAGTGCTTTCAGTTATACTTTTAGCCATTATTTTATTTTACTTTTAACTAAATGTAGGGATTGTTTTATGTATGTATCTAGAGTTATAAGAATGTTTTATTTTCTAAACATGGGCAGCATACTGAGACAGTGATATAGCTAATATTATTGAGTGTTAGTTTTTTTCTTTTTTATTAATAATGCTTCTATTATTTTTAGGCTTCTTTTTACAAGTGGATGGGACTATTATATTTGTATTATCAAGGAGTATGTTGTGGAGAGAGTTTGGTAGGTCTCTATATGTATTTAAACAAGACCTAATTGATCTATGGTCAGAGAGATGTAATTCAAGACTTCTTAGGAATGTAGTATATCCAAAATAATTATTTATGAATTTGGATTGGTCAAGAAGCAGTTCCTTAAGGAACATGTGAATTTGTAAATAATATTGGTTCTCTGTAATTTGGATCTTGCAGATGAATTATTTTTGACAATGAGGTTAGCAGATTTAAATTTTTTTATAATAGATAATGTAGCAAAAAAGCTTTAACTTTCTTGTAACCAATGCCTGCAATCAGTTTCTTCTCTCTTATCCACAACACGTGTAGCTAGTTCAACTGTCTTTTTTCTTTTCCCTTGTTGCCTCACTCTTCCTGTTTTTATGTATAAGTGACAGCCAAAATTTGCATATGTGCAAAGATAAGGGAGAGAGTATCTTACTTTTTAAATGTGTTAGCTGTGAAGCCACCATATCTTTCTCCTTTGGACAGTTTACATGCGAGGCATGTTCAAATCTTTGCTTGTGCTGGAGGTAAATTATTTTATTCTTGATTTTATTCTAGTGTTGCAAAAAATACATAAAACCCTGGGCCTCTTTTGCTTTCAGTGGTAGTTCACTACACTCCCTCCTGATCTTATGATCACAGCAAATGCAACCAGGGCGAGTCCTCTTCTACCGGGTACTTCTCTGAGGGAGAGCAATATAAGTTTCACCTTCAGATGAATCACCACTTGATGAGTCATTGAGTTTTCCTGCACCAGGCTCTGTGCTGCTGTTATCCAGAGAATCATCTGGCAAAGTTGATCTCAAGTCAACTAACAGCTCACTTTCTGTTGAATCACCTCTATATTCAGATATAGAATACAACCTCAAAAAGGGATGCAAGTCCTTCACATGCTAGGGAATTCTGTCAACCTGTACTGACTGAACTGTTAACTTTGGTTATGCGGCCCATCTTAAACTTAGTTGTATACCTCCCTTGCAGAGTCTTAACTCGAGCAATGTCTCCCATCTTGTATACTCCTCAAGTATTCCATGGTTCAAGAGGAGGTGTTGCATCGATGCCCCCATACATGGACATGATACTTATGTAGCACAGCTGCTGGCACTGTAATGGTGAGATGTTGTCCTTAGGTGTGATGTTATGCCAGTAGACTGCCTCTGGTATGGAGCACTGCTTTCTATTAGGTTGGTGCAAAAATAATGTTTTCTCACATAGTAACATATGTGAGAAAACAACATTATTTTTGCACCAACCTAATAGTAGCAATGGTTTTAATGCTTTTCTGACTCCGTTTGACTATACGATCCCCAGTAGGTACTTAAGCACATTGAAATCAAAGTTACACACCCCAGTCAAAGAGGAATTTTCTGAAGTGCCCACATGTGAAAGCCATGTCATTGTCAGTTAAGATTTTGGTTGGTGGACTCTGCTTGAAAAAAAAAATTGATATTAACTAGTTAATGATAATAGTGGAGTTGTCAACAAAGCAGTTGCCATATTGTAATTTGAAATGGATCACAATCAATAAGGGTTAGGAAGTGTCCACTGCCATAGTATGTGATATCCATCGCTAACCTGCTCAAGTTGTTTTTCACTACAAGATTTCCTTTCTGATAGTGTACTGGTGCCGGTTCAATAGATTGGCAAGCTTCACAATTCTTTACGACTGAATTTGCAACTGTTGTTGATACTGAAGGGTCGACAGACCTGGCAAAATACAGTGTCCTCTTCATACCCAGGTGCCCACTTTGTTGGTGGATTTTAAATACCTCAACTTTCTTATAGTGGTGGACCCTTTGTTGTACAGGTTTAACTCCTTTGTGCAGCTCCAACCACCTCTGGGGTACTCTGGCCTGTTCAATTTAGTGCTGATTTGACCAGCTCCACATCCATTGTCAATGCATACTTATCAACCAGTGAGCAAAGTGTTTCCAGTCACCATCTTATCAACATCTCACTGGCTGCCCTCATTTTTACATGTCTTCCCAGTCAAGGTGTCTGATATCCAGCAATGAACACATGCAGAATCGGTGATCAGGTGCAAGACCATCATCTGCCATTGGAGGACCAGACTGATGCCTTTTATCATTGCATATAGTTCTGCTAAATTAATATGCTTAGCATATCCTGTTGGATACAACCAACAAGCATCCTCAATGCCTCCGTTCTCTTCCAATGCCACTCCTGTGGTCAAAGAATGTGTCCACCCATACCTTCATTTCATGACCACTCACACAGGAGTCCCCACCAACAGGATCCATTGCTTGTACTCTGGTTAGTGTCTCAGTTAGCATGCAGTGGATGGAGGCATTTCTGATTGTGTTGTTGCATCCCTTTGGACACTGCACTTGCTTGTCGTTTGATATGGGCGGTTGCTATTCTTAACCAGCCACACATGGGAAAGTGTCCCACAAACTGAGAAAACATGCTTCAGCAAGTAATGACCTCTGGAAGGTCTAGGATTTTACTTCCTCACTTCCATTGGAGAGTACCATTCTCCCCCAGACATACAGACCCAATACTCTGGTCCTATCTTTCAGGCTCTCTGAGACTTTGTAAGTAAGTCCATAATTGGATCGATGGTCCCTCATTTGTGCAGTAGAAACCAAAGCTTCATTGACATATATGTCATCTATATAAGCTGATGTGGCCTTTTTGATTGATGCATTCTAGGACATGACTAATGAGAGGTGCAACATTTAAACCAAATCACATGTAAGGCAATATCTCTTGCCTTTGATCAGCATGGTTTGAAATGGCCATAATGCCTTGTCAACGTGTATCTGTAGGTAAACTTTTCACAAATCTAACAGGGATATGTTTACTCCTTGCCGCCACATTACCTCAACTTCTGGGTGCACACATCTGTGTCAGCAGTGAACGCATAATCAAGCACTGGCTGAACATTCTGTTTATTCCCCTGGAGCACCACCATCAATGGAATCAGGCCCTTGGGTGAACCGAGCTCACTTTCAGTATATAGCAATAGCCATAGTCTAGCCACAGCTGCAATTCTTTTTTGTATTTGTCCTGGACAGCATCAGGCATGGTGTATTCTGGCACACTGTTTTTCAGTCTTTTAGATGTTTGACCACTGACCCATTTCCATGAGGTAGTCCAAACATTCTGGTGGTTGAATTGCACACAAAAATCAGGTTCATTGATGAAAATGGCAGCACACTGGGGTATATCTTCCTGGGGGGAAATGGACTTTTCCAGATTTAGTGATCACACCAATCCCCCCCCCACCCCACCAAAAAAAAGCAGATCAAAGCCTAGCAATGTTCCATCCACAACTAGGACTTCAATGTTCACGGGTCGAGCACAACCAACATCTAATTTGACTGTACCATACCTATGGCACTTTAGCGATTTCCCATCAGCTGTCACCACCTTCACCTCTTGGCATTGCCAAAGGCGGCATACAGTGTCACTAATGTCTCTGAGCAGCCAGAGTCTACAAGGGCTATGCACTTCTGTTCAGCTACAGACATTCGATAACAGGTAGTGCATCGTTCTTTACCTTTTGGGAGGAGACTGGCATTGACTATCTTCTCCCCTGAACCATTTCCCTGGCACTCAGACAAGATATGTCCAACATTGTTGCAACAAAAGCAATGCACTTCACAGAATGATCTGCACATCCAGTTATCTGCCCCCCTCCAGGCATCTTTGTTTAGTTCTTAGCAAAGTGGTTGGGACCAGAGCATTTAAAAAAAATGATGCCATCCTTGCACATGCCAGAAGGAGGTGTCTCAGCACGTGTTCATTGAATGGATATGGCAACTGACACTTCAGGTTTTTGGTTATCAGTCATAACGGCTCTTGCCCAGGTTAGAATTTGCCAGGTCAGAGTCTCTATTCTGGATGATGCTCTAAGAAGCCATCTAATGTTCTGTGGGAACCCAGACACGAATGTGCATGCCATCCATCACTCAAGCATCTGTCTACCAACCAGCCAAACACTGTAGCATTGCCAAAAATTAACTGACAGCTTCCCTAGTATTAAAGGAATCCGCTGCATATGTGGTCATGAGGGCTTGCTTTATCTGCTCTGCATCTTACCTCTGATCCTCATTTAGTTGCTGGTATACAGCAAGAGCCCCATTTCTCAATTGTAACAGCAGGATACACTCAATCACACAGCTTACATACCAACTGTATATTCTCAATCCGCTTCATAACTGGTAAATTGGTGGTAATGCCACTAAATTCAGGGATCAATCTGATATCAAATACCTTCTCTGCCATCTTGTAGAAAAATTCAGAACTGCCAAAATGGCTTGTAGCAAAAAAGCTTTAAACTTTTTCTCACAACCAATGGCTGCAATCAGTTTCTTCTTTCATCTGCGACACATGTACCCAATTCAACAAAGCAGGTGACTGTATTTTTACTTTTCCTGTGTTGCTTTGTTCTTATGTATCATTGACAGCTGAAATTTGCATATGCACAAAGATAATCTTGCAAGTGAGTATCTTACTCTGGGATCTAGCCATTTTAAATGTGTTAGCCATGAAGCTGCCATTTCTTTCTCTTTTGGACAGTTTACACACAAGTCATATTTGAATCTTTGCTCATGCTGGAGGTAAGTTATTTTACTTTTGATTTTATTCTAGGATTGCAAAAAAATACATGCAACCCTGGCATCTTTGCACTCTGTGGAAGTTCAATACAGGTAATTAATTTAACTTTCTTGTTTTTGTCAACAGGCATTGTGTATTTCTTTATGTTTCTAAGATTCATCTTGCTTATAGTTACCATGCATTTGATTTTTGTAGAAAATGTTAATGTTATCATTTTCTTTCTGTATGTTCAGTGTTGCTATTGGTTACCCTAGAAAGAATATGGTGATCTATGAGATGGTTTGGAAAACTGGTATTAGCTAGCATTTGTTTCACATTGTTAATTTCTTTAAAGAAAAACAGACAAGAAGATAAATTCTCCTGCACTCTCATAAGGAAATTTTTAGTAACCCTTATTTTATATCTGAGAGAACATTGACTAGTAAAATTAAAGTGGCAAGAATTTTTACTTGTTTTTTTTTTTTTTTAAAATAACGAAGTAGTGAATGTATTATTACTAGACTCCACAAGAACATTCAAGAATGGGAGTTTATTTTTTATCTAAATTCATATGTAAAGTTGAAGACGGAATTTTTTTTAATGTAGTTTTGAGATTATCAATTTCATTTTTGTTCTCAGCAATTCTTGACAATTGGTAAATAGGTGTTGATATCTGTGAAATGATAGCTCATAATGGATATCCAAGTTTGTGTATTTTAACATTTCCATATAAGTACCTGGTTAGTAATCTCCAATAATTTTGTGGATTTTCAAGGATCCTATATCGACATTGTTTGATGTTATGATGTTTGTCAACAGATTTTTTTTTTTAGAGTCTCAGTGGTGTTTTTTTATTTAATTTTGTAAATTTAGACCTTTCATCAATGAAATGCTTTAATTTTTTTAATAATCTAATTTGTCCAAAAAGTATGCATGTATTGAATTTATCAGCTCTTCTGATGATGATATTAAAATTGTTTTTTTTTTGTTTTTTTCTTTTGCAGGGGTTTTCAGTTTTTTATATAATTTATGTCCTAAAGAGAAAAAAATTATAACATGAAAAATTTATACAAATAAACTTAACCATGCCAGCCATTTTTATGTTAAAAAAAAAAAGAAAAAAAACTTGCACACACACACACACACACACACAACACATATATATGCATGCATACATACATACATACATACATAAACAAAGTGCTGAAAAAATCTCAGGCAAATACACTTTCCAAAACATAAGTAATCACAGGTCTTTTTTGAGGGCTTCTAAAAAAGAAAAAATAAGATATTTGGGCTGATTTTGAGAAATGGGTCAGGTCTAAAATTTTTCAATAGTGTGTGTGTGTGTGTGTGTGTGTGTGTGTGTGTGTGTGTGTGTGTGTGTGTATGTATTTATTGTGAGTGAATGTTCCCTAACTATCAATTACCATAGAGGCAAGAATGGGATAGTGACAGACTAGCAGTAGAACTTTAAATGAATTACTCATTCAGAAATATTTATTGGATCTGAACCACGCTTTCCTGTGTGTGTGTGCGTGTGCGTGTTTAAAAACAGCTTCAATAAGAAACAGAAACAAAGTCCTATTCCTAAGAGAAAACAATTATTTTTTTTTTTTTTTTACGAGTCAGTATAGGCCAAGAAAAGCTAGCATTTAAGTGGTGATTAGCTGAAACTTATCAAATAAGATCTAGTCGCACTCAACTTAAGGCACTTCTAACAGCAATTGACATCTTTTAAAAAGAGGAAACACAATGTTCTTTAGAATCAACACACTTATTTCCTCTTGTTCTCTGGACAAGCACTTGAATTAAATCCAGCTGATATGATACAACTAACAACCATAGATTTTACTGTTTTCTAGCCATGAGAAAACAAAGTTGATTGCATCAAAATGTTTCTCATTTAATCAAGATATTATTAAAATAGATCAATCATCATTTTCATCACTTTAATATATATTAAACCATAAGTCTTTTTGTCCAATATTTAAATTTTCATTTTAGCAATTTCAAATTATATCTAGTAAATTTTAAATTAAATTTGGCTAATAGGGTTTAAGTATCAATTAAAAATATTGTTTATATTAAATGTCGTCAATTTATATTTTTCTTTTTAATTAGGATTGACATTAAACTATGACCCCAAAAAACAGCTAAAAAAATTTTTTTTATTGTGCTGTTTAAGATAACAGGTAAAGATAAATTTAGCTCTGTATTTGATATATTTAGCTACTCTTCTTTCTATTTTCCAATAAGGATAACTTTATCAGAAAATCTTTATCTCCTCTACGTTGTGTTATTCAGGACTGGGTTGGGCATTTTTTTTTCCTCCTTTCTGTAGCATAATAATAATAATAAAAAAACAAAAAAAAAACATAGTAGAAAACTTTTGCACACAGCTAATATGCTGTGTGTGTGTGTGTGTGTGTATGTGTGTATATAGTGTAATGATTAATCATTACACTACACACTGCATATTATTAGCTGTATGCAAAAGATTTTTTTTTTTATATTATAAAGTTGAATACAGTTTCAAACTAGTTTTTCACCAGAAACTTTTATACACCTAATGCCAACATCTTTGTAATAAAATGTTAATTAAAAAACTAAAAAAATAATCTAAATAAATTAAGTTTCAAAACAATCACATTTAAATCTAAGTTTCTGAAACAGAATTTATTTGACTTTTTTTTTTTTAAATATCTGAATAAGAAAATTCAAATATGGAAGCAGATCATTGAAATGTAACATTAGTGAAATGGACAAAATGTCTAGCTGAATATCTTAATATATTCAAATATATAAAGATATTCAGTTATATTCTGCCATGCAACGATGGCCTAAAGGTAAGATATCTGACTGATGTCAAATCAGTCTGGTTTCGATTATATATATATATGTGTGCGTGTGAGGAAGAGGTTATAGTTGCTCCAATGAGAGAAAAGTGTATATTTTAATGAGAAGAGAGAAGCTGCAAACATTTTTGGTTATAATGTGGATTTTTTAAAATATATATTATACTTTATTTTGCATAAAGTATGACATATATTTAAAAAAAATCCACCTTATAACCCAAAAGTTTGTGGCTTCTCTCTTCTCTTTAATATATATATATATATATATATATATATATATATATATATATATATATAGTGTCACGTAGCCGTGATTTCCTTAACTACATAGACGTTAGGCTAAAAAGCGCCCCAAAGTAAAACCCTAAATTCTCGTCGAAAATTAGTTAGATATAAAAGAACAATAAATAAATATAGAAATTTAATCCAACGCTATCAACTTGCGAGCGAATATGTTCCATGATCAGCCATGTTCTCTTCTCCTCATAAATTCTTTTCCCTCTTTATCTACTCTTCCACCCACAAGCCAAGGGCCCGTGAACTTTGAAGTGACCCGACGCAAGAACGACCTGGTTCCAAAATTTCGCAGCCATCAGGTATTTGACCATGAGTGAATTCCAGGCACCATCAGGGTCTCCTGCTGCGATTCACGTGATCAGAACACACTAAGCGTGGATTGAACTTTTGGCCATCACACAAACACTGCGTGATTTGCGCCCCATCCTCCTGCGTACCCGGTCAAGGACGAAGGGAACCCACTGTCTTTGGGGACGGCAGAATCGAAGAAAGGATTTTTCAGTTTCCCTCTGACCAGCAGCAGTTGAACGTCGCTGGGCAAAATCGCCCCGACTCCAACATAGACTGCCCACCGAGACGAAGAAGACAGCAAAGACTAGGGGTGAAAGGACTGCTATGAAACGGAATCGACCCACTGAACCGCCTATACAAAATGCTGTGGAACCACGAACACTTGTGAAAGAAAAAGAATTCAGGAAAATTGCCGGACGGCCAAAATGTTGTTTTAGCATCAGAACTCTCGCTTCGGCGAATAAGAACTTTGTGTGAAGATATCAACTCGACTGAAAGATAAGTTGATTCTCTTGGTTTGATCTGTTTTTATACATACATGTATCCGCTCGCACTCTCTGTTCTTTAATGAACCCTTCCCCTCTGTTAAATGAATGTTCTTTTTTTTTCTTTATCCCTTTATATATATTTATAAATAAATGTTATATTTTGAAATCCATCGTCTTGTGTCTGTTCTTCGTTGATTCCCATGTGTCGCTTCCATTCCTGAGTGAAGACCGAGAAAAGATCCCACGTTTTCCTTTTTTTCAAACCCGTGGTTCATCTATATGCTACAAGTTTGTAACAATATATATATATATATATATATATATATATAAAAAGAACAAATAGGAAACATATCAATCTAACATGTTTCACTTTTATTAAAGCCTCATCAGAGATTGAGAGAGAACAAACCAAAAGAAATCTTTAACACACACACTTATATAAGTATACTTGCACTATGTTGTCTAATATTATTTTGGGGATTGAAGAAAATTGTAGAAAATTTTAAAATCTTTCAATAAAAATATCTGATAATAGATTCCCCAAATAAACCTATAAAGTTAAGTTTTTATTTATAAGAATTTTTTTGTAAAAATGTATCTAACAGATACAGAAATTATTTTAGAAGAGTTGCTATGTGTATGACTAAATTTATCATTAATTTAAAGTGGAAATTTGCTACTTTGTTAAATTGTGTAAAATACTGAAAAGTCAAAAGTTATAAATTGCTGTTTACAACATCTTAACAAAACTTATTTTTATTGAATTGGTGTCAATTAGTGTACATGAATGAAAGATAGATTCATACAATTAAAAACAGTACACATTGGAAGTTGGTCTATTTTTTATAATCACTGTAGAGCTGTATTTTGAGAGGTACATGAATAAAATTACCTTGGGATAATTAAAAAATGTTTTAAAAACTTATTTTTATCAATAATTAATGGGTCAGTTATTTGGGAGTGGAGGATTATACAAATTCTTTGTGGGAAATAAATCAATATGGAAAGATATGTACAGTTTAACTTTTCTTTAGAGCAACAAGTGCTTATGAAAGTACTCCAAGTAGAAATGCAGAGTAGAGATTGAATGATTTTTAGTGGCTGATTTCAAAACTTGTTTATAAAATTAAGTACCAAAATGTCTATAATATTAAAGTTCATATTTTATGGTTCAAATCTCAATAGTTCAATTCATTTGAACATTCCTAAAACATTTTATTGCAACTGCTTTACAGGTGTCAATGTGCATATGCAACCCACTTTACAGACGTTATTGTATACACAACTGCTTTTCAATGTACATTGGTGAATATATACAAATATCACATGTTCAATAAATTTTCCAATTCTTTTTTTCTGAGAACTTGAGTCACTTTGTAATATAAACTTAAAATTCTTACTTTTAAAAACAATACATAATACACAAAATTTATTCAAAATCTACAGGCATCTCAGAATAAACAGAACAATATACAAATTACACATTAATGAAGATATTTAAAAAGTCTGCTTTTGTTTGGAAACAAACTGAACTAGTATTGACTTTATTCCTAAGCAAATAACTCCATCAAAAGAATTACATATAGAAAAACACTTTAGTGCAATAAAAAGAATGCAGATGATAATTTCCAACAATTGCCAAAAGATACATTATGAAAATTGTTTGCCGTTTAGATAAACCAAATATATAACTAGTAAGAAAACTTAATAGACAATGCATATGAGGAAGAGCTGAAAAGTTCTCGGCCTGGCCCACTTACAAAAATCTGACAAAGAAAAAAAAACAACAGAATTTTTAGTACCACCTCACATGCTGAGGCATCATAATAAAGACTTAATTAAATCCCTAAGTTATGAAAAGATGTTATGAATTTTGATTCATGTAAAGTTTAACTTTCTGTACCTGAAAAATACTTTATAGAAGGAAATGTGTTTGATCATTATCCATTGTCATTTACTTCCAATACTTTCTCAAATTGTTTTACAAAATTATTTTTTATCCTACAAGATTTTTATATTAGTAATTCTTTAAGTATGAAAGATTCAACTTATAATGAGAGAGAGAGACAAAACTTAACATCAGCTGGTAAGTTGTTGGCCTTAGTGAAAATTCTGGTAAAAAGGAGAATTGCATTTAACTGTAAATCCTTAAGTTTATTCTAAGAGAAAGGAGAATAAAATTGATTCTGTAAAATTTCAAAATAACAGTCACATTGCTGACAAGGTAGAATGTCTCAAGAGAAATATGAAACAGAAGAGCTTGGATAGTAATCAAGTTGTTCAAAATATATTATTGAACAAAAATCCAAGTATATGCATCGATTTTGAAAAGTGCTAATAAGGAACGTTAATGGTTTTACTCCAATATAGAGAAATAGAGAACAAATGCCACCATTTTTTTACGGGTGGCTTAAATGTAAAAGTATAAACAAAAGAGGGAATTTAGTGTAATGAAATTTGGAATAAGAAAGAAAAACAACCGAAATATTAGTCAGACACAAAATGACAATTATAAATACATTTTTTCAAAAGCAAAGAGATTGTGAATAAACTGAGAAAAACCCAAATGGAGATAAAGAAATGAAATGTGGTTCATACTTGCTGACAAAGCCAGTGCCATTAAAGATGTAAATATAAAAGTTAATATAGTTAGCAATCACAGAATGATAGTCAAATTTTACAACAGAAACAAAATGCCTCTCACAAAGAAAAAAATGCCCTAGTAAAATCAAAGGGACCATTGTTGAATTTCAGGTAGAAATCAAGAACCGATTCCAGGTTTTGTAGAATGATGAAAATAAAATACGAAAAGTAAATTGGCAATTAAGGAAGGATCAACCAGTGGAAATGAATGAAAATTCTCAGTCAAATTTAAAAATACAAAGAGAAATCAGCAATGTTGTTATTGGTCCTGACTAGTCACTTTCCCCACATATACTTAGGCTAGGGTAATGTATTTTTTTAATCTGATATCAAAATGTACTAATGAGAGATGTGTATTTCTTAAATTAGATAATTGAGCTTTGATGGCTTCCTATGGTTCAATGGTAAAGCACACTTGATTTGAAAGTGGTTTTCCTAGATTAAAAAGGGAACACAAGTTTCATTCCTGTTAGGAGGCACTTTTTTTTTAAGACTTTGAAACTCTAGGCTGGCAAACATTAATTTCATGGTTTAAATTAAGAAAAAGAAAAAGTCTTATTAAACACACGTAACAATGTTTATAGTAATAATGTGTGTGTGTGTGTGTGAAAATCAAGAAAATAAAACTGATTGCTGATTAAAATAGTCATGAAGCATTTTCAAGAGGTTTGGTTTCCTGCTTTTTAATTTATCAATTACTTTCATTTTTTTTTTAAATATTTACTGAGAAATGATGAAATAAAAATACCAAGTGGGAGGAACTAACAGGTAGATTAATTAAGATCTACAGGGTGGTCCGAAAGTTTTGTCACCTCACCCACCCCCTACCAAAAAGTAATAAGAACAATAGAACAAGTAATACAAAGCATTTGTACTGGATTCAGTTGATTCACTTTCATTGAGGCTGTCACACATTGACAAGGTCTGTATGAACACCATTTTCGTGACACAAAATGATGTGATGCCATGTCCTGTGTAATATCTTACAAAGCTGTGCTTTGTTGATTATTGCAAAGGCTCTCCGAATGGCATCCTTCAACTGATGGGCATTCTGGTATCATTAATGTGAAACCCCCTCCTTGATAATACCCCATAGAGTGTTGAAATAGAAAATTCTTTTGTATAGGGATGACAAGACTTTTGGACCACCTTGTACACTAAACCATACAGAATCAATGTATTTCTTTTGCTTAGATATAAGTTTATTAAGAAAATAAAAATTTTGAGCTTTTATACCAAATATGTACTTTGTTATTTATCAATACTAGTTGTAAATTACAAAATCCTTTGTCAAGTAATTTTTGACTATACTAAACCACATTTCAACAGCAGCAACAACTAAAATGGATAGCACATGTAACTCAAAGAGAAAATAATGTCACAATCAAGATGTTGACATTCCAGACAACTTCACACAAATGATTAGGAAGGAAGACTCCATCAATACAAGAAAGAATAATAACAGTTACTAGACTTGAAAAACCCATTTTTTCTTGAAAAATTGCTTAAAAAAATTAAAAAAAAAAAAAAAATTCATAAATTTCAACTGAAAGTAACACTTGGTGTTCAGTCAGTGAATGTTGAGAGGTTTCCTTATAAAGAAATTGCTAATATTACCACTGCCACATTTAACAAACCAATACTGTGAAACCAATAAATAAATGAGTAAATCTTGTTTTAACACTGAAGGAGAAAATACTTAATTTTTTTTTTTAATGACTTAAAAATATCCAAATAGAAAAGTATTAATTTCTAACAAAGCAGACTCAATAATTTGTCTGGATTTCTGGGATGAAGAGTTATTTACACTATTTATATGCATCTCTTGTTCTCATTTTTTGTTGTTTCAGCCATTGTACTCTGACTTTCATCAGGTGTATATCAATCCAGGTAACCTCAAATTTATGTAATTTGTTTAATATAGAGGGGTAGATTGTTCTCATCCTACTGCCTATGAATTGGGATATCTCTTTTAGTGCTTAAAATGTTCAGTTATTGGTTGCTCTTTTTCACCAAGTTCAAGTACACACTGCCTGGCCCAGAGATTGAACTTTCAATTACTATGTCACGAAATTCATGAACCAAGGCTTTTAATCCTCTAGGCTATCAGCTGTTGCCCATGGATGTCATTTAATTTCAGTTTTAAACTTCTTTTGATCATTCTACCACTCTGGTGATCTATTTACTAATCTTGTTACAATTGTGCTTTCATGTTTGATTCTAATTCTAACATTCTATTTCCTAATATGGAATGGATTAGGAAATATTTGCTGACATTGATGGCAGGTAAGATGTTTGAACTAAGGTTTAACTTTCAACATCATCTCACAACTCTTCTGAATATCAAATGTTCTACAAAGTAAATCATTACACTGCACAGACAGATAAGTAGATTCAAAAGAAGAACAATGCCATCAAAGAGTTAATGCCAATTATTATAAGAGAGTCCAATAACAAAGTACAAAATTAGCTAAGGAAATTATCAAATAGATAAGCTTTGTTCTTCCTGTACTTGGCATCATTTCCAAGTTAAGAACATAATGTGGGTGGAGAGCTGTCAAGATGTGGTCTGATCATTTCTTACATTTCCTGTACATGTATTTCTCTTCTTTTTATAACTTGTTTCTCAAACCACTGCCCAATTTGCTGAGGCAACATTTTAAAATATCTTATTTAGATATAACAAGTAAACATCATTCTAGAACAATAGCAGAAAACCATTCTTGATTTTCTCTCATGTAATCTCTTAGTAACTCATTCCTTCATAATTTCAGAGAGAATTTCTGATACTGAAACTAAGACTACAAAATCTGTTTATATTGTCTGTGCAAGTTCATTTATATATCATGACATAAAAATTTGTATTTAAATCCTTCATTATGACAGAATCTTAGCCTAGCCAATATGAAAATATCTACATTATTTAAAGTACTGTTAAATTATGTATCAGGACTGACTACATTTCAAGATTTCCATTTCAATAACATTAGAATACAAAACGTTTTGTCTTTATCAGATATCAAAATATACAATCAGAAATTATTAAGTTGAACAGAAAGTCATGTCCCATTTTTGACATGATGACTTTGCGGGATTTTTTCAATACTTATTGTAAAATAAACATTAATTTTTATGTTATAATATTTCTTTCTTTCTTTGCAGATTAACTTAATATCAAAGTGGGTAAATTCATGTCAATTTCACTATTTTAGAAGGAGTTTATATCAGACCCATATCATATGTAGTATGAATTGAAGAAAGGGTTCTTTAGCAACAGAAGTAAGAGATATTTGTTTTGTGTATGAAATGGAAGATTTAAGTCTTTTAAGACAGACTCTTAAGTCTTTGGACATAATAATAATGGTTTGGCCAGTTTCAATCAGGAAATTCTCTCAAAAAGTTCATCTTCACCTAGATAAATATTAAGTTTCTGCAAACCATAGTTGAGAGAAATACTAATCAAATTGCATGAGAATTAATAAAATAGTTCAATATAAGTCTCAATTTGTTCATAAAACATATGAACTCTAAATATCTAATATTAGCTAATGTGTCACCAATCAGCTATTTCTCAGCTTAATCAAAGAGTTGTCCTTTGGCTGTCATTGAAAAGTAAACTTACTACCAAATCTTTCCTGGATACAATTACCACCATTAATGTAAAATGGGTTCTCTATCATCATATCCAACAAAAACAACAATGGTTAGCACCTACTGAAATAAAGAGGAACCATCCCTAAACCAGGGCTACACCAAAGAAAAGTTATGCTATATTTGGTGAGATATATAGGATGTTATATCTCATGAAGTGCTCAACAAAAATGAAACAGTTAATGTGGAGATATATAGCGTCATCAATTGTGCTAAACATTTGCAGAAATAAAATAAGCACGAGTCATTTGTTAATCATAAAGGCATGTTGCTCTTAATCAATGATTCAAGACTACATGTTGTCTCTAGTTATGTTATGGTACTATATGAAAAATGTTATGGCACTAAATATGGAAGTTTTGCTTAATCCTCCTTACTCTCCTGATTTTGCTCCTTCTGATTATCATCTTTTCAGATCATTACATGTTCTAGAGGGAAAACAGGTTATCAACTGTGAAGAGGTTAAAACTGATGTCGAGTGTATCTTTGCATCAAAACCTGAAGAATCTTGTGCTAGAGGGATTGACAATTTACCAAATAGATGGGATTATATTATCAATAATGATGGGGAAATATTTTGTTTAAATACATCAAAACCAAAAAATCCTGTTTCTTTTTCAACTTCAGATATGATAACTTTTCTCCCAAAATCTAATATCAGGATAAGGCTCATTAATGAAAATGCAATTTGTTTGCCAAGTAAAAACATTTTCAAGTATTAACTTCTGATAAGGAAAGCAAATTCACATTTCATTAATTCATTTATTACTTTAAAATAGTTTCACAAGTTATCATTGTTTTATTTTTCCACAAACAATTTCAGTTAGAATATAAATCTGTTATCTTTGAATTATTGAAGTAAATCAAACTTGTTAATATTACAGTTTTAACATATGTATATGGGATAAATTAAAATGCAAACATGTAGAAAATGTTCATAAAAAGAATTAGTCGACCTAATAAAGTCAAATCTGTGGAGCCAAAAACTTGTTATAAGAGGTAAAATGAAAAATCAAAATCAAATTCATTTTCTAGATTAAAATATGCTTTACAATTAATTTTACACATAATACAATCTCATATGGGAGTGTAGGGGGGGTGGATTTTACATACTTTTCTTTTTGTTTAAAACAATGAATATAAGTGTAATTGTGAATAGTTTGAATAAAACATTGATTAGAATCTGAATATCACTTAACAAATTTAATGTTATGCCATCATAAGATAGAATAGAATAATTTGTTGGGCATAGTAGTCACAATAAAGGATTCTATAAATGGTTTTTCTTTGCTCTTTAGGAATTCTCTGTAGCTATAATTTAAAGTTTATAATAGACAAAAATTTATAATGAATGCTAACGCTAAGTATTTTAAATTACAGGAAAATATTTAAGCAGCACAATATTTAATAAATCCTTTAAAACTTAATTCTGTATCAATTATTCAACTTTTTAATTGAAAAAGCAATAGATACTAATAAGTATTTCACACAGACATCTAACTAGTAGAATAAAAAAATTACCATTTTGCAGAACATATACATATTAGATAGATATTAATTTGCACTTTTGTCAATAGATATTTTTGATATTGGAAGCCCTGAATTTTCAGAAGTTCTACAAGAAGCAGAAAAGAGAATAATTCAAAGTCACCAAATCAGACAAGTAGCATGTAAACAATGTCTTGTACCCAACCAACAAACCATAACATTTTTCTGATGCAATACTAATTTTGGTAGGACTAGCTTGGGCAAACCCTTATCTGTCCAATTGTGCATATAGTGGTGTTATCTCAGCCCTGTTTTCCATCATCTGGAATGGTGTTGCCCAACCATTCATGTGTGCTTTTCAGAGAAATCAAGACCACAATGTATGGATGCACCTTCAGATATCTTGATGACAAGTGCCTGGCAGCTGATCCCTCCATTGATCTAATTCTCACATTCAATGGGGAAAAGAGAGGCTGGTATCATTCAATACATTAAAAAACTAAACTTGTAACAATTCATCTCCACCAAGAAAACCTTAAAACCTGCACCAATCCTGATGAGTGGAATAAAGAGGCTCTTCATCTCAAATGCTTACTGGCTCTAAAGCTCACTCTTGGCCTCAAATGGAATGTGTATATCAATGCCATCACAAAATATGTTGGAAGAATGGTCAGAAAGTGCCTAACTCCCACTGTCATGTTCTATCTTTACAAGAGTCAAATCATAACAAGAATAGAGTATTGGAGGCATATCTGGGCTGATGTTGCCCAATCCTCACTCCCCAGCTTTGATAGAGTTCAAAAGTGCTTGTGTAGCTTTGTGGGTGATAAATTATTTTCCACCCTATAACCCTTATCCCACAGACAAAATGTTACTAGCCTTCAACTACTCAGTTACTATGCCATCTATTTGAACGAATTACATTCTTTACTTCCAGCAACTTCAACAGTCATAGCTAGGACATGCCATACTATGTTCATGGTGGCAAACCCTCCCCATTTCTTACACATTCCTTTGATAAGAAAGTTCCACTCAATGTCTTAACCAGAACTGTTACTTTGTGGAACAAATTCCCAAGAGAATGATTCCTTGACAACTACAATCTGTCTCTAAGTACAACATCAACTGATATCTATTTTGCATTTGTTACTTCTTCCTTTCCCTTACAACAATCTCACTAGATAACCCTCTAACTTGAGTGGTCCTTGGGCCTTGTATTGGATGATCAAACAGTAATGTGTGTACATTCAAATGGCAATTTTTGGCTGTCATCTATCAATAAATCTGGCACCCAATTTCTAAGTTTGAAAGATTTTGCCAATTGCATCCAAATGACTCAGAACAATAGTTAAAATGGCATGCCATTTCTGAACTTGTCAAATGTGGATTGGTTTTCACAACCTGATGCAACTCATACTGATCTAATTCCATTGGTCAGTCACTTCTAAGCTGTCATACTGCAGCTAATTCCTTCTCTGAAAACTTAGCCAATTTGCTCAATCAATTCAACTGAACAGAAATCCATTTAGAAATCATACAGTGACATGTTCTCAATTGCTTGTGAGAAATCAATTTTTTCCTGCCATTGTGAAAGCTTTGATGCAAGTGAAACTAATGTTTGAAGACTACAGAATACAATCTGTAGATTTTAAAAAGAAAGTTTTGTGAACATTCTGACAGTTAGGTAATTGCTTACTAATGTAATTGTTTTTAAAAATTTATTTAATATTCAGTTTCAGTCACTCAGATTATCCTACAGTTTCTTGGATCTTCAACTTTTATAAAAAAAATTTCTATGGCAAGAAATTCTAAAATAATTGACAGGTTTTATCAGATTTTCTTTTTAATTTCCTTTTTGCAGATTTGCAATTTTTAATTTTTTTTTATTTTCATTTGAAGATGTCTTTAGAATAGAATGATTAAAAGATAAACCAAATTAACTGCAATAATTGCATCAATATAGGCAATTGGCCTTGTAAGAAAAAAGCCATTTCAGAACTAAGGGATTATGTCTAAATTGTTGGCAAGATTAATTTTATTGTTTGACAATTTAATACAAATAACAAGATTATTTCCTTTATAGCATTAAATGTGTAATCTCAAATAAGAGCTATGATGATAGAACTAATAGGGTAGAAAAACTAACTAAATCATCACTTATATTAATCTTATCTGGTTCAAAGATTATAGCCTCTGATGGTAGAGCTGTTACTGAATATGTGTCAGTATATTTGGAATAAAAATCAGCTCCTAGCAAATTTAAAAATCACAAGCATAGTCAGAAAAGTTCATTTATTAATTACATAAAATAAAGTACATGCCCCAATTTTTTTTTTTTTTTTTTTTTTAGAATAGTCAAGACTCATTTTTAATTAAATTTTATATAAATAATGCATTTTATAAAAATGTTTTCATTGGAATATTTTTCCTTTTGCTGTAAATGAATATGTTCTTGATTAAAGTTTAAAAATAAAGTATATTTTGGCAGTCATCAGGGATAAGAGATCTGAAAAAGGTATTTTGTACTGTATTGTTAAAAATAAAGGCTTACATTGATTTTTCTATATTTGTCTCATTTACTATTTCATGTTCAGTCATATTAAAATCAGATTGCGCCAATGACTGGGTTCCTAATGATGATCAACAAGCTTGCCTTTTGAAATGATTTCCTAGTGTGTGTGTGATCCTTGAAGAGTGCCTCATTCTTGTGGTCCTGTCTCAGTTTAAGCAAACCAAGTAAATATGAATAATACAAATGATCCAATACAAGCAAATGATCATTTCAGAATTGTTTTAACATTTTCCGGAATATTTTTTATTATACAAAGAAAAGGTTTCATTTTGTCTCAATGACATAATGGCAATTATCCAAAAGCAAAAATAGAGTGAAATATGAAAGATTGAGATTTTTTTTAAATTTTTTATGTCTTTAAATTTTTTTTCAAATGACAAAGATCATTTAACATCTAAAAGCTATTTGATCAAGAGAAACCCTTTAAAATAGTAATATACATAAGTGAAACATTTGTATTTAGATATTATTAGTGCAATTTCTGATAATATGCAGCCGCTCTGCCAACAGACTAAAACGAGATTTGTCAGAAAACACTTGGCTTTATTTATGACACACTTATTTGTTTTGTTTTTTTAAAATTTAAATTACTTAGCAATAACTTAAAGAGGAAATGAGAGCAATAAGTTAAAATGCATTGCAGTTTCTTAAAAGATGATTGCATAAAATGTTCTCTCTAATCAAATACAGGAATGTACTGAGCTGTTAATCTAGAAAAAAATTTGATAAAAGCACAAAACATTTTTTTTTTATATTTTCACCTTCATGTAATAAAGTGGGACTAATGTAAATCCTTATTGATACCCTAATAAAAAAGAAATTTATGTCTTAAATTTGTTATTTACATTGATTTCTTTTATCATATTGATCATAATGATAATATTCAACTTCATTTTATCCATGTGGTAGATGTACATATGCCTGTGTCTTGAATTTTAAGAGAAGAAAAAAAATCAAATTCACAGAGAAAGAAATATGGGGGAAAAAAATTGTACACGGTTCATAACAATTTTAATGTTCTTTTAAATTCTATAAATAGGAGCTTAAAACAAAGGCTCCTTCAATAACTTTTCTTCAGGAAAATGTTAAAAGCATAAACAGTTTTAATTCCATAGCAGGTTATTTACACCTAAAAGATCTTTTTGTCATCTTTAATGGTTTCATCAAGAGATTTACAATAGAAATTTGACTGCAAAATCTGTTTTAGATGCTCTAAACTTTGGCATTGGTTTGTTATTCAACTTTAAAAGGGAAATTTTTTTTTTTTTTTTAGCTACAAAAAGTTTATTTGGCAATAGTAAACAATGACTTACAGAAAGAATTTGGATTATTTTCATATATTCTTAAATAAATTGACAATTCATACATTGCCAAAAATAAATCAGTTATAAATGCTTTTTTTCTTTGATCATTTTACAAATGCAAAAAAAAAAAAAAAAAAAAAAAAAAAAAAAAAAGTATTAACACAAATTAATAAAATGTTTTCATAAGGTCATAAAAATTTTATTTTTAGAAAGTGAAGAAAAGAGTCAGAATCTCTGAAACTTACACAGGAATATTCGCAATAGAACATAAACAGTGGGATTGTCATGCCACTTGTTTATATTTATAACCTTATAAAAAAGTGAATAGTGTGTGTGTGTGTGTGTGTATATATATATATATATATATATAGAGAGAGAGAGAGAGAGACAGAGAGAGAGAGAGAGGTTATATAACAAAGTTGTGCATAAATATCTCATTCTTAGCACAAGAATGGAAACCTAACAATAGTTTTTCTGAGTGTACTTGTCTATGAACAAGCAGGTAGTCACAAGTAGTATGCTGAATTCAGCAGTGTCAGTTTGGAAGAAACAAAATTAAGCATTTGATGAAAATTTTGTGAAGTATGCAGAAATTCCAAACATGAAAATTTTGCTTATTCAAGACAATTTTATAGAGCGGTTATATAAAAAAAATAGAAACATTTCATCTACAGTATTATGTATTTTCTTAGATCTTTTAAAATATAAACAAACTTTAAATGGTAAAAAAAAAACAAAAAAACAGGCTAATTATTATGGAAGAGAAGACTTATGTAATCAAGTGGTATGTACAGAAGAGAGAAAACTCAATAAATAAAATGTAAGATAATTTAAGACTTATTGGATATGGTTAAATAAAAAGATCAAAGAAAAGTTGAAACAGAAAGTGAACAAATTACCATGCAAAACAATTGACCTTCATACCTATACTATAGAAAATAGGTTAAATGTTATCAATTGGTAATAAGAAAACAAATACACTACACATTTATAGACACAATTTACAGATAACATTTGCTGGAGCAAGTGGATTTTTTTTTCCTTTTTAAAAAATCAAGAAAATGTTTTGATCAAAATTTATTCTTAAGAATCAGAAGTTGAATTCAAAATCTGAAATTATTCAGTAAATAATATAATCCAAATACAGTCCTTGCCTCACCCAACCAAGTAGTCAGGAAAATTCCTGAGAAGATTCTAAGGAATTTCATTCAAATCCAAAGTCATGATGTTCTTTTCAAATAGTTTCTTCATTATGGCTGAGTTCAGGAGTAAAAATAGCAAATATTTCCACTTTACTGTTGTTTTCTAAGATTCCTTGCCTTTAAAAGACAAGACATTCAAAGAATTTAAATGGTTTACCAAGGAATTGTAGTAATGTGATTTTGAATCTACCATTTCTATGTATCCCAGCCTGAGTGTGTGTGTGGAGGAACTTTGTTTTCTTTTGCAAATTTTTACACTTTGTAATTATATATATTATATATATATATATATATATATATATATATATATATATATATATATATATAAATAATAAAAAGGCTTAAACACTAATATTCCATGGTTATAATTTATTCCATTGGAATCGTAAATACAATCCAATTCATCAGACCTACAAAAAAGTCTGATGAATTGGACTAAATTATGACCATGGAATATTAGTGTTTAAGCCTTTTTATTATATCCTTACTCTGTCCTGGACATTGAGTTCTACCTGGATTCTATCCTCTTGGAATTTTTTTTTATACAAAAATATATATGTATGTGTGTATGTATATATATTTATATATTTTGCATATGTATGTGTATATTTACCACTAATATTATATATATATATATATATATACACACTCACATACAAGTAACTAATGAGAATTAACAGGGAAAAACTTTTACACCTCTAATATTATATACAATTTATTTAGATATTATTTAAATGGAGAATTATGTGTTTACAAGCTATAAGCTCTTTTTTTTTTGTATTACTTTTACTCAAACCAATTTAAACATAAATACTGCACACATTTTAGGGGGGAGGTGCCATCATAAATTTTTTTTTTTTTTTTAGAGGTTTCACCTTTACAGGTTGCATATGCAGTGGTCTTGAGATTTCAATTAGTGCAAAGAGACTTAAAAATAAAAATAAAAATTTCGGATTTTATATAAACTGTATGATATGAAAATGAAGTGAACATGTTTGAGGATATGATTCTGAGAGTGACTTGGGTAAAGAGTAGGTAAAATAGCGCAAACATGTTTAGATGATTCCATTTCATTATATCTGATGAAGTAAAACTTTTTTCTACCAAACTCTTAAATAGAATATTTTTTTTAAACCAATTGGTCAAATAACTGCAAATATTTTAGTATAATACAAACAAGGTTGGCTTATTCAACTAGTCACAGAAAACATTCTTTTGTCACACAATTTCTTACTTTCTCTTTCATGCGGAAAACTTCATTAACCTCTGATGTCATAAGGCAACAATCTGTTTTGTTATGTACCTAGACAGTTTAGTGCAATAAACTGCCTTATTGGTCATGGGTAAATACTCAGGTATAGTATTTGTGACATCAGGCCAAAATGTGAATAATAAGGGTTATTTGTTGATAACTCATTACAAAGGGTCATATTAATAGAGTTAAGATCATAAAAGAAAAGGTCAAAAGGAAAATAATGTAAAGTCTTAGGTTAATAAAACAATGAAGAAGACTTAAAAAAACAAAACAAACTAATGACAGGCAGTTATATATTCATATGCTGATATTAGAATGCATTTATGTAGCTTGGCCAATATGCATCTTTGCTGCATTCTGTTAAACACTACCTCATATCAAAAACAAAAAGCATGGAAACATTCAATTTTAAATTAATCAGTTGGATATTTCTATAATTCAAAAGGTTTTCATCTATTTAAAAGAAATATGAAGTAAGATTGTTATTCATTATTGGTTTATATAAATCTTTGTCTATAAAAATTATTCCTCTTTTATTAAGTCAACACTAAATAGGCTGAAAAGTTATAAATTTATTGTCTATTAATACTAATAGTTTACAGTCAAATCATTTTGAAAGCACCAGTTCTTGTTTGAGCATCAAAGTTAAGCAGAACAAAACCTGGTCAGTATTTAGATAAAGAATTCATTGAGTAAACCAAGCAGTAATGGAATGTAGGAAGGTGGTTAAAAAAAAAAAAAAAAAAAAAAAAAAAAAAAAAAGGTGGTGCATACAATTTTGTTTCCTCAGATGACATCTTACAGACACTTAGAGGAATGTCACTGTCAATGGCAAGCGATACTCTGTCTAACAATGAGACATTGCAACCTTTAGCAAGAGTTACAACTACTAATTGTGCCAATTTCATTTGGATTGTAACTGAAAGGTGTTATGATTACTGAATCTAACCAGTCAACATAAATGTTTGTTTGAGGATGACTCAAGGAGGGATACTCAGAACTATTTCAACTTTCTTAGACAAGATACAAACATACTGAATCATAAACCCATTAAAAATGAAAGTCCAATAATAAAGGTAGATTTCCTCTTTTAAAAGTCGTACAAAGTCTGCATCAAACCAATTTGGGCAAAACAGGATCAAAAATAGCAGCTGTAAATAAAGATAATTTGGAAGAGTCAAGAAATGTAACTTACCACTGCTATTAAACATGGTCTGTATTGACAAACACCAAATATTCCAACTATCACACAAATTATTTGAAAAAAGTTGCCCATTATTGGTGCCCACATGTAACCAAGAAAATCAAATACCAGCCGTTCAATGGTGCTTATCTGGAAAAAAGAAAAGGCAGAAATAAAATTAGTTCATAATTGTTAAATGAAAAAAAAAAAAAAAAAGGAGCAAAACAATATGGCTATTGCCATAATCCCCTTTAAACATTAAATTCAGATGTAAAAGTATTAGAACAAGATTGACCCAAATCATAAAATAAATTAATAAACTTCTTTGACATTTTATGCCCAACGAAAAACTATATGGGTCAAAAATGTAAAATAAATTAACTCAAGTTCATGTGATGGAAAAGTTTTTGCTCCTTTACTGTTTTTTTAAGGATATGTGGGTGGTGTAATAGTAGCTCAGAATGAGAAATCAAAAAGCCAAGTTCAAATTCCAATTGAGTTTATTAGCATTCACTTATGTGCAAATACCCTTGAGAAAGGTATGAATCCATCTCTGCCCCAGCTATGGGGTAAATAACAGAGCAGAAATTCCTTCTTCTCAATTTAATAGGTAAGAAAATACAAACAATCATTAAAATAATTTTTTTCTTTGAGGATGAGGGAATTCAAATTATCATGGGGATGCCTTCATTCACATGAAAGAAAGGAAAGATATAATCAAGTTTGAAGATTTATGAAGAATGTGTATGTGACAAGGTGAGTGGCAATGCACTCATTTAGGGCAAATAGAGCCCTAACAAAGCTTGACAGTAATTGATGAACAGAGACAATGTAGAAAGCCTGGTTTGATGGTATAGAACTAGGGAGGGAGGGAGGGAGGGAGGGGAAAAGGCTTGATTGTGTTTCATAATTATTAGAATTAAATGTGGTGGAATAAAACAATTAAGAAAGCTAATTAGTTTCAAGAAATTAGATGGGTTGAAGAGTTTTAAGGAATCAAACTAGAATATTAACATGAGGTAACATAGCACAACTGGATATGACACTGCATCTACCTACTATAATATCTAAGCAGAAAGGATGAATTACTTCTTCAGATGAAATAAAAAAGAGTTTACATAGAAACATATCCCTCAGATTAATATGATTCTTAGGCAGAAAGGTCTTTACAAAAGAAAAGCATAATTTCCTGACTGAAATATTAGGTCAAGTATTATAAATATTTCAGTTTCCTATTTAAAGCTTTTAAACTGGTACATAATAGTTTCAAACTAAATTAAGTTCCATACTTGAAAGCATAAATTATTGTTGAAATATATTTATCATTTTAAACTGTTTATTACTTCTAGGTAATTTAGATTTTATAGCAATTGATGTTACAATCTTACATAATCTAATCATTCAAAATAATGTTCAAGTATTGCAACCTTTTTCCATATAAAATGACATTCTTTCATTTTTTTTCCCCAAATTTCTATTTATAAAATTTCAAAATACTTTAAGGTAGAACCTGTATGAATGGAGAGAGAAAGACAATCACATATTTTTAATAATCTCAATATGTACAATATTAAAATTGCTCTAATTACAAGAGAACCTTTAAAGAAATTATTTACACATCTGATAACATGTTAAGACAAATTATTAATTCCTTTATCAAATACTGATAAATGCATCTTCTTTCAGATAAAGGAAGTATACATTTAAAGTTTATTTTCTCTACCATCCTGAAATTATCAATAATAGTACCTGATAATATTAGCTGTTTCCTTAAGGAAATATTCGGCATCTATTGATTGAGCAGCCACTAATACTTTTGGTTGAAATTTATAAAAATCTTTCTCTTAAAATAGGAATAGATTTCTTGAGCCCAGTAACTTATCACTCTTTCCAATATTGATCAGTGCATATCTCTTCACATTAATAAGTATAATCTTTTATACAAACATCTTAACTGCTCAATTTTATGGTGTTATTGTTCTACTTTTATTTTTTGTAATTTCCATAGAAATAATCAGGAAGCATTTATTTAAAAGCAGTGTTCGATATATATATATATATATATATATATATATATGAATTAAATCAACAAGGTTTATAGTTTTTATTGTATTCTTAAATTTTTTTAAAATAAGTTGTTGCACAACCCAATGAGAAAGTTTTGGTTAAATTGTCTGTCCAAAGTTTTGTTTGGTTACTTCTGACATTCTCTGTTATTAGGAACTAAAAGTCAGTATAGAAGGCAAGGAATGCTGGCTATATTTTACCATTTTTGAAAGGTTATATTAAATATTAAAATCTTATTAGAAAATTGAAAAAAATACAATTTTTTTCCCCTATAGACAGATCAGATGAATTTAATATAACTTGTTTAAAAGAAAATTTTGCTGCCTGGTTAATAAACTGTTTGGCTTTATTTCCAGAGATTGTAAAAAGAAGGTTTGTTGTTTTCCACCATGAGTTGTAAAGATGGCCTAATTGAAATCATATGATCTAACAGAAATCTGTACACATCAGCATAGAAGATCCAAAGTATAAATGTGTCATCCACATACCTATGTAAGTTAAACAAGAGAGGAATGAAGATCTTCAAAAATCCATGTAGATGGAGGGTTTGAAAAATCACAGAGGGAAAGTGGAGACTCCACCATGTGACCATTTCCCTGTCAATATGTAAGAAGCCTAAACTAAAAATGTTCTGTCAAAGTTATTTTTTTTTTTCCTAACTCTTGACCGCCTTCAATCATAGGGTAGACCTGAGGGCAGAAAAAACAGACCGATTCTTCTTCCTCATGATCCTTTCAGTGAGCTTTCAAATAGCTTGGCGGCGCCCATCTCCTCTCCAATATCAACATTCTGTCCATATGCAAAAGGCTAATCATTCCAATTACAGAGTAAGAATCATTATTAATTTGTCTCAGAGGAACTATGTTGCTTCTGTTAGTATTTTGTTAAAAAGGTTGATCAATCAATTAGTGATGATCGGATGAGTCTCTTTAATTGGGTTCCATGTGCAAGATTCTTTATATTTGTTGATGTTTTACCAAAGAGTGCTTTCAGAAGATTAATCAATATCTCTAATCTGTCCAATTTTTATATTTTGTGCACTTAAGACAGCTGTAGAATCAGATTAAATTTTGTGATCACAACAAAAACATGGTTCAATATTCCAAACTCTTCGATTGATAACTTATCAAACATGTTCAAATGTTTTTAAAATATAAATATTTTATCTTTAACAATTTATACTACAAGCAGCAGAGAATTTCTGAAAACATTTTAGCCTGAAAAAGAAAGTTTTTTTTGCATTTTACAACAAGGAAATTTTTAAGCTTGATTTTGAGCCAGAATGACACACCCTGTAAATAACCAAGCACTGTATAAATTAATATTCTATGAAACTACAAGAGACCCACCCAAATTCAAGTCTAGATATATTTTAAATCCAGATTTTAATGTTCTGTTAAAAACTTTTTAAAAGTTAATTTATAGCATATTATTAAAACTTTAATACTTAGTTTTTAAGATGTTCCAAAAAGTAATTCTACCATTTTATTTTCAAAGATTACAACAGATACAAGGAGCACAGTACCATCATTAGGTAGAGCATGTTTTTAGTAACAAAGCACTATCATCCCCCACCACATGCAGTAACCACCAATATATGCATTTTTTCCAGGAGTGTGCTATGCTTGTAAAAAAACTAGAACCAGCAGAGGCAACCTACAACTTTCATTACTGGTGAAACATTACTCAACTGTATTCACATCCAATGTTTCGTTTCCATAAACATTCAGCAAGTGTTGATTGATGTCAATGGATGATATTCTCTCCATGGAAGAATTAAGTGTCTGACTTTTGCTTTGCACAACCTTTCATGTCAGATACCATTTTTTCCAATTGCCACTTGCTTATCCTCCACCCCCACTCTGAAGGATATTTAATAAGCATATTAATCTATCCTGCCACACAGCCAATAATCCACTTCTGGCATAATGAGCTAACATGAAATAGGCACTACATTTGGAGCAACCCTTGTGGTGTTTGTTTCATAAATTAGAAATTTTATATTAAGTGCCTTTTTTGCTAGTTTCCTTGAAGTTGATTATGGCAATCTAGCCTAAGAAATTGAAACTTGAACTTTATGGCCTTCAGTCTAATACTCTGGATTTGTCATTAGGGTATTCATTTTCATGCACATATACCAGTACAAAATAAAATTCAACTAATGACAACAAACTTCATTCTATTTTTAGTCATGTTCCTTTGGGAACAGAGTTGAAAACTTCCAGTGTAATTTCTGAACAGGCTGGGAACATGATAACTGAACATATAATACATTTTTAATGTTAGCCATTTTATTACTATATGAAGGATTCACAGATAAAATTCTACACAAACATCAGAAAACATTCTTTTTCATGAAATGAACATTAATAAAGCTGCTTCTAAGTCAGCACTAAAAGCATACATCAAGTATTTTCTCTTGGACTGGAACCTACAATAAAACCAGAATTTTGTCCATTAAATTTATTTTGGGTGTAAATAAGTCTTATTAATTTATTCATATTAAGCCAGTGTTTCAATTGTAGACAGAGTTAAAAATTTTAGTTCCATTACTTGATAAGAAGATTGAAATCCCCTCCCCTAATTTAATTATTAATATTACAATTAATAGAACAAAAAGGAGATGGATTTGTCAATAGATAAGAGACACCAAAATAAGAATTAGTTTATCAGTTAATTTACATTCTACTACTGACCCATATTAATAAAATCTAAGTAGGCATACATGCAAGATATAAATCAAGTTATTATTCAATTTTCATATCATAAGAAAGCTTTACGATAATAAACAAAGTGACTTATTCAAAAGGAAGAAGAAATATAATAAAACACAAAATTACTGAGAAAACCAAGTCATTAAACATGGCAAAATGAATAAAATAAGCAAAGTTCTTAAATTTCTTCGATTTGCATGCCAGCTTAGAATGGAATGTATAAAAACAACAAAAAACATGCTGATGAGACAAAAAGACCAAAGCCTGAAATGCTAATCTTGTAATAGAAATTTGAGTTAAGTTGCTAGACACGTAGCAAAAATGTTGTTGGTATTTTCAGAGTAAAAGAGAAATGTGAAAATCTTAATATAAGTTTCCCTCCCTTAGAAGGTGTGGAGTGAGTGCAAACATATGTTCAGTAATATACTGGTAAGCAGTTTTTTTATATATATATATATATATATATATATATATAAAGAGAGAAAGAAAAGTTATACAACAGTTCTGTTAGAATATAAAGTATTTTTTGCACTTTCTAAGATGAGAATTTTGTTTAATTTCAAATTATAATTAAGTGGGATTAACTGAAGAGAATTACTTAGACATACACTGACAAAAATAAAATTGTAACACTGAATGTCTGATGGAACAATTTACTTTAGATGAAATGTTACTGGATTACAGTAAAGGATTATAAATACAAATCAGTATATGCACATGTTACAAAATAAAAAGGTGGATCAAGCTCACATTAATAAACTACATATCCTCATTGGGTGTTAACATGACTATACTTTTGTATGTGCACAGTTATACAGTGAAAGAAAGCATTAAAAGTTATAGTTGGGTTAATTAAATATCAGGTATGTCTAATTCAAAATGGATACAAGTTTGGTGATCATGCCACTAACCTTGGAAGTTATGGAATGTCTTGCAAAATATACTGAGTAGCACAGCCATCATGTGGACAGGAACTAACCTGCTGAAATACATTTCCTTCCCATTTTTGGAATGATTTCACTAGGTTTTACTCACACTGGAAATAACTTTAGGACAAATTATAGTATGTAGTTTATTATATATATCACACTACTTCACTGTACATTTCATTAGGTTAGTCAAAATGTTTGTTTTATTAAGCAAAAATAAAGCAAATTTTCTATCTTCAGTATTTAACTTGACTGGCCAATTTTGTTCTACTATCTTCAGCCACTTTTAAGACAACTTCATAATTCTATCCCTGCAAATTAAAATAATATAATAATTTAAATTGAAGTGAATTTTGTAAAGACCAAAATAAATAATAGCATGCTTTCTACTTTTCATCACTCATCAAAATAATCTGTTTAAAAAAAACAAAAAACAAAAAAAACAAAAAAACAAAAAAAAAACATTCTGATTACTTTTAAGTAGCAAATTACACACAGATATATGGTCCATTTGGTTTCTTGGTTTAATTTATGCAGAAGCGACACTTTAAAGTAACTAATATAATCTAGCTGGTACAAATGAATTTGATGTTCAAGTATGTTGACTATTTCTAGCATTGTGTAACACTCTTTTCTTTATTTGCTTATTCTCAACCTCAAATGGGGATCATCATTCAATAAGAAATCTCCAGTACAAAATTTGTAAACAAAATTAAAATCTTTGAAATTCAAAGATATATTGTTATTTTTTTTAACCTCTTAAAATAAAAAAAGTATAAAATGCTCTAAATGTTGTTCCATCCCATCTGCCAATATTATTGTTAGAATCATTAAACAAAAAGTCAGTTTTTATAAAATCTTTTAAAATACATATGACGGCTGTTACAAAATACAATGAACAAATTTAGTTAAAACAAAAATATGATGTTAATTTGGCCAATGTAATATGCAAAATATTTTGTTTTGAAAAACACAGACAAATAAAAATTTAATAATTTAAAAACTTAATCAGCAATTTTATTGTCAGCAGACTAAAAAAACATTAGGATTCAATTTTTGTTTAAAAATTAAAGATGTTTCTCTTGAATGTATACAAATGACAAACTGCTATTAGAAATTCATAAATAATACTTTGCTTGAAACTATAGAATACCACCTTACTTAAAAAAAAGAAAAAAATGTATATTGTTTCATAAATATTATGTCAATTTTATCAAATTTTATGACTGGTTTTTCTACAGCTTAATCCATTTCAGATTTAAAGCCAGAAAATATTCTTAAGTTGTAAAAAATTTTTGTTAGATAATGATTTTAGTGACAAGTTTTACTAATTAACCCATAGCTGGGGGAGAAGGGGTGGATTCATATCTTTTCAAGAGTATTTGTGCATAAGTGAATATAATAAACCCAACAGGAATTGGAACTCAGCTCTGATTAACAATTCTGAGCCATTATCCATTATACAACCCACACATCACTACCTGGTATTCCCATGAGGTTACCCATCTTGGTAGTGACCAAACTCAAAGTTACTTAACTTTGGCAATCATATGGAGGTAGGAGGTTCAATGTGATGTTTCTGGAAGCCAAATTTTAAGTACGAGTCATTGTATTTTCCAATAGAGCATACAAGTTTGACCCATTCCCAAAATCTAATCAAAATCTTTCAGCACCCACTTGTATAGGCAATTAAGATTTAGCCAAGAATATTTGGTGGAGAAAGGTTAAAGAAATTGTTAACAACCCTTCCCAACAAGCTCTTAGCCTCAGCTTCCAGGAGCACAGATAGCTTACATTTTTTGTCTGAATTTCTGTGATGAGGAGTTATTATTTACATTATTTATATTTTTTCATCATCAAAATTTTCAGCTGTTGTACCCTCTGGCCTTCATCAGGTATATGTCAATTTGGGTAACTCACAGGGAATTCAAAATTGAACTCTTTATTGAAGTTCTACAGATTATTATCCTACAGGACAGTAATCTAGTTGATTAAAGTGTTGGTTCATGAATTTGATCAGAGTAATTGTGAATTCAATCCCTGGGCTGGGTACTTGGAAACAGGGTGAGCAATAACTGAGCAGTACTATAAATAAGAACTAAATGAGATATCCCTAAGCATGGGCAATGGAATGAGAACAGTCTATTGATGTAGATTAAATAAAGGCTTCAGTTTGGAATTCCCTGTGAGTTATCTAGGTTGACATATACCTGATGAAGACTGGATGGCACAACAGCCAAAACATTGTGATAACAACAAAGATGAGGATAATAGTCCATGTGCAAATAGTTTGTTTAGAATAAAACTAAAAAGGGTTTTAGACAAGAAATATTCAAAGCAAACAAAGAGTTACATCAGACAATGACTTTTAGCACAATGCATGAAACAAAAACAATGTTTGGGAAGAGTGCACTTTACTTAGCAAGAAATATACAATTTCTATAATTTAATTATTTTATCCTAGAACTTCTTTCATTCTGTATTTTTTGTGTTAAGATATTTCTAAAAGACACCACCTATCTGCAATTCATCTTCATAAATAATTTTTAAAATATTAAAAAATTATCTGTAGTTGCTTTTATATCTGTTAGCGTCTTTTTTAAAAATTTTATTCATTGCTTGTCAGTAAATATTTTGATTCTCCTTTTAGCATACAAGCAAGACACATTCACAAACAAATTGCATTTCAAAATGGTAACAGGAGATTTCCTCTTGCATTGATCCTAAGTCCAAGAATCTATCATAATTGATTTTAAAAGTTAAGCTATTAGAGACAAATTGAACATCTGCTTCTCATATTTCTGTTTTCAGCTCCTTTTGGACAATGTGCTGTATGGGGAAATGGAGAACTAGCTTAATGCAGCTTGTTATTAACCAGAGTTTAATATCAATTCACTAATCTTTTTTATATAACTAAGCAACAAAGTTTTTGTACACAACCTGCCACAAGCTTAAAGCTAATCAAGCATATACAAATTGAACAAACATCATTGCCTTGTTTGTGCAATCTGCTGCAATAAATCTGGAATCTTCACCAATTTAAGATATCAGATCAAAACATTATGGATAGAATAGAAATGCAAAGTAAAAAATATTGCCAAACTGTATACATAATGTATCTTCCCTGAAAATAAAGGGTTTTTATTTTTATGAATTTCTCAAGATAAAAACAAACATCCAAGTAACCATTACATTATTTTATAATTTTAGAAAAATTGAGAACCAAAGAAAGGATTACTTGAAAAAAATAAATAAATAAATAAAATTTTTTTATATTATATATATATATATATATATAGTCTATATGCAAATAGAAAAGTTTACTGAACAAAATAAATTGAAGGCTTTGAACTAAAATGTACACCTTCATTTCCTTTGCATTCATTCAATACTCAAAATGCTAAGGAGATCTTTGAATAATACAGTTATATGTAAGAGTTAAAAGGTGCAGTCTTGAATGCATACATTCATTCTGTTATGTGTTATATAATTAAAAACCAATATTAAATAATAGGAATAGTAGTGCTCATGAATATTTATCAGGTTAATGAAAAGTCAGGTAATGTGGTGAATATTCATGAGCACTCCTCTACCTAAATATTACGAAAAAAACATTCTTGCTCTTGTATATAAATATTTGCCACAGAATAAGATCCTTACATTTGCTTTGATAAGGTCCTTCAGAGGATGAAACGTGTTAGCTAAGTTTTCCTTTTGTCTTTATTCATATTGTCCTTTTACAGATACACTATCTGAAGTTTTGACAATATTATTAACTAATGCCAAAAATATAAAGAAACTTGAAAGTCATAGTTAGCAATAAATTAAACCTATAATTTTTGCAGAAATATTTCATTAGAATAGACTTTTTCAACATGCAGACAAAATCTTCTCCTCCTCCAACCCAATATAGTTTTGTGTCACATGAAGCAAAGTAAATATAGAAATCCAAACCAACACCCATAGACAAAATAAACTAAAATAAAAGTAACCTTCAGTTTCCTTAAGATAGCATTAAAAACTAATCATATTTATAATAAGCATACAACTTCATATGATGAAAAGCATTCAAATAAAATGAGTGTCACCATGCTATACTTTAAGGTATTTAGGTTAAAAAAATAAAATAAAATTCTTAAAAACAATCAGGAAGTTTTCCAACTATACTGTTCATTTTACATTAAGTCAAATAGGAATTATAATAATTAACAAATAAGACAAGTTTTCAATCATTGGTCAAGTACAGTTGCCTAATACACTTTAGAATACGTATCTCCACAAATTTGGTAAAAAAAATGGACACACCATGATAAAAAAAAAAAACAAAACAAAAAAAACAAAAAAAAACAAAAAAAAAACAAATTTAATGAGAACAAAGTTTTATCATCAAAATCTTTATCAATATTAAGAAGAAAGACCAAAAAGATTTCTTGATTATTAAATTTTATTTTTTGATCCTTTTTAGAAGGTTCGAAATTTTGGTTAAAAATCTTTTTCTTGCATCAATGTGGGTGGGTGGATTATATTGGTGAACCAAAGATCAATATAGGAAATTTTAGCAGCTCTTTTGAAGAAAAACACATTGATTTGGAAATTATTGCTAAAATCAAATAACTGTCGGATTTTAATGAAACTTTCAGGACTTATTCATAAATGAATTAAATTATTTTAAAAATATTTCTTTCTGAAAATATCTTGGTGAAAAAAAATTTTTTTTTATATGTTATTAAAAGGTGTTCACTTTATATACCTCAAGTAGTTTTTTTTAGATATATCTACCATAGAAAAAAATTAGATAAATTTCCATCTTTCAGTCAACACCTTAAATACTTTTCAAAACTGACTAGTTAAACTTTAAATTAGCTAATATTCTTCAAGTAAAGTTTTAGAAAAGTATATTTTATTTTTGAAAGAAGTTTTAATAAAGAATTATATTACAACAATGACAGATGGCTAAAATCAGCTAATTTAGCAAAAAAGAAAAAGAAAGAAAAAAATTCCTTCTGGTCAATATAAATTGATTTTGAACTAGAGCAAAGTATTTTGCTTATTGGAAATATTTAATTTAATCTATTATTTTGAAATTAAAACTAAAATAAAAGCTTCAAGAAAGATTTTTTTTCATTTTGAAAAAATCATTTTAAAACCTTAGGTATCGCATTTCTGTAGAGGTACCTATTGGAGCATATTCAACACATAAGTGAAACATGAAATATACTGATTTAGCAGAAGTACAAAAAGTAGAACCAGTAATTAAAAAGGTACCTGGATAAATCATGTAAATCATGCCTTGAATTTTTTAATTCAAAACCTAGTGATTTCTATCATCAAGGAATTGAACAGTTAGTGGAACATTGGCAGGAGATTGTAAATAAGAAAGGAAAAACATTGTTGAATGATTCATCAGAATTATTAATAAATAATAAATATTAAAATAGAATGTTTTATATAACCTAATAATGAGATCCACCCTGTCTTCTCAAAACTATCTTGAATCTCATATGTAAAAGTATCTGATCGTTGTTCCTTGATTTAAATCAACCTGTTCTGCATCAATTCATTCTCACCCAACTCCAAGTAGGTCTTCTGACATGTCAGTCCAGAAGCATCTGTATATATTGAGGGCTTCAGTTCGTATAAGTAGTGATATCGTACCCATCACCAGCTTGCTAGGCCTGTCATGTAACTTACAGCATCTGGTATTCCTCAGTGATTACTCATCTGAGTACCAACCAGGCTCAACATTGCTTAACTTTGGTGATTGAATGTGATATGGTCATAGCCAATTCATTATACAAAGATTTATCTATAATAAAAATGTAACAGATTCTTTCACAATTACTTTTTCTTTCACTTTGTCGCCAACACTTCCTGTTATAAATGTTTATATAGTCTATGGGGAAATATGCAAGCTATGCAGCTGGTGCCTAGAGCTATAGTTATTTTGTAATGAACAAAAAAAAAAAAAAATCATCTTAAAAAAAAGATTTCAAAAAATCTATTTTATGGAGAAAAATTTAAGCCAGAAGTCAAGTTGTGAATCATAAGCCAAATTCTAAATTTGGTTTTATATTCAAATAAAATTCTTTCAAATCTACTTTTACTTGTAACAAGTCTTATCACAAAAAAATGTTAGTTTATCAAGATCTATAAAAGTATGAATCTGCTTTAACTTTTTTTTTTTTGTGTTTGTTCATGTACCCAATTGATGAATTTATGGTGCTCCAAATGGTCAGCAGGTTTCCGTTTTTGTGTCAATTGAATTTTGTAAGCATGTAGAGACAAATCTTTTGTCAAAATTCGATGTAACGTTGTTATGGAGAAGTTCAATTCCTGCGCGTGATGACGAATAGAGATGTCTGGATTTTGGGCCACATTCTCGTGCACTGCAGCAATGTTTTCAGCTGAACAGCATAAACAAGCATACAATGATGATTTCACATCTGCCATCGACCCAGTTTGTTTGAATTTATGAACAATTTTTTGGAAAAAATTGCAAGTACATGAAATGCATTTGTCTGAATGTTCATTTAACCTGCATTAAGTTTAAAATATTTTAAACATAATACAGGTAAAATTTAAAATTTGTAATTTTTATTTTTTAATTTTATAATAAATTTAAAAATTAAATCAGAATGATTTCTAATTTAGTCTAATATTAACATTAAGTTGTATCTAAAGATAAATCTCAAAGAACATTGAAAAGTTGTAATTCATGAGGAGACTATGAAATCAGGCAAGGATGATCACATGTAAGAAGTAGGGAAGAATCATCACTTCCTATGGAATGGAAATAGAATAGAGAACAATATAACTAAAAGAATCAGCACATTTCCTCAGCACAATTTCTTCAGCAGACTAAACACAAAAATGAACACCAAATTAGGCATTAATTAATTGATTAGGAAGGCTCCAAATTTTCAGTTTGCCTTACGAGACAATAGTCTAACAGATAAAAACATTGGTTAAGTGCATCTTGTTATTTTGTGGTTGTTAGTTCAGTCCTTGTGTTTGGCAGTAAAACTTATTTTTCATTAAACTGATACAAGATTATCACCAAACAAGGAAAGCAAAATGAAAATCTATCCAACTGGATTAAATGCGGGGCTTGGCTCAAAATTCTCTGTTTAACAACTACTACAGACACCAGATGATCAGAAATTAGAATGGCCAAAACATTGACTATAACAACCAGAATGAGGACACATGTTTTAGTGTATCTGTGTATCCATTATAATTCCAAAAAGGTTAAATACAACCTTCTGAAGAAGTCCAGAAGATAGAATAGCTGAAATGTTGTGATTATAACCCATCAAGATGAAGACAAGCAAATAGATTAATAAATAATTACCTCAAAAACATTTTAACAGGTTTTTCAAGGGTGTCATGAGCAAAGAGTAAAACTTTGATGTAATGATATAAAAGAAAGTTAACATTGCTTTTTATTCAAATATAAATCAAATGTTAAATCAGTAACAAAGTGTTGTGACAATTAAATCAGGGAGACTTTAGGATTGATTTTTATCTCACAGCAACATTTATTACTTTTGACTTTGATAATACTTTTATCTTGTTTAATCCAAGCATTGATACTAGATCATAGAGAACAAAGATTTTGATGTAAACAATTATGATGAATAAACATTAATAATACAGATTCTAGTTAAAAGCACAATGTATTTCAGTAAGTTGGGTCTGGGAAGAAATAAATCTATAAAAAAAAAAAAAAACTTTTCATAAGATTTAGAAATAAATTGATAATCATTTTCAAAATATTTTCCAATGATGATTAAAACTACTAAAAAGTTGAAGAGAAGACACTGTGCTAACAAGAATTTGTATTGGACATACAAGATTAACTTATGCCATCTGGGCTTCATCAAGTGTATTTTTAAAAAATTCTCTTTGAGAAATCAAAAGAAATACAAAACACCTGTTTCAAAAAAATTAACAGAATAGACTTCATGAAAAACAAAATAAAACTTAGATCAAATTAACCATTCCATCTGTAATTGTTTAGAGCACTGGAATGCACTGATAAATTGTCTGTGGCTAATTAGGATAAGCTCATCTGAGAAAAGTAGTCACTTGAAGCTAGAAGAAAAGAACTCTTTCCTTAGCAGTTACTCCATTTTGTGAAAATTTTAACATTTACAAGCTTATATATATATATATATATATATATATATATGTGTGTGTGTTTAATTAATTCTATTTGTTGCTTTCTGCATTTGCTATCTGTGGACAGAATGTCTTTGGGATTTTCTTGACATTCCATCCATTGAAATTCATAATTAAAAGCCTTATAGGCAAATAAAAAAATACGGAATGCCTACACTTTGCTTTGACACACTTAAAACCAGTCATGCAGAACTTTATAAGCCTTTTCAAAGTGATGTCACCTGGAGACAGTAAACAGTCTAATGGTTTATAAAATCTAACTTCAGAGTACTTACATATTTTATTAATGTTTATTTTTGTTGTTGTTAAGAGAAATTAATTTCTCAAACTCTTACTTGATTTCAATTAACACATCTGCCCTTGTTTTTATCAGATACAATAGGGGAACAAAACTGTAAAAGTAAGCAAGAAAGAATACAAATATAATAGCAGTATTCATCCCCTCCCATGACCTACCACAAATTTCCAATTGTGTCAGCTTGTGGTTAAAACTTCCTGAATAAGTTGTAAACATTAATGACAAGTTTAACAAAACTTGTTTCTTTCTGTTGGTTCAAAGAGAGGTTACTAATTTAGAAGTCCAGCAGTTCAAGTATATAAGAGTTTATAAGTCATTTAATATTCTTATATTTCATTATGTTTCCTGAAGAAATTATAAACCTTAAAACCATACACACTTTCTCAATTTTTCTTATTACTTGTCAGACAGCATAGACCCCCCCCGGCCACCAGCAGGTTTTGATAACCTTTTATATCTATCCTTAGCCTTATTTATCATTGTAATAGTATCACACATTTAATATTGTCAAGTTTATAATAATGGTTATATATGAGATCAAACATGCTACTGACAATGTAGGTTTGTTTCAAGTGTTAGTCACAGTCTCATTACACAGACTGTTAGAAGCTACTTCCTTTAAGCAGTCATTTGAATGCTAATGAAATCTTCAGGTTATAAATATCCACTTAATTCTCCACTTCAGTAAACACAGAAAAACAATACTCACTAGTGTTATTGCCCACCAAATGCATCAAATGCAGATGTTATTAAATGAATATTCAACAACAATCTGCAAACATTACTCAATTATTCGTCAGTGATAAATAGAATTAATTTTGGAATTGTTATCCTAAATACCACATTTGTTTTTCTTTTAAGTTTCATCTATGGACAAGTTTAGTCGACAAAAGTAAATGAAAAAGATAATTGATTCCAGATTTTAAAAACATGCAAAATTTTCTGTATCAGTTGTTGGACCAAAACAGTGTTGAGTTAGCTGCAAATTAAAATTACCTCCTTGATGAAAGAAAAAAAAAATTATTATCAACAAGTAATGAAGTCATTCTCTGTTAGTTGTGGTAGAATGCTTTGTCTGATAATTGGCTGTTAGTATGCTGACTAATGTATTTGATTACTTCATAGTATATCAAAAGAAAAGAATTATTCAAATTCGATACATCAACATGAAAAAAGACATTTACTTTCCAATATCAGCTTTTCTTCAATCTAAATACAAAAATATTTTTAAAATTAAAAATTTGGTGAACTTCTAAACAGATTTTTAAATTTTTTACTTTTTCACTCAAATTTATTTGATCTTATTTCTGGAATCTCTAAGCAGCCTTGAAAATACAAATAAAATCTTTTGAGAAAGTGCTTATCAACCTTTCATAATTCAAAAATGAATCAGCCATGTACAATAAAATTCAGGTCAACAGACTAACCACCTCAAGAAAGTCACTTAGTACTTTTGGGGGGAGGTTCACTATTCTCAAATTCTTTTAAAATCTGGAATGGGTGTGAAAAAGTATCTTTCTGCTAAAAATGATTAGCAGTAACTATTCAGAGACATACATTCTGCTGAAAGGATATGCATTTCTCTAAAGTGATTCTTAATGAAATCTTGAAGTTATGAATGAACAGTGTTTGGAATTGATCCCTGCGACCTAACTGCACAGTTTAATAATGAGCTGCAGGTGGTGAAAAGTGAATTCTTGTCCAAGTAACTTTCAGAGCCACATTTACCTGTATGAAAATTAATCCTATGAAGATTTCTGAAAAGATGACAGATTGAAAAGAAAAACAAAAAACAAAAAAAACTGGTAAAAAGTTTCTTGAACATCTCAGTTGCTTACTGCTTTCTTTGCTGACAGATTTAAGTGGCTTTCTACTGGTTGTTCTGTCATATTAACCCAGGTGACAAAAACAGTACAATTTGTAAACTAAATTTAATACACCAGCCACATAAGCTATTTTTCAAATAGATGATATTTTTTTTCCAATTCTTCCATCCCAATTTCATAACAGAAAACATTTTCTAATGGCCTAAGTTGACCAGATTAAGGGGCAGTGGATTTTTGTCATGGTTGCAATTGAAAGTGGAACTCTTAATTTTGATTATATTTAGCAATGGCTCATCTCTTATTCAACATATGCCCCCCACCACACACTTTTCAAAATGTCACAATTCTATGTTCCTAAAATACTCAGGGTCATTAAAATATCCATGTAGTTATTTCTCACATTTTTAAAAAAAATAATAACCTAAATAACTGAATAATAATAAATATGCCTTGGGGCTTATATTTATATAGTGCTTGTGTCAAGACTGAGAGGTGGAGGGGTGTATTTTTTGTTCTTTATCTAATCCAGCTAAATTTGAAAATTTCAAGCAGACAATTGACATTTTGATGTAAATTGGCCAAGTAAGGTCAGTCAGGTTGTGTTTTTTTAAATAAATAAATAAAAATAATAATAATAATAAAAAAAAAACTGGTAAAAAGGCAAATATCAAACACTACTCGGAAAATAATAGCCTATAAAGAACAGTTCATTGCAGCAACATAAAAGAATATTACAACAACAGTAAATTTTGTTAACAAAATTTCAAAACAAATACCAAAATAAGCTCTTAACAAAAACAAAGTTACACTGCAGTAGCCAATAATTGGTTAATGAGAAAGTCTAAGTATTTCAACATCTGTTCACTTTATTTTTTTTTAAAGTACCTTCATTCTTCTAACCAGCATTTGGGAAATAATGAAAGAACTTTACAGGAAACTAGTGTATATTGAAAACCTTAAAGCTGCAAGATACAGGTTGAATGAAAGGAAAAAAGAAAAGATTTAAATCCTTTACTTTTGTATTGCATGAACATATAATGGAATATCTACAGGTATCAGTAATCATTCTTATCAAGTATCTGGACAGAAAATATTTGAAGAAAGCCTACAAGTTATAAGTTTTAAATAGATTTAAGACATGGCAAATCTAATGCAGTAATTCATAATTGTCCCCCTTCTAACTAGAATAGAAATAAAAAGAAGTTATTGGCATCTACCTTTAATGAAACCTTTCATTTTTATAAAGATGACATTTACACATTATCCTAAACAGAGATATAAATTAAAACCCTAAGACCGAAGAAATCAGTGCTTTATTTTTTTTTCTAGACAAATCTAAAAAGGTGCAAGTTTAAAAAAAAAAAAAAAAAAAAAAAAAAAATTCATTGGGGCACCACTGATGAAATGATATATTTTTTTCATTTTTATCAGTTCTCAAATGAAAGTAAGCTTAAGCCTTATTCTTCTTTCATATTATTTCTGCCTACTTTTTTCTTCTGGAATGATATTAATATTACAGATGGTTTCAGTAAAAATCAGTTGCTTATGCAACATCAGACCTCTTAAATTTGACAGATATAAACAAAACCTCAAAAATGGGCTAGAGATTGCTTCATCAGTTAGTGACATAACAACTATAGAAGATGCATAGATATTTTTGAAAGTGGCTCCTTAGTAAATTAACTATTAAGAGCTAAACTTCATAAGCACAGAGAAAGAATGAAAAAAAATATTCTGAAAATCTGGTTATGAATTTAGAGAGTACTGATAATGATTGAGCAATTTCTTGTTTGGCTCAGTCAGATATTTGAAGCTGTTCATTGCTTAAAGCTTATGACCATTTATTTTGATTCGATTCCAATGCCTTTCATTTTTGGTCTTTTCAGCACTGATTGAAAAACTTGTTTCAACAATCCTGAAACCATCCAAATTCAACCAATAAGGATAAATATACTCTTTTTCAAAGAGAAATGGAAACAATGAAATATTTTTGTACATTTCAAGTCAGCTGGAATTGTCAAAATACCAAAGTTAGTACAGACTGAAGATTTGATTAATGCCCTGATAGCTAAATGCAACAAGATTAGGTACACAGGCGAATTACCAACACAATGGATCCTGTCTATAATCATTTCCCTCTTCAAACAAGTAAATTTACAGATATTTCTTCCTTGTTACCTCAACTACATGAATTTAAACGTACTACTAGATTGGTAAATAGGTTTCATTGTTTTACTGTTAAAAGAGCTAGATTCAATCCTAAGTTCTATTTTAATAGTTTCTTTTCTCACACTTCTCACTTGTGGAACTCTTCCAGTTTGCTACCTATGATCTTCAAAAATTTAAATACAATATCAATCACCATCTATCTTCCTGAATCCTGTTCTTTTATGATTCCCTTCTCCTCATTAAAGTCTACTCACTCTTTTACTCCCAGTAACTCCATAATGACATTATGACCTTGCTTGGAATGAAGTGGTAAAGATAATAAAATTTTTTTAAAAAATAGATTTTATCTTTCGAAATTAAAAGAGTGTAATAAAAATAAATAAATAAAAAAATGTCAAAGAAATGAAAACAAGTCAGTAAAAGTTAAATGAAAATTTACTAGAATTTTAAAATAGGAGAATTTATTCTTCACCAATATTAACATTTTGTAATTATAAAGTCCCTGAATTAAAATCCTACAGAAATTCCTTTATAACAACAAAGATGAACTGAAGGCAAGCATTATGGCAGCATTCACCATCCAGAAGAGTTGCAGGAGATTATGAAGTCGTCTGGAGGTAGTGATTGAAGTCAATGGCAAGTTTATTTAAAAAATTTACTCTTTAGCATTTAAAGATATTTTTGTGCAATTTTGGTAAATATATCTGTTAAAATGAGATGTCACTGTTATTTTAAATTTTGTGTAATTTAGGCGACAATTTATCCATCACACCCTGTCTATAAGTCACTGAATTAAAACCCTACAATACCAAACTTCTCTAATACAGATATAGATAATACAGATAGTAGATAAAACAAACGCAGACACTCTTCAAGCTGCAAGTCAGAAAGTGATAAGTTAGTGTAATTAATTTGATTTATGATACCCACTTATCCTCAGAATTCCCAAGACATTTTCCTAACACAATTTTGTCTTTCTTTTTGTCAATCTGATGATGCGAAAGAGAGTATAAGCTTTTTCCAGCAAAATGTGTCTTTGATGAAAAACATTTTCCACTTTGCCTCATCATCTTCACTATTGTTTTGGATACTATTATACAACCCACTCACAAACTATATATATGAGAGAGAGAGAGAGAGAGAGAGAGAGAGATTCCTATTTTTACAGGAACTTTTCATATATATGGAACAAGTTGTTCATAAAATTGAGTAAAAGTTCAAAATATTTAAGTTTTATATCTTTATATAAAATATATTCAACAGAGCAATTTTATTGAAATCCTGTATAACATGACAATACTACATAAACCCTGTGAAAAGTAATTAGGAAAGCCATAAAAATGGGAATCTTTTTCTAATCAGTAGAGGGGAATCACTTAAAACTAAAACTGCACTTGTTTTGATTTTAGACAGATTTGTTTGATTATCACAAACCAGTTGCCTGTGTGCTTTGTATCTTAAATAGAATCCAAGCTTTTCTTGACTGGATAAACAACCTGCAAAGTTAGGACACAAATTCAGTTGACAACTGCTGAGAGAGAGAGAATAAACTTCAAAAAGAAACTATTTTCATGTTTGGGTCATGAAAGTTTCCTAACTAAGTGAACCTGCATTTCTCTAACACCGCAAACAGACCTGTTGCATTGTGTATCCAATATAGTATAGGAAGATATTTGTATTTTTAAATCCATTTTGGTGATAACTGAAGAAACTAAGATGGGAGAATGTGTGGGAAAAGTATTAAAATTCATATTTGCATGCGAGTTACAGATAGCAGTGAAAATAGCAGGTTTTAATTAAGTAAACATCAAAGTTTTTTTCTTCTTATCAACTGGAGCTATCTTTAAAATGACAAAGAAAAAAAAAAAACAGTTTCTACAAAACTTTATGTTCAAGTTCTTTATGGCAAGTTCATGTTCTGATAAAGAAGGGATTCTAAAGAAATTTTCGATATTTGGTCAGATTTTGGGAAATGATTTGAGCCGAGAGTTTTTCAGTATCACCAGACTCAAATAAATAATGCAAGTTTCAAGTTTTGACAGCTAGACTCTCTTGAAGTCATCAAGGATATATTAAATGAGAGTCAGGCATTCTCTTGGCATAAAAGAGGCAAATAGAAAAAAAAAAAATCAAACTATACCACTCCAGCACAACAAACTATTATACTCTCCTCAGTTTAGGGTTCATTTTGTCTTGCAACTAAATAAATTAATTTTACACCACACATACCAGTAACAAATCCTTTTTTGTTCCACATAAACAAATAGGAATAAATAATTGCTTTTAAACCAATCTTATTTCATGCTTTGCTCCTAAACCCAATTAGAATTTGTAGTTAAATGAGTTTCTATTCCTTGGACGTCATTTGTATAATACCGCTTGTTCAATCCACTGTTCTTGTATTCCACACAATTTACCAATGTAAAACAATTCTGCCTTCTCACTGCTTCATCTCTCTTTTATCAGTCCAACACCATATGCCAACCAACCAATCAGTGTTCTTTGCTTTTGTTCTCAGTTACCTGGTCAAATAGCCTCCTCCAGTCCGACCAATCAGCACATGACTTGCTATTGGTCGAACCATGCCAAACTATACAAAAAACCACTGTTAGAGTACATACTGCTGGAATAGTTAGATAGGAGAGTAATGCCATTTTCAAGGAGCAAAATGCTGATGTCACGTGCTGCACGTTGAAGTAAGACATTTTTCCTTTATACCAGATGCAAGCCACTCTGGCTCGCTTGCTTCTATGTGACTGTTCACTACAGAATTATAACCTGACACTTCCAAAAATGCATGCAAAGAAAAAAAAGCGTCATGTTTTAATATGCTATTCTATCAGGGCATTATGTTTTACTAAAATAGTTTAGTGCACACTAACCTCACATGTACAGAGGTAATAACAAATGGCTACTTACATTAGCCATTCAAAATTTTTTAAGGATTTTGTTCACAAAACAAGATTATTTTGGAAAGTCAAATCTAAAGGGTTTTACTGAATAGTTAGAGTATTAAAATGAAGACTATAAAATTTACACTTCTTAAGAGATACGTAAATGTAAGAGAAAAAAAAAAAAAGAAAAAGTTCCAAATTTCCAGCTTTTATTTTAAACAATTTCCCTGACTTAAATTTTAAGCTTAAAATAAAAATATTAATTCATGGTGTTGAATAAATACATTTAAAGTTTTAAATTCAAGGAGAATGTAGCATGTTTAATTTCAAGTTTAAAACATTTAAATACCTAAATTTGAAACTAACTCTACAAGTAGACTTGTTACTTAGACTGTAACTGTGGTTTCCCTTCTCTCATATCTAGTTAGTCTATTCAAATATTTTATCAACCTCTCTACAAAATTACCTGATGATGATAGATATCCAAATGAAATTTTGGGATTCATATTTTTAAGAATAAATAAAAAATAAAATAGAACAAAAGAAGTGAGGAAGTCTAATAGAAACTAATTTCAGCAAAACCATTTTAGACAAATCAGTAATACAAATGTTATTTGTCATTCAAGAAAATAAATGTATAACACATGATGCCATATTTGATGAATTCTGAGGCCAATGAATTAGCACAAGATTACAAAGAATAATTGTAATCTGATATTTGTCTTTTTACAATTCAGAAAAGGCAAACCATGGTTGTTTATTATAAACAGACAATAATAAAATTATTTCCTCATTGTCAAAAGGACGATTTCATCAGTGTTCCTAAAATTACAAGTTGTAACCCATAATAAATTTATCACAGTACTACATTTTATAACTTGATACATCCTTGCATTAGTAATAATTTCTATTGAGATAATTGCAGCTAAAAGTCTTCACTCATCCTTTTGTTAGAGGAATATTAGAAAAACTAAATTCACATAGCATTTTTTATTCCATTAAAAAAAAATTACATTTTGAAAAAGCCAATGTACAATTAGTATATTTTCGATAATCAGATCAAAAAGAATTCACTTATTTGCAAATAATGCTGATTTCTTAAAAATCTCAAAGAGCCACAATAATGAATGGTACCAATGATTTGCTTAAGGGACAAGCAAAAATTATTTTAATTAATCTCAACTCATGAATAAAAACAATCTCTACTCTGGCCAAAAGGTGATAACAACAATGATGAGGAGGACAGTAGTTCAAATGTAATAATAACTCTTCATTCCAAACAGGATTTTAAAAAAATAAAATAAAACAAAAATTAGCAAGTTGTGATAAAACAAAGTATATTATTTTCAATTTACAAAGATTTAAGGATGACCAATGAATATCTGAACAAATTAAATTACAATATAGATCATTTATAGTTATATTTGAATCTAACAAAGTTATTAAAGTTTTAGTACCTAACAATTAGAATTAGTCAATCCATACTACAATTGTAATTTCTAAAAAGACCTACTTTGATAATTTCCTGCAAAGATTCATTTTCTCCCATATTTATATCAATATTAAATTATGCAGCATGAAAAGATGCTTCTTGCAGAATATGTAAGAGAGAGAGAGAGAGAGAGACAGGTTAGTTCATTAAGTATCCAATTATACAGGGTGCATCAAAAATATTTTTACAAACTTTGGGGGCGGGTTCTTCACACCAAAACAAGGACAAAAGTCCATAATAACATTGTTACGCAAGGGGTTTCGTTGGGACTACAATAGCCGGGACGCAATGAGAAAATAAAAAAAAATAAGTAAGAGATCCCAAGGTTCAATATAAAAATAAAGAAAAAAACGTTGGGAGGGGAACTCTCCAATTCTGGACGTTGGTAAACGCAGAGAGAAAATGAACAATACGCAGACACAGAACAACAGAAGACAACACGAGAATATATAATACAAAAATTTTATTTATAGAATACACGGAGTGTGAATGTAAGAAAAAGAAAACTAAATAATACAAGGGATGGGGAGAGAAGTTACCAATTAAACAGATGCGGTGAAATACATACGAATACGGAGATAGCAGATTATAAGATATGGAAAAACATGCGGAAACTTACATAAGGTTGGAATCAATGTCGATTGACTATTATCGGGGTACAGTTTGTTCAAAAGAATATTCACACACCTCTCTGAAAGCAAAGGGTGGGATTGACAATATGATTTTTTGACTGGCGACGTCCGATCCGGGTTGATGGCGAGGAGAACACACAGAAAAATCATGGGAGTGTAGCCGACTTGGGTTGACGATATTGATCTAGATTCTCGCGTCAATCCTTTGGTTTTTGGTGGCATCTAATTCTTTTGGCATCAAACTGCAAAGTCTGGTTCTGGTGACAACTGCTTCTTCTAATGGCAAATAGCTAAGACAGGTTTTGGTGACGTCTGACTCCTCCGATAACCCACAACTATGTGTCATTGTTGTTACCTCAACATGTGCGAAACGAAAACTGCTACATGTTGAGTCACGTGTTGGCCCCCCAAAAAAGGTATGTGTCATTCACTGACCCTGTTATCTGTCAAACAGCGTTCGTTCTGGCCAGCGACTATGGAACTGGCTAACATCATTCGCACCTGTCAAACAGTGTTTGTTTAGCATCGGGGGGGGGGGACCAGGTAGGAAATGGGGGTAGAAGGGAAGGTTCCTTTCCGAGAACTGGCCCTGACTCATCTGGTTATAAAAGCAATATATATCTCACAATCTGCCTATTCAAGAAATAAAGTTATTAAGATTCATATGTTTCGTTGCAAATAAACAAGGTACTGAAAATATACTTATAAAATCTGAGGTAAGGGTACAAATATGCGGTTAACGTAACAACATATATCCACAAATCCTTCATTTTTTGAGTTAAGTTTAAAGTTTACAGTAGACACTGTTAAAATGTACAATACAAGATACCCTCCAAAAATACGTTTAAAAACTTTGGGGGATGACACCAAAACAAGATGAAATGTCCATATAAACATGTGTCCAAAAGGGCATTGTTGTACCTCAACACAGCAACTTATAACAAATGTTCAAAATGTCTTCTGCTTCCTTCTACACATGCATGCACCCATTGGATCATTGACTGGCAGACCCTTTCAAATATTCCCACATAGTGTCGAAGGGTTTTGCAGGCCTCCGTGACACATTGATGAAACGTCTCTACATTATTAATGTCTGCTGCATAAACCAATTGTTTTAGGTGGCTCACAGATAAAAAGCCAAAGGATTGAGATTGAAGGAATGTGCAAGCCATGGAACCACTCCTATCAGCCAGTCCACCATGAACAATATGACTAAAATGTACTGGAGACCCATCATGCAATGAACCACATATGTCTTCATATTAGCAGGGGTACATGCTCTAGCAGGTCTGGAAGTGTGCTCAAAATAGTCCCTGTAGACAGATCCTGTAAAATATGCTGGGAGAATATATGGCTCAACCAGACAGTAATCTACAATTCCAGCCTACACATTAATTGTAAACTGATGCTGGTTTACAGCCTGTATTGTACCATGGGGATTACAATCATTATTCCATCTTTTCCAAATGTTGTCTCATCCAACACTGGAGAGACAAACAGATCGATAGTTTGTGCAATAAGACCAGCAAAAGTTCTCCCATGGTGAGTGATTAATCAGAGGGTGAAAGATATTTTCTTCATGATCAAGTGAAAAAAGCAGATCTTGGCCTTCACTGATCCATAGTTTGTGGTGCCACAGATCCTGTCTCAGCAATGTAATGATAAACAGCAGCAAAGATTGGATGACTCGTCTGCCTTCAGCCTGGAAATGCAATCTGATGTAGTAGTGCAGCCTTACATCCATTATCATTCACATGGCCATATATAAGATCATATTTGCCTGTTCACGATATGAATATCCTGCCATTGTTAAATGGAACACTTCTCAGTTAACTCACTACTACACAAAGACAGGTTAGCTGCAAATGTTCACAAATGACAAATGTAATCTAGTCTACATGGCAACACAGTGCTTCTATCATAAACTTTCTTTAAACTTAACTAAAAAATGAAGGATTTGTGGACATGTTATATATATATATATATATATATATATATACACACACACACACACACACAATGCAACACTTGATTAATGAATTGAGCCCTCTGGCTGCTGATGTTTGTACACATTGGTATATAATACATTAAAATTTCACTTTCTCTGCCATGTACCAATAGCTTAGAGGTAGGATTTCTGACTGATGGCAAATTGGTTGGGTTTTCATCCCAGCTTGAAGCAATCAGATGTCTAGTCACACTGATGAGCTTTGGTACAGTGAAACAGGCTTGTATGTGGATGACATTATATATATATATATATATATATATATATATATATATGGCAACAGTACCGTCCTCCTTCAGAGTACTCCCCTTGGAACCTCACAGACTTAGCCCAGCAGCCTTCCTCTTTTCAAAAGAGCCTGCAAAGTCATCATTTGGGATTGCCATCAACCACCTCATGTTCTTAATTTTTTTTTTTTTTTATGCTTTGGTAAATTTGAACAGTAGGAGATGGGAATCTGAGAACACACTTCATAAAGAAATGATGTTTTGTCCAAAAGGCCTATATAAGACAAAGAAACTACTCACTAAGTCATTATTAATGCAATAATCACACAGTACATAAGTTCATTCAATGGTGTCTTCTAAGTGCCAACTAAGTGGCTACAGTGGAAAGTGTTCATGTATGTACAGCATTATTGCTTCTGATTGCTGTTACTAATTCTTGTGATATTCAATATGGCTGTATATATTATGGAGAAATCTCCTATGAATCAGATACAGAATGCTGCCATGTGCATAAATCTCATTTTAAATAGAAAATAAGCTTTAAATATTTCCTCCAATTTCAAATTGACAAATCTAAGATATTTAGGGAAGTTGCTTAATTGAGTATCATGTAGACTAAGAGTTACTGAATTTTAAGTTGGTTGACACCTGAACAAAATTTCTGAAAAACTACTTTAGTGGAGAAAACATTCTGCTAGTTTCTGGTTTGGCAATCAACAACTTATCATTTAGCACTAATGCCTTTGTCACTATCCTATTTTTCAATATATTGGTAAAAATAATTCCCACCAATGGCATTCCATAATGGTCAAGAGGAAAGAGTATGGGAATGAGCCTTTAAGCAAACCAGTAATGATTAAAAGCTGTTATATCTATTGGCAACATTGACAATCAAGTTGTTTCACCTGCACCCAGTATCACACAAATACAGAATCGAATTATTAAACATTGAATATGAAAGTATAAACTTTAAAATAGTTTTATTTTTCATAACACTATCTGTCCACCTAAATAAAATACCTGGTGTGTGGGGGGAGGGAGGGACGGAGAGAGAGAGAGAGAGAGAGCAATATCCAAAAATTTGTCTATCATATATCTACATCTCAGAGTTAATCAAGCAGATGAAAAATCAGTAAATCAATTTAATTAGCTTTATTGGCTAAGAAATACTATACAATAATTTACCTATATAGTAAACCTAATTATTAATGAGAATTGGCCAATATCTTGATTCAAAGATATATTTGACTGCAAATTTCAATTTACAAAGCAGGAAATTACAACTGCAATGTCCAAGGAAACATTATTTTTTTCCACTTTGCAGCTGATAAGAGGCAAAAGTAATACAACTGGTATGCCATTTTTATAGAGTTGATAAAAGAAATATATATGATGAAAATATCTTTCCATAACAACATATGGAAAAAAAAGAAAAAAAAAGATAGTTTTAAGCTATGCTATATTTGTGGGTAAAAGTGCTCAATATCAGAGATAGAATATGTGAATATAAAAGTGCACACTGAAGTCAACACCAAGTAGTGACAGTTTGTTTTATGCTTGAATGCAATCTTCAGGCCCTGAAAATTGTGTCCAAGCATGAAAGACGACTTGCCATTTCATGTTGACCTCAGTGTACACTTCATTATATATATATGTGTGTGTGTGTGTGTGTGTGTTCAAGCATAAAACAGACTGTTACGGCTTGGTGTTGACTTATATATATATATGTGTGTGTGTTGTCCAAAAATATATACACATTTTGACAGCTTACAGTTTAATTGATGTTGTAACAGAGAATCAGGTCAACCCAATAAGAGACACAGAATTGGTTGCATGTGGTACTATAAGCACCAGGAATTACAACCTCTTCCACAATGGGCTGTTGAGAGAAAACAATCTACTTAGAGTAGGTGGTACTGACTATTTAGATATGAACAATACCTAGCAGGTATTAGCAAATAGCCAGTATGGGCCTGGGACTGGTAGAGTGCCATATAACACCAGCTTTTTTTCTTTTTTTTTTATCAGTTGAGAAAGCACTCTCAACATGTGGATGTGCGAAAACCAGGCAAGATGAACACAGCTGCTTCTTTTTTTTTTCTTTTCAGTTTGAAGCCATTAGAATTAATGATGGCAGTCAAACTAAGCTATGAACTGAAAGTGTGAAAATGCAGTTGAAGTGCAAAGACCATTGAGGAGAGAGTTTCAAACAGATCCACTAATACAACTTATCACTCAAATTAGAGATAAGTTTGAAGCTGATGGGACTGTTCAGAATGTCCACAAGAAAAGTTCTGGATGACCATGGACATTGACAAGCCTCACAAATCAAGAAAGAGTACTGGAAACATATCACAAAAGTCCAAGAAAATCTGTGTGGCAAGTGAGTCATGAGGTAGGTATTTCAAAATCGTCTGTCCAACACATTTTGAAATGTTGTCGATGGAAAAGTTACATTCCAAGATTAGTCCATGCTATTAATGATGATGATTCAGACTGAAGTGTGGAGTATTGTGAGTGGTACTTGGCACAATGTATAGAAGAGGCACACTTTCCAACAAAGTTTGTGTGGAGTGATGACACCACATTCAAAATAAAAGGTTCAATTAACTGCCACAATTGCACTTACTGGGGACTTGAGAACCCACATATGGTGGAACATGTTAATTTACCAGGAGATACAGTTTGGTTTATCATCAAGAGGATTAATTAGACCATTCTTTTTTGACACTATTGTGATTGGTCCCATTTATTTGAACTTGCTGCAAGTCTGTCATGCTAAGGATTGGAAAGGACTTTTAAGATGAGTTTCATTTTCAGCAAGATGGAGTTTCATAGAATACCCTCAGTGTTCACCAGACCTCACACCACTAGACTTTTTTTATGGGGATACTTAAAAGACAAAGTCTAGATTATGATACCTGCAACAGTCACTGAACTGAGGGCATCCATTGAACAAGAATGCACAAAAATACCAAACAAAATGTTTGTTGATGTTTACGATTCCATCGCTTAATGTCGTCAGCAGTGCCAGGGACCAGAACAGATGTCAGTTTGAAAACAAGTGTTGACAAAATAAAATAATATCTGTAAATTCTATTAAATCTTGAAAATGAAATGTATTTTAATAAAAACTGACTTTATAAATATTTGAAGTGTGTATACATTTTTTGGGACACCCTGTATATATGGCAACTTATACAAATAAAAACAAATACTATCATGCTGACTCATGGTTACCATAGTAAATTTAGCATCTTTATTTACCTGGGAACAAATCAACAGGCTTGGTGCTCTTGCTGCCCAACCCGCTACAAGCAATCAATACATAATAAAAGATAAAGTGAAGTACTTCTTCATTAATCCTGACAATCTGTTTTTCATCATTTTAGCTTTCTGATGGGGACAAAATCAAGAAGAAACAACAAAAAAGAACTGATGCAAAGAAATGAAATGGTTTGATTCATCCCTTTAATTGAATATTACAGTTTGGGAGAGATGGACTTTTTAAAAACCCTGTAGAAGACTGCAGCATGACTGGCCAATTAGCAAAGAATATATTTTGGTCTTTCAACTGGGTTTTATTATACAACAGAGCTATTTCAATTTCTGTTCTTACTAAATTAATACTGAAACAACGTGGGATACATAAACTTTGAAGAAAGAAATAATATAAATAAAAATAGGCAAAATTAGTTATAATCATTTCTGTAATGATACAGTTAATAATCAATTTTTCAGATATTTAACGTGAATTGTGTTTTGTTACTGAGCATTTTGGCCTTGTGTAATAATTTTTTTTTGTTTTGTTTTGATGCCATTTTTCAAATTGTCATATTTACCATTCTGTTCAATTCTCATCCAACATTACAAACATTGTATACATATGTATTTTACACACACACACACACACACACACACACATTGTACGCAAGTGAATTTTACACACCCTTGCAATAAATATATATACAGATTTATAAAAATAATGTTGATTAATAATGTTGATAGCTACAAAATCCTTATAAAACTGAGAATTAACAATGATCCTATATCAAATAGGACATTTTTGCCTTTAACTTGAAAATGAGACCAAAAAAATAAAGATATGGTTGCATATATTCTTACAGTGTCAAAATAAATATCTGGAGACAAGGAAAAAGGGGGGGGGAGGGGATTGTTTCTGCAACCAAGAGATAAAGAGTAGGGAGAAGAATTATGGAAATCCAAAGACAAAAATTTGAAAAGATTTGAAATAATCAGGACAATCAGTACAAGTAAATAATTTGCTATTAACCCTTTGATAAATCTGTCTCATCCTGCCCACCCTGTAGCTATTCATATCATAAACAACACAAGAAACTATGTACTTTGTAATGTCAATCATACCAGAAATTGTTATCACTTCAAATGCAGAAACAGACATCATAGTCTGAGCATTTTGTAAGCACAGAACAAGAATTTACTGAAAAAGCAAGTTCTTATTCTGTACAACAGGTTGCCATTTTTGCCAATATTTCTTCCTATAAACTTGATATCCACTTTTTTTGTCCCACCATAAGTAGGCTCGATAATATTGCAGTGATGCTTGGTTTCCAGGAATTTGAGACCAAATGAACTTTATATTTTTAATGTTTGCAACAAAGCTTTCAAACAAATCCTCCAAGAATACATGAATACATATATACATCATATGCTTTCATATATATCAGATCACAGAACTACCTCCACTGACATAGTAATGTACATAGTGGTAACAAAGTCAATAGTTGTTTTTTTTTTTGTTTAACAATATAGATTTCAGTGTTGCATATGAAACTTCCTCCCATTATCACACACTAAAAGTTGTTTTTAGGTCCCACTTTATTGGCTGAATCATCAGTATGGGGGGAGGGGGGAGACCTGATGGATAAGTGACAAACTTCTTTTTATCTCCAATATTGTTTATCAGGTCTTTTCATAACATCTCTATTGTGCATTGTAAACCAAAGAAAGCTATTATTTCCTCAACTGTCACCAGTTTCATCTGAACTGCTTTTCCTGCCAATGGGATACTTACAAAATGCACACAACTCTGGCTGGTATACTGACCACCCAAGTATATTCACTCTTCCACAGCAGCCTGCAAGCCAGATGCCAGGGTTCAAAAAGATAAATATCTTATTACACAAATTTATAAAAATCCTAATTAAATGCTTCAGATTTTATCTGTACAGCAAGTAATTAATCCAATCCTAAGTAGATCGGATTCTTAAGAGATAGTATTAAATAGCAATTTGAAGAGGAGTCCAAGAGTAAAACATAAGAAACAGGAAATGGAGGTGAAACTAAACCAAGAACTCAGAGTGGATAAAAAGGGTCAACCAAATTCAGTGGTGTAAGGTTTCTATATTCCATAAGAAAAGATTTAAGTGAAATAAAGCATTAAAAAAAATGTAGTCTAAGTGAAAACTAATAGTATAAAATCATATGCAGTGATAAATGTTATAAGCAAAAGTCTTCAAGATTAGTGAGGACTTAAAAACTTTGAAGTCTATAAAAGGTGGGAGAAGGGTCACAAGTTTCTTGAAAGTAAATTCATCAACAATTATTAGTTTTGTTCATGGCAATAAATGTTACATAAACACCATGTTGCTTTTTAAATTTTTTTTTTTAACCAAATATTCAGTTGAATTTTTTAATTTCTTAAATATTATTAAAAAAAAAAAAAAAAATGTTGATTGTTTTTTCTTCCATCTTATTTTTGTTACTGCAACATGAAGGGTGTTAATGTTCAGAAATAAAGAATAAACTTTGAGTAATATCTAAACTTGTATCCGAGGATAAAGGGAGTGATTTCAAATCTTGGAATTTGATACTTCCAATCCATACTATTAGGTTGGTGCAAAAAATAATGTCGGTTTTTGACGTATTTTTAATGTCAAAAAACAACATTATTTTTGCATCAACCTAATAAATTCAGATCCTACTGGTGTTAGACTGAAATGACATTTTTTCTATATAAGTATAATTATAAAGTATCATTTTTAAAGTGAAAATTTCAAAAAAACTTCCAAGTTTTCATCTGAAATCAAGAAAGTATGGACTTTAAACAAGCTGGCCACAATTTGTGTGTGGGGGGAGGGCATCAGTTCAAACTGGTGTCAGAAGGATATCAAATATTAATAAAGACATTGCTTAAAAAAAAAAGTATTCATTTAATGTAAAACAGCTTCCCAAAATATTAGTCTAAGAATGAGATTTTGCTTGTCAGTAAATAGTAGTAGCAGTAGTAATAATACTTAAAGCTATCCACAAAATGGAATAGAATCAAATTACAGAGAAACAACAAGCAATGGTCCAAGTGTCCTTTGTCTTAGTAACACGGTTTTAACAAGTGACCAATATTCAAACTGGTTGTACAACTGAACTAGTGTCACTTAGTAAAGCAGACAATGATATTTTCAATTCTAATTGAAAGAGTAAAGATTTTTAAAAAATCATTTCACCCCAAGCAAGGCAATAAAGCCATTAAGAAGCTTTTTCCTTAAAAAAACTATATGACTCAAAATACAAAATGAAAATAAAAAAAAATGGTCAAAATTTTATTTCAAACCCTAACCACTGACCCAAATGCTATATCTTCAATACCTAAAATAAGCCACCCATCTAAAAGAAACAAGAATGTTGATTAAAACATAAAATCTATAGTCACTCTTAGGAAAAATACAAATGTTTTTATCAATGAATTAAAATTGAAAAATAAAATTAAAAAAAAAAACAAAAAAAAAACAACAAAAAACAAAATTATGCCAATAAATAATATGTTGAATCTTCTACATTATTTCAATTGATGTCCACGTCAAGAAAGAAATTCTTGCATTACACATTAATCAAAATGTCTCAAAGTGCATAACTATGTTGGGCGTTAGAATGTCATTAGACTTTCTGTTGAGCTCATTTATTCCTGAAACAATATACTTGGCTTGTTCTCAATTTTGGGTTAGGCTTATTTATAAATTGTTCATGTCAGTCATCATTCAGATGAAGCTGACTAGAAACACAAAGCAATGCCATTTCATACAGAAAGAGAAAAAAATATACAAACATTGTTAAAAAGAATAATTTTACTTCACAAACTTTAAAAAATCTTAAACTAGATATTAGACAGTAGCAAAAAAAACCCAAAAACAATTGGGAATTTTTTACTAAATAAAGTTCTCCAAGATTCGTGTGTATTATTCTGTGAGAATACTAGTGTTGCTACACTTTCAATTTAATGGCAGTATACAAATATCAACACTAAATTTTTGACATGAAGCTGGACATTAATGAAAAAAGTTTTATATACAAGAGATTTAATTAGAGTTAGTGTATATTCCAATGCTTTCAGTTTTACTGTGAAAATAACTCATGATTTTTATAACTCCTTAGTTACAAATGATAAAAACATTAACTTATAGTCGTTGTAATATTGTTCATGAGAAAAACAATAGTTTTTCATATTGGATGACAAACTACAAGTTAAGAAAATCAAATTGTTTTTGCAGCTTTCACCTATGTACAAATATATTTTATTTATATAACCAAGATATCAGATTTTACAAATATACATTGAAAACAGAAGTTGTTCATACACACATATTCAAACCAATTAACAAAAAGAAAAAAAAAGAAAAAAAAAGAAAAAAAAACAAAAAAAAAACAAAAGCTCTAATATCCCAAAGTTATGAAAATTCGAACTGGAGATGGAGATTTGTTAAGATTTTACAAGCCCTCAATGTAAATCATAGTTCAGTCTTGTCTATTACACAAGGTTGTATCTGATTGGCAGGTAAACAGACCAATAGCTGTCAAGTAAAAGGCTTTTCAATTTGACATTATGGCAAAACTTATTCCTCCAAAATCAAAGTTTTTCTTGTCTATAAATTCTTTAAGACCTGTAGTCAATTTATATAAATCAAACTTCATAATTGATGGGGGAAAAAAAAAAAAAAAAAAAAAAAGGCATTAATTTGAACCAAAAGTTTAAAAATTTCAACAATGACCATGCTGTTTTTTCATAGCAACCATTCAGTGATGTGTTACATGTAAATTGTCTATGCAGTAAGATCTCTATGGTGATGGTTATCATAAAATGTATTCGTTTAAAAATATTAAAAAAAAAACAAAAAACAATACAATATTCTTTGGATTGTTTACTGTGATATATACCACTTAATATACTATATTCACTAATCTATAAAAATTGTACATTATCTTAAATTGTTCACATGTACAACAACGAATTAATTTGCACAATTGTATTTTTAATTATTGATTTTTTTTTTTTAAGATATGAACTTCAAAAACTTAATTTGATTTTATTGTGACACAAAAATGCTAAAACAACCTTTAAATTCTTAGTAAATTAATTTATATATTTAAATTATTTCAAATACTGACAACAATAATATTCCTGCCTTTATATTCAAAATTATGATTGTCACATTTTGATAGCTAAAGATAGAGAAAGAGGAAGAAAAAAAGCTCCTATCAGTGACTGCCAAATGGAAAGTCACCAAGATCTTTAATTCTAGTTCCCAAATATTATTTGCTTTTTGTAAAATGGCCAAACAATTTTTCATTTTAATATATACTTTACATTTCCCAATCTACAAGATTTTCTTTAAGCAATGCCATAACTTCAAAATGAAATGTCCATACTTAATACTTTACATATTAAGAGATTTGTACTGAAGTGTTAATAAAATAAAGGAAATTCTGTAGCAAATAGGATATGCTGGTGGCCTTGGGATCCAGTGGTTGGAATCATGATGTATTAATCTTATATATATTTCCTGATCCACAACCTGTTTGTATTAAACATGAACCCATCACAAAAATAAAGAGAATTTAAATTTATTAAGATTCTTATTGACCAAAATTTCAGTGTTTAAAGCAAAAGTGATCAGTTTTCAAAGTCTCAAATTTAATCTTATCTGTCTGAAAAAGAAAACTTATTCCCTTTGCTTTGTTCCTTTTAGTAAAACCTAAACAGATCAATCATCTATTTTTAGGAGTCAAATTTCATTAGCTAACTTCAAACATTTCTTCCAGCTTATTTTTTTATGGCTCAAAATGTTCAATTTTTGAGGGATTTGAAAAGATTTATTTCTGATAGTTATTCTTAACTACAAAATTATTAAAAAGATTCAATTTTTTATAAACAAACAGAAAAATAAATTTCACTTCTTCCAACTTGTACTATGTGAATATAAATCAGCACACATTTTTTTTTAAATATGTAAAGTAGTGCAAATTCAAAATTTATATCATGCTTTATGGGACCTTCCCCACAACTGAAGGAAGTAAGCAGTTGTCTACGCCAAGAAGGGAAAGATTTTTTCCACATTATAATGAAAGTATGGTCAAACAGAAGCAAGAAATTTGGCTATTCCAATGATCATCATTCACAAAATTGTCTACCAGACTTAACAGAGGATCAGTAGCCTTTAAGATTTGATCTAGAAGAAAAAAAGGCCCTCAATTCAACAAAGAAAAAGCTAGCCAAAATGGATTCTAATGATATGAAGTAATCACTTTTATTGATTCAAGAACTTTACTCTCAGTGAAGGAAAAAGATTTCCAGATACCAGCAAAGTAGACTAAGAATTTTGCATTTCCAAGTGAGCTTGTACAAAAAGGCATGAATTTCTCCAAAGAATTTGCCAAAGAGGAAAAGTTTTGCAAGCATTCTAATTTGGGTGGGGGTTGGGGCAGGAAGGTTATAGAACATAAGAGATGTCATTGATAAGAAATTGGAAAAATGATAATTATATACTGTAAATATTAGGAACAGTGTTTCTGTTTTGATGTGTCCTCTTTCCTTCATACATTTTAATGCACTTCAATTACATCATTGAGAATGAAAATGAAGAACTTAGTTACTTTTATTCTCACAATGATTTTGGCCCAAAAGTACAAACTTTAAAATTAATAGTAAAATTAATTAATTTTTCCATATTTTTGATGCTGATATTTTTGTTTTAATATGGAAATATATTGTTTACAAAATCCTATTACTAACTACCTTGGATTAAAACAAGATAATTATTTGGATTAACGCTTAGTCAAGTTTTATAAAAACCAGTTAATCCTACTTTAGAAGGACTTAGTAACTGCTATCACATTCAAGGATAAGATCAGTGTCTTATGTATATTTGAGAAATAAATTGGTGTTAGGTCCTTCAGAGGGTTCAAATGTTAATATTTTATAATTTTTAGCCAAATTTTTACAGACCTTTTTAAGAGTCATATTTTAAAACTTTAATCCCTTTTCATTCTTCATCCATATCTATATTAAAATTTAAATTTAACTATATTAAAATTTAACTTTCCTTTTATTTTTGTGCCCTGACATTTTATAACATTTCTGTTGTATCCTTAAAGAGGTTACAAACAGACAAAGGCGATACTTGAGTGAAGGAACAGCAACACGCACGTAGATGAAAGAAGAGAGGTTTATTGTAAAAGAGAGTACACTACTGAAAGACAGGGAATCAGGTGGCAGGCTAGTAATTCCCAAAGCAAGCTCCCAGGTATATCCTGTGCCCTCTATATATAGCTACTGATATAATCAGTCTACATAGGCAATAGAGAATGTGGGATATTCCATTACAACAATTTCCTTAAATGAGAAAGTTGTTACTAGAACAGTACTTTGTGTCATGCATGAAGTACTAATATCACATTTCATGGCCTGTGGAAAAAACAAACAAAAAAAAAAAAACAGGAAAGATTGTAGCAGTGATTATATTAAATTCCTGACATAGGCAGAAGTTAAATCAAAATCTAAAAATAAATACTTTTGAAAAATGGAAAATATTCTAACTAAAAAAAATAAAGTGTATTTTAACACTAGTTCTTAGAGTAAAAAGTATTTTAAATAGTTTGTGAATAAAATATCTCAAAAATTCATATAAATAGCTGTTTCCAATTTGAATTTTATTCTTTAGTTTATTTTATGAAATTTATTGCTAAATAAATTTTCCTGAAATAATATCTCAGAATTTGATTACAAATTTAATCATCTGAAAAATGCAGTAGTTTGTTGAAAAATACTTTTAACTGGGATTTTTAAAATAAATAAAAAAAAAAAAAAAATTAAAACAAAGCAATTTGGTCAATTTTAATAAAAGTATATAGAAAATATTTACAGATATAATCAACAAACTAGGAAATGGATCCTCATGATCAACATGTTTAAAAAATAAATAGCAACATGTCATAAAATGCTTTAAATTATAAAATCAGATTTATGGTAACGAAGATCATTTTGCCAATCTGGGAATAAATTATTAGGTTGGTGCAAAAATAATGACATAATAATGTTGTTTTTTGACGTATTTTTAACGTCAAAAAACGGCATTATTACGTCATTATTTTTGCACCAACCTAATAACATTTACATACTGACACAGCAGAAATTAAGCAATTAAAAAGTTGTATATCAATTGGAACCATGAAGAACTTAAAGTCAATTCCAAAAATTCAAGACAATTCAATAAAAATTTGTTTTTATTAACTAAAAAAGTTCTTGTAACAGATTTTATATAATCTTTTTTTTCAGGTTGTTTTTCATATAGGAAAATAATTAGAAGAATATCATAAAAATTACTACCAGTTTTATGTGAGGAACATGGAGACCTTTGTGGCCAATACCATCATATGTTGTAAGTTTGAAATGCCAAGAAGATACTGCAGAGATTATTGAAAACAAAACCCATTCAGAATAATGCTATGATATTTTTCTCTGCAGGCTCAAACCTGTTTTTATCATTGTTAACAGGTCAGAACGACAAAAACCTGATACTCAAGCACATCTGCCAGAATATAGCCAGCTTCTTGATTTATACTAGACAACCAAATGTTATTGAAAAATCAATGTACCTCCTGGCAGTCTTTCTTTTGCCAGATTTGGCTATCATCATGACAAATGTGTGTGCCCATTTAAGACACATACACTTTTTGTGTGTGTGCATACATATATACATACATACACACACAAGACAACATATATGCACATAGAGAACCTGTATAAGTGTAAATTGAGTATTTCCCAAACAATATTCATGTTTAAGCAATTTTATTTTTTCCACTGAACTACTTTCTTCTTCCAGAAGGAACTAGTTGATTGCTTCAATATTTCTTTCAGAAAGGTCTTCATCCTATAACTTGAGGTAATTTTAATCTTAAAATCTCTTCCCTTAGATATCATTAAATTATGCTTGCAGGAGTTGATAAACATAAATATTATAAATGCCGAAAATACTGTTATTTCAATAACAATGAATAAAGTAGCTAAAATAATCCAAACTAAATTTAAAAACCAAAATTGCAAATGCCTTCATTAAAAAATTACATAAACATATTTTATTTAAATGATGATAATTGAAGAAAGAAATACTTGTAAATATATCCCAGAAATATATTTTCATAAATGAATAACTGTACTAGGATTGTGCAGAAATTCACATTGCAATCAAGAGTCCCCTAGCCCATTAGGGCCATAGGAGCACTACAAGTACTACTGTCAATGTAGCAGTGGGTGTGTCTGGGGCAAACTAAACTGATGGAACCTATCCCTCTTCAAGTGAGTTTTGAATTCAGAATGGTCCTTCTAGACTGGCTGCCCCACCAAAGCAAGATAGCTCAGTTTTCATAGCTCAAGAAAACTAAACTTATGCTTTTCCAAAGTCATTAGTGTGAAGTGAATGAAACAAATTGGGTCAGAATTTAAAGTTGGCATGCTGAGTCCATTTTCTATATTAAAAAAAAAAAATCTATCCTTAAAAACAAAAACATTATCCTTAAAAATGTTTAACCTTTTCATTCAAAAGTAAATCTCAAAGTTTTTGAATAAATATTATACAGACAGGTAAATAACAGAACATAAAGAGGACAATGTCAGTGGTTGCTGTATTGAGTCTATGATAATTAGCAACATCCACTAACTTCTGATCTCAAATTAAATGATTCTTTTCCTTAAATAATCACTCTACTACTTTTAAAATCAATACCCAATAGGCATTAATGAAAACAGTAGCTAGAGGGGGAGAGAGAGAGAGATGAACAAACTCATCATTTTATATACAGACTGCTTTCCTTATCAAACAATATATTTGAATTTATTATATTTTACTTCCTGACTGTAAGACTATACTTACTTTAATATATATTTTTGTTTTATGGACAGATTTCTAAATTCTCCCAGTTTACAAATTGGAATTGATGCATGAAGTATCAGAATTTACTAAATGTTGAAAGTATTTAACATAGAAACATGGGCTAAAATTCAACTACAGCAATACTTTGATTAAAACAGTAATTATAAGAAATTGTGAAATATATCCAAAATTATGAGTAAACAGGGTCAAATAAATGCCATTTGACAAAGTAAGAAAATCAAATTGGGAAAACTAATTTTTCTTTGCATGACTATTAAATTAGTCACTACTGTATGAAAAGAATACTATGCCAGGCAATGAAAGTAATAGATTTAATTAACATCAACTAAGTTTGGTATCTTAAAAATTACAATATCAAATGAAATAAGAAATCACTGATGAAAGCATGAATCTCACCTATGAAAGGAAAAAAAAAAAAAATCAGAAAAGAAAGATTATTATGCAGTAAAAAATAATTGTTGCCAACTAAATTTTCATGTGATGCAGGAAGAGTTTATTAAATATGATAAAAACCTTCAAATATCAATAGTGTAAAACTGATTCAATTTTTTTTATACATTTGCAACTAGTAAATAAATTAAAAGAATTAAAAGATTTATAATTGTAGGTATTTGATTAGTGAAACTAAACGTTGTTTACAATCAGATGAACTATTTTTTCTTGGGGAAAAAAATACATATATATATATATATATATATATATATATATATAGATAGATAGAGAGAGAGAGACACACACAGAGAGACACACAGAGAGACAGCAATACCATATATAATTGTGTAGAATTCCTGTATAAGTGCGACCCCTGAATTTTTTTTTTGCATGAATTTTAACCCCTCCAGAAAAATTTACCTGTGCAGAGTGCAACCAGTCACTGAAAATGCATCATTTTTAGCCACTTAAAAAAAAAAAAAATTATCTGTGTATAGATAGCCTGTTTTTTGTGTAAAAAGAAAACTGATCATAAAATCTCACTAGAGTATATGTGGTAGTTTCTAAAGTGTTGCAATCAGTTTAGTATTTCTTTAGAAAATTGTTCATAAGACCTACAAGCTTCAACACTCATTAACTGGCCAGACACTGTCACATGAGACTCATCTAATATATTAATACAAATGGAATTAAATCGTTATGATTAGGATCAACTTTAAAGAGATCTCCCACATAAAAAAGTTTAGAGAGATTTTCTTTTTAAGTAATTTTCATTGTAAGATTTCTTTGACAATGACTCCAACTTTTTTCTAACAGTGACTATTACAAAATGTAGGTAAATTTAGTATTAAATAATTCTCTTATCTTGAAATATATAATTTATGAATTCAAAGCTTTTAATTTTTGGTGCCAACTACTAAAGAAATAAATTGTAACTTTTAATTTATTGGTTGAAAAAAAAAAAAAAAAAAAGTTTTTCTTTTTACATTACTAGTGATTGATATTTACACAATCTTATAACTAGAGTCTGGTATTTTAATCATTCCTATCCCAAGGTTTTGTGAAAAACAAAGAACTAAAAAATACCAATGGGTCTTTTGGTATTTAAAATAAATAAATAAAAAATAGATTTTAAATCAATTCATTTTCAATTTTTCCTATTCAATACATGATACAATTTTCAAATATCAGAATACAAGTCATAAAAATTTCAAATCAATTTTTTTTTTTTTTTAAATTTTATGAACTTAAACTTTAGTGGAAAATGCAATGAAGAGATAGGAAGGTTGACAAATGGATACAGGGTTTGTTGATATATAAGCATCTTTTCCAATATGTGTATAATTATTGAACCATGAGATTCCTGCATGAAAACTATCAAAATGGAAGCAAATATGTTGTAGGTCACTAAAATTACAAGTAAACGTGTTTTTCACACCATTAAATAAGACAGTACCTATAGGATTTGCTGCATAAAAATGCCAAGAAATTTTATTAACTACTGTTTGGCATATTTTCTTTGGAGTTTTTTTTCCCCCCTAAATATTCATATTGGAATTAAGATTCATATTTGACTTGTAACTTCAGAAAGTTTCCTGTGAAACTGATTTTGTTCTCTCTTGCTGATTTTGTTCTCTCTTAGAAGTGGTTGCAAAAGAATAAAATGTTCCTGTTACCAAAAAAAAATAATTTCAGAGAATTAACTGGAGCAAACCTCTACTAGATCACAATTTATTAGTTTTCAGAAAGTTCAAGATAAAAGCTTTGGAATGATAAAAATACTTCAAAATGTAGCTAACCTAATCTCTAAAATTCTTTGCTATTGAACCAAAATAAAGCCTATACAATACAAAACTGCAAAAGTTTAAAGCATATTTAATTTAAGAACTATAACAGCTTAAACAGGATTAAAAAAACAATTATATTATTACTATTATAATAATAATAATAATGCAACAGCCAAATGGATGGCATTATTGTGACTAATTTAGTAATTCTGAACCTAGAACTTGGAGCTTTAAACCTAATGTTCTATCATGTTCTATGTTCTTTAGAAGACCTAGTGCAACTAAAGGCAACAAAATTTGAAATAGGCCTCAAGATCTTGACTTCAGTTGCACTATGACTTGTCTTAAGTAAAGAACACCCTGATCACTGTATTTTATGTTTTGTTAAAGTTGAAATTTTCCAGTGAGTGACTATTCCATACAAAAAAAAATATGGTTAGTAAAGTATGAGGTATAAGAAATTTCCCCATCTCCAGTTTGTCCAATTCTCCAGTATTATTAATTTAGGAAAAGTGAATTAAACCTTTGCTTGTAAACTTGTGCCAGATTTAGAAAAATGTTTCCCAAGGATCTGAATTAAATCAGAAAAATAATTCATGTTGTTAAATATAAAAATCAAAAATTGTAGAAAAAGTTAGGGGGTCAGGAAGAAAAAACATTAGTTGGATTTTTAGTTAAAAAAAAAAAAAAAAAAAAAAAAAAAAAATGGAAATCTTAATAGACACTGTTGTTCATGGTGACAAATCCTGTGCAAAGTCAAGAGGAGTTGGTTTTCATGTCTCTTTCTCTCTCTCAGCATCAATGCAGATGACTGATCAATCAAATTCAGTGCAGACAGTAAATCAATAACAATGACAACAAGCAGCAGCAAAGAAAGTGCAACAGACATGTTTAATCATGTTCTGATGGTGCACTCAGGATTCTATTCACAAACCTTCAACTAAATTTATATGTATCTGCTTGTGTGAATGATCCCAAAACTTTCTGGCATGATTTTTAACCTATTTACATGTCACAGCTGACAAAGAATTACTAGGAAAGTAGAAAAGAGTTACAGCAATATCATTCTATTGTAGAAGAGGACTTGAAAGAGAAAAAAATATTACTTTAAAACAGTTTTATAAAATAAAATTGAAACTTATTTTATTCTCTGAGTGATTATCTCTACAGTTTTCTATGCTATCATGGAAGTGAGAAATCATTTACCAAATGCTGACATCTGAATTTTTTTTTTTTTTTTTTTAAATCAAGCTCTTGTAAACAAAAGAACCTTATTTTTGATTTGATTATTCAGCAATTTTCTCCTTTCAAAAGAAAGAATTATGAAGATCAGTTTTGTCTTAATAATTTTATGTTCTCAGGATGAGGCACCAGAGAGAGTAAGAGAGAGTAAAAAAAAGAAAAAAAATGGTATTTAACTTTTAGAATTTTGTTTTGTTTTCTTTTAAGTAATACAAGTGGAGCTGATGCAACTGCAGTGGAATGAAATAAAATTCTTCTATTGATTTTTATGGCACTCTAGGCCTATTGATTAATCAGTTAATGTTAGTGCTATCCACAGAGGTTCAAGTACACAATCCCACATGATACTCTACTCAGAAGTTGAAAGTGAATATACTTTTCCTGAAACTGAAACAAGTTAAAAAAAATAAATAAAAAATAATTGAATCAAAGCAAAATCTGAACACATTCATAGAAATGGTTACACTTGGCATTTCCCTATGAGAAAGCAATGCAAATGTGATGGAAGTGAAACTAGCAATACTGACACAAGAGAGTCATACAATATTGTGGAATTAAATTTTGACATTTTTTTTTTTTTAAATCCTTCAACTTAATCCTTAGATGTGGAGGTCACTGGAACATCAGAGCTTTCAAGTTTCAATTAATAGACAATCTGTTGATGCTCTTTCTCCAAATAAATAAAATGCCTTCGGGCAAAATCTTCCCAAAATGGTGATCTTAATATTAATCAGGTTTGCTGATAATTTGTCAATCAAATGAAAAACAATTTTGTGTCTGTAAGTTTCACATCTACAAAAGTGTGCAAACTGATGACAAGCAAAAAGTTTTTGCTTTCTCCTTGACTCAGAATCCTTGCTTTAAATTCTAGACATTGTGACCTGTGATCCAAACAATAAGCATAAACACAAAAACCATAGACAGACTTATTACTTAGTATATATATTACTTCACTTAATACAGCTGTTTCCTTTAATAATAGATAATAAACAATTATCATAAAAAGTCTGTATAAAGTAATAAAAATCAGTTCTTTGTTATACATCTGACAATCAGTTACAAAAATCTCTGGGTGTTCTCCCTTCACACACTCATTTCCTCAGCACACATTAAAATATGACATTTTCTGGGGAAATCTGAAGTTTTTGTCTTTCAATGAAAATGTTTCTTGAAACCTGTTTTGGAAATTAGTGAACAATCGAGATAGATTGTAAAATAATTTTGAGATAAGATTCAAACAAATCTTTCCTTTTGTTTAACTTTAGCTAAATTTGGCATTAGTATATTGTCACTCCACCAAGCAAAGTAAAAGATTGGTTCCGAGAGCTACTCTGACCTGTTTAACATTGTACCTTAATGAAATACAAGGAAGGGGCTGAAAAGGTCTTGGCTTAGCCAATAAAGGACAAAATAAATGTTCTGACATTTGATAATTTCATCAGATTTTGGAAAATGGATCAGGTTGAAAACTTTTCCATATCCCATAAGATGAACAGACAAAACTGCAATCATACATTTTAGAAGTATCATTAAGTTACCAAAAAAAAAAAAAAAAGAAAAAAAAAAGGAATATCAAAAATCCCAGTGTACATACATTTTATATAAGAACAAATAAAATGAGCTACCAGAGGAATAGATTAAACCTAGCATGATAGTATTTATGCTCAGAGCAGGGGAGTGATTTAAAAAGGCTTTAAAAATTCATCTTTAGTACAAAGAATTAAATATATTATCTTACTAATGAAAATAAATAAAAACCTATTACTTATAAATTCTATAATAGCCACAAGAAGTAAATATAACAAACAAAGAGTGGGGTGGGAGTGTTCATTGTCACAAGAATAAGTAACTGGCCAAATATCAATTCTAGTGATTATATATGTATGCATATTTAAGTCAGGAAATAGACAAATTAAAGATAACAAAATGATGGCAGATCAATATGGATGTGCTGCAACCATTATTGCCTTTTGCTTCGAAAATAGTGCAGACATGACAATAGGAAGACTATTCAGAATAAAATCGGTTGTAAGACAACCATTAATGCTTCAACAATTTTCCATTAGATATATTGATTGGAACAGAAATTGTTAGGCAAATAAATTTGCATTTAAGTGACCAAACATTAAAGTTCAGTGACAATCTCTAATACTTATCAGATAGAATTTTACTTAATAATAAACTATAAGAATTTTATGATGGCTTGTACAGGTTGGCAACAAGTGATAATTAAATTGGTACAAATCTGAAAAAATAGACTTATAACAGCTCAAAACCAAATGTATCAAGTCTATTGTCAATGCAGTCAAAATACAATCAAAAGATGAAATGCTACATTTCCAGTGATACAAGCCATATTTTTTGTTTTACCATTCAAAGAGATTGTGATTTTAAAGGAATGAAAGTGAAAATTTCTAGGAATTAGAACTGAAGTGATTCATTAAGAAAATGTTTTAAAAACTGAACTTATAAGCAAATGAAAATTTTCAAAGATATAGTAACTTAATATAGTAGTAAGAATTTATAATAATTTTATTTTATAAAATATCTACAAGCAAAGTGATACTAAAATGATCTGCATCATCATCATCTGAAATTTCATTGGTTAATTTTATTTCATCTAATTTAGATTTGACATGACAAAAATATATTTCAAAAGAATAAACAAATTAAATAAAGTGTTTCACCATCAAATTTTTAACATTGTACTATAAGAATCCATTTTTTTTTAAACCAACTTACATAAAATTATAAATATAGGATTAATTAGAATTTTCATAAAGATAAATTGTTCTTTTTGTGATTGTCACATGGAAACTTCTGAATAAATTCAATGCTATGAAGAAAAAAAAAATGCTATGAAGATTGGTTGGGTCAGTAAACAACTCACTCTAGGCTAGCAAAGATTAACACATTTTCAGCCTAGAGCAATATTTTTCATTGTTAATTTTGTTTGTTTTGTTTTTTTCTTCAAAGAAATGAATATTGAATAGATATTTGCCCACATCTAATATCTATGTTTTAGTAATTATATTTTTTTGAGCATTGAATTTCATTTGATACATATTTTTTAGTAAACTGTTCTGCTAATTCAAAATAGTTATAAAATCAAGATATTTATAACAATGGCTTGTTTTCCATTTTCATTAAAATGGAAGTTCTGTGGTGGGAGGACAACAAATGAAATTAGCCAGGCAGTATTTTCTTCATGTATTATTAGAATTAGGAAAAATTTCACTGGTTATGATCAATGCAAAGTGATTATTTTGAGTAACTTACAGAAAATATCAAGGTATCTGGACTTGCTTGTTGAACTATATTTACTCTAAAACAATAAACAAATCTAATAAAGAAAGAAGAAAAAAAAACAAAGAAAAAGGAACATGCAAATGAGATTATTTCAGCAATTTTGAAGGAATCAAAATTCCAAACAACTTTCTTAAGTGTGGTTTAAATGCTTCAGCCACCCTTGATAAGTAATGATGTCTAATCCCTAAAGTTATGCGGATGTGACCTGCTAGGCTTTGACAGCTTAAGAGAAATGTCTTGCCAACTAAGAACAGAAATGCCAACAGGCATTCTCTTCTAATCTACAAAGAATTACTTGTGAAGATATTATGATCTTTTGTTCAGTTAACTATTTTCTCTTGACAAGATAATTGAAATACTTTTCTTTAGCTGGAAAAATTAAATTCCTGAGGCTACAGGTAACAGTTACATGGGATATATCTTTATAAGCAGGAAGTATACCTTCAGAAATTTAGAATCAAAATAACTGTATTTTATACTAGCAAACATTATTTCAAATATTTAAACCTACAAGAAACAGAATTAGTTAACTTAAAAAAAAAAAAAAAATATAGTAATAACATGATGATTGAAAGAAGAGGAAAAGAAATAAACACTAAGTGGCCTGTGGAAGAAGATTGGCAATCTTGCAGAATAGTATAAAAAAAAAAAAGCCAGCAGAACTGAGAATACCTGGGTGGATGAAAGCGTTTCTCAAGATAATGTCATCTGATAGTGAGTCACAAAAGGCATTCATCATAAATGCTTCATATTGTTGCAGATGGTTTAAAATATAGACTGTGTAATACTTAGAATAAAAAGGAACATAAAATAACCTTCCACAAAACTTTTCATAAAATTTAGCCTTTTTGTAGATAAGTCATAAACAGATAAACATTTTTGTATATTATTTAAATATCAACTGATATGGCAAAATTTAGAATAAACATGAAGAGAAAACTTTTTTTTTTTTTTTTTTAAATTTAGTCTACTTCAATACAAGCAAATTATATTTAGGAACAATCTCTTAACATGATATTATTTTCTCAGGTAGTCAGAAAAAACTTGTTGTTCTCTGATTTTTATGAGAGGATGCTGAAAAAAAAAAAAAAAAAAAAAAAAACCTCTACCAACTAAAAATTCCTTAGATAAAAAGTTTTGGTCTTCCATGCTTCCATAAGAAATTTTGTTTGGTCAGATTCTGAAAAGTGGGTCAGGCCAAGAACTTTTCAGCACCCCCTTTTATACACATTTATTGTCACTTCAGTAAACTAATTGAGACTTATTGTAGGATTTTATATGTAAAATCTAAGGGAAACATTTGCGGTAATAAAAGTACATTTTTATGAAATTCTCATTTTTACTTTGTCAATTTTGAAGCAAAATAAAACTAAAATCTGAAAATGTCAACTTTCCCTGATTTTCTTTTTAGCAATCTGCCCAGTGCTTAAAAAGTAACAAATATTAACAAATAAAGCAAGCCTTTTTTGCTTTTTTTAAAATCAATTGACCCCAAACAATGTGATAATGCCACTAAGACACAAGAGGATACCAGGGATGAACTAAAATGAGAAAAACTTTAGAAGGATCCAGAAATCCAATCCTTAAAATGAAACCAGGGATAAAACTACTAGACTGGGGAGGAGTGTGAACCAAGCAATATCACCTATCCCCAGGTAAAATTCTATCAGATATAAACAGAGAAATAGAAGGAAAGAAAAATGGAAATAGGAACAGTGATATATTCACTTTTTTACTGGCAACAGTTTGAATTAATCTTGGCTTTTTTTTCTTTTTTAAACAACTTTCAGCACTAAAAGTTTCAAGTAACTTTTCAAATACACTATAATTCTTGTCAGTAGAATTAAGTTCAGAAAAACCATTACAACTGGTAATTTTAATATATTGGGCTTATTCATTTATTGCTAATGTACAATTTTATTAGAGATAAATGAAAACAAAAATATCAATTTTAAGCTTTAATATTAAATTAAAAACTTTTTCCAAGTTATCATTTAGAAAATAATTTCAAGTCAAATGTTGTACAATTATTAAATTCTGTCAATTGTGGTGTTGGGCAAAACTACCCTTGGCACAGTCTATCCCAAGTTCAAATAATCAGTTATTTAATCCTAAATTTTTCTTCATATTTTTATGCAATTTTGATGATACTTTGAAAAATTGGAATTAACAGAATTCTGGTTTAAAAGCCAAACAAAAATAAAAAAAAATGGTAGGAGTGGAATCAAATTTCTGATCCCTTTAATAATCTGCAAGTATGTTTTCTCTCAGACTTATACAAAAACAAAATATAAAGATACACTATCAACTCTCTACTAGAAATCCATTCATCTGAGAGACAGAACCTCTCTTGTATAAAGTGAAGAATTGATAAGCTTGTTGCAGAGTAACAAATTTATCTTTTTCTTTTAAATTGGGTCTCAGTGTACAAAAAATTGGTTGAGGGGGGTGCAGGATCCAATGGAAAATGTTGATCTATCAGATACAAAGAGAGAACTAAAGTGATCAAGTTCCAATTTAGTAGTACAAGTCCTAATGGAATCAGAAGACAGAACAGAAAGGAACAAAATACATGCATTCAGTGCTGAGTAAGGGTTACTTAGTCACAGTACAAAGAAAAACATTTCATACTGACAGGAAAAACTTTCAAACTCTCAGATATTTAGTGTGTATGTATATATGTATATGCAGATGGTACCACAGTGAATGGGTATACCTCCAAATACCCAACTTCAGTTGTCATGATCTATCTTTATAAGTGTCAGATCATACTAAAAATGGAATATTGCCATCATATCTGGGTTGGTGCAAACCAATCCTCACTGTCCAACCTTGATAGAGTTCAGAAGAGCTTACATGGTCTTGTGGGTTGATGCATTATTCTGTATCATGCAACCTTTATCCCACAGGCAAAATATAGCTAGATGTTCAAAGGAATTACATTCCTTAGTTCCACCAGCTCAGATTTTCACAGCTAGGACCCACTATGCTCCTTTGATAAGGAACATGTTCCATTCAGACAGTTTCTTCCCCAGAACTGTTGCTTTGTGGAACAGATCCCAAGAGGATGCTTCCATTACAACTACAATTAGTCTAAGTCCAGAGTCAACCAACACCTACCCTGAAGAATGTGTACTTCTTAATTCCTCCATCCCCCTCACTTAAAACAATCTCACTTAGCAATAACCTACCTTTAGTGGCACCCTTGTATTGGGTGAATTAACAATAAACAAAAAAAAAACAAAAAAAAAAAAAAAAAAAAAAAAAAAAAACTTTCACACCAATAACACTGGTCAGTATAATTTTTAAATTATATCTGAAGGCAAGCAAGTAAATAAATATTTAAGTTAGGCCAGAACTTTGATAAATCATCAATGAAACATGATACAAAAAACCCCCAAAAAACAAACAAACAATATTGCTAAAGAAAAAGTTTATAGGAATCAAGAAAAGATTAACACTTGACTTATTCTATCTGATTGAATGCATTCAAGCCATTGTGAACTCCATGAGTCTATAGAGTGTGCTACACCAGGGTTACAGTTTTGAATTCAGGATTGTCCTTCACCTTGAGTGGTTGCCAATCACAGATAGAGAGCCTAATCTGCTCTATTTAACCCATAGCTAGAGGGAGAAGAGATGGATTCATACATTTCCCAAGAGTATTTGTGTAGAAGTGAATATAATGAACCATTGGAATTTGAACTTGACTCCCCAACTTACTCATTCCGAGCTGCTAACCATTATGCCACCTGCACATCCTAGCACGTGAAGATAAGGCTATCAATTCAACCCCTAGTGGAGAAACAAAAGCCAACAGTCTGAATGCTTAAACATGTTTCAGTATCATGTTAACAAGGTGTTTAATGAATACTAAAAGTCAATGTTATAAAATACCAACTCAGCCAGCTTTAGGTTTGTAGTTATAACTTAGGTTAAAAGGAGTAGAGTTTATCTCTAATGCCAAGTTGGTGACATTTGCAACAACTTTAAAAAGGAAACTGGATTCTGAATCAGAAAGGAGGACAAAAAGTTGTCTGCGTAATAATTGTTAAAATATCTGGTATTTCTTATCTGTAATTGTGTATGTACAGAGTTCACTAATATCTTAGTAATTGAAATTCACTCTTATCAGCTGTTGGTGTGGACAGTGTGAGTAAAAGGACAAAGATCAAAATTTCTTTTGTCAAGAACAGAAGGAGTTTGTGGTGATGGTTGTTTTTTCCTTTTTACAGTTGGAAAAAAAAAAAAAAAAAATGTGTTGCTCCCAAAAAGGGCAATTATGTGAAAGTGGCCATGAGATGAAGATGTACTTTGGCACATTGAATCTAACAATCTGGTCTTATAACTTGAGATCATGTCACAACAGCATCTGTGTCACAGTGGTTGAAAAATAGCTACAATAATATTTTACAAGTAATTGCGGAAATGTATCCATCTCATAATAAAACTTCTTCCATATTAAGTATATTTTTATCTACCATATAAATATATCCCGCACCCTAAGTTGTTTTGAAAGTGGAAATAGCCATATGGTTGGCCTCAAGATTAAGAAGTATCAAATATTTACAAACTATGAATATTAAACAGAATAGCTTTTAACTTGTCTGGTTTAAAATTCAGAGCAACCAGTCAGTCAGTTAAGTGCCATATGTGATACACACTTGGATGATCAGGTCTCTTTCAATTCATGACTGACGAAGCAGATTTTCCCCACAGTAGGTTACAGTTTCTTTCTGCAGTAGACTGGTTGCCAACCAAAGCTACAGGACACAGTCTGTCCTGCTATTTAGCCAATACCCATGGGAAGTAAAGATAGATTCATACCTTTCCAAAGGTGTATTTGCACACAAGTAAATGTAACAAGCCCGACTGGAATTTGAATTTGGCTCTGATTTCTCATGCTGAGTTGCTATCCATTAATACTGCACAGAACTATACTATGTTTAATGGTTATTAAGCTTTATATCCAATGGTAAAAGGAAAACAAATAAAAAAGAAGCCTTTTTATCGGTCATCCATTTTTAATATGGATGCAAATATGTGCACAATCATCTGACTGTAATGCATAATCCTGATTCATTGGAGCTAAAAATTGACAGTTTATTTGCAAATGATTCAAATGAAACTATTTGAAATAAACTTGCCTCAAAAGAAATATAAACAGATATTGTTTCATTTCATTCAGTCAAAACAGAATACACTAATGACAAGTTTCTTTAAAACTGAATTTACTTACATATGTATGAAATCATTCATTTAAATTAGATTGTCTTCATAAGGTAAATTGTCTATTTCTCCATATTCTCTCCATCTTTTTTGCCTTGTTCTTCTATGTATTGTGTTTCTTGTTAAAAAAGAAAAAAAAGAAGTGTTTTCTTGAAAGTTAACAATTTCACAAACCTTTGATTTCAAATGAAACATTTGGGGGTCACTACTAGAATATGTTTGCTTACTTCCTTATTCCAGACATCACCAAAAAATACAATGTCAACTTTTCCTTACAATGCCTGTTTGCAATCAGAAAAGATTGCAAACTCAATTTTTCTCCAGTATAGACATGGTAGATTCTCCTAAGAAGCTATTTTGTGATTGATGTACTTGTATCCTTTTTTTTTTTACATGTATTTATGCATATGTGGAGTGAAATATATGTTTCATATTATTTATCATTAGAGATCCTGTCTCATTGAAAAGTTCAAATTGAAGTTACAACATGAAGGATGTGAAAAGTAAAATAGTTTATATGGAGATAAAAAGGTTTATCCCTGAATCTGATAAATAAGTGAAATGATCAGAAACTTGGAAGCAAAACAAAATGAATGCAAAAGAGAGAATAGTTAACACTAAGAAATTAACATTTTTCTTTTTATTCGAATATCATATTTGAAACTTTCTTTGTATTTTTATATATATATATATATATATATATATATATATATATATATATATATATATTCTGGGCTGAAAAGAGGACATTCTACTTTGATTTTGAACAATCATTGGTAAAAGAGAAAGAAAGATTCAAATAGACAACTCTCCACTTTAATAAGCCATATTTAAATGTCATTTCTTGTATTTAATTAATAGTGATATTAAATGCAGAGAAAACTAACAAAATATCAGAAGCTTTTGAACTTAAGTCAATATCATATGTTCAAAGCTAGAAGGTATTAAAATTAACAGCACAAAGTACATTATCTCAATCAAAATAAAATTCAAAACAAATTCTATTATATGAACACTCAAGATCACACAGATATATACATTGTGAAATGAATACTTGCTTTTGAGAAGTTTGATTAGACTTTGTACTTGACAATAATCTGAGTATCACATTTGACAAAAATAAATTAAAAAACAAACTTGAAAATCATGTATTTTGAAACTTACCTACAATTTTGATTAAATTATTATAAATCAACAAATTTTTGAATTTTTTAAAAGATTGTTATTACCTGATCCCGACAAAAGAAAATTGTTTAATGTTATTGGTTGTATTAATGTAAATTTTAAAATACATAAAAACAAAGCAAGTGAATAAAACATGACTTATGTATGGAAAAGAAAGATGTCATCTACTAAATAAGACTTGTGTCAGAGATCATCTGGTAAAGATGAAACTTTCTTAGTTTAGTCCAGTTTATAAAACTGAATCTCAAACTTGGGTGATTCTTTTAGATGCTATGCTTGTGTGCCCAATCTATTTGTATGCATATACAACTTGAAGTACTGATACATTTCATAATGCAGTGGTTCCGAGATTGAATTTTCAGTCTTTTAAGTCTTCAGGAAGTCCTACATTATGTTTATTGTCATCTAAACAGTAATCCACATCAAGAGTATTGCAAGGTTCCCAGTATTTTCTGACCCTTTTATTTATAGCATCATTATTCAGTTACCAGAGTATTTTCCTTGGCTTTAAATGGTTTTATCCCATCTTTTTTGCATTTCATCATAACTTAATTTCATTTTTTCTTCTATGAATCTTTCATTATCAACACAAAGATAAACAATCATGGTGATTTAGATGCAATGGTCAAAATATATATTAACAACTAGAATAATAAAAATACCAGTTGACATTGAGGCTGAATGTTTGAAAATAGCATACCCTTGCCTCGAATTTAAAAATAAGTTTCTCATTTTCATAAAGGAAGTCTGGTATCTGAAACATCCAAAAAAGTGGGGTATATCATACATTAATGAACTATGGAAATAAAAAGGTAGTCCTCAAGACCCTCAAACATACAGAGGTATCTCTCAATCAAATTCATTATGGTGAAAGAACTAATGAACATTGTATTAACTAGGCTCTTATACTTGTATGAAAGTCAGCTAATTAAATTTGGCTTTCATTCTGGTAAGGGATGTAATAATGGCATATATACCATCAAGCAACTCCAGAAAATTGCATACCTCTCCAGTAGAAAATTGTATACCTCCTATATCGACCTCACATTAGCATATGACTGCATCAATAGAGCCTTCCTCTTCTCATTTATTTATTAGAAACTGTTTTCAAAGACCCCAACTCAACTGATTGAGAAACTATATCAGTCCACAAAATTATACATGTCTGACAAGGCCCCAAATACCAAAACATTTTAAATCTCATCAAAAGTAAGACTAGAGCCCTAATCTCGTTAATCATTTTGTAGACTAAATCCTGTGCATATACAAGCACAGATCATTTAGGCATTCCTAAATCAATATATTAATAGAAAACAATGTTCTTGTTTTTCCTCCAGAGGCCAGTGTATTGGTGACAGTTGGGGGAAGGGAACTATCTGAAGACATAGGCATTTTATAGTTGCGATAAGAATAAAAAAAAAAAAAAAAAAAAAGGAAACAGAACATTCTTCCCCAAGTGTTCCAAGAAGTAGGACTTAAGATAAACCTTTCCAAAACAGAAACTATGATCTGGAATTGGAATGGAATAAATTAACCATAAAACTTCAGGATGTGGAACATTTTAAATGCCTTGATGTATAGATCATCTATAACAAATTATAAGAGATTAGAAAATTGAATATAGAATAGGTTGTGCTAGTAGTAGTTTCAATTGATATTCTCAGGATGCTACAAAACCAAAATGTTAACCCAAAACTCAAGTCATTCTTAAATAGACTCGTCAGATTGAAACATTCATATGCATGGGGCCCAACTCGTTCAGAAATATCTAAACTGCCAAGTGTATACAACCACTTTCTAATGTCAAAGATTAAAAATGACTGAGTGAATGAACTCTAGGTCTTACAGAGAAGGCCATCTTTCTTTGAACCTTATAGACTGGTGCTACACAAATGAAAAATACAGAAATCACATCACTTGAATACTTTCAGCAACAGCAATAACATTTACTGGACTTGAGAAACTTATTTTCCTGAAAAATTATTTTAAAGAAAGGTTTTATAAATTTCAACCAAGTACTGGCAACTCAGTCAATGAATGCTAAATGTTTCCTTATAAGGAAACAGTTGTTATTACCATTCATTCCTAATGTTCTCTTTCAGGTCAAAATCACATTTTTCAGCTGTTGTTAATATTCTTATTTTCAGAATACAAATGAAATTACAAATCCATTATGTATTTCTAAGTTAATAACACATCTTATAAAAGCCTATACAGAAATTTCAAATTAATTATAGATAACACTAAAGTGATAAATTGATTGTTCTATTGCAGAAAAAGAAATTACCAATATGAGTTCAGCAAATATGGAAACAAAATTGATAACCCATGTTCAAGAATCAAATTTATGTTAGTGATTTTCTCTTAAGTAAATGCCTTTCCTTCCCCTGTTAAGATTTTTAAGCAGTTCTTTGAAAAGTATCTTTCCTATTCAAAGTCAAAATTGATAAAATATTATATACAATACTAAAAATTGCTTCAACTTCATTTTTCTGAACAGCAACTAAATTCTGAATCCAAGCTCAACCATACAGGGTGCAATGAGTAAATTGTTGCCATTTTATATTTTTAATTTTGTGTATGCACATTGTTTTTTATTTTGTTGAGTGCACAGTATAGTAGGGTCAGTTGAGCACTGTCTATGAGAAAAGGATCACCATGATGCAATTCACTCCACCAGAAATTTGGAAACAGCATGCTGTGCTGCTTGGCATTCATGCCAGAAGCTCCAATATAAACATTTCAGTGTTTCGGTGTCAATCCAAGGACAGTGCAGAGGATTCGGAAAGAGTTAGCTCAGTATAATGGTGATTACGAAGGTATGGCAACTCGGAAAACTCACTCTGATCATTCTGATAAAAGAACTGAATTTGTTGGTGAGGGCCTCAGACTCAACATGGAGACTGACAAGTGCCTTGAGGAGGTAGTGCTGCCCTGGGTTAAGAGGGTGGCTGCTGGAGGACCCCATATATGGCAACAGGACTCTGCACTGTGCCACACAAGCAGGAGAACCAAGTTATGGCTGTCAAACAATTTCTGTGACATCACCCTTTACATCCAGCCACCCAACTCCCCAGACTGCAACCCCCTTGATTATGTGTGAGGCATAGTTCAGTGGGAGACCAACAAGACTCCAACTGATGGCAATTTTATTGAATAAATGTACTCTTTAGTATTTCAAGATATTTTTGTGTCATTTTGGTAAATATATCTTAAAATGAGAGATCACTTTTTTCATTTTTGTGTAATTTAGATGACAATTTATCGCACCCTGTAATGATAAGTGCATCTTGAATTTTCAGTTCATGCTATTGGAGACCTATCTTGCACAAATACACAACTATTTAACAACACCTTTATTAGGCTATGAATGGAAGATAAATTATTGCAATGTTATGTGGCATGAACCAATTTTTAAGCAGAGTTTGTTTAACAGTATATGGGTCATTTAATGCTGAAATTTAGTTTTCTTGGGAGCATTAGTAATTTCTCTAACAAAAATGTATTGCTGGTATTTTTACTATAAAAACTTTAACCTTTCATAATGTTTTGACCCTAGTTCCCATAACCATCACTCTAACAGGTGCTACCACCCCATGTCAGGGTGGACCTGGGAACAACAGCAATTAAGAGGTAGTTCCACATGCCTCAAAACCTCCCAATCAGAGGCCCAGCTGCTGGACGCAGTTTATTGTCATACCCAGGACAGCAATTTTTAAGCATTCTCATTTTGGAATATTGTCCTCATCTTTGTTGGTATTATCATTATGTTTCATCCATAATACTCTACAGGCTTCATTAGGTGTGTGTTGACACAGGTTTCCTTCAAAGAATTTCAAACTGAACACATTTAAACTATATGGGTAAATGTTTCTCATTCCTAGACATGGACAGCGGAATGAGAATAATCTACCATCAGAAATAAAATAGAGGGTTCAGTTCAAAATTCCTTGAAGGTTATCTGGAGCAACAAAGGCACCATAGCTAAAATATTGTGATAATAACAACAAAGATGAGGACAATAGTTAGAATGTAAATTTCTTTTTTAGATAGACCAAGAGCATTAATATGACAGTTTTCCACTGACATGTGAAATTGAAAGTGTCTCTCTTGATAGTGCCATGCGTTCATGGCACTATCAAGAGAGTGCCATGCGTTCATGGCACTATCAAGAGAGTGCCATGCGTTCATGGCACTATCAAGAGAGTGCCATGCGTTCATGGCACTATCAAGAGAGTGCCAAAAGGTTGAAAGTGTTCACTGCCTTTATGTTCTCAGAGGCTTCTGGCAGGGATATATATGTTGTCTCAGGTAAAGAGAAAAATCATTCTAAGTGGTTTAACGTTCATAAGGATGACAGAGTCCACTGCAGAAGAACATTAAGTACAAGACCTACAGGATGAAAAGAGGACAATTCATATGTGACAGGACCCAGAGAGAATTATACGACCTGATCAAAACACTTAAGGAGAAAGCTTAAGCATCCCAAAAAGCTCAGCATATTCCTGTTTGGATAAAAAGAGTTCTAAGACAACAAGGGAAACAGGAATAACAGGTGGCTCTATGCAGAGACAGTAAAATTATCCATGGTGATGTACACCAAATTCACATTACTTCAAGGTGGTGAGCAATAGAAGCTATTGCATGCTGCTGCATTTCTTCCCACAACAATGAGGTGCTGAGGACCTTGGTCAAACCTTGGATCAAAATAGTGGCTCAAGGTAAATGGTATGTATGCTCCCTTCCATATAACTAAAGAATGTGAACCATCTTGGATCAGTTTCACTAAGCATTCTAAGTTTCTAACATAGGATGAGTACTTCCCTGTTAGTGGGTTGACCATATCCACTAGGAATCTGCTCAGCAGGGACATACCGAGCTCCTTGCAGCTGATTATAGGTCTCAATGAAATACCAACTTTGTGAATCTTGGGGGAAACTATATATGTGTGGCAACTTGGTGTAATGTTGTCAACTGTCTATACTCATTTAGTGCAAAGTAGTCCTTGTTCTTATTTAGGATCTGTGACAGATTCCTCTTAGTTTTCAAGGTCAGATCCCTTTCCACTATGTTATAGTTGTTACCCTTAACTAGGCTTGCCAATTTTCTTTGAGTATTCCATCTTGTCCATCAACACTGAAGCATTGTCAGCTGGCAGTGTGATGATACTAGTGTCACTCTGTAAAGTCTTCATTGCCAACCTTTCTTCCCTAGTGAGGTTTGATTTAGGCAGCTTGACTTTTTTCTCATGCTTGCCTTACTTTCCATCTTAGCTCATCTGCCTGGGCTTTTGATATCTTTAAGGCCATCTCCTCCACTGTAGCTCTCATGTCTAAGTATGGAACTCACCTGATAGTTGTGACAAATTTGAGTCCCTTGTTTAGCACCAATTCCTTAGAGCTACTCGACTGCCAGTTACTGACATTAACAACTGTTCTTACCAAACTGTGGTGAGTTTTGTTGCTGTTCCAATTCTGTTCTTTTATCCATGTATGGTGTGCCTTGACCCTTTGAAATTCTTGACTGACTTATCCAGTACTTGTTGGATTCTGTATTTGTCTGATATTTTGCTAAGTAATGTAAAATGAGGACAATAGTCCGAATATAGTATAAAAATAAGTTTTCTTTTGCTAGTTAATGTTTGAAAATAAAACAAAAATAATTCCTTGGAAATACACTTTTCTATTATTGTTAAGAAACTATTCAGACAAAGAACAAATGAAGGACATTATTGGTTCATGCAGATTTAAGGTTATCTTATAGAGTTTAAGGTAAATTTAAAGATAAATTTTACTTTGCCTGACCATCTGTCACTTTGTAGTAAAAGTAGTATAGGTGCACTGGGTTAAATGGTGGCTCTCTCTACCCTGAGAGATGTAGGTTCAATTCCTGTTGAAGAGCACAAATTCTTCTTTAATAAGATTTCCTGAAATTTCAGGGCAGTAGGTAAATATAAATAAATGTAATGTTTAATATACAAGCGGAGTGCCTACTCAAATATAAGTATCCACTAATAATAACATTTAAAGTGAGATATACATACACACGCACACATACATACATACATACCACTCATGGCAATGGTGTTTTCATCTAGCTAATATCTTACCATTATATAAGAGGTATGTCTGTTGTGCCTTGTATATAGGTACCCCACTCTGTTGAAAATAAAGTGATAGTGATTTTCCAAGTGTAGCTTAGATGTGGCACAAGGCTGAAAAGAGAGGGCACCCAGTGAGGAATGAACTCACTACTCAGTCATAATTTTCTAGTGAGACAAGCTTGCTATTACACCACCTCGAAGATCCCAAAATAAAGTGATACCACAAATCTAAAAGGCATTTAAAAATTTAAAAATCTTTCTTATAGCTTTTAATGTTAATTCCAAGCTAATAGATTAAATTTAATATTTCCAATAAGTAAAATACTTTGATTTATTTTAAATTGTTTGGAATGATTTTTTTTTTGATTATCTGTCAACACAGTATAATTCTATTTATTAAAAAAAATATATCTTAAAAATATATTTTCTGAAATTTTTTTTTTCACAATGATCTTCACCCTGTATAATACCTGCCAACAGCCACTCAAGGTAGAGGGTTACAGAGTAAAAAGGTAGGGATTATGTGGATATGTGGGAAAGATAACAGTTAACCCTAGCCTTAAACATGTTAAGAAGGATGTAGTGATCAGGGAAGCATCCTCTTGAGAGTCTGTTAAAGCAGCCATTTTCTTAAAGCAAAGGTGGGTGTTTTTATGTGGTGTTGACACTTATAACCTGATGTTTGGGAGACTGATACAAGGTGGAAATAATAGTAAAATTGCATAACGAATATAATGTAAGTAAAGTCTTTATTTTTATTTATTTTTTAGATAATTTTTTTTCTTCTTTTTAACTCCCCAGTAATATTAAAATTTAAAATCTAATTTTACTGGATTTTAGATATATTGGCTTTATAGTCATACTTACATAGATGCTTGTTGAAGAAATGTTAGAAAATTATCAATAAATTTTAAATTTACTATAGTTAGCTGTTAGCATTCTTATTTTCTGATAATGGTATGGACGTCCGGATTTACAAAAATAGGCATGTTTATATATACACACAAAAAAAAAAAAAAATTCAAAATTCTTTTTTAAAATACTGGAGGTTGCTGAATTGAAGTAACCTTTTCCATTTACGATTATTATAGTTTTTAATAATATCACTTAACCACTACAAATAGAGAATTTTAAAAGTTTATATTATAAACTTTTAAAAATTTTAAAAGTTTATAATATAAACTTTTAAAATGATTTATAAAGTTTGTAAAAGTATTATTTTAAATTAAAATAATACTTTTACAAACTTTATAAATCATTCTAATTAAAATATGAAAACAAATTATTCACTGAAAAATAAAAAATAAAAATAAATAAAAAAAATAGTGTCCATAATATATTTTTTTTATTAAAAGGAATTAAAAGGTTTTTCTAATAAAGTCCGAATCAATGTATTTTTCAAGTTCACTGCAAAAAGACGATGGGAAATTTGACGCCAGAGAAACAATATTTTTAACCAAAATTTCGAAGGTTCTAAAAAGAATTTTAAAATAATTTTTACAAAAAAAAAATTTTTTTTAAATTCAGTTTTTCCTGGTAATAATACAAGAAAAAATTGACGATAAAACTATTTTTAAGTTTTTTCTTGTTTTTTTCTTTTTTTTATCATGCTTGCTCATTTTTTGGGAGGTACATGAGGGCTGATGTGCGTCTTCCTCACCGACACCCTTGTCATTTGTGAGCAACCAAATATGAAGAGAATGATTTAATAAAAATTAATTTCGTACGTAATACAAAAAAAAAATATAAAATAAATATATATATATATGTTTAAAGTTTACTTATGTTTGAACACGCCAAATTTACCTTTGTTTTAAAATTAAAAACTAATCAAAAAGTTAGTGAAAAACTTCTTTACCGATTTTCATGACGGCAATTTGGCATGAAGCCGAAGTTTCCTCTTCAAATTTTACCAACAACTACGCAACGAATAAGACTACAATATGTTTTACTTTTATGCAATGAATCCTAAGGCAAGTTATACCCATGGTCTCTTACCATTTGTTTTCACTCAGCATTCCGATTCCAAAGCGTGGAACAAAACATGTTTGAGTTTGCGGTAGAGACAAAGTTTCAGATAGAATCAAAGAAAATTTCTTTGAAAGGAATTTCGCTAATTTTGAACTATTTTTATTGATATGGTAATTCATAATTCACAGAAAAAGAATACTCATCTCAAGAAGCAAATAAGTTTGTCTTTTTATGTATTTTATTTTTGTTGTTTTTTATTCGTTTGTTGTTGGTCAGTACCAATTTCAGAGCATTTCCCAATTGTTTTAAAATACCAGTAGTCGGTTGACACCACCAGTGAATATTGTTTTGATAAACGTACAAAAAAGTAAAACCAAATTTTTGATCGTTTTTCTAATTTTCTTCTAAAAACATTCAACTTTTCAGATAAATGATGGACTCCGACTTGGGACTGTCATTCATTGATTCATTGATGAGTCAGAGTTGAAACGAGGAAAGAAGGGAAGTAAGTCTCTTTTACAATTTCATAGCACATGACTATTCGATTATGTCATAGGTGTCGGCAACAAACGTTTCAGATCTTTACTTCCGTCGTATATATTTGAGAATAAAAATAAGGTAGGAATTTGAAAAACAAGCAAAAAACCCTTCGAAGTGATATTGCCACTTAAAAGGGTGAAGCAATTAGTGGTCTTTCGCTACTACGGCAATGGATCTTGTCTCCATTCATAAAGCTACAAGCAAGAGTTACTCTCGTCATGTTTTTAAACGAGTAATAAATCAATACACGAGAAAAATGTGTGAGTGTGTTAGCAACTATATAGGATTTTCTTTTTTGTAAAATTTAGCGTTAGAGCTAATTTAACCGAATCGTATATATACACGATTATCAGCAGTTAGACTACACAAGAAGCCATTTTTCAGATTGGGTCAGTGAGATGAGAGTCAAAAAAAAAAAAAAAAAAAAAAAAAAAAAATAGTAGTTTGTGTTTTTGTGGGCCTAAAAAGACATTCCATTTAACAGTAACTCTCACAAATAATGACATTACAGAAAAGAAAATTAAATAGAAAATAAAGTAAAATCTGTAATTGTTTTGTTACCAGGATCAAGCAATTCAAGAAAAATGGTTGATTTTTTTTCTCACAGTGAGTGAATGGAAATTTGGACGAAAGGTGTATGTGAATCTCTAAACAAAATAAATAGCCAGTGACAAATTCTCTCATCATAATCAAGGACTTGGGAAAATTCAAAATCTTATGCTTTTACAATTTTATCTTAGGATTTCTTTTTCCTTTGTTTAAACTTTAAACAGTACAATACACATCAATACGTGTGCTAAAAAGTGAGTGACTAAAAAAAGACGTCAATTTTATTACCTGCACTAAAGATAAAATAGGGAAATTTCTATTGACAATAAACAAAAACTGCTAAAAAAGAAAAAAAATGATCAATTTGAAAGTGGCAAACAGAAACCGAGATATATAAACAATAATTTTCACTTTTCAGTGAAGATATTTGTAACTTGTTCCTCCTATTAATTTTTAAAATTTTCATTTAAAAAAAATATATATTTGACTAGTATTTGCCTTTTTATTTTAAAAAATATTTTAGAAGAAACTGATTAAGCTCAAGCAATTTGGGATCAAATTCAAAATAACATCCCATTACTCTGGAAACTTATCCTCAGGTGGTGTGTAAATGTGAAAGACTGGAAAAAATTTTTTAAATAAAATTAAAAATAACTGGATTTAAAATGTGTTTCTTTTAGTTTTAAATGTTATTTTTAAACCCAGGATTTCAAAAGAAAGTATTAGTTTGAAATTAAGAACAGTACTCTTTCTTTATTCGATTTATTTTGCTTCATATCAGAAGCTCAGGAGAAAAATTGTACAAAAAAAAAAAAAAAAAAAAAAATATATATATATATATATAATATATATGGTAAGAAGTTTAAGCGTAAAACCAAATTTTGTAATGTTATTAAAATTCTTGATGTAGTGAAAACAATTGCTAATCTCAATTTGTAAAGAAAAAAAAAATAGTCATTATAAAAAATGTTAATATTTCTAAGTCAAGGCTTTGGGACGTTTTTTTGTTGTGATTTTTTTTTTTTTTAAGGAGAAAAAAAAATGTAGGCAAAAGAATTTTTTTTTAAACTAAAGCATTCATTAGATTTTCTTGTCTCATCGCGAAAAGAAAACTACCCGACAACAATAACCAGTGGAAATGATCGATGATGAGACTGGGGGTCGTCAAACAATACAGTGTGGGTAGGGACGAACTGGAAACGAGAAATTGCAGCACACACCCAGGAGGAAACACATTCCTACACTTACGGGTGATGACGGGTTTCTTTCTAAAGCAAGTTAAAAAAGAAAAGAAAAAAGGTTTCATACAGGTGGTAGTTCCCATTTAAATTCTGACAGGTAAATCAGAAATACCTTACGAATAAATATTATAAAAAATAATAAAAATCAGGTATCTGAGTGAGTGTTTGTTTTTTTAATTAATCCGATTGTTTTTAAACCGAAACGTGTCAGTGTTGATCACCTTTTCTTTTAAAAAGCTGTTCAATTGGATTTCTCATGCTTTTCTTCATATATCAACGAACATGTTTAACAATTTTTAGCCAACAAATTACATTAGAAATCTATTTTTAGGGGGTGGCTGTTATAAAATGTAAAATCAAGGTGGGCGGGTTGATTATTAAATTAACAAGCAATTCATTTAGGAAGAAAATCAAAATTCAAAACAGGTACAAAGTGAAAACTTATGAGGCTCAGATAATAAAAAAGAATTTTCTGCATAAAAACTAAAAATCAAAGGATTTTTTTTTTCAGTTAGTAATTTTAAATTTCAACTGTTATTTTGTAAGTTTGTTACTGTCACCGTGTATGCGCCGATGAAGTTGAAAATAATATCAGCAGATCATGCCCCGGGGCGGAGGGTCCATCCCCTAGGCAGTACCTCTCCTCCTTTGCTGAAGAAGGGGGGCTTTCAGCAATTTTTGTACGGCTTTCTTTCTGGAGATCCCACATCAAATTCCGACCTTGTGTCACATTCTGTTGTGACGTGGGTGCGCTGATAAAAATACCTACTTTTATTTTATTTTTTTTTTAACTTTGAAAATGAAAAAGGTTAGAAGTTCAGGTTTGTTTCAAACAACTTAAAATTTTGAATAGACTTCTTTTTTAATAACTGGAGTTAATAAAAGGAAAGAAAATCTGACTTAGGACTAGAAAAATAAAATGGAAAACATTCTTCAAATTACAGGTGTGTAAATAAAAAGAGAATTCGTGTAGCAGTGTATGGGAGTTTCTTAGAAATTTTCACATTTTTTTTAGTAATTTAGTTTGATAATTTTATTTATTATGATTTATTTATAATCAATAGAATATATAATTTATAAATAATCAAAGATAAGTAAGTAAGTACTAAGTAGGAACCAATATTTAATAATACTTAACAAGTTAACATTAAGAAAAAAAAATAAACTCTCATCAAAATAAAATTTTAAGAATCTTGCGCAATTAAACTAATTATAAAAACTTGCTTTCGTTTATTTAAAAAATAATCATTTATTTTTTTTATGGTATCATTTTTAAGAAATCGATTTAAAAAAAACGAAGTATTCTTAAAATAAAAAAAATATTGCACACCTGTAGTGTACAACTTTTTGTTTTTTTTTAAACTTAATTTAATTTCCAATTTATACAACCAAATAAAAAAAAAAAAAAGTAATCTTGAAAAAAAAAAAAAAAAAAAGTAGAAAATCATTTTAAAAAGATTAACTCACCAACTGAAGTACAAATATCACCATAATAGCAGTACTGGTAGGAGATAACGATGAACACCTTCCACTGCCCATGTTTAATTTTGTTGGTGGGAAATGAAAAGATTATCAATAATAATAACAAGAACAACCCCCAAGGAGGCCAGCTTTGGAAAAACGTACAAGTGGTTGTAAATTAAAAATATCTTTAAATCCTCAGCGCAAATTCCACCTTCTCTCCTTTTTTGCGACTAGTGATAATGCCGCTGCGACCAACACAACAACATAATGGTCGTCTGCAACTGCCAGCCGTAGAAATAAAGAAAAGCGTGTGTATGTATGTATATATATATATTATATATATATATATAATAATAATAAACTAGAAGGAGTAACAAGTTGTCGCGGCCATCACCATCCACTTGCGGCTCCCAACAGCGGGGAAACCAACTCACACACTGCGCACAGCAGCTGAAACCAATGCTTGCTACTACGACCAAACAAGTAGTCACATCACAGACAAACGATTAACTACTTGATCAATAATCAAATATCGCAATAAATAATTGATTTGAAAATGATATTATCAATAAAATATATTTCTTTTCTTTTTCTTATTTTTCAGTAATACATATATAATATTACTCTATTGTGTTTTTTCTCAGGTACGAAACTTTGCGTATTAATACTAAATAAAGGACCCAAAACATCCGGTCGGGGTTTGAATAAGATTTGAGCTTGGATATATTTTTTTAAACGCGGTGTTGAATTAAGCCCCCAAAATATAATAATAATGAATAAGAAGATATTTTAAATTCTTCTTTTTATTACTTAACTAATTAAAAAGTCAAATTCCAATCTAAAATATAAAAATTTTAAAGTGAAAATTACGCATGGTTCACAGCAGCGAGGCTGAGTGTTCACAATCATTGCAATGACTTACTTAGTACCGTTGCACTTGCTACTTGTGTATGTATGTATGTATATATACACACACACAAAAAAAAAAGAAAAAAACTACTATCCGTGCAACTGAATATGTTCAGTTAGCTCTATCACGGTTATTGAGCACTTTTCACTAAGTATCGCGCATATAAAAAATATATATTTTGTTTTTTGGGGCTCAATGAGATAGCAAGGGACTGTTGGAATGTACCGCAGTAAAAAGCTTTTGAAGTATCAATCCGAATATTGTACTTATTTTCTTATTTCAAATTAACAGAAAATAAATGAAACTGATTTCAAAGCAGAGTTTATGTCGAACCTGAGTGTGTTGCGATGGCCGGGAGTGGCGGGGGGGTTCTATGATCGACATTCACGACGGCTTCCTCAATTTTGTGCGTGGAGGTTTGGTTCACGGGTAAAGAAGAATCTGACAGGTGGATTGTGATACAGTTTTAAGAAGAGAATAAGAATATTAATTTCAATCCAGAACAACAGTGTCCTTTTTTTTTCCTCCTAAGTTCATCAATCAACAAACATTTTGAAATATGTCCGAGACGCACGTGATAAACAATTCTTTAAAAATTAAACCAGATGCCGGTTGGATTAACAACAGGTAAAATAAAAATAAATAAAGGGGAAACATTTTTGCATTACAAATTTATTAGTAAATTTAAAATCCCAAATATTTTTTAACACAATGTTCAAATCAATTTTATTCAATTCTTTTAGTTTTCAAGCAGCGTCTTCATTTTTCAAGTTATTATTTTCTTCGATAAATTTTGAAAAAAATTCTTGAAAACATGTTCAGAAAACCTGAACTGTTAGGGCTAGAATAAAATTAATAGAAAATAGTAGAAATAAAAATAAAATCAATAAAATTTTCATTTTATTTTTATTTATACAATGATACATGCTTCTTTGCGCGATGTAATCAATGTGCCGGTCGGCCGTCTTTCATGCGAAGGGAAGAAATAGTAATCTTTCGTTCGTCATATGTTAGAAATTCTGAGTAGTATTTTATTTTTTTGGTTAGCCTATTTATTTACTTAATTTTATCCAAACTGTTGTCTTCCTTGTTGAATTAACGTTTTTTAAGCCAATGAAATCTTTGGTATTCATACTCAACTCAGGTGTATATGTGTAGTTTGGTTAATAATTAAGAACTCACCCCGGCAAGAAAAAGGACTTTCCACGTGATTTTATATTCCCAAATTTCCCCTTATTATTATATAAAAAAAAGAATTAATGACTGCACAGTAGGCTGTTTTTTGTTTGTTTTTGTTTTTTAACACACTCTTCAATTTATCGTCAATATTTTAATATGCCTTTGGTAGAAAAAAGTAACATAGACTAGAGAGAAAAAATACAAAACAAAAAAAAAGCTGATGGCTCATCATACCGAATGCAAGTTAGTTTGATTATCCCAGGTTCCCCATAGTCTCGTTTTTGTAAGTTTGTTAAAAAAAAACAAAAAAACAGCCAAAGCAAAAACAAATATTTTAATAAATATTTCTTTTAAGCGAAGAAGTCTAACTGCCAAATAAAATAAAAATCACAACTGGGCTACTATGGTAGTCTCCTAGTCTGACTGTTTTTCTTTTCTTTTTTTTTTTACATGTTTGAGTTTGAGTTTGGTACTTTGATTTTCCGTTAAAAAAATGGCTTTAATTGCTACAAATTAAATAATAAAAATGAAAGTTACTATTAACTATTTTTTACGAATTTTTTTTTTTTTTTTTTTGAATAATAAATTATTATTTTCTTCCACGGAAGTTTGAAAGAGAGCAAATAATTAACTTTTTAAAACTGACAAGCAATTTAATTAACTATGACTCTCACGTACACTGTTCTTTTTTTTGTTACTTTAAAAATTTCAAAACTATGTTCCACCAAAGTAAACAGAAAAGTAAAACCATTAAAAAAACTTTGCTTTTTATTATTCAAGGGGAATAACTAAGTTTTAAAAAGTAGTATCATATGCGTCTTTCTTTGTCGGTACCCCATGGGTATTTCAGAAAGTATGGCCATGTACTTGTTAGAAAATTGGACACATCTTGACATAAAACTGTTTGAATGATATTAAAAGGTTTAATGAATTCTCATAGTCTTGATATAATTAAAAATGAAAAGTAAAGGATAAAAATCTGATATAAATTGTCTTTCCTTATTTGATGTTGAAAGTTGCTTTTTTGACTGTAATTGTTTGATAATCAATTGTTAGAAAATCAATTGGAACATTCAATACAAAAATATACACTAGTATTTGAAAAATCCACCAAAAATCGAATAATTAATGGATTTGAATGAATCTATTGATATTTACTCAGTGAATACTGAAGTACTGGGAGACAGTTTGTTGTGGAAATTTGAATTTCTCCATTTTATTTGTTTATTCTTTTAATATTTCAATTCAATTTACGAGAATATTTTTCCTTTCTAAGCCTATGTATATAAAAGCTTTAAAATATTAAATGAACATAAATAGAAATTTAACATATTTTAAATATTATTTTTATACTCTGTTTCAAATTAGATCTCTTTCTGATTCACTCTACATGTCAGCCATGTGAATGTTAAGAAACCAAAACCCAAAATAAAAAAGTTGTCATCTGTGCAAGGTTTGCAAGCATCACATCCAGCCTACAAAACAAAAGATGAGCTTAGGACCCTCTACAAGTTGCTGTTAAGAAAGCCACACACAAACAACAGGAAGAGAACTTGACCAAAGGGTCAACTGTTGATGCCTGGTGGGCTCTCGATATCACCACCATGACCTCAGTCAACCAACCCAAAGCACATATCCACTTGAGACCAACCTTCTTCCAAATTGCCACACTTCAACCACATATCAGTATCAGTATCAGGAAAGTCAGACTCATGGCAAACAGCAGGCTTCTATTACAGGCCTCTCTCGATGTCACCACCATTACTGCAGTCTCTAATACATATATCCCACTCGCATATCAGCAATATAAAAGAATTTTATATTTGCAATTCTTGTTTTCTTTTCCTTTCGTCTTACTGAGGGTACTGTTGTTTTGTTTGTTCTTCTATGCTACCATACACATGTTTATAAAATTGCTTTTCTTCATTTGATGCTGTATGGTAGTTTGCTTTCATTTGTGTTGTGTTTGTGTGCATTTTTTTATGTTTGTGTGTGATGGTGTATCGGGGGACTGCTGTTCAATTTTATTGTGCATTGCAAAAAAAGAAAGAATAATTAAAATAAAATTAGTATATGTCATGTTGTAATGAGTAAAATTTTAATAATTATTATAAGTAAAAGAGTCCACAAAAGACTAGTTGTGTTTGCATAAAAGATGATAAAGTCTCCTTAAAATCCATAAATGAGAAAATCTCCTTTGTAAAAAACAAGTCAGTTGCTTGGCAATGTTTAAAGATTGAGACAAAAGGATGGTTATTCTCTTGACAAAATCATAACTATATATGCTATTGACTTCCTTGGCAATGTTTATTTACAAGATTATAAAAATATATGAACCAAGTACAATGTGATATTTATTATTTTATTTTTCATAAAGATTTATTATTTGCCATTTTATAAAGAATTAAATTTGAAAAGAAATGTTTTTATTCAAAAATTGATAAAAAATTACAAAATTTATCAAAATATGTAAACCAACTAAAATGCAATATTTATTATTTATAATTTTATAAATAACTATAGAACAAGTAAATTTGAATAAACATATGACAAACATAATTTAAAAGAATGTTTTGTTCAGTGGAAATGATGCTCTTAAACTATTTTAGTGAATTTATGTGGTGAGAGCAAAGGATAGAAGTGTCTGCAAAATTTTTATTTACAGTTACTCATCGTTATGTGTTTATTTAAATTTTTTTGTTCCCACACATTTTATAAATTTATGAATAAAAATATTTCTTTTCATATTTATTTCTTTATAAATTGGTAAATGATAAATATTTCATTATAATTGGTTCACATATTTTTATAACCTTGTAAATATAAAATTATTTTTGTAAATAAGCAATCTCATAAATAAATAGGATTTAATATCTTTTAAAGAAAATGTATAAATCCACTTTCATATGTTTGGGTTTTATTAAAATTCTAAATGCTTTTTAAAACAATGAACATTGCTGAGGCAGTCAACAGTGTCAAGAGAATAACCATCCTTTTGACACAAAATTTATTTAGGCAAAGTACAAAGGTTAAACATTATTCTCATCCTTTTTTAATGGGAAATCAAGATTGGCTAAGTTCAGTAAATATGACTGTAACTTTTACAATACTTGTAGTATATTGCAGTGATAGAGAAATAAATAAATAACAAAAGAAAACAAAATTTCACCATTTCTAAAAATAGATGGATAATAAAAATTGCCAGGTAAACAAAGCCATAATTTGACCAACCAACCAGGAAGCTTTCATGACAAGGATGTAAGAAAAAAAAATAATAACAAGGAGATCTAAATTTCACCCACTTATGGCAGTTAGCAAGTTGTTGATGAATTGTTTATCTTACAACATCCATTCCCATCTTATATCAGTATATGTGTTTTGGGTGTATATTGACCTTGTATAATGATTAAAAGATAATGTACAGAATGTTGATAAGTACAAAATAAATTTTTATATATCACAATATAATAATACAGAAGGATAAGGTAAAAGTTGAATTTTCAGGAGTTCAAGTGTAAAAGTCTGGGTGCATATGAGAGACAGAAAGAAAGATAGAGGAATTATATATATATATATATATATATATATATATATATATATATATATATATATATATATATATATATATATATTCAAATGTAGTAGCCGCCACTAAACCATGTGGTGAAGGAAGGTATATTTTCTTTCAATGTAGCAAGGATGGGTTAACTGTCTAAGGACACTAGCTAGTTGTAAAAATATCATATTTCATCCCTGGGTATGTTACAATGACCACAAAATCAGAGAATGAATTAATTTATCAACTGATTTGCTTGATTTTCAATCTGTTTATATGCACATCTATAGACTGCTTTGAAGAAGCTGCTCACTTCTCATTGGCTCACAGCCTATATCCTTGTAATGAAAGCTTTTTGATTGTTTAAACTATATATTTTTAGAAATAGTAAAATTTTGGTCTCCTTGTTATTTGTTTATTTTTCTTGCAACCTGGTTGTGAAAATTTTCTGATTGGCCAAACTATGGCTTTGTTTGCCTGGCTATTTGTATTATCCATCTATTTTTAGAGGTGGTGAAATTTTGGCCTTCTTTTTATTTATTTATTTCTCTATCACCACAATATCATAGGCATTCTGACTTTACAAATGCATCATGCTAAGTGAGGTCTATATTTTTTTGTATTAAAATATTTTCACAAGTCAGAAAAATGGAAGGTGTTAGTCTTTTCAATATTTTGCCATTAATTTAGTCACATTTCCTAACTCAATCATCTTTATTATTTCTTTTTATTCCATTGCCTTTATTCTGAATCTTTGATGAAATAATCCTGCAAAAGTCACATTCATTCTATGAAAACCCTAATTAAACTCATGTTTATGGTATTATGTGAGGAAATTTATTAAAAAGGTCATATCTTACAATTTAATATATTTATATTAATTTATATTTAATATATTTTTATATTTCACTTTGCCAATTTATATACCTTTCATTACTTTAAAAAATATTATTATAATACTTAAGTAAAGAAGATAAAATAAGACTAAATCATACAGCTTTATAAGAATTAAATATGGCTTCAGTACTTAATAGGATTTTTTTCTAGAAATCTAAAATTATTAAAGTATATATATTATTTCAGACTATTGTCAACATTTTTGTGGATCAGAGGTTTTGAGGAGCATGCAAGCATCTTTTAATTGCTGTTGTTTGCAGGTCCATTCTAATCCCATGTGGTAACACCTGCTAGGGTCCCAGTTATCAGGGAAAATAGTGAACACCCAAGCAAAAACAAAAACACTAGAAAAATACATTTTTATAGTAAAATTACCAGCAATACATTTTATAGTAAATTAACCAAAAATAAATTTTATAGTAGAATTACCAACAACACATTTTGTAATAAAATTATACTAAAATGACCAACAATACATTTTTATAGTAGTAAAATGATCAGCAATAGATTTTTAATAGTAAAATTAAAAATATGGCATACATTGTTCACATTTCAGCCATTCAATATCCTTCTTCAAGTACTTGTTGATCCAGGTAATCTTCAGGGAATTTCGAATTGAACCCTTTATCTATGGGGGGTGTTCTCAATGTTGCTGTCCATGTCAAGGGATATCTCGTCTTGTTTTTATTTAATTTAAAGCCATATTTACAAGTGACACAGTGATAAAACACATGTGTATTAATTAATTAATATGAAATATCCCCTGATACAAGTTATCTCCCTTAAGCATGGAAAGCAGAATGAGAATAATATACCCTCGGGTTTGGTTCAAAATTTTCAGAAGGTTATTGAGTTCAAAAGCAGACACCTGAAGAAAGCCGGAGAGTTCAGTGGTCGAAATGGCGTGAATAAGCATCAGCGTGCTGATCCTAATAGCAAAGCAGATAATATTATTTTTTTCTTACGGAAATCGGATTTAATTAAAAAAAAGTATTTGTTTATAAAAGTTTTAATTTAAACAAATACTTAAATTTAAACTACTTAGTCTTCTTAAGAAAAAATTATAAACAAATAATAATAATAATATAAACAAACTTTATTGTTGCAATTATTTAATTTTTTAGTTCCACAATTCTTATAAAACTTTCTAAGCATTTTTTAATCCGACACTGTATTGGGGATACACATAAAAAAAAATCAATGCCTCTCGGCTTAGTCAATCAAAAATCTTATTCAAGAAAATTAGGACTTATGACTGTCTCAGATTGGTTGGCATCAATTTCACTGGCTTTGGTTTTTTTTTTAGTTTTTTTGGTTTAAAAAACAAAACAAAAAACGAAGTATACAAAAAAGTAAAACACTCAGGTGGATTTGCTACTCAACAAAACTCAAAAGTCAAACACGTCTACAAACTAAAAATTAATAAATTATAAAACTTAAAAGTAAATGCGTTTAAACTTTAAATTAAATAAAAATGTTTTACTTTTAGTTTTACATTTGTTTTTGTTTTTTGTTTTTAATTCATTCTGATATAGAACAGCTTTTAACAGTTATTAATAATTTAAAAAAACGTTTTTAACAAAAAGACTGAAGAAAATTTAAAATTTTATTTCTCTAGTAGTGTACTTGTACAACATAAAAATTGAAATACATAATAATAGACACTACTACTTATTCAGCTTCTTCAAACAAATTTTAATTAAAACAAGTACTCACTTAATCACGTGACAAGACATCGAAAAAATAAAACAAACTCGGGGAAATATTTCACTTGACATATCTGGGAAAATTAATTTTAGAATTGGATTTTTTTTAATTTAATTGTAATTTTGTAAATTATCGATTTCATTGGCTGGGTTAACGACAGTCTTCGAAAATTATTATTAAAAAAAAAATTTCGAAATGAAAGAAATGTTTTTTTTAATCATGAATAAAATTTGGCTTTCTAATTTAAAATCAAGAATACAATGTAAAAAAGAAAAAGAAAAAGAAGGTTCGTCGCTTATTTTCGTGATTCGCTTATTTTCAATTTCATAAAAAGGATATTTTAAGAAAAGTGAAAATGAATGGGCATCATCATTAAAATTTTATTTATGACTGTTTGCATTGATTTTATCTACAGGTTGTTAAAAATGGAATATTTAAATAATGTTCTAACATTTTTGTACAGAAAAGGAAAAATCTTTGTATCGCGTGTGTGTGTGTGTGAGTGAGTGAGTGAGTGAGAGAGAGAGAGAGAGAGTGGGGGCAACACAACCTCTCTCAATGGTGTTGCTACGGGTCGGACGACAATGAGGCTTCTCATTTCGATTTGGAAAGAAATGACAGTTATTTCCCTTACTCTTAACAAGTGACACTTAACTTTTACGCAGTTCAAATTTTCGTTAACTTTATTTTTGTAGTGGGGGATCTACTATGAAACTAATGAAGCTTAAGCTTCAGGTCCCCTAATCACACAGGAACATCTGAAGCAACTTTTTTTAACGCGTGAATTTTTAACAAAATCGATGTTATTTTTAAGCATCTGTAAGGTAATTTTATAAGTCATGGAATCATAAGCCAATCTCTCCAGAATCTATCCTACATATCTATAAGTCTACTACTCGTACATACTTATTGCTGCCACATATGGTCTGCGTCTCTCGCTATTTATCAAGAGCTTTTTGATAAAAATTAAAAAAAAATCAGCATTATTATTAGTCCTGAGGCTCAGCTTCAGTCACTTTCCCACTCCTTAAGGTTGCCTTCCTGTGCCTTTTCTAAATACTTTTATGGTTATTGCTTGGATAAGTTCTTCGCTATAATACCTAGACTTTTTGAATTTAAGCGCAGTACTAAACTGGTGTTGAGATCTCATCAATTTACAGTTGAGTTGGCTACATGTAGCTGTAAATTCTATGCTAACAGTTTCTTTTCTCACACTTCTTACTTGTGAAACTTCCTTTTGGCTCTATGCTTTCCAGCCAACTTTAATCTTCAAAAATTTAAATGCAATGTTAATCCCTATCTACTGTCCTCCTGATTATTCTTTTTGTTCTTGCTCATTAGTAATCTTTCTGTTTCTAATTCTTCTACAACCATTAACCTCTTGTGTCTTAATGGCTTTACTGCCTTGCTTAGGGTGAACTTTTAAAAAAATTTTAAATAAAAGAAAAAAATAACCCCAAAAATGTAGGTTAATCACTGTATTTTGTCCTCTTATTTCTCTCATTATTTGTTTGTTGTTGTTGTTTTTTTTGTTTAACTTTTTATTTTATTTTGTTATACTTTTTATGTTTTTCCTCACTTTTTTCTCTGTAAGTTCTTTTACTCACCTGTCCTGATTATTTTTTGGTTCTTACTCATTAGTATTGTTTCTATTTCTAATTCTTCTACACCCAGTAACCCTTTGTATCTTAATGGCTTTCCTGCCTGATTTAGGGTGAACTCAATTAAAAAAAAAGAAAAAAAATCGATTGAAGTCGCTAATATTGGCCTTAGAATATAATACCAATTTCATATGGCCCCAAAATTCCCCAAAATTGGTGAAATTTCAAAATTTTCTTGGGACTTCCAGTGCCCAACTCCCCAAGTGTATGGACTTGTTGAACTCACCAGAATCTATTCTCTGCCTACATTTTGGCAGTTGTATTTTTGAATCTATTATTGCTGGTTGTAAAGGGGCTCCTATCTGTTCAAGCTTCAGGACCCAAAAAATGTAGGTTAGTCACTGTATTTTGTCCTCTTATTTCTCTCATTATTTATTTTTTGTTGTTTTTTTTTTTTTTTTGGTTAACATTTTATTTTTATTTTTTGTTGTTTTTTCTCACTTTTTCTCTGTAAGTTCTTATTTTTATTACTTTCTCTTTTTATTGTTACTGGCTTGGTACCTGTTGTTTCGCTAATGGCATGATGACCAAATTTCAAATCTACATTGTTTGTCCATTTAAAATACTACATTTATTATAAAATATATTCAGTTTAAATACAGAGGGAATCAGATAAGGTAATAAAAACAGTATAAGAATTTTAAGTTACATAAGTATATAACACTTTCAGGGATGGACAGATACTGTGATGAGCCCTTATGTTTTAGATTAAAAAAGTATTAATGGTACATTCTGATTAGGGGTAAAACAGATGTTTTTGTACTACTAACTTCAAACCAATGAAAGGGTTTCCCTCCAAAATCCTAAGCAGTGTATTTGGAACCTACCTGTTTGTTATATAAAAAGGACCTTGGATTTGATTAATGTTGCCTTGGTCTAAAAAGAAAAGGATGCAGAAAAAATTAGACTACCCATTGGCGCTGACAAAAACTGCAACAACCCGGGCACTACCATCTTCAAAAATAGTCTTTGGATGGTGTGGTTAATCTAATTAACTCTTTGCTGTTACCACAAGAAAAAGAAACCACAAACTTTCTTCATACAAAAAGTGTACCAAATTTGTCTTGGAATATTATTCAAAGAAGTTTTTTTCTTTTTCTTCACTTTATGCAATTTTCTTTTCTGAGAACCTTCTTATGCACTAATATAATTTTAATTGTAAAAAGGTGTTTTATTTCCATTGATAATTTATATGTTATTAGCCATCATTAAGCAAACAAAGAACTAAATTTGTGTAATTCTTTTGTATGTTAATAAATTTTATTGTTGTTTTTAAACACAGCTTGTGTTATCTCTGTTATTAGTTGTGTGCCACTAAATTGTTGTTACCTCAAACATTTGTTTGAACTATTTTTTCATGAGATTTTTTTACTAAAAAAATGCAATGACAAACATATTTATTAATTAAAAAGTGAGGAAAATGGGAAGGGAGACAAAATACAATCATCATATGATAAACTAAAATGGTAATTCAAAAAATAGAATATATACTAAGAAAGGAAGAAAAAAATTACAAAATCTAATCAGTTCTTGTTTCTCTTGGCTTAATCAAGGAAAAATGAAATAGCTGTGAATGATGACAGATTTTTCTAATTTTTCCCCTTTTCTTGGTATATATATTTTCAGTAATGTTTAGTCTTTGTGCTCGGTCAAATTGTATGTGTGTGTGCGCATGTGCTTATTTTTGCATTAAATGGCTCAAGCTCATGTAAGTCACTCATGTACAACAGAGACACACACATCAATATTGCATATGTGCGTGAAAAGTCCTGCAAAGATGGAGTTTTATGGACGTAGAATCAGCAAATCTTTTATAACATTGACTTTCTTATATTTTTCAGCATTGGTTATCTCTCTTAGTTTTGTATTTTTGTTCTCCATTTTTTTCTCTTGTCCTCCAATTAATTTCAACTGACGGACTTATCACATCACAAATAGTCTTTCTGTGACATTTCAATTATCACTTTAACTGTATACGGATTTGCAGGATACAGTTCTTCATGGAATTTACTTCAAAATTATTAATTTTTATTTTTAATAGCAATTTGTTGAATTGTTGAAAAAGTAAGAAATATCAGTGTCATTTAATATATATATATATATATACCCAAGTATATAATTGGTGTATATGGAATGAATTCCAATAACCAACAATTACTATTCTTAAAAGAGTGCTCAATACAGAGTAGAGCAGATATAATTATTTATTTAAAAACATTATAACATAAATATTTTATAAAATCACTATAAAATCACTAACAAAAGTTAAGAAGCAATCATATGTAAGAAGTCACGACCTGCAGATTTAGAATCATAGACAACATCCATTTACTAACACCTGATGAGATGTGTCAGTACACGCCGAAACATGATTGCATTTGTGTAGCAATTTTTTTTTACATGTTTTTGATGTAATATCCTAAAATAAAGTATATATATATATATATATATATATATATATATATATATATATTATAATAAAAAGAAAGAACAGTAAGATATATAATCCAGTGTTCTTAATTGATATTTTTATTTTTACGAAACAGTGTAAATTTACAGAGCATAAATATTATAAATTAACTGATTTAAAATGTTTTCTTCACTACACAGGAATTACCATGTTTCAAAAATCGAAGTTAAAAACTTCAAATTTAATTATATAATTAAATTAAAAGCATTACTTATTTCATCTTCAAGTGAATTTTGGAATAACATATTTTTAAATTTACTGAGTTTTAAACACACATATAATTCATAATTTTTTGTTTCCAAAGATACAGAGAAATCCAATCATTTAGACAGGGGTGGTAGCATGTTCATTTTTATTAACTATTGTTGTATCAATTATGAGTTACGTTCAAAAAAGAGGTTAAGTCTAGGTAGAGTAAGGGTGCATTTTTCAATGAATTTTGACATCCGTTCAACACATGTCGTCTGTTTTTTTTATCAACAAGAAAAAGTTTCTCAGTATTTTTTCCATTAAATTCATACTTGTATACATAAATATTCTTCCTAAAAGGGGGGGTGTTTGGGTTAGAATACGTTATATTGAACTACAATTTTAAAATATCATTTTTACTCTTAATTACTAATAGACTATATTTCTTTTTTAAACAAATAAATGTAATAGAATTACTTAAATTTTATATACATATATATGTGTGTGTGTGTGTGTGCGTGCATTTAGACAGCAATTGGACAATTGGACAGTTTTTATATAATTTATCTACCGAAAAGAAAAAAATTATACGATCACATGAGAAATTGTATAATAAACTAAATCGAAGCATCTTGTCTATCATATTTAATAAAATGTGCATACATATATATATATATATTTTACATTCAACATCATCACTTGATAAGACATGGGAGGTGTTGAAACAAAATGGCTAGTTCAGGAACACGCAGTGCTCAAAGGGTTAAATCACAATAAATTGTCTACTCACCAGTTATTTACTGATGAGGTGTGTTAATACACATCAAAACATGATTGCATTTTATGTAGCATTTTTTTTTTACATGTTTTTGATGTAATATCCTAAAATTGAACGTTGGAATAGGATTCTATTCATTCTCATTTTACATCTCTCTCTCTCTCTCTCTATATATATATATATATATATATATATATATATATATATTCAAGATGCACTTATCATTACAGGCTGCGATAAATTGTCATCTAAATTACACAAAAATAAAAAAGTGACATCTCATTTTAACAGATATATTTACCAAAATGACACAAAAACATCTTGAAATACTTCAAGAGTAAATTTATTCAATAAAATTGCCATTGGTTTCAACCATGGTCTCCAGACAACTTTGGAATCTCCTGCAACTCTTCTGGACATTCTCCTTGTTTAAGTTGGTAAATGCTGCCATAATCCTTGCCTTCAGTTAGTCTTTGGTTTTTACAAAAAAAATTTGTTGGTCTCCCACTGAACTATGCCCCACACATAATCAAGGGAGTTGCAGTCTGGGGAGTTGGGTGGCTGGATGTAAAGGGTGATGTCACAGAAATTGCTTGACAGCCATGACTTGGTTCTCCTGTTTGTGTGGCACGGTGCAGAGTCCTGTTGCCAGATATGGGGTCCTCCAGCAGCCACCCTCTTAACCCAGGGCAGCACTACCTCCTCAAGGCACTTGTCAGTCTCCATGTTGAGTCTGAGGCCCTCACCAACAAATTCAGTTCTTTTATCAGAATGATCAGAGTGAGTTTTCCGAGTTGCCATACCTTCGTAATCACCATTAGACTGATCTAACTCTTTCCGAATCCTCTGCACTGTCCTTGGATTGACACCGAAACACTGAAATGTTTATATTGGAGCTTCTGGCATGAATGCCAAGCAGCACAGCATGCTGTTTCCAAATTTCTGGTGGAGTGAATTGCATCATGGTGATCCTTTTTTCATAGACAGTGCTCAACTGACCCTACTATACTGTGCACTCAACAAAATAAAAAATAATGTGCATACACAAAATTAAAAATATAAAATGGCAACAATTTACTCATTGCACCCTGTATGGTTGAGCTTGGATTCAGAATTTAGTTGCTGTTCAGAAAAATGAAGTTGAAGCAATTTTTAGTATTGTATATAATATTTTATCAATTTTGACTTTGAATAGGAAAGATACTTTTCAAAGAACTGCTTAAAAATCTTAACAGGGGAAGGAAAGGCATTTACTTAAGAGAAAATCACTAACATAAATTTGATTCTTGAACATGGGTTATCAATTTTGTTTCCATATTTGCTGAACTCATATTGGTAATTTCTTTTTCTGCAATAGAACAATCAATTTATCACTTTAGTGTTATCTATAATTAATTTGAAATTTCTGTATAGGCTTTTATAAGATGTGTTATTAACTTAGAAATACATAATGGATTTGTAATTTCATTTGTATTCTGAAAATAAGAATATTAACAACAGCTGAAAAATGTGATTTTGACCTGAAAGAGAACATTAGGAATGAATGGTAATATCAACTGTTTCCTTATAAGGAAACATTCAGCATTCATTGACCAAGCAGTCAGTGCTAATTTTTGTTGAAATTTATAAAAAATTTTTCTTAAAACAATTTTTCAGGAAAATACGTTTTTCAAGTCCACTGTTCTTGCTGTTTCCAGTATTGATGGGAGTTACCCTTCCTTGTCTTTTGTTTGAGGTAGTGTGGAATGTTAGCATCTTGATAATGTCATTATTTTCTCTTTGAATTATATATGCTATTCATTTTAGTTGTTGCTGCTGTTGGAAGTCTTCAAGTAATGTAGCTTTTGTTATTTGGTACAGTTCTTTGTGATTTTGTCAGGCCAATCAATGGAGTTTGAAGATGGATGGTCCTCACTGAGACCTACAGGATTCACTCAAAACCTTTTTTTAATTCTATTTGGTTATTAATCTATTTTATTTTATAAGAAATGATTGCAGAGCTCTAACAAGAAAGTCCGAGAAATTAATATCACATTTGTAAGTAGGGGAGACCAAATTGTTAATACTTTACTTTGATTTTGATTTTTTGTTTTGTTTTAGCTTACAGATATTTTTATTTAGCAGGATTCTTTTTTTCCATAATGACTGAGGCAATTGGTCAGAGAAAAACTCAAGTTTACACTTACAAAAAATAGAACCAATGAAATTGTAAAATTACTTAAATATCTTAATCATTTTCTGATGATGATGATGATGATGATGATGATGATATATATATATATATATATATATATATAATTAGAAAAAAGAGTCCACATGTGCTTCATATAGTTTATAAAATAGAGTAGATAACTATAGAGTAGATAACTTGGTCAATAAAACAAAGTCAAATGAAAGGGTACCGATGTAATCAGTATGAAAAACATTTATTAATATTCACCACATGGCAAAAATGAAGCACAGAAATTGAGGTTCCATGTTCAAAATTTTCGAACATGCCTGTGTTCTTCATCAGCAAATGTGAGAAATAAACAAGGACAGTGGAATTGTTAGAAAAAATCCGTTCCCTGTTTGATTTCTCAATGTGCAAAACATTATGTGAAAATAACCTTAGATTTAAAAATTGTGATTGATGATGGGTGAAAGGGAAATAAGATGTTGAACATAGAGGAAAATGGGTAATAGGACCTGGTGTGGGGGTGATATTAGAGTTGAAAGATTTTGTGAGTTAGGATAAAGTGTGGGAACATGTCAAAAATATTGGCAATAAAAGTAAAATGAAAGAGAAAAAGAAAAAAAAGAAAAAAGAGAGAGAGGAAAGAAATAGCACAAATAAAAGGGATAAAGAATTCTTTTAGGAAAATCATTGTTAGACAATATGGGGGTGCAGAAAAAATAAACGGAAATAAAAATGAAGAAATAATACCAAAATACTAAAAATAAAAATAATGATAATATGAAAAGGGGAATTGAAAAAAAAAACATACACAAATAGATGTGTTGTGTATTGAGATAGGATCAGAGTGTAAAAAGGTAATAAAAATAAAACAAAATGAAAGAGAAAAAAAGAGAGAAGAAATAAAACAAAAAAGGAATGAAGAATTCTTTTGGAAAATCATTGTCAGAAAATGGAAAAAATATATTGTTTATTGTTTATTAGTGTTGGAGATACAATCTCCTGAAGGACATGAAACGATATTTTACATAAGGTGGATTTTTGAGGTGTTGAATTATTTCTAAGAATTAGATCAGATGTTTTGAAGAGTGACACATCTAACAAAAATCTTTATTTTATCCTCAACAATACAACCAAATCTACTTCTAACCTTAAGACACAAATAAACAGACTAATTCCAGTTAATAATCTAAAAATAGGATTGATGAAATTTTACAAAATTATGGGGGTATGTGTGGGGGAAAATGAAATAAAACCAATAAATAAAATAATAATAACGAAAAAAAAAAAAATTCCCATGATCCAAGTTATAAAGAAACCAGAAAGGTTTTCTGGTAACATGTGCAATTTTATGAGAGCACTTCTGGAAAGGACAGACTCTTTCGTTTTCTACTCTTGGTTTCAAGATGTGAACCATGTGGTAATAGCTTAGCTTCCCTGGTCCAATGATGACTGAACATTTTCTATTTATCAACATCATTAAACAGCCCAACTCATGAAGTAGAAGTTGGGTTTTCCCAACTCAGCATGAAGCTGATGAGCTTGACCAGACTTACCTGTTCATATCCTTACTTCCCATAAATTATTTCAGAACCAAGCAGAAAGAACAGACATAGTTGGTCTTCCAAACTCAGCACAAAGCTGACTTGAGCTTGATACTCTTTACCCATTCGTATCCTTACTTCCCATAAATAATTTCTAAACCAGAAAGGAAAATGGACATACTCAAAGGACATTTAATTTTCTTTCAATCCAGTTAACATAAAAGAAATCGAAGCAGAAACTCAAGCCATTTTGTATGCTTTTTCTATCTTCTTTCTTTCTATAATGAACATGTACCTTCACTTAAAAAATGCACACCAAACCCACAACCTTGTTAACATTCACAAGTATCATCTTGGCTATTTATATGGAAATGTTAAAATCCACTAACTAAACTCTCTGCTATGTCCTATGATTTCTCAAATTCCCTTCCTGTATATAACTTATATAAAACTCTAAACAACTGATACAACCATACTTACCAAATATATATATTTGTTGGTTACACCACAAACTCGCTTTCACGACGCTTGACACTCCATTTAAATGAAAACTCTAACATTTTTAGGCATTTAAAACAACATGCCTGTCCGCACACACAATTCCGTAAAATACTTGTCGAAAACACAATTATACTTCGACATGAAAACAATAGACAAAAATTAAAAATCCTTGAAGCATTATACATCAAACAGTTGAAACCCAACCTAAACAAAATCAATTATGGCATCTCTACAAATATTCTTATATGTCTATAATTGGTAACAGAAGCCATTGGTTTATACCAACGGCTTTCGATTCATACTTCTACAATTCACTCTTGTGTGGTCATGTGTGACGTCATGAGATGCGGTGTGATTTTCGCTTCTAGCGTCTTATATGCGCGTGTTTATCGTTGCTTAGAAATCTTCTATGTAATCATTGACAGACTATCATCACTGTCTTGTCCGTATATTGCTTAATATGTTGTAATTGACATCTTTGATAATGGCTTAAGTAAGCCGAAGGCTTAGATTGTATTAAAAAAATATGGATCACTACTGTGAATTTCTTTCTTCTTTCAACGATAATGTTATTAAACTTATCAGAAGTTATGAAAAAAATTTACATAAAATAAATAGACAACACTTGTCTATATTATTTAATGAAATGTGTATGAATATATATATATATATATATATATATATTAGAAAAAAAAACATTAAACACTAAATAGGAAGTATCACCTCCTTGTTTCAATTCTAATATCAAAAAATCACTAATTATGATTATTAACAAACACCGAACAAAAAACATATTAAAAAGTATTAAAAAATAATAAAAAAATAATAATTCATTCATTTATCTTTATCTAATAATATAAACACTCAAATAATAACATATGATAGCACAATACTAAATAAGTGTAAATGATACATTAATGCCTTTAAAGAAAAACAAATTTAAATACTTTTATGTCATAAATTATTATCTTTTAAGGAAAACAGATTTTAACCTAACATGTTTCACTTTATTAAAGCTTCGGCAGAGATCAAGACAGAAATGATAAAATTGATAAAAAGCAAAGAGACACAGATTAATGGCATGTTGTGTTTGGTTATTTACTTACTTTATTACATGTGACATGTTTCTAATCAATAAGAAATAACCAAATACAACATACCATTAATTTGCTTCTCTTTGCTTTTTATCATTTCTATCTTGATCTCTGATGAAGCTTTAATAAAGTGAAACATGTTAGGTTCAAATCTGTTTCCTATTTGTTCTTTATTCTATCATTTTGTCAGATTCCTAACCATACTTGATTTATATTTGATCTTCTATTCATATATATATATATATATATATATGAGTGTAGTTGTGGACTCGACTACATAGTGAGGACGTCTCAATGTTTGGATTTGAGAATAAAGCAACACTTACCCCCCAGGATTTTGAATCCCGATGCCAGGAAAGTCAACTTCTGGCTCTTCTATTGCAGAGCATGTTATAAATAGTAGGAATTGTGTCTTTGATTTTACAGTGGACCGTTTTTCTATTTTATGAAGGTCCCACTCCTCATATCACCTCAAGGTTCTAGAGTCCTTGTATATCAGATCCTGTGGGCCTTTCCTATGTAAACAGAGGAAATGCTTACTGGGTCTGAATGTTATTGGACTCTAGCTTTCTTGAAATTCATTTTTCCCCCTCCATTGGTTATCATTAATATCAATTAAATTTACATGTTTATTTTTTATATCCCAGAAAAATAAACTTGATAAGGCTGGGACGAAACCAGTTGTTTTTTAGCTTTCAAAATATACATTAAAACACCATATAAATTGTGCTTATTCCTAGCTATCCTTAAATTTTATACTGCAAAAAACTTATTTAATATATATATATATATATATATATATATATATATATATATATATATATATGGTGGGTGGAAAGAAGCTCCCTGTTGAAAATTACTTATAGCTTTTGTTAATATCATCACATTTGCATAAAAGAAAATATGTCATGATCCCAAAAGTGGTAAAATTTCACTGCTAATTTCTGTTTTTATTTCTGAGTGACAAGTGTAGCTCAGAATGGCACAAGGCCTGACACTGCAAGTTCATGGTACAAGTGCAGAGATGATGATGCAGTTTTCATAGGCTTTGTACTTCAGTAGAAGCCAAAACTATCAGAAATTGTCATTCCACGCTGATGAGTACAGAATCTGTCGTAGATAACCACAGAAGGGGTCGTCCATCAACATGCAGATTGGAAGAAAATATGTAAAAGCTACTGGAAATGTTCAGGGATCTATCCAGACAATTACAAACCCTGGGGGACAACTCTGGTGACTCTGTAGAATTTTAATACTGTACTGTACTCCTCCCAATACACTGTTAAAAATAAAACATGTTTGACAAAAATTGTTCAATAAAGTTATTAACAATTTTAAATAGGGAATTTCTTTCCACCTACTCCATGTATATATATATATATATATATATATATATATATATATATATATGCATATAGATATATATCCGTGTATATATGTATGATCACTTATATATGCCTTTTATTGTATGTATATATTGTCTGTTTTTTTTTTTTAGCGTCATGGGCATCTATTTCCTGTTTCGTTAGTGTTTTTGTATGTTCATATATCTAAATATGTCTATGTGTTTGTGTATTATAATCTGATTGTGTATGTATTGTCTTTTACAAGATTTCATCCTCCCCTGCCCATATCACCACTTCAAATGTATCTAAAGTGTAATGAAGCTTTACATCCCCATTAGATTAATGCTTATTCTAAGTTTTTGACCTTTCAATTAAAACAAAATAAATAATAAAATATATATATTATTTCCTCAGTTTCTTCTTTAAATAATTTTATAATATTTTAAACTTCATACAGATTAAATTCAAAATTTAAAATTGGCAATTTTTAATTTTCAATTTTATAGTAAAATTTAATATTAATTAATCAGAATGATTTCTATTTTGGTCTAACCCTAACATTAAGACATTAATAATCATAACCAAGGTTCATTGTCAAGTTTTATGAATTCTCATATACTTGTATTTTGATTGGTCATTGCAGCTTATGTAACAACATTTCCCCTATCAAGGGGCATTTGGTCGATTTGAACCTTTTAAAACTCTTTATTCTACATTCAACACCATCACTTGATAAGACATCAGAAGTGTTGAAACAAATGGCTATTTTTGTAGTGATTTTATAACATATTTATGTGATAATTTTCGAATAAATTATATGTATATATATATATATATATATATATATATATATATATATATTTTAGTTGGATTGGTGTTAGCTCCATCACTAATATTGAGTGCTTTCCAATAAGTACCGCTTTCCAATAAGTACCACGCATAATATAATATATAAATAATATATATAAAAATTACATATATATATATATATATTTGTTCTTATATACACACACATTTTACATATATATATATATATATATATATATATATATATTCAATTCTGTCTATCCGTCCTGGGTATGAAGATAAACTGCATCCACATCCAGGGTAAGATGATAAACTACGTCTGACATCTATGATCAGGAGGTTTTTAGGAGCATGGAACCACCTCTTAATTGCTGGTGTTCCCAGGTATGCCCTGATCCGGGGTGGTAGCACCTGTTAGTGTCCCAGGTATGGGCAAATAGTTAACCTTGAAACTGGGGTAAAAACACTATGAAAGTGTAAAAACAGGTTTTAATACTAGAAATACTTTGTAAAAAAAAAAAATTCCAGCAATAAATTTTTGAAGAAAAAAAACAATTACTAGCAATACATTTTTGAAAAAAATATTACCAGCAATACATTTTTGAAGGAAAAATATTACCAGAAACAGATTTTTGAAGGAAAAATATTACCAGAAATAGATTTTTTGACAAAACAAAATATTACCAGCAATAAAAATTTTGTCGGCATTAAATAACTGTAATAGAAGTGACAGTGACTTACCAGGAGCAAAGTGAATTCGCTGCCTCGCGTGTCGAACCGTTCTCTGAGAGTCGGTTGCGCGTGCGTACACCTACTGCCATTTTTATGCAGCAGACTTATTTGCATAAGAGAACAACGCTACCATTAAAAACCAGGCGAGTGGACGTGGGAGAGCACGGCTCTTCTAGGCTTCAGCGAGACGAGACGAGACATATTGCTGACAGAAAGCGACAGCAATTTCTGGACATCTGACAAGCTATTTCGGCGAATATGGACGGCTGGTTTGATTTAAAAATTATTCCCGAGTTTGACGGGACTGGATCTGTGGTTGAATGGCTCGAGAAGTTGGAATTGGTGTGCGACCTATCGGGAGTGAAGCGGCTTGATCGTGTCATCCCTCTTCGCTTAACCAGGGGAGCATTCGCGGTTTACCAGCAACTATCTATGGAAGAGAAATCGGATGTGGCTCGAATCAAGGGAACATTGATGGCAGCATTTGCCCCTGATAAATTTGCAGCGTACGAACAATTCGAGGCACGTGTATTGCGTCCGGGTGAGACCGTAGATGTATATTTGGCCGATCTACGGAAGCTGTCCGTCCTTTTTGGAGGAGTGCCAGACAGTGCGATGACATGCGTGTTCGTGCGGGGGCTTCCTGATCCTGTGAAAAGGCTCCTGCGGTCCTCGGCCAGGGCGGATGATATGTCTCTCGAGGAGCTATTGGCCTGAGCTCAGGCAATCATAAAGGACGAGACAGCAGAGAGGGAACCAGTCGTCGCTGCGGTGCAGCCCTCCCAGACTCCTCGATCTTCCTCAGACATGGGCCCACTTATCACATGCTATGAATGTAATGGGCCCAATCACTTCACGAGGGACTGTGTGAAGAGGTGAAGGGCAACTAACGCACGTTGCTATTGATGCAACAAGACCGGTCATCTGGCCAAAAATTGTCCGGGAAACGGAGGCGGGGACGAGACTTCAGCGCCGGTCCGCTCCCCAAACAGCAAGTAAACTCGGTGCTACCCATCGTTACTGTGTGTTGATGGCACACCATGTTCAGCTTTCCTTGACTCTGGGTGCTTACGGTCAATCTTGAGCACAAGTTTATGTCGGTCTTGGTCGAAGCAGGGTATGGCAGTATTTACATTAACCGGAGCTACGCAGGCTTGCTGTGGAAGGGGCACCGTCAGAATTTGCACAGCAACCGGTAATACTGCTATAATCGATGTGCTGGTTATGCGAGGGAAGCCGCTGGATTTCGACCTGTTGCTTGGCATCGACGCCATTAAGGTGCTCGGTGGAGTCCGCATCACGCAGCATGGAAGCGTGGAGTTTGAAAAACCACGGTCCATTTGTGCAGCAATTCATATCAGCAAAGCCAATTTCAGTGCAAAATTCAATGAACGGCAGGGAGTTTGGGTCGCAGCCTGGAAGTGGTCGGCAGGTCATGCACCAGGGAAACTTCAGAATCGGATCTCTGAATATCCAGTATCCAGCGAAATGAGAGATGAGTACGAGCATGAATTACAAACATGGATGGACAATGGTTGGTTGGTGCCGTACAGTAACAAGGAGTTTGGCCCACCCAAGGGACTGATACCACTGATGGCCATGCTGCATACCAACAAGCATAAGGTGCGTCCTGTGATGGACTATCGGGAACTGAATACCTACGTTGAAACATTCACATGTGCTGTCGATGTTTGCGCAGAAAAACAGCGAGATTGGAGACAGCATGGTGCGAGCGTGTCCATTCTGGACCTCAGGAAAGCATATCTACAGATTCGTGTTGAAAAATCCCTGTGGCCATATCAAACAGTTATGTTTAAAGGGAAGCGATATTGTTTGACCAGGATGGGGTTCGGCCTGAATGTGACGCCCCTGATAATGTGAGCTGTGCTCAAGGCTGTGTTAGCACAGAATGAAACTATAAATAGAGCAACGTCAGCATATATTGACGATATATATATCAGTGAGGATGTGGCGTCGGCGGAATCTGTGAGGAAACATCTCGAGCTCTACGCACTGATGAGCAAGTATCCAGAGAAGTTACAGGACGGAGCCAGAGTGCTGGGGCTAGAAGTATGGAAGGAACAGGGTCGACTGCGATGGCGACAAGGAAGTAGAATGGTAAACGGCCCTATGACTATGACACGGAGAGGTATTTTCTCCATGTGTGGCTGGCTGGTGGGACACTTCCCTGTGTGTGGATGGTTGCGATTGGCGACAGGCGTCATCAAACGTCGAGCCACTGCCGTAATGCAAAACTGGGACGACAAAATTTGTGATGCTCCCCTGGAACATATGATAACGAACACCCTCGCCCGGGCTCAGCAACTGGATCCTGCACAGGGAGAATGGTGCGAGAATACGAAGGAGCTAGACGTGTCGGTGGACGCGAGTTCGCTGGCTGTAGGAGTAGTGCTCGAGGTTAAGGGAGCTATCATCGAGGACGCATGCTGGCTACGGCCGATAAAAAACACCCAGCATATCAATGTGCTGAAGGGAATCACCCAGCATATCAATGTGCTGAAGGGAATCAACCTCGCGCTAAAATGGCAGGCTACGGTATTACACGTGAACACAGACTTCCTCTGTGTGTACCATTGGGTGACTAATGCCCTTACAGGAAAGTCTCGGCTGAACACCAAGGCCGCTAGCGAGATGCTCATAAGGCGACGACTTGAAACTCTAACTTTTCTTGTGGAGGCTGTTGTAATAAAAGAGAAGCAGTCAACAGGTAAGTAAGGTATCTTTCTGTATGTTAAAGTGTGTTTAAAAAAATACACATAAAAAATCCAGTTTGACCATTTAAATGATGTCACCTTGAGTTACTTGGAATTGGTTCCAGCAAATGAGTGAACACTGGAATTAACCAAAAAAGTTACATAAACATACACAAAGTACAATCCTTGAAAACAAATTTACCAACATTTGAATGTACTAAGTAAAAAATAAAATAAACATTTTTGGTAAATTTACTGATTACATAAAACAACTAGTTCAAAAATTTAAAAAAGTTAATAAGAAATTGGATGGACAGAACATGTCATTATTAATCAATCAAATATTTGTGTATGTATGTATGCATGTATATACATATATATGTACACTGCTGACCAAAATCTTAAGGCCAGTGAAAATAAAGAAAACAATATACTTTTGCATTGTTAGACTCAACCTCTTATTTGAGTAGAGCTTCAAGAAAAAAATGAAAATAAGAATAAAAATAAAAATAAAAAATTTGAATACAAGGAAATTAAGTGAAATACTAGCTGGTCAAAAGTTTAAGGCCATATCTAAAAGAAGTCTTAAACAGAGTAGGAAATGCTGAACAAGCCATCTCAGTAGTGAGTTGCATGGCTTTCATTGTGAATAAATTCAAAAATTCACTCTGGCATGCTCAATATAAGCATCTGCAGAAGACTGGTTGGAATGTTATTCCAAGTAGTGCGAAGATGGCTACCTGAAGATTATGTTTGAAATTGTCATCCATTTCTATAGACACTCTCTCCAACATGCTAGTATAACCAGCCATGTTTTGACATCCTGAAACTCTATTGTTCCTTGGCAGGAGATAGCCCCCAGGATCATGATGGCATCTCCTCTACTGTGTCATGTAGAAAACGTCTCCATGGGATATCCTCATCAGAATTGTCAATATAAGCATTTTGCATCATGGGCAATATAAGCATCTGCAGAAGACTGGCTGGAATCTTATTCCAAGTATTGAAGATGGATGCATAAAGATCATGCACTGTTTGGAATTGACATCCATTTCTGTAGATTCCCTGCTAGATGGTCTAAAAGAATCCTGTTATTCACCATGAAAAAGTCATTTATTCTGTGAGCATTATGGATTGTGGCATGGTCCTGCTGAAAGATCCAATCATTTCCACACAAGCGAGGACCTTCACTCAATAAGGACACTCTCTCCAACATGTCAATGTATCCAGCCATAGTTTGACATCCTTGTAAAACCTGAGACTCCATTGTTCCTTGGAAGGAGATAGTACCCTAGATCATAATGGCACCTCCTTAACTGTGTCATGTAGAACATGACTCCGTGGGATATCCTGATCATGCCAGTAACATTAGAAGCCAGATTAATTTTATACACATCAGAGAAAAGAACCTTCTTGCACTTTTCTATGTCCCATGTTTGGCGCTTCTCAGCAAAGTTTATCCAAGCTGTTTTGTAGTGTAGAAGGAAGCATGAATTTTGAAGATGTTTATGGCTTTTAAAGCATTTCTCTCTTAGATGCTGTCTTATTGTTCTTGAGCTGCATTCTGCATCTGTAAGGGTTTATAGGATATAAAAAGCTATATTTTATGACCAATAAGTGAAGTACAAACAAGTAAGAAATGCCTACCAATAAATCTTACTAAAATCAGTAGATACAAAAAGACTTTACAAATCTGTACACAACACAACTTCAAAATTAAATAATTGGCTTCTGGAACTTGATGGGATATGACAAGTCATGTAATGTGCTCTCCACAACATCCATGCAGTTGGACTCCAAATGACCTGGAAATAGGTCAAGGCTTGGGTTACAGAGTATGTTCCCACTAAAATCAGACAGATTTCGTGAGCTGATCACTGATTCACCATAAACCATAAAAACAGCGACCAGATCTGAAACAGAACAGACAGTGACCAGATCTGAAACAGAACAGACAGTGACCAGATCTGAAACAGGACAGTCAGCGGACAGATCTGTGAAATGGAACACTCAGTGAACTAGCCCAGCCTTGATACACATTAACATGAGAATGTGTCAGTCAGCATAGATTTTCCTACATACAAAGCCATGGTGAATAAGTCTTTTTTCAACTGTCCTTGTTCAGTGTTTTAAAATTACTGCTATCACACAAAATCAGTCAGCAGTTACACACGTTTCATTAGCATGTGCTTCATACACACATATTGGAGTGCATATTACTTTGAACTTTGCAGACTCACTTGCAATAATTTACTTTGAATGCTCAAACTATTGGCCTCTTCATAGCCACAACAAAGACATTTGAATTCTAATATGTAAATACCTGTATCTACTAATATGTAAATACCTGTATCTACTAATATGTAAATACCTGTATCTACTAATATGTAGATACCTGTATCTACTAATATGTAAATACCTTTATCTACTAATATGTAGATACCTGTATCTACTAATATGTAGATACCTGTATCTACTAATATGTAAATACCTGTATCTACTCACTACTGTATATATATTATTGTTATATTTAACATCTTCCTTTTCTGCAAATATCATTTGTTCACGTTGTTTATAATTTTGTATTGTAATTTGTGGACATGACAGACGGATTTTATTTTTCCACCTAAAATCCAGGTAGACTGATCCCACAGGTCTTAATCTGGTTCAATGATTGACTGGTGTCTTGCCAGACAACTCCCTATATCAAATCCCCCTGCTCAATGTCGGCTGACCACTTGAAATTTTCATTCTGTATCTCTCAAGGTCTTTTAAGAAATTAGCAACAGCAGTTTTACTACATCCAATCTCACCAGTGATGGTACATTGAGAGAGACCTTGATTTTGCACCTTGACAATTCTGCCAGGCTCAAAATGTGTCAACTTTTTAGCCTTTGCCATATTTTTACCTCATGTAATGCAGGAGATATCAGTGTTAGATGTTGACTACACAAAAGCTTGAACACAAATGACTAAATTTCATTACATATTTACCAATTAAAGCTTTGTTTAAATATGGTCTTAATCTTTTGACCAACTAGTATTTAGACTAATTTCCCAGTATTCAAATTTTCCCTATTAAATTCTAAAAAAAAAGTTTTTAATTTTCCCACTTCTTATTTTTATTTTTCAAAGCTCTACTCAAATAAGGGGTTGAATTTAGCAACACAAAAGGTAAAATTTTTCTTTATTTTCATTGGCCTTAAGATTCTGGCTGGCAGTGCATATATATATATATATGCATGTATGTATATCCATGATTTATGTGGGTATGTGGCCAAGTGGTTAGAATGTTCGCATTCTGACCATGAGACCCGGGTTCGAATCTTACCATGGTCAATTTGTCAGGAAGGAGACTGGAAGTGTCAATCCCAGTGTGTGTCATCTTTGAAAAGTACCTGAAAACCATACCACAGGTTGACCCAAGTCTTGTGAGTGAAATTGGGTGGATGGAACCCTTGGGTGCCATCTATAGCTGTGCTAGCATGAAGTCACAAGTCATTATGACCGAGGGTTTGAGAATGCTGGTCCTGTTCAAATTGTTGATCATGCTAGATAACATGCTCTTTCTCAGAAACTCTAACTAAGGTCTGCTCTGCATAGTTGCAGTATAAACCACAGAGCAGGCATCTGCAATAGGGATTGGCTAGCCACCCTAGTAAATGGGTATCCTTGAATAGAAGTGGCCAGCTATTATTATATCCATGACTTACATTTAACAAATGTCAGCACATTAACATTTAAAGTGTGAAGAGCACCAATTTGATGGTGACGAGGATATAAGCCACATAGAAAAAAATAGGTTAGCATGAAGTTTGGTGATGGTACTAGATATAGTAACAGAAAATGAGATAACAGGAAACTAATCTCAAAAATAGTGACTGCCTAATCTCATGTGATTACAATAGGTAAATATTCTTCCTCACAAGTAACAAAACAAATGGAACATGAAAGAAAGCCCAGTAGTTGCCTGAGATAGTTGTGCTGTCTTCTTGCATCTTAACTAATTTTGTTCTTCATATTATACGTAATCCTCTTGTTTACTTATATATAATTTAATTACATTGTTTTGTAACCTATTTTGGAAGGAAAAATTATTTCCAGCAATACATTTTTGAAGAAAAAATATTATCAGGAATACATTTGACTCTTGACAAAATCTCTTTTTATAAAATGTCATTGAAATCTGATCTACAAAATGATTCCTTACAAAGAATACATATATTCATACAAACCTATCAGAAAAATCTTGTCAGCATTAAATAACCCTTCAAGATTGATATGTTGTTAAACTAAATAAACTAAACAAAACTCATTTATATATAATTTAAAGTGAAAAGAAATGATCCAAAAATAATGCCTCTTATTTATTTCCATGGAAATTACAATAAACACAAAGGCCAATAACAAAATTTGATTAGGCAAGTTTTCAGTTACATAGCACAATTTATTGCAATCATCAGCTATGTATTTTTGCTAAGAAACTAATAAGCTTAATTGTCATATCACATTGAATCACCAATTCCCACATGATTGCTGAAGTTAAGCAATGTTGAGCCTGGTCAGTATCTAGGTGGTGGTGGTGGGGGTGCAGTTTGGGAATATCAGGTGATGTAAGCTTGGATGTGCGGGTGATGTAATGGATAATGACTTGGAATTGTTAATCAGAGAGACAAATTCTAATTTCAGTTGAGTTTTATTATATCCACTTACATGCAAATATACTTTGTAAAGGCATGAATCCACCTCTCCTTCCAGCTATATGTTTATTAGTAAAACTTATATAACTAAATCATTATTATCTAAAAGACAACAACAAATTTTTACAATCTAAAAATATTTTCTGGCTTTAAATAACCAGCAAAAGATTGATAAGCCATAGAAAACAAATCGCTCAAAAACAACCAATCTGAAAGTAATGTCCCTATATCATATCCACTTACATGCAAATACCCTTTGGAAAGGTATGAATCCACCTCTTCCCCTCGTCTATGGGTTAATTGATAAGACATATATCTCTAAATCATCATTATCTAAAAAAACAACAAATTCTTACAAAATATTTTCTAGTCTTAAATAACCTACAAAGGATTAATTAGTCATAGAAAACGAATCACTCAAAAACAATCAATCCGAAAATAATGTCCCTATATTATATCCACAAGAATTACAAAGAGCACAATGACATTGTTGTATAGAGCAAGATTTAATTGAGAGAAACACTATTATTCACATAGTCACAATTATTGGCTATATATATCTTTTTGCTCCAAAAGTAATGCTTCACATTTCCTCAGGAACTGCAACAGATACAGTGAGCACAATGACACCATTAGACAGAGCTCCTTTTCAGCTATGAAACACTATTTTTTCACATAGTCACTGCCATTGGCTATGCGTGTGTTTCTGCTCCAAAAGTAATGCTCTCATATAATTCCATGAGAACTATGACATATACAGGGAGCCCAGTAGCTCCATTTGATACAGCAGGTTTTCAACTAAAAACACTATTTTTACACATCACCATTGCAACTGGCTATGCCTTTTAGCTAACAAGGAACATGCACCTGCATGCTATTCCTGTAAAAAGTTAACCCAGCTGAGGCAACACACTTTTACACACACATCGTTTTGCCACTGTTGAAATGCATTATCACCTGCTAAACTGTGTTCACATCCACTGTTTGGTTTATGTAAATAGCAAGTTTTAATGTAAATCAAATGGCGCATTTTTCTACATTAAAGAATTCAATGATACTATTTTGCATTGTATACCCTATCATGTCAGATGCCCTTTTGTCAAAGTGCCTCTCAGCTGTTCTCTGGAAACAAGCAAAATTGTGTTATTTCAGAGAAAATGGAGCCATTACTGCCATACTAGCAACATTCACTTCTGATGTTGTTGGTCAGCATACTAAAATAGTAGACTGCTATTCAGCTGCTAATTTTAATAAGAGATAAAGAATGAGGGTTTGTTGTCGGTGTACATAATAAAATAGAAGGCATTACTTTTGAAGCAGTATTTTTTAGTGCTCTCTCTTCATATAAAGTATAACTTTTATTAATAGAATTTATAATTATATCCAATGATGATTCACACAGATTTTTACAAGTAGTAGATTACAATATAGATATAAGTTTAACTTGAGTAAAAAAAAAAAAAAAAAAAGGTAGACGTTAATCAGAACGGCTGATGTAAGTTTGATTTACATTTGAGTCAAGAAAAAAAGTAAACATAGGTCCGGTTTAAACGTGAATAAAAATGTTAGACATAGGCCCGGTTTACACTGGAGTTAAAAAGGCACATAATAATATGATACTCTATAATAGAGTAAAAAAATGGTTGACATAGTTTCGGTTTACACTTGAGACAAAAAATGGTAGACTTAGGTCCCGTTTACAATTGTGTAAAAAATGGTAGACATAGCGCCGGTTTATACTTGAGTCAAAATTGGTAGACTTAGATCCCGTTTACATTTGAATAAAAAATATTCCAGTTTTAGTCAATAAAAAGTAGACATAGACTTACACTTGAGTAAAAAAAATGGTCCGGTTTACACTAGCGTCAGTAAAGGGTAGACATAGGTCCGGTTTACACTGGAGTCCGTAAATGGTAAACATATGTCCTGTTTACACTAGAGGCTCAAGTATCCATTTGCAAGGTGCCCCTTTTGGAGGTGGTGTGGGTTTATGGAATCCTCCATACTTGTCTGTCACCCCCTACGGGAAGATGCAATCTTCCTCAAATTAACCTTTAACCAATCATCACTTCACTTTTCCAAACTCAACTTCCCATTAGTTAAAAGGACGCAAAAATGTAGCAAGTTGAGACAAATCCTTTTTCCCGCGCAGCTGTCTGGAGCCTACTTGGAAACCCAAAAATCTATAAAAATGAATCGTTCGACTTAATTCAAGTCAGTCAGGCACTCAGTTTCAAGAGATGCCAGCAGACTCCACGCGTTCCAACACACTGATTCAATAACACTACCAGCCTCTCATCAACTCAACACAACTCGCACTACTATTGCCGCGTGAAGAAACTTAACTTACAATTTACTAAAAAATGTGACATTATCACTACGAAATAGCAATGGTACATTTAATCAACTTTAGAATATCAGTCAAAGGTACACAACTCTGCATAACTTGAATCAACACTTACAATCGTCACACACATACACACTATTATTTGAACACACGCAATTGACATTTTACCTTGCAGAAATCAAACTGTTTTAATTTCACAAACTTAAACCATCAACATTCATTCACCAAATCTCTGCATGGACACTCTTTGCAATCTTATCTCGCCACATTTAACAAGCAACCTATCATCACTTTGTGTATGCCAAATATATATATATATATATATATATATATATATATATATATATATATATATATATAAATTCATGTTATTGTTGAATTCTATAACTACGTTGTTTTTCCTTGATTACTTCAAGTTGTATTGTCTTCAAATGTTCGTTTAATTTATTTGCTGTGGATAAATGCATAATGTACACGCACATTTTAGGCCTTCACACAATTTCACCTTCTGACACATCTTACTTAGCATAAATTCCGCAACAGGTTCTTATTCCTCTGCACAGATCAGTCAGCGTATTGTAAGCTCCACTGACAGGGCAAATAAACATGAGATTATCATTGGATTTGCATAAATATCTCTGCTATACGGGATAATGATTGTGCCTGCTCTTCCAGAAATATAAAAATATGAAATTTCATATGAAATTATTGCAAATATTCATCTTAGGTGATGATCGGTTTATTTTCTCTGCTTGCATGAGAACAGAAAATCCGTTAAATAAACTTAATTTTGTGAGTGTTTATTTTTTCAAAGATCAAAGAGTGTGTTGGGTTTGTAAAATTCGTCTGCTCCTATATAGAGAGATTGGTCACATGATGGTAGGCGGTCTCTCATTGGTTAATAAAACCACGTGGGTTCAGAAAAAAGGCTGACTACCACCAGCAGAGAAGGGACCGTACCTGCTCCAAAGTAACACGGAAGAAATTCTCTCCGCCTCCAACAGTACCAAGTTGTCGAAGGTTTTAAAAAGGTACAAGCTACCTAGCCCTATTTCACTCACCAGATTAGTAAGTCCGCCTGACATATTCTCTATATATAGGAAAGGACATTGTGTTTATATTTTAACCGTTGTATTAACGTTTAAATGTAATTAAATATACCTTTATTATATTGATAAAGTATTCTTCTTATTCGTGTCAGTCCCAAAGTAAAGTGGGTTAGCACAATAAATTGGTGACCACGCAAAGATCTAAAGAACACCAAAAAACATTTTCCCAGTATGCCCTTTAGAATGTTTACTAAATGATGTTCTAAATCTTCAATCTACTGCTATTACTTGTAGAGCTTACATTTCCATGGCACAAAGCTACCGTCGTGGATTACTCAGTGATGAGTGAACTTAGTACTGTAGTGAACACAGAAAAAGAACAAAAATTTAGATACAAAAAGTACGGATTCAAAGATGGCTACACAAAAATACATTTTTCTCGTCTCTTTCCGTCTACAACAGAAAACCTGTACATAATTTTGTTGTGGAATAGCGAGGAAAGTAGCCAAGCAAAAACTGTCAGGTTATACTTGAAAGAACGGGACATGAATGTGGATGACGTCAAAATCAACCAATCAAGAAACAGCATTACAAGTTGCTAACTATGTGCATCAACTCTAAAAGGATGTCACACCCAAGTCCCTTTTCCTCTTTTCTCTCTTAGCTGGTCAGTCGGCATTAACTGCATCCACTACTGATCTGAGTTTACCATGGGGATATAGGCAGCACTCATGTTACTGAAATAGATTAAGGTTTCATTCATATCTACTTTCTGGGAATGGGAATAAAGTAACTTTATTCTATGTATAGAGAGTTGAAATAAATATCTTCATTCCTTTTCGCATGTGTTTGTCCTTTATTACTAGCTTCTTCATTCAGGTAGAAGTAATAGCTGAAATCACCGCTGAGAGAAACTAATACATGTACCAACCACATGTAAAAAGTACTGACCTTCCTAGGCCACTGTGACGACTACCATTTGCTACGAAAACATCACAATGCCAAGATACTGCGTACCCAAGCAAGGTCTCCATACTTGACCAGCCACAGTGGATATCATTACGAGATACGGGATAAAAAATATGTACAAGCCCAACGAGATATGGCTGCAGTAGGTATAAGTGTTCCTGGATCCTTTGCGTCTACCCCACCAAAATAATAATGATAATATAAAATTAATAGATGAATGTCAACCTCTGCTAACTGGACCCGTGTTGAGACATTTAAAATGATAGAATTAGTTATAACGTGTATGAAAATCAACAAATTTGTAAAAAAAAAAAAAAAAGAAAAAAAAAGTACCCTCTCCAAACAATATATAGATCCTGCTGCGAACTAAGACAGACCCACCCACCTCTGTGTTATAACGAACATGGTTGTAAAGGAAAGAACAAATAGGGGTTACATTTTCAACAGCGTGTATTCGTTTGGTTTGTTTAAAGCCATATCAACACCTTAAGAGTCATTTTATGCCGAAATTTAATTTCCTTGTGAGCATTGGTATTTTTTTTTTACTATTAAAATCTATTACTGGAAATGTTATTATAAAAATATACTTTTATATTTTCATTGTACGTGTATTCGTCAAATTTCAGAATATATACATAGTTGTTTGAAAGGTGGCACAAATATGTTCTTCAGTTGCTGTTGGTACGGAAAGCGATAAAGTTTAAGTGTGTTGACAGATTTCAGGGCCTACCGACAAAACCCTGATTAAGGGCGTACCGACAAAACCCAGATTTCTTGGGTTGGTTGGTCGAGGTCACGGTTGGTGTTAAAAGATAGATCTAGAACGGATTAGTGAAGCCAAGTGTAGTGTCGTTGGCGGGGATTGAAATCGACACCGGTGGGATGTTTGATGGTCTTGTAATGATCATCATCATCACATACACACATACATTCCTACACAAATTCAAATAACAATCATCCGTTGGATAGAAATCAACGCTACTGTCTTATGCGACAATTTTGAAATCGCTATATTTTCGTATAGTAGATTTTGTGCACTTTTGGGAGAATCGGCTCCCAGAAATTTCCCCAAAGCTCATTCACTGATTGGTCAGTGTCGACCAATCGGATTCTCTGCACGTGAAGAGCGATTCTTCCTGCGCAGCACTCCTGATCCAATAATCACCTATAAAAGCAAGAGAAAAGCATATACGCCCAAATGAGACTTTAGCTGCCACAGAAATCCACGACAGTTGAAGCTATGCGCCGACCTTCTCACTCAACTCACAAACTGCATATTCCTTTACACTTACATGTTTTCCTCTTGCACAGCAAAACTGTTAAAAAACATTTATAACAAACTATTAACTCTTTCCTTGCAGAGAACTTTGATAGCCAAAGAGAGACAACTGTCGTCTTACTCATTGCACGCTTTTTCTTACACATTCTTTATTGTATACATTGTTGAATACAATTTTTATATATAATGATACCTTTGCCATGTCCTTTCTTTACATCAGTTTGGTTTCCTAATCAAAATTAAATGTGGTGGAAGTCCGCCACAGTCTGTTGGTCCTACGATGAGTCCGAAGTTTTGAAGCCGAACTGCCAGGTCAAGTGTGTTGGTGGGTTGATCGACCGAAGTCATGATAGTGTGTTGATTCGTGGAAAGGCCTTGTAGAGAGCATTGGCAAGTTGGTGAGCCTAGGTTACGGTGGTGGCTGCAAGTGGTGATGAGGTTGCTGGAGTGATTAGCAAAGCTATAAATTTGACTTTGCCGATAAAAGGGTGCCAGTGTAACGAGTCGGATAAAGTCGCGAATCTGACTTTGCTGAGGTGTGTTGGCGAGTTGGTAACGGAACGTCTCCTTTGGCGGTGACGACGATGAAGGCGTGGAGCTTGATTTGAAGACGTCGATGTATTAGAAATCACTATGGTGGTACCTGGAGTCCGTCCATGTCGAAGCTGGCCTGTCGGTCGCATTTTACGGGTGAAGAGTGGGGTGAGATTAGTAAAGCTTGGGCGAGGTCACAGTGGCGACGAGAGAGGCAATCATAGTGACAGGGTGCCTGGTGTCGACATGTAGCTTTTCGACCTGCTATTGATCGGTCGTTTCTGGGGGGCTTTCTTTTAAGCAAATCTGGTGACCCCCAGGATCATCATTTTTTTTCGGCGGAAACGTTCGTGATTGGTTATTGCATTTTATTGAGGCGATTAGTTTCGTGAACCAGATGTGATGCTCGGAGCTCCTGTGCAGTAAACGACTTTTTTATTTTGTGTTTTGCTTTCTTAGCGTTTACATCCGGTCGACATGTAGAGACAATCAGAACGAGATCTAATTGCAATGGAATATAACACTTGTGACACACCACTGTCTTAGGTGCGTGAGTTTGTTACCCACTAACAGTACTAGATTTAAAGTAAACTCACTATTCCTTAGTAAATCTACTTTAGAAAAAGAAAAATAACGTTCTTTCAGGTTACAATGTCTTCGTATCTCGAACGAGTTTCGCATTGCTGGTATAGCACGATACTTTTGTCAATGGATCGGACATGAAAGGACGTGTGCTTTGCTAGCGGATAAGTGGGAGCGTCAATAAGGAGACAGAACTCTTCATGCATAGAAAAAAGGTGTCATCAAATTAACTTGTAAGGTAAATAAATTCCAATGTAGAAGTTTAAATTTTAAAAACTAATTTATATGAATAATTATATAATAATTGTGCGTGTCGTTCACTTCGTTAGTTTGCACGACGTGTTGCCCTGCCAATAACTCATAATGGACTATTCCGTCTTGATCTCTTGGTTTCAGTAAGGAAATGAAAGAAAGAAAGAATAAGGTAAAATAGAAGTATTTAACATTTCCTTCTGATACCTCATAAATAATGGACTATTCCCTTTGATCGCATGGAAAGAGAGGAAAAGACACTACTTGATTTCAGTGAGAAAATGAAGGAAAGAAAGAAAAATATTTTCATTTGTACCCACTTCTTAAAATAACGACCAGCCTTCATATTTATGATTGTTAGTGCAATATTTTGTTAAAGTTGTTAAGCTCAAATATTTAACGATGTGATAGGAGAACTTCTACGGATATTTTATTGTCGTAGAACTCACTATGAGTTTATTTAATCATTAACTTAAGAATTAAGGTTCATCAGAATATCAAAATAGGAAAACCGTGAAATTTTCACGGGTCTTTTCTAGTTTATATTATTTTGTCAATCCGAAGTGTACACATTGCATCCATAACTTAGCTCACTACTAAAACTTTACCTTTTTGTGTGGGTACATACATTTTTACGGATGTGCGAGGAGAGTAGAAGTTAGCAACTTGGGAATTGAAACTGACGAGCCGATTTCGAATTTTACCCGAGTTTGTTGCGCCTACTTTCATCCAAATATTGTTGGGAAAGGTTTGGATTCATCTATTGTCCACCTCCCAGCTATGGCTTAAATATCAGGGCAGATTTATCTCTCTTGCTTAAAGGTGGCAACAAGTCAAGAAGAAGGAAAAATCTGAATGCAAAATCACCCGGAAGAGAGATGGGATCCGTCAGATTAACTTACTCTATATATAACACTTCTTCTATGGGTTGCAGTTCATTTGATAGCCCTCGATCCTAATGAGTTACGAGATACACACACAGTTTTGTGTTTGTGTGTGCGTTCAAGAGAGATGCACAAACAGAAAGAGCTCACACACACACACACACACACACACACACACACACACACACACACACACACACACACACACACACACAAGTATTGACGTCTTTTATACAGAACTACGAAAAGTACGCGAAGCGATACTGAAACAGGTAATGGTGTTGTGTCAGCTAAAGTGGGAATTAACATTTTCTTCTTTGTGGTTTCAAGTTTCACCCTCACCGTTATAGAATTTCTTATTTGCTTTGTCATCACTGAAAATCTCCAACCTCTTTCACCCGTGGTTGAGACACTTCAGTGAAATCCCATTCAGAAACAGAAGAGTCAAGATAAACGTTTTAGCAGAAAATTACATCATTTATTCTTCTTTCTCGCTTTTTCCTCCTTCAACCTTTCTTCCATGGCGCTGTGCCACAATTTCCTGTTCTTTGTAGCTCTTAATAAATTCACTCTTTTTGCTATCTCTCCCAAACCCTGCTCCGCCAATCCATTCACTCAAGCTCACCAGGCAGATTATACATTGCTTTCGTCTGTCCCTCTTACCTTCAATGTGAGTATCAAGTTTTCCAAGCCTTCTTTTCTCATTATGTGCCCCAGGCATTTCAACTATCTCTTTATAATGTCAAGTATATGTGTCCTTTTTGTTGCTACTGTCTCTAGAAGCTCGCCGTTGTTCACATGTTCAGTTCATGGTGTTCACAGCACCCTTCCGTAGAATCACATTTCTGTTCCTTAAAATCTCCTCTTCATCTGTGAGGAGATTGTCAACATTCACTGTCATACAGGAGAACTGATATTACGTAACAGTTCAATACTCTTCGTTTCTGTTACTCTAAGTCTCTTCTACATTTGTGAGGAGATTGTCCAGCATTCACTGCCATATAGGAGGACTGATATTACGTAACAGTTCAGTACTCTTTTCTTTGTTGCTGTTGCTTCAAATCTCTTCTTCATCTGTGAGGAGATTGTCCAGCATTCACTGCCATACAAGAGGCCTGATATTACGTAACAGTTCAGTACACTTTTCTTTGTTTCTGTTGCTTCAAGTCTCTTCTTCATCTGTGAGGAGATTGTCCAGCATTCACTGTCATACAGGAGAACTGATATTACGTAACAGTTCAATACTCTTTTCTTTGTTTCTGTTGCTTCAAGTCTCTTCTTCATCTGCGAGGAGATTGTCCAGCATTCACTGCCATATAGGAGGACTGATATTACGTAACAGTTCAGTACTCTTTTCTTTATTTCTCACAATATTTTTCTGTTTTTTTAATGCTTTGCTCAGCTTTTCCAAGACTTCTTTTGCTATCCTGTTGCACCTTAGGTTTTTCGAGTCGCACTTTCCGTCCTCCGTTAATACACTTCCCAGATATCTAAATTGTTGCACCTGTTTGATTTTGATATCTCCAATCTGTGATTTGCATGTTAGGCTGTTCCTTTTGCTAACAACCATGCAGTCTTCTTGCAATTGATGTTTAGTACTTTCTTTTTGCTTTCCTTCACTATATTCAGTAGGAGTTCTTGTAGTATCCTTCATTAGCAACCTCTTTTTGTTTGCATTTCCATTTCTTTCCTCAACTCCCCGTTTCATCTTCTCCCTCTCTCCTCTGTGTGTGTATATATATATATATATATATATATATACACTCTATCCAGTATATAGACAATGAAATCTTCTTCTATGCACTGTGTCTCTTCAGGACGTGGGCGATTATGTCTCTTGAATATTTTCTAGCTCCTAGTCAAGTTTGTCTTTTCACCATCGCTGCCAGTTTCCATTCTGTCATCCATTTACACAAGATTGTTAGGTATCTTACATGCTGTTTTCCCTTGTCTCTCTTGCTTTCAGTGTGTCTTGTGAGTGTTAAATTTTCCAAATCTTCTTTCCTCGTTATGTATCCCAAAAATTTCAACTCTATTTCTCATTCTAAGTATAGGCGTAACTTTTTGTTTCCCTTTTCTTTAAACCTCCCTTGTTACTCACATGTTCCGTCCACGGTATTCTCAGCATCCTTCAGTCGACTCATATCCCTGTTGCTTCAAGTTTCTTCTTCATCTGTGAGGCAATTGTCTAGCAATCACTGTCATATAAAAAATTACACAGGACATAACAGTCCAGCACTCTTTTCTTTGTTTATAAAGACATTTTCCTGTTCTTTTACAATCTACTTAGCTTTTGGAAGCTATTATTCGCTATCCCAATGCACTTTCGAATTCCGGTGCCTCAATTTCCATTCTCTGTTAAAATACTTCCCAGATATTTCCATTTTCATACTGGCTTGACATTGGTTTCTGCAGTTTACATCTTGGACTGTTCCTCTTGCTGACAACCATACATTCGGTCTTCTTACAATTGATGCTTAGTCCTTTCTTCTTGCTTTCTTTTACTACCTCCAATCCGTAGCTTGCATCTTGGGTTGTTCCTCCTGCTGACAACCATACATTCGGTCTTCTTACAATTGATGCTTAGTCCTTTCTTCTTGCTTTCTTTTACTACCTCCAATCCGTAGCTTGCATCTTGGGTTGTTCCTCTTGCTGACAACCATACATTCGGTCTTCTTACAATTGATGCTTAGTCCTTTCTTCTTGCTTTCTTTTACTACCTCCAATCCGTAGCTTGCATCTTGGGTTGTTCCTCTTGCTGACAACCATACATTCGGTCTTCTTACAATTGATGCTTAGTCCTTTCTTCTTGCTTTCTTTTACTACCTCCAATCCATAGCTTGCATCTTGGGTTGTTCCTCTTGCTGACAACCATACATTCGGTCTTCTTACAATTGATGCTTAGTCCTTTCTTCTTGCTTTCTTTTACTACTTCCAATCCATAGCTTGCATCTTGGGTTGTTCCTCTTGCTGACAACCATACATTCGGTCTTCTTACAATTGATGCTTAGTCCTTTCTTCTTGCTTTTCTTTTTCTTAGAATTGTTTTGCTGTGTATATTAAAAATAAATTCGGTCAGAGAAGGTATCTTTGTCTTACTGCTCTTTATATTTTTGTGTCTCAACTGAAGTCATTTTTTTGTCTACATTATTACTGGTGTTTTTATCTAAATTTTATGATGACAGTTTAGAATTAATTCAAACACTGATCAGAGAATTATTTTTTGTGTTAACTTATTAATAACTTTTATTATAAATTAAATGAAAAAAAAAAAAATTTTAAATTCATTAATATATTGAAATTTCTATGAGATTTTTTATTTTAATCATTTCAACCCTAACAAAGCAATAATGCCACTAATATGCAAAGAGTTACAAGGAGTGAAAGTGAATGAAAAGACTTTAGTGAGGCGAAAGGACAATAAAAGAACATATTTTAGGAAGACAGAAGATGGCAATAATGCCATTAAGATGAAAGGGGTTACTAGGAGTGAAAGAGAATGAGAAGACTTTAGTGAGGAGAAAGCAAAATAAAAGAATAGTTTTCTGGAAGAGAGAAGATGGCGATAATGCCACTAAGATGCAATGGTTTACTTGAAGTGAAAGAAAATGAGAAGTGAGAACAGGATGATAAAAGAACACGTTTTAAAGAAACCAGAAGATGGTGATTGATGTTGCTTTTAGATTTTTTAAGATTGTAGGTGACAGAGAAGCAAGAAACATGAAGAGAGTTCTAGAGGTGAGAAGTGCAAGAAAAACTGGCCAGTGACATTCAATGCCTGAAAAACGAAACTGGTGAATTTCTACCATCACCAACTGAACCGGGAACTTTCCCCAATCACGATGAATGGAAATTCCCATGGATGAATTGGTAATAGAGCAGCAAGAGGCTTGCAACATCTCCTTTTTGTTGTAGGGTTGGAAAATAATTCATCACCCACAAGGACACAGTGATGCTTTTGAACTGTCTTGAGAGTGGAAAGTGGAAACACTAGGAAACCCTTGCCCATATATGTCAAGAGTACCCCATATTTGGCCTGATCTGGCTCTTGTAAATGTAAAGGTAGAGGATAGCAGGGGGAGTGAGGTACTTGCTGGAGAGGTACAACCGTTTTTCTAGCATCTTTAGTGATGAATCTTATGTACAAGTTCCACTTCAGGTCTTGTCTGAATTTAAGTTCCAATAGGTGCTCAAGGCACAAGGACTCTCTGAGAGAACTTCCATTCATCGTGATGGTACCTTCGAATAGCACTCGCACTAATAGTACTTGTTCAATAATACTCGCTCAAACAGTAATCACCATATAGTGATCTGAATAGAGAAATAGTATAGTGACTAGAGTAGAGAATAGCAGTCCGTATAGTAATATAGGATAGTATAGAAATGGTTATCCGAATAGTAATAGAGAATAGACTAGAAATGACAATCCATATAGTATAGGGGATAGACTAGAAATAGAGATCATTTAGATGTTATGCCACATCCTACATATGCATTTCCTCTATGGTCATGTGGTCTACTTAATTCAATAATGGGATCGTCTGTGTTTGCTCACTGGTCATCTATGTTCAAACTCTAGTGTCAGCAGCGACACTTTATTCCTATATAACAATGAACTACACTCCTTAGTTCCACCAGTCCTAACCTTCATGGGTAAAACTGTGCCATGTACATTGTAGTGAACCGCCTTCATTCCCTTTGTATTCTCTTAATGAGATGTAATTTCCACTCAAGTAGCTTGTGGAACTGACTCCCAAGACATTGCTTCTTCAGTCACTACAATTTTAATCTGTTCAAGTTAGGGTTAACTGTTATCTTCCACACATACCCACATAAGCTGTACCTCTTACCCTGTAACCCTCTACTTTGAGTTGCCCTTGGGGCTTGTACAGAGTGAACATTGTAAAAACAATAGAACTTACATTTGCATCTAGCTATTTAAGCAGTAAAACAATGAGACTTAGTAGGCAATCTAGTAGTAAGCTTAAATTCATGTAATTAAGCTGGCAAGATGAGGTATGCTTCAAAAGTAATGCTATCTATTTATTTCAATGGAATCTGTAACAGATACAGCAAGCCCAGTAACAAAATTGGACAGGGCAAATTTTCAGCTATAAAAACTATTTTTCACATAGTCACTGCCATTAGCTATTCATTTTTGTCAGTTAAGTGCATTTCACGTGTTGATAGATGCTTAAAATGTGGATTGTCAAGTATATCATTGTTGCCAATACATTATTCATCACCTGTGCTCATATCCCCTGCTTGGTCTCTATAAATGTTGGGCAAGTATCAATGAATCTCAATGGGTGTAGTTTTTTTCTATATAGAGGAATTCAATAATACACCTTTCCTTCATATGCACTTTCATGTTGGATATTATTTTTGCTGCTCAAATGCTATATGTAAAAAGGGAAAAAAGAAAATAATATGATTTGTTGGTGGGAAGGTTTAACCTCTACTTCCAAAGCTGTCTCTGACAGCCTTCAACTGCATAGACCATCATGATCAAATAGGAGATATTACTTTCTAAGTATTAGGTTGGTGCAAAAATAATGTCGTTTTCTCACATAGTAACATATGTGAGAAAACGACATTATTTTTGCACCAACCTAATAATACAAGTGTTGCTTAGAATGTAATGTTGTATTGAGTGTGAAATAAGAATAATTCCCTTTACTCTCTCTCAAATTCAGAGTACTGAAGAAGGAAAGGAATTCATGAAAATTGTTCTTGGAGCAATGAAAACCTTGCCTTCACAGAAATTAGCTGGTCAACCAAGAAGAAAAAGGAAGTAAATTTGCGAACCTATGGGAAATCCCCTTTAATATAAAATGTAGAGAAAAATTAAATTAGTTAGTGAAGAGTGTCTCTAAATATTATTTTGTTGATACCCATATTCACAAGCTTGTGTGAATGGATGGCTGAAGTTGTGTAGCCTTAGCAATGGGAGAAACACTGCTAAAAGCTACAAGAGATAGGAAGTTGTGGAGAACCATGATGACTTTGAGGAACACGGTACATAGAAGATATACTGTAAATAAAATTTTCTCTTTCTCTTCTTTTTCTGAACTATGTTGCTTTTTATACAAATATGTATGTAAAATCCTCTAAGTGTCGAAATTCATTTCTTTCAAAATTGTTGAATTCATTTACTTTGAAATTTCTCAACCATAGCCCTAACAAGTGGTAACTTATTGCAGTATGTAAGGGGGACAAAAAACAACTTGTAGCACATATTTATTAACTAGAAGTTTTTAATGTACTTAATCAATCATCTTCTATTTTATTAAATTGTAGAGTGACTTCTAGAATTTATATTTACACAAAATACCACAAAATATGAAACAATAAGAAGCAACACAAAACTGTTTTTACAGGAAGAAACAATATTCATATCTATGTATGTCAATGATGTACAAGTATAGGGGATACTTCCTTTTGACTGGAATTTCTTAGTCCTTTATGAAGGAAATATCTTTATCTGTGCTCACAGAAAGTTGAATGAACTTGCCGCTCTAAATGTTCACCATGAGAGAGTTGAAAGAATTCTGTAACTTGTAGTTGAAAGAGTGAATGTTCGTAATGTTCCATATGTATGTGTATGTGTGCATGTGTAATGTTTTCATAGCATTCACCCGTAAAATGCAAGTTCCTTAGTTACTACATGTTGTATGTGAGAGAAGGCAAGAGAGACCAAAAAAAGAAAGAACGAACTTGTGTCAAAGTATTTATAAGAAACATAGTCACATGATAGGCACCATAGAGCATTTCTGATTTTGGGTGGAAAAATGGTTTTGAATAACGCATAGGCGTTGTTGCCAACTTGAGCAGGTCAACTGCACGGACATAGGTGAGAACATAATTTTAATATTAACTGACCAATGAGAAGTGAGAAAACTATCAAGGCTCTGTAATCCACTTTTTGTGTTTAAAATGCACAAAAATAGACATTGAAAGAAAGTGGTAGCAGAATGCTAAAATATCATTGCAAAACCTTGTGCCCGATGAGAAAATTAAAAACAAAATTTAATATACTTTTACCAAATGTCTGTCTCTCATTGTTCTACAAGTTTGTTGATGCTATTGTCATGTTCACTAAAATATCAAATACAATATTTATAAACCAATCACAGTCAATAAAGTGCTTACATCTTAAAACACACCAAAAACACCATAGAATACAAATCAGAAAAGTTGTTTTATTAGTCATCATGATTTAGGTAGATACCACCAAAATATCATATGGACATAGTACAAGACATACCATGTGGCTTTTTAAGACCAATTAGGAAGAAATAAATAATTAATTCTAGAGCTGATTTTCTTGCAAAAAAGTGTATAAAACTCACAAAATCCAGCCCCAGATGGGCTACATGCAGATGTCACCAAAATCCATGTCACTATTTGCTGATCTTCATGACCTCATTCATTTTTACACTCAAAAAGCAACTGCACTGAGGAACTACAAAATGACTGCTTCAGACTAAAGCACCACAGTTCACAGTAAGAACCAAATTCTAAATATTTTTGGTATCCTCTTTACTATTAACCATGCACACACATACTGACTCTCACACAAATACACATATAATGATATTTCATTGTTTCTCACATACATACACAAATACAATGTATTTTCTATTCCAGAACTTTATTAACCAAAACTAAAAGACATTACTCTTTAATCTATAATCAACTTGTATTATTGTCGTTATATTAATGTTTCTGCTGGATTTTATTCTTACATTAAAGATCATGAGATTATTTTAATGGCTGAATTACTAGCAGTCCTGCAATAATATTTTATGTTATTGTATCAAATCTCGACACTTTGAATTTTGACATTCAACAAAAAACCGAGTAGGATTCCTACACCATTTTCATAGAAACTTTGTGTTTTATGTTGGGAGAAAGTTGTGAGGCAGTTTTCAGCTCTCTCTACAGGGTCAACGTTTTTGTCATTTAAATTGTTCTGTGGAGACCGGAACAAATGAAAATCCACAGGAGCCAAGTCAGAAGAATATGATGGATGATGGAAGTTTTCCTATTTCAACTCTTTAAGTTTCTGCAAGGCCTGATTTGCATTTTTATGATGGAAAATGACACCTTTTCATTTTGCCAAAATCATCTGTTTTTATCTTGAACCAAAATCTCTTCAAGTAGCGTAAGACAGTTGAGATCTTGATGTTCAAACTCTTAGCAATCTCTTCTATTGAAATCTTCAGTTTATTCTCCATGAGGGCAAGCAGAACATTTTCATTGGCGGCAAAAGATTGACCATAGCTTGGTTGATCGTTTAGATTAAGATTACCCCGACGAAATCTGCCAAACCATTCTTTTGCTTGTCCAAAAAGCTGGAGCATGATTCAAATAAAGTGTTTTTTGTTACAGTTCCAATGCTTACTCCTTTCCAGAATTCCTAGAGAATAATATGGTGAAAGTGTAACTTTTCATCCTCCATCTTTAAAGCATTCATTTGTGGACAAAAAGTCAATGTCCAACAAAGTCTGACTCACAACTGAATGATGCAAGGTTTTAATCTAGAACACATCAGAAATCAGCACCAGAACAAACCCTAGTGTTAAGCTGCAGTCATTTCATATTAACAAAGAAACTTTTGCAATGATCTGATAGTAATCCTTAGTTCCACCAGTTCTAACCTGGACGGCTAATACCTCCATGTCACACACATTTTACTGAACTATCATATTCCATTGATGAGATGTAAGTTCCATTTGAGTAGATTCTTCTCCCACAAACCAATGCCTTGTGGAACCGACTCCCAAGAGGAGGCTTCTCTGATGACTACAATCTTTATATCCCCATAAACTGTGCCTCTTACTCTGTAACTCTCTACCCTGAGTGGCTCTTAGTTCTTTTACAGGGAGAACATCATTGTCAAAAAAGATACTAATGACAATATCACAGTTAAGAGGACTGAAGTTAAACATAAAAAATGCTAGATTCATGCCTTTTTCAAGAGTAACCCTCGTCATTTAAACATTGGCGTTATTTTTAGACTTGCAACCAACAGTGTCAGATAGCACCTGCTGAGCTGATGAACTAGTCAGCATTTAGAAGATATTTTTAATTATTTCTTGTGTTGGAACAAAGTAAAGCAGGTATTGTCCTGGTTAGATAATTCATATCAATTGTCTTGAAGTATTATTATAAAAACAGCAAAGAAATATTTTGTATCCATTGTTCATCCAGAAAAAAGTTTTCTTTTTTATCAATTGGAGTGCTTTCATTGTTTCAAAGTATATATAAAAACAACTTCAGTTGTCTGACTACCCACATAACATAAAATGGTTATCTGGTAAACAAGTGGATTGTGAGAAAAAACAAAAACAATCCCTCTCTCTCACCTTCTTTTCCTCTTTCTTTCTTTCTTTCTTTCTTTCTTTCTTTCTTTCTCAGTCTCTTATTTTTCTCTCTATTTCCTCTTTCAACCTTTCTCTTTCTTTTTCTCTCTCTTTTTCTTTCATTCTCTTTTTCTCTTTCCTTTTTCACTTTCTTTTTCTTTCCTTCTTTCTTTCTTTCTTTCTTTCTCATTCTCTTATTTTTCTCTCTATTTCCACTTTCGACCTTTCTCTTTCTTTTTCTTTCTCTTTTTCTTTCATTCTCTTTTTTCTCTCCTTTTTCACTTTCTTTTTCTTTCTTTCTTTCTTTCTTTCTTTCTTTCTCAGTCTCTTATTTTTCTCTCTATTTCCTCTTTCGACCTTTCTCTTTCTTTTTCTCTCTCTTTTTCTTTCATTCTCTTTTTCCCTCTCGTTTTTCACTTTCTTTTTCATTTTTTCTTTCTTTCTTTCTTTCTTTCTTTCTTTCTTTCTTTCTTAGTCCTATTTCAGATCCAGGTTTAATTTGTGGAAAAACTGTCCAAAGGTCATAATGTTTTATTTAAGTATTTTAAACCATTTCTTATCAGGAACATTAATGTTATAAATGCTATAGAGAAAAAATTTCTTCAGTTTAATCTTGGTATTTTTAAGAATGCTATATTTTTAATTTATATAAGTTATATATATATATATATATATATATATAATAATAATAATAAAAAGGCTTAAACACTAATATTCCATGGTCATAATTTATTTCATTGGAATTGTAAATACGATCCAATTCATCAGACTTATAAATTCAAAAAGAAAACAGAAAAAACATCTCCAGGAATATATATATATATATTAATCAATTTACCCTGAATGAGATGAGAGCACCTCTAAGACACAAGGAGCTACTGGGAGTGAAAGAGAAGAAAAAGATTTTAGATGCAACTGGAAACTCAGTAATAGTAAAAATTTCAGAGTTTTAGTGGAGAAGTTAGAAGTATAAAATTGAAGTAGAATTTAGAAGGAACAGGAAACTCAGTCCTAAACAAGGAATAAGTCTCTACACCTGGTCAAAAAACTAGGGAGGAGTGTGAACTGGATGATAGGTGAACCTAGAAAGAGAGAGAAGAAAAGAGAGAAATTGAGATGATTGGAGTACTTGTCAGAATGCAGCATGGTTGTTTAAAGATTTTGACAACCAGTTTATTTTCCACTATGCTCCATGAATATATTTTTAGCAAGGTTGGCATTGCCCCACAAATATCTGTGTATAGACTGATACAGATGTCTATAAATAGATAGCTCTCTATTTGTTTATCTGTAAAATCCTTATAATCATGTCATCACCAGTATGTGAGTGTGTGCCTGGGACTGAGTAACTGAGCAAGTGTGTACAGGTCTCAGTGTATGTGGTGTGTGAGTGAGTGAGTGAGTGAGTGAGTGAGTGAGTGAGTGTGTGAATATGTGCATGTATCTGTGTGTGAGTGAGTGCGTATGTGAGTGTGAATCTGTGTATGTGTATGGTGATATGAGTGTATGAGTGCATGAGTTAGTGAATGTGAGTATTTAGCTATGTATGAGTGTGAGTATAGGTGTGTATGTTTGAGTGAGTGTATGTGCATGTGAGTGAGTGTGTGAGTGAGTGAGTGAAAGTGAGTATGTAACTATGTGTTACTGTGTATATATCCATGTGTAGATGTTTATGTGTGAGTGAGTGTGTATGTTAGTGAGCAAGTGTGTGTTGATGTGAGTAAGTGAATGAGTAGGCGCATGTGTGAGCAAGTGAGTAAGTTTGTCTGTTTGCGAGTGTGTTTGTGAGTGTGTGTTGATGTAAGTGTGTGCATGTGTGAGTGTGTACATGTGTGTGTGTGAATCTATGGGTGTGTTGATGTGAGTGAATGAGTGAGTGTGAGTATGTGTGGGGTGTACATGTGTGAGTGTTGTTATGTATATGTGATTGAGTGTGTGTATGTAAAGTGAGTGAATGTGTGAGTTTGTGAATGTGCGTCAATGTGTGTGCATGTGTGTGTATGTGTGTTCACCTCTTTATCAGTTTCTAAACATTTTGATTTGGCATTATTTTATACTAATACACACACAGTACAATACCCAAGAGCCACTTAAGGTAGAGGGTTACTGAATATCTTGGTAGTAGTCTGTTCCACAAAGCACATTAAAAATACTGCTACACATTACATAAGCTTTATTAGCCAGATCAAATATATAATCCAAAATTTATGTAAAAAGAAATAATTTAATTAAAAATTTAGTTAATAATTAAAGAAAGAATTTGTAACTCATTCCACTAAAGTGTCAAATTGGTAGCTGATCTCTAAAATGACCTAAAATCTACTGTTAACTGGAGCAATGGCTTGTTAATTTTAACACCTCCAAAACAGAACTGCTCACCTGAGAGACTCCTTTCAGCCTTCCATCAATATAGATGATGCTAACCTCCAGGAGAGTGACATGTTGCACCTTCTCAGACTAACATGAAGTGGAAAGTTTATACTGAATCAATTGCTAGATTTATTGCAAGGAAAGTTGATTCACTGTGTTGTGCTTGACAATTTTTATCTCCAGAATCTATCTTATATATTTATAAGTCTACAATTTGTCCTTGCTTTGAATATTGCTGCCACATATGGTCTGATACTCTTGTTATATATTTACAGATTTTTGATAAATTCCAAAGAAAAATCTGCAAAGTTATTGGTCCTGACCTGGCATCTCAACTTCAGTAAGTTTTCCACCACCATAATGTGGCTTCCCTCTGCCTTTTCTATAAATACTTTTATGATAATTGTTCTGATAAACTTTCCACTATGGTACGTGGACTTTATAAATTTAAGCGCAGTACTAGATTGTCGGTAAGGTCTCATCATTTTACAGTTAAAAAGGCTAGATGTAACTGTAAGTTCTATGCTAAGAGTTTCTTCCATCATGCTTCTCGCTTGTGGAACTCTCTTCTGGCTTCTTGCTTCCCAGTTAAATTTGATCTTCAAAAATTTAAATGTAATGTTAATTGTTATCTTCTATCTTCTTAATTCTTGTTCTTTTATTCTTCTCTCTCCTTAAGGTATTTTTTTCTCATATTCTTTCACACTCAGTAAGTTTCTTGCATCTTAGTCGTTTTATTAACTGGCTTGGGGTGAAATGATTAAAAAAAAAAAATGAAAAATGTGTATTGTTGCACCATTTCGGAAAGCTCCAAGTACAAGGTGGTCAGAATAATTTGACCTAAGAACTATTTTAAGTTTTTCAGAATCACTATTGATAAAGACAATTAATTAAAGTTAATTTTTATGTCATGGAGCGTTTTTGTAAGTCCCCTGAGAGTATATAGTATTGTGGTATATGGACGATTGAATGAACCAGAACCAGATCAATACTATTTCATTTTTAAACAATGTTTGTATTAAATGTTATATTAAGAAAAATAAAATTACAATTGCCACAGAGAAATATTATTTCATAATTTTTATAAGGGGGTGGGCGAATAATTTTGAAGTACGTCAATTTTTAGAAAAATCTATAACTATGAATATTATAGATCGAAACTTCTAAAAATTTCATCAATTATTCAAAACTAAATACAGAATCACCTATTTATGGTAAATTTAATATGCACTTGCAAATATTCACTTTTTCTTAAAAAATATTCAAATATTCAGTGGGTGCAAATAGTTCTGCCCACAATTGTGTGTGCATATATATATACATACATACATATATATATATATATATATATATATATATATATATATATATATATATATATATATATATATATAACACACACACACATATATATATGTATATATATATGGTGGTGGACTCTCCTGTCATATTTGACATATGAGGGTCAAGCAGCTCAGTTCCTAGGAACTGACAACCCAGACACCAGCACATATGATTTGACTATAGTGTTGAAGGCTTTGTACAGAATCAACCACACTTTTTGAAGGGGCAAATACACAGACCTGGTGCACTATGTGCCACAAATCCCCAAATGACCCTCCACAGGTTTTGAATTCAGAGTTTTCCTTCTCCTAGACCAGTTGCCATTCAAGGCTCTAAAACCCAGGTCTGTCCTGCTATTTATCCATATCTGGAGGGAGAAGAAGAGGATTAATACCTTTACCAAGGGTATTAGCATGTATGTGAATGTAATGGATTTGACTGGAATTCAAACTCAGCTCTCCGATTCCTCAATCTGAGGATATATATATATCTGTGTGTGTGTATATATATATATATATATATATATACATATATATATATATATATATATAGAACAACATAGCTCAGAAAAGAATGGAAAAATCCTGAGGTGCACCTTAAGACATATATGTTTGTTGATTAAGTTTTCTAAAAAGGAAATGAGACATATCTTGTCACTACAGTGGTTAAAGAGAGAAAAAATAGAGAGTCCTTTCCTTTTATTCTGCTTTTAACAACATCTGTTAATCATCTGAGAGACCACTTTTTGCCTTCCATCATCATGGCTAACCTCCAGGAGAGTGACTTCTTGGGCTAACATTCTAGGCTGACATGAAGTGGAAAGACTATTGAATCCATTGATAGGTCAGCCTCCAAAAAAGTGTGTTTACTCCTTTGTGTTAGACCATTTATCTCTACAGAATCTATCTTATATATCTACAAGTCTAACATTATTGCCACATATGGTATGGTGTTCCTGTTTTATATTTAGAGATCTTTGATAAAATCCAAAGAAGAATCAGCAATATTATTGATCCTGACCTGGTATCTTGGAGTGAAAGAGGTGGTCATCAGTCCCTGTGTAATGAAGTGAAAATATTGGACAAGGAAGAACACTGGAGAGTTAGATGTCTGAAAGAATCAATGTATACGCTAAGGTATGAGGATCTCCTTAGTAGGCTTAGCATAGAAATAAATACAATATAGGAGCCGCTAATAAAGAAAGAAAGACAAATGACAGCAAGTTTTCAAATGCAGCAGCAATCAAAACATGGGTAGCCTAATCTGCAGTCAAGGTTAGTGCCTATTTACTCCAGTGGACAATGGCCTAGTAGGTAAAAGCATTGGTTTGTGAATATGGGTGACATAGTGATTGTGAGTTCAATCCCTCATTCAGGCATTGTGTACTTGCATTCAGTGAAGCAATAACTGAACAGTACTAAATAAAAGTAAGAACCAGATGATAACCTTATAAACAGTGGAACAAGAATAGTCTACACCTGTAGATGAAATAAAGGGTTCAGTTTGGAATTGTATGGAGATTGGTATACATCTGAAGAAAGCTGTAGGGCATAATGGCCAAAATCTTGTGATAAAGACAACAAAGATGAGGACAATAATTAGGATATACATAGTGTAAATTATGTACAATATGCATGAAATAGTAATATAGAATTGAGAGACTTTTTTTAATGATTTCACCCCAAGCATGCTAATAAAGTCACTGAGACACAGTAGGTTACTGAGTGTGAGAGAATATGAGAAAAAGAAAAACATTATTAATAAGAGAGAGAGCAATAAAAGAACAGAAATTATTAAGACAGAAGATAACAATTGACATTGCATTTAAATTTTTGAAGATCAAAGGCAATAAAGCCACTAGGAAAGAAAGGAATTAGTGAATGTTTCAGAATTTGAGAAAAGCTACTATTAATGAGACAGGCCAATAAAAAATAAGAATTAAGGAGACAGAAGATAACAATTGACATTGCATTTAAATTTTTGAAGATCAAAGTTGATTGGAAAGGCCAGAAATGAATACCACAAGCAAGAAGTTCAAAAGAAGAATATGTTAGCATAGAACTTACAGTTATAGCTAACTATTTCAATTGTAAAATGAGATCTAACGGCCAATCTAGTACTGTGCTTAAATTTATAAAGTCTAGGTACCAAAGAGGAAAGCACATCAGAAAAACTATGATGAAAATGAAACTGAGATGCCAGTTTAAGACAGATAACATTCTAGATTCTTCTTTGGATTTTATCAAGAATCTCTAAATACATAGCAGAAGCACCAGACCAGATGTGGCAGCAATATTCAATGCATGGATGAATGGTAGACTTATAAATATGTAAGATAGATTCTTCTTTGGATTTTATCAAGAATCTCTAAATATATAGCAGAAGCACCAGACCAGATGTGGCAGCAATATTCAATGCATGGATGAATGGTAGACTTATAAATATGCAAGATAGATTCTTCTTTGGATTTTATCAAGAATCTCTAAATACATAGCAGAAGCACCAGACCAGATGTGGCAGCAATATTCAATGCATGGATGAATGGTAGACTTATAAATATGCAAGATAGATTCTTCTTTGGATTTTATCAAGAATCTCTAAATACATAGCAGAAGCACCAGACCAGATGTGGCAGCAATATTCAATGCATGGATGAATGGTAGACTTATAAATGTGCAAGATAAAATCTGAAGAGAAAAATTGTGTAGCATGACACACAGTGAACCAACTTTCTTATCAGCAAACCTAGCAGTTGATTCAGTATAATCTTTCCACTTCATATCAATGAAAAATGTTAGCCTAAAAAGACACAATAAGTCAGACTTCTGGAGGTTAGTGTCAGTCATGTTGATGGAAGGGAAAAAAAGCTTCTCTAAGATGATTAAAAGAAAGCAGTTTCATTTTTGAAGCATTAAAATTAACAACTCAATTCTTGCCCTAGTTAACACTTATATACAGTATGAAAACCAAGTCAAAACTTAGTTTATGTACAGTATATATGCCACTTTCTTGAATATAAACTAAATAAAAATAATGTAGGAAACACATCTGATGAAAAAAGAAAGTGTTGAAGGAAACAACATTCACACAGTGTTCGAATCCTTTGATCAGTAGACCAAGCGTAGGCATCAGTGACAGACAGGAATATGTTTGATGCCCTTGCAGGAATTTCAATTAATGTTTCTAAAAATAATATTGAAAACAACTGCCAATATGAATTAATTGCTGTTGGTATTGCAAAGTGAATGCAACAAACTCAACTGGAAACTGAACTTGACTCTCTGGTTTTGCTATCTGAACTTAGAAAGCCATTATACCAGCAGCATACCTACATATACAAAGGTCAACTGAAAAGTTCATAGGCTGAGCAAAATATAAATATAAGTAAACACACCAGTTGGTAGACGAAATGATATGCAAGTGTACCAGAATTATGCATTTTGGTACATTTGTTTGCATGTCAGCCTATAAACTTTCTAGCTGCCCCTCAGCTATATATATATATATATATATATATATATATATGTATTAGTAATACCAGTTGGTAATTGGTATGGATAATTTCAAGGACATTAATCCAAAGAGAACTCAATGTAAGTAATGGAGTAATATAATAATAATAATAATAAAGAAAATCCTTAAAGATCCCTTTCATTTATAATTTATTTCATGAATATATTTAAATATTCTTCTCTTCAGACCAAAGGAATCAAACGCATATGCTCAGACCATCTAGATTTTCTATACAACATTAATAACTTAACAAAACAATTCCTAAAATGTAAATACCCAATAAAAATAATAAAAGAAGCACTAAATAAAACTATCCACATAAATCGTAACACACTTTTCACATACAAGAAAAGTAAAAACAACAATCGGATTCCCATGGTTTTTAACCACAATCAATATTCCCTCACATTTATTCACAATTTAAAAAAGGATTACAAGAACCTCCAGTTAGACAAAAAGATCAAAAACATTTTCGATAAACCAACCATAAATGCAAAGAAACAGTCACCTAACCTATCAGCTATCCTCACCTCTACCAAATATCTAAACAATATAAACCAATCAGGAAATTACAAATGTAACAAACCTCATTGCTTAGTTTGCAAACACTTAATAATAGATAATGTATTTTCTGTACCCAACACCAATATCAAGATACACCCACCTCACCTCACCTGTGATAGCCATAACATAATCTACTATTTATTCTGCACCTTATGTCTTAATAGTGGATATATTAGATTATCTGGAAATAATTTTAGATTTCACTTCAACAATCATAAACAAACCATACGTCAAAACAATCCTTATTCCCCGATAGCTGAACACTTTAATCAATCAGAGCACTCATTAGAAAACTGTAAATGTTTATTGATAGATTCTGATTTCAGTTCCACATACACACGCAGAAAAAAAGAAAATACTGGATTTTAAAATTAAATACATATAAACTAGGGTTAAAGAAAGACTTGGGTATTTTAAATCTTTATAAATATTTCAATAGTTAAACATTTTTTTATATATAGTTAATTTTTTTTTTTTTTTATTTTATTTTTTTAATTTTTTAAACAATATCTAATATATTATTACAGTTAGATTTACGTTAGGAATATTTGTTCCATATCACATGACATCCGCATCTCGCAACGGATGCTACTTGTAAACAAACAGTTATTTCTGAAGAAAGATTGAGGCCAATCTGAAATATCAAATATATATACAAATAAATAAATACTTTCATAAAAAAAACATTATTATTTTTTTAATTTGCAACTTTTTCTATATATACATATTAAGAAAGTATACATGGCTTCTCATTATGCTATATATATATATATATATATATATATATATATATATATATATATGAGATAGCAATATATATATTTTTATATATCAAGAACAGTGTTGGGGAAATTGTATGACAAAGTGAAAAAAGTTTGTGACATATTTCATCCTTCAGAACTTCATCAGATTAATTTGTTATTTTGGTAGGATTACACATGTGCATGGCAGAGGTGTGCTGAGAAATATGATGGAAAGAAAGACTGTAAATGAATTGGGCCAGATAAAAAAATAAAAAATTCCCAGAACTTCTTTCTTGTGTGCATGTGTAGTCCTAGAAACATTAACCCATTAAACAATATTAACTCATTAAACAACATTGACCCATTAAACAACATTAACCCATTAACTAACCCCATAGAGGGTGATATTCTCTGAACCAAAACAACCAATAATGTTTCCTCCCAGCTGTTGGTTAAACTGGTAGACTGGGCTCTTAGTATTATTTTCTTTTCATTGAATTGTTTAAATTCTAAAAAGCAAATCATATATGTAGCTAAAAAAATTTATTTTATGTAAAATGCTTTTCTATTTTTGCCATTCAACTACAAATATCTGAATGTCTCAATGCAGATAAATTCCAAAATACACAATTCCACTTAAAATCATTGGCTAAGTTAAAACTTGTAATTGTTGCTGCTAAACTTCGCTTTCATTCAATCAACATATATTACGTCGATCTTATTCAACTCCGGTAGATGGACTGTCCATCTGCGGTGGTTGAATAAGACGAACATACTTTGCATTGGCTGAAATAGATCTATCCCCACCCCATATGAAGTAATTTTGAATTTTGTTGCGTAATATATATATATATATATATATATATATATGCCTACTTTAAAAATTAAAAGATCAGTTGATTCCGCTACCTTGGTTTCAAACTTACGGTATCCTCAGACGATTTTCATCAATTGACCTCCCAACGCTTTATTTTTAAAAATCTAATGAATGCTACATTATGTTAATAATATAGTGTTCATTAGCTTTTTGTTTTTTTTTTTAAATAAAGCATTGGGAGGTCAATTGATGAAAATCGTCTGAGGATACCATAAGGTAGCGGAATCAACTGATCTTTTAATTTTTAAAGTTAAAAGCTCTACATGTTATGTTTTATTTTTATTTTCTTCTCATGTGTATTGAGCACATTTTAATGCTACTGTTTCCTGGTCTAATTCAACTCTGACTATTAAACTTTTATATTTTACACATACACACACATACACACACACACACACATATATATATTAGAATCCTTCTAAAAATAACGTAATGTAAATTTTTATTTTTTGTGTTGATGGATTATTATTAGCTTCATTTATTTTGATCATAACTATGACAGACACCTGAAGAAGATCAGATGGTAAAACAGCCGAAACTCAATCAAACTATCACAACAGCCAAAAAGAAGACACTTTTGTCTGAGAAATGAAATATGTTTTAAAGCATAATGTACGTTTGAAAGTTCACCCCAAATTTAGTCTAGTGGCTAAATTTTCTGTTGGTGCAGCAAGGCTTATGCTATAAGCTCTCATTTTTTATTTAATTTAATTATTGTATTTTACTTTTAACACACATCATCTCAGGGTTACCCAAAATTGTGTGATTTTGTTTTAATGTCAAATTTCAACACAATATGTGTTTTCTATATTTCTGCATTTTTCTACAAAGAAAATCATCAGTGCTTATTTTTCATATTTATTTTTTTTTTCACATTCTTAAGAAACTAAAGTTTTAAATTAAGAATTATTAAAAGAAGAAAAAATCCAACAGGGAAATATGAGAGCAAGACATGGTAAACAAGCTCTAAAATAGAAGAGTAAATAAATCAACGAGTCGTATATTTAACCTTCAAATCAGCAAAGATGTGATTTCGGTCACATGACTAATCTATCGTAAAACTTACCATCAGACAAATAATCTTAATTCTCTACATCTTCCTTAGTGATTGATATTTTTTATTCTTTTTTTTTCCTTTTTTCTTTTTTCCTATTCTTATTCCTTTTTCTTTTTTCTTTTTCTTTCTCCATTTTCTTTTTTCTTTTTCTTTTTCCTTTTCTTTTTTTCTTTTTATCCCTTTTTTATTCTTTCTTTTCTTTTTTCTTTTTTTTTCCTTTTTTCTTTTTTTTTCCTTTTTTCTTTTTTCCTATTCTTATTTCTTTGTTTTTTCTTCTTCTTTCTCCATTTTTGCTTTATCTTTTTCCTTTTTCTTTTTGTTCTTATTCCTTTTTTTTTTCTTTTTCTTATTTATTTGTTCTTTATTTTAATTGAAATATTTTTTTTAAATCAGTGTATTTTTTTCATTTTTCTATTTTATTTTAATAGGAGTATTTTTTTAATCAGAGAATTTTTTTTATTTTTTTTAAAACAGTATAATATTTTTTTTTTTTTAAACAGTATAATATTTTTGTTTTTTTTTTCATCAGGGGTGGGGGTACTATTTTATTGAGCTTAAAACTATGTCACTAAATCTTTGGGCTAAAACAAACCTTAGCAATAACTGTAGCATTATTCAAAATATTCTTTTAAGCTTAAAATTTCTCACTTAAGGTAATAATGGTTAGCAAGTTACTTTGGTTGACCATTTTAGCATTGAGTTGGATTCTCACTGAGTGCTTCAATATTTGTGGTCTTGTGCTAAAAGATAAGATTGGCAAATAACAATATATGGTTTTATAACTCCTACTGTTTAGTGTTTACATGTTTCATTATGACTTACCTGTTTTTGCGTTCTCTACATAAGAACCACATTCCCCATAAAAGAAAAAAAAATGTGTAAAGATATTTTGGGACTCATTCTTTCTCCTTCACTCTTCTTCTCTCTCTTCCACTCATTTTCTATCCCATTCTTCATCTCTCCCTCCTTCTCTCTCTACCCCACTCACTTTCTCTCTCTCTCTCTCTCTCTCTCTCTCTCTCTGTATAAATCTTACAAGTTAGTAGTCTGTGTCCGTCTACACATCATTGTTACTTGTTTTTGTCATTCGTCCTTTGCCCAAAATTCTCAGATGATATCAAATTTTTCTTCCTCTACTTATGCTATAATACAAAGTCTAGTAGTGATAGGTATTGTGTTTATTTGGGTAAAAGCACATGATAGGTACTTATCTGTAGATCCACTCAAATCAAATATGACACAAGGATGAGTTTAAAGTGAGAATCTCACACCTACATGAGACTAGGGACAAAGATTGTTAATCTCAGCATTTAGCCTTTGGGAATGCACCAAGAGCCAAGAATTAACCTTAACTTTCCCCCATAGAGGAGGTACTGCTTGATCGGATGGGGCCCCGGAGATAAGCATGTATACATCAATTTTTTAACCAACGATAGTTTTAAATGCCATGTACTCTCATAATATAGTTGATCATGGCTTTCCAGATACTCCTTTTTATTACTATAAATTTTTTTTCACATGAGTACACATGCTTGAGTTGACACCTCAGTTTTTTATTTTCTTAAACAGTAAAATTAATATCAACTGGCCTAGAAGAAGTCTTACTAAAGGAAAACATGCCCACCCCCAACTGTAATTGAACCTGTATTCCTTTTTTCTTTATTAAAGCTTCTTCATCAAGGCTGCTTTATATTAATTTTCACTAAAAATAATAGGGATATCAACTCAAATATGTGTAAGCACTAAAAATAACATTTATAGTAACTATATTTAAACTGCGAAAATTTTAGTTTTCCTATTTGAATTTTCTGATAAATCTTAATTCTTCAGTTAATGATTAAATAAGTTCATAGTGAGTTCAACAATAATAAAATATCCATAGAAATTTTTCCCTATTGTATCATTAAATATATGAGCTTAACAACTTTAACAAAATATTGGAATCACAATCGTAAATGTGAATGTTGCTTGTTATTTTAAGAAAGGGATACAAATGAAAAGATCTAAAATTGGTAATGTTTTCCACTTCACTGAAACAGATGTTAAACACTTCCATCTTCCCTTCTTTATTTCATTTTCTGATTGAAACCAAGTAGAATCTTTGATATGTATTTTATCGTCTCACATAATCAAAATAGAATAGTTCATTATTTATGAGGTATTAACATAAGTTAAACATTTCTATCTTTCTTTTTTCTTTCACTGAAACCAAATAGTACATCAGATAAGTCTTTCGTCTTCCCAGGTGATCAAAATGGAATAGTTCATTATTTATGAGGTATTGACAGAGCGTAATGGTTGTGTAAACTAATGAAGGGAAGAATAAGCACAATTATTATATAAGAAATAAAGTTAACTTTTTAAAAAATTCATTAAAAAACCTATTTTTCTTCATTATCTATGAACAGCCATGATTTATTGGGAAAGATAGTAACGTCAGTTCCTTATGTCTTTCAAATTAGTCCTTCACTTGGACTGGCTTCTATCTAAGTATAGAGACCAATCTAGCCTGTTATTTAACCTGTAGCTAGGGAAGAGATGGATTCATGCCTTTCCCAAGGGCATTAGCACAAAAGTAAAAAGAACAGACTTTCCATGCTGAAACTGTTATTCATTATACAAACTTCCTTTATTCTTCTTTTATATGTCCTTTTTATGTGAACGATCATGACTCTCCACAACTTCCTATCCTTTATGGCTATTATTAAGTTTTATCTTTTCATCAACCCTCCCAATTCTGCCATTCATTTACATAAACTTGTTAGGTAGTTTATTCACATTTATGGACAAAATTTGGCATCATGGTATTATCAAGTACCTGCAGAAAAAGAGTTTAGTCCCCATGAATATTCATGCTAACATGGTTGCTACATTAGGGGATAATGCTCCAGCTTTATCAATAGTGCAAAAGTGGGCAGCTGAATTTAGGAGGGAAAGGAAGAATCTTGAAGATGAGACAAAACCTCGATGTCCTGAAACTGCCACCACTGCGGAAAACATTGATTGATTCACCACATAATGATGGATGACAGGTAATTGACTACAAATCAAATAACCATTGCTATTAGCATATTCCATGAGAGAATTGAGAATATTCTGTACAATGAACCTGACATGACAAAGGTTTCTACATGGTAGGTGCCACATTTTCTGACACCTGATCAAAAGTGCACCAATCTGAGCACATTACAGGAAAAGCTGACATTGTGTGAAGTAGATCCAGCTGGTTTCCTTGAATGTTTCTTAACCCAGAATGAATGTTGGATTCATCACCTTGATCCAGAGGCAAAGAGACAATCCATGCAGGGGGGAAAAAAGGCCAAGATCATTTCATCTTGAGGGAAACGTGATGACATCAGTTTTTGGATATGCAAAAGGCATTGTGTTTATTGACTATCTTTAAAAGGGCCACACCATCAATGGAGAGTACTATGCCAATTTGCTGAAGCACTTATGAAAGGCTATCAAGAATAAACACATAGGAAAACTTAAGAAAGGGGTCTTGTTTCATTAGGACAATGCTCTAGCATGCAGTCCTTGGTTTTAATGGTTGCTGTGCATGACTGTGGCATTGAACTGGTTGATTCCCCCTATTCTTCTGATTTGACTATTATCTGTTCACCAACAGTATCAGAACCTGTATTGCAGTGATGTTGACGTCATATCAGGTGTTAATGACTTTTTTGACCAACAGGTTGAACAATCTTATTTAAACAGTCAGATGTCATTTTATCTGGAAAGAAACAATGAAGTTATTATTAATAAAATAATTAAAATAGTTAAAATTAATGCATGCAAGATTTCACAGCTCTAGCATCACTCCTATATAGTCATTCCCTGAACTTTTCAGCCCATCCTTGTATAAACATCCTTTTTGTTTCTATTATTCTTAAAACTTCCTCTTTACTCACATGTTTAGTCCATGGTATTCTCAGCATACTTCTGTTGTCTCCTCTTCATTTGTGATGAAATTATCCACTATTCACTGTTATATAGAAGGACCAATAATACATAGCAGTTCTAATGTTTTTCCTTTGTTCCTAACAAAATTTTCTTGTTTCTTAACACTTTGCTTAGATATTGCAAGGCATCTTTCATTATTTCCATTCACCTGCAGATTTCTTATATTTTGTTCTTTTCATTTTTATTTTCACGTAACATGTGAAGGAGTGTTTAGACTACAATTGTTATTTTGTTTCACATGTTTATCTCATTATAAGCTCATGTAAATATTGGTAAAAAAAAAAAAAAAGAAGAAAGGAAGTCATTATTTAAGTCCTGTAAAACAGGCTTTGGGCATTTGATAAAGCATAAATACATGATTATCTGTGATAGACCCAAGCACATCCTGTTCATCTTCCAATCAGGAGCCTAACTAATTTAGCCTCCAGTCAATAAGAGCAAAATAAGAGATTTTCTTTATTATTTAACCTGATATATTTTTATTATTCCAAACAATAATTTTAGTGGGTATCCATATTTAAGTAAATGCTCCATTTATTCTAAACAGTATTTACTTCATTTGCCATATGCACACACACATACACACAGACACACACACACACACAAAGATTTATGCAGTTTTTGGAGAAGATTCTGCAAATGATCAACCATCTCAAATGTGGTTTGTGAAGTTTTTTGTTGTAAAGTTTTTGCTGAATAATGCTCCACATGCAGGTAGACCTGTTGAGGTTGATGAATATATATTTTTTCCTGTGTTTCTTAATATTTTGTTTTATATATAAACTCAACTATTTATACCTGGTTTAATAGACAGTCTGGTCATTTTGATAAAGTCAAATTGGCAGGTGTTTTTTCTTAAACATTTGAAAAGAATGCCAAGAATTTGTAAAGTAGTAATTAAGACATGTGGTGGTTTTCTTGAAGAAAACAAAATATGATTCTGTTGTCTGATAATTTTTTATAGTTAAGTGTTTATTTTTTTATCAGAATAAAAACAAATACACTGTAGTTACTGAATTTCTAGATTTTACTTTGAAAAAATCTAAAAAAATATCTCATATTAATGTGTTTTTTAAAGAAATGCAGGATAGTCTCAAACATTTTCTCTATAGTGTATGTGACTTTTCTTATAACTATCTGGAATTGACCATGGTTTGAAAAGTACAGAGTGCAGCATTAAAGAATTATTTGTAAATCTGTGTAATTTGCATGAATACTGCTCGTTGTTATTAATGTAATATTTTAATAATCTAAATGTTGAAAATATTATTGAATCTCTAATCTCTCAGATAGGTTCATTAAAGCCTATTGCTTAATAATGAAAGAAACATTTCTCTTACACAAAAGTAAAGGTATACCTTACCCCCTATGTCATTAATTGGTTCCAGAGGTCAAAGGTCGAAATAACCACACTATAAACTGCAAATAAGCACTCCCCATTGCATATTACAGTATTTATGATATATACGTACAGTACGTACAGTATTCTGAACAAAATAATTTATCAGCAATATAACCTTATGCTTAGCAATGGAAGAACAGTCTGACATCTTATTTTGACAAATGACATATAATCAAGAACGACTTAACTTGAAACGCCGTAACCTGAGGTATACCTGTATTTATTTTTCAACATGATCTACCTCTAGTTAATGCACTTGATCAAATTATGAAAATTAATCACATAGATTGAACATTATACATTGAAAATTCCTGATTAAAAATTTATCTACATATCTCACCACAAACTTATTGATCCTTTTTTGTATTTAAAAAACAACAGAAGTGTGAATGAGTATGCTTTCATAGAATCATTTTAGGGATTTATAAAATTAATTATATATATATATGTATATATATATATATATATATATATATATATATATATATATATATATCATACAGGTAAAAGATCTGTTGGTATATAATCCAAGTGGATCCTAATAATATAAAATATTAAAACTGATCCACAAAAAGAGTTCAATGTATTTATTATAACAGAGCATATAAATTACAAAATTACACAATAGAGAAATTCAAAATTACCTCATGGGTATAGTCTATTTCAACTGACACCAATTACATCAGTCTTAATCAACTCAGATGGATGGACCGTATGGCTATCTGTCTGAGTTGAATAAGACTGACTTAGTGTCAGTTGAAATAAACTATACTCATGACGTAATTTTGGATTTCTCTGTTGTGTAATATATATATATATATATATAATTATTTATTTTTAAAGAAAAAAAAAATTTATAACATAAATATGTTATAAAATCACTACAAAAATAGCCATTTTGTTTCAACACCTTCGGTGTCTTATCAAGTGATGACGTTGAATGTAAAATAAATGGGTTTAAAAGTTTCAAATTAATTAATATTCTACGCAAGGGGAAAACGTTGTTACAAAGGCTAGATGGACCAATCAGAACACAAGTACAGGAAAATTCAAAAAGCTCGATAACGAAGTCATGTTATAATATCTATTCAGATGTTTAGTATTAAAAAATAATTTATTCCAACGAATAATTACTAAATTATATGATAAAATTTAATATTAAAATTTAAAACTGCTAATTACAAAATCAAAATTTAACATTTATTCGCTATCAAGTTTAGAACTATAAAATTACTGAGGAGAAAAGAAGAAATATATATGTTATTCAATTTATTTTTTCATTGAAGTTACTTTAGCTATATTTAATATCCGGTCTTTTTACAATGTATACATTTTAATCCTCATGGTGTGTAAAAGGGGTCCCAAACTCACGCGTAAAACAAACGCAGTCAGATTCTAATACATAAGCACCAAGACATATACACACACAAAAAAGGGGACAAGACAGAGAACATCTCCACCGTCTGTCATGAAAAAAAAAAAAAAAAATAAAATAAGGGGGAGGAAATGGGAGAAGGGAAACCAACACACACGTACATACATACATAATTAAAAGTGGATGCACTTTCCATACACATAGATACATATAAATACATGCACACACATCCACAGACATTGACCCAGACAGTTGCATACCCCAACCGATAAATATTTAAGACAGAAAATGTCATTGCATGAATGCTAACAACCTATTGAAATCTAACTTAAGCGAGTAAATATACAAAGATAAAAATGATCAAAATTAATATTATTTAATATATTAAAATATAGTGTATGTAAAAAAAACCCCAAAAAACCAGACATTAAATTCAACACCCATCGGTAGCTACGATGTCCACCTCATATACATATAAGTATATACACACACACACACACACAGATACACACACATATATACGCATACAAACATATATATATATACACATATATACATACATATACACACATATATACATATATATACATATACACATATATATACACATACATATACATATATACATACACATACACACATACTCACACATATACATAAATATACATACATACATACACACCGAAATATCTACACATACATACATAAACATATACATACGTATACATTTCCATGGTATCAAGTACACATACACATACATACACATATACATATATGTACCCACAAATATACACACAAATATGTGTACACATATTTACAAATAAATATATATATACACAGCAATACACAAAAATAAACATATATACACACATATATCCTAACTCATGTGGCCGTAATGACATACCCAAGTTTCCCTACCTACACGTACACATAAACAATTTCATATATAGTAGGTGTCAACATACATATATACAACTGCAAACCTACATAAGTAAACACAGACACACATATATACATACACATACATAAAAAACATATACACACACACATATATATACATATATATATATATATATACATATATATACACATACATACATGCATACACACATACAGAAATATACATACACATGAATATCTACATAAAAATATCTATCTATATTAAGAAATACACATATATACGTACATACACATAAATGCAACGACATTTGACCAAAAACATATATAAATATACAGACATACATACACATACATATGCATAGACATACTTCGATATACATGCAAACACAAAAATACACGTATCCTAACATACATGTATAAAAAAAAAAAAAACCATCCATATCAACATAAATATACGTAAATAAAATTAGGTACACAATATAACAATACACATACAAACATATACACACATATATATATATATATACATACATACACATACACCTACATATATTCACATATATACAAATATATATATACGTACATATACATATATATATATATATATATATATATACATATATATATATATATACCCACACATATATGCACACATACACATACATGCACACATACAAACATATATATATATATATATATATATATATATATATATATATATATACATACACATACATACACATACACCTACACACACATATATATATACACATACACACATACATATATATACACAACTACATAAACATGCAGACACTTACATATATACACACATAAAGAAATATATATACATGCATATAAGGATACATACTCACATATATATACATACACATACCCACATCTACAAATATATATACATACTCATACACACCAATACTTTTAACCTCTTTTCTTCTTCTCCTCCTTTTCACCTTCTTACTTTATATATATATATATATATATATATATATATATATATACACACACACACATATATATATACATACATACACGCACATACACACATATATCTATAAACACACAAACAAATACACACACATACATATATACATATATATATATATACAAAACTTAGCAACATATTAATACATTAAAATACAAACATACACATTTCGCAGTACAAACACACATAACTACACATAAATATATACATATATATACATACACATACAGAAAAATGAGTAACATTATGTAGTTATACCATACACATTCATATCGTCAGATTGACCATCAGGTAATAAAAGTTATAATCTATTCAACTTACAGCTACGTATCATTATCATTTAAAGTATACGACCCCTATAATAAGTTAAATTTATAACGGTGTTTACAATTAACCGTTAGTTCATATCTCTGATTTAAGAGATCAGCCTTGTTTTTAAATCTAATAATTTCAAACTTTTCGTTAAGACACAGGTAACACGGGGAATATAGGGATTTACATGTCCGGGCTTTCTTAATCAATGTCCAATTAACCGTAGGTGTTTTGTTCTTTTCTTTTAGGTTCCAAAAGTACTTGGACAATGAAGTCATGTACCTATAGTCACAGTTATTGAAAGATTGCATATGCTCCCGGCAGCGTTCTTTGAATGTATTCATTGTGCTACCAATGTAAAACTTCTTTATATTTGGATTCTCAATAGTTGAGATAGTACTAAGATAGACTACAGAACGTATTCCACAGTTATTTTGTAGTGGACAATTATTAGGATACCTACAATTACATGAATTATTATTTGTGTCATTATATTTAGTATTACTGTCAGTAACCTTTTGAGTAATCGAGCTTTTTGAATCCCTATACTTGTTAAAGACTATGTTGTTATGTTTTTTAATGATTTTCTCTAGGTTATCTGCACAACTATAGCTTAATTTAAGTGTATTAGGATTAAATATTTTACTAAGTGGGTTAGTTTCGGTGTTAGGGAAATGTTTCTTGATTAGGTTTAGAAACATACGTCCTAATTTATACGTCTTAATCATTAAATTGAAAGGGGGAGTGAACCAGATGATCTTTCTAGATCTATTCTTATTATGGTTGTAGTTAACAGGGTTTTTATACTGAATATTGATATCTTTGTATCCACTATTTTTAAGTGCAGAATTATAAAGGTTACTATGTTTATTAAAAACATCTTTGTTAGAAGAGTTAGTGCTAATTCTAAATCCAATGGAAGAGGGTATATGTTTGATAACTGAAGGGGGATGGTTGGAATTTAGATGAACGTATATCGGATTGGAATTAACCTTCACATATGGTTGGAAAGAGTTGTTAGCAAGGTTTAGGGTGACGTCTAGAAAATCTACTTGTTTAACATTAGTAGTGACTATTGTCCTAAGACCTAAATCCTTAAATACCCTATGAATCATTTTCCTAATACGGTCTACCTTAGTTTTAGTGGAGTTTTTAACAACTAATAAACCATCATCTCTATACAATCCTATACTATCGGAATCCAGACAGTCAAAGGCACTTAAATTATACAACAGAAATATTGGTCCATCTAGCCTTTGTAACAATGTTTTCCCCTTGTGTAGAATATTAATTAATTTGAAACTTTTAAACCCATTTATTTTACATTCAACGTCATCACTTGATAAGACACCGAAGGTGTTGAAACAAAATGGCTATTTTTGTAGTGATTTTATAACATATTTATGTTATAAATTTTTTTTTTCTTTAAAAATAAATAATTATATCTGCTCTACTTTGTATTGAGCACTCTTTTAAGAATAGTAATTGTTGGTTATTGGAATTCATTCCATATACACCAATCATATACTTGGTTATATATATATATATATATATATATATATATATATATATATATATATGTAATTTAATTTAAAGAAAAACAGACCACTTTAATGCTCCATTAGTTATAATTTATTTCACCAGAGAATTTTATTTTTCTCTGGATCTTCACACTTCACTTTTAAAGGTGAAAAGAAAAATGAATTTAAAATTTACACTTTTGAAGGGCAGTATTAAGCTTATATAAGGTGACATAGAGGGTGGTGAGGAATAGTGTGAGAGACATGGTTGACTTTAGAGAGGGTAGGGAGAGTTTTAAAATTTATTTTTATTTTTATTACAATACTTAATATTGACGAGGAGGGGGTAAGGATCAGACATTGACCTATTTAATCGGTCAACTCAATGGAAATGATATAGGAAAAAAGAAAATAAGAAAAAGAGAAAAAGGAAAAGGAGTGAAGTAATAATCAAATTACAATATATATATATATATATATATATATATATATATATATATATATATATATATAAATATATATATATATTGTAATTTGAATTTTTAAATATAAAGAAAATTAATAACTGTCTGATTTTCTGGGATGAGGAATTATCATTATTTATATTATTTACAGTCAGATTAATGTCCTCATCTTTGTTGTTATTATCACAATGTTTTGGCTATTGTGTCCTCACAACAAAGATAAAGATAATAGCACACATTTAAGCGATGTAAATAAAGAAAACTACTCTCTATGTGTTTACATACATAGAGAGTAATACATACATCATACACACAATTATTTTGTTCCTTATTTTATCAGAAATTAGCAAAATTTAATGAAAATTAAAATTAAACTTGATTTTTAAAAATATTTTATAAAATCGACTGTACATAAAAAAAATGCATTATCGGGTTTTCCCCTAAATAATGTCTGAAATCTGATAGTATATACTCATGCCTAAATCGTCCCTAACAATGCCTGCTATCATGTCCTCCCATAAGTAATGTCTGAAATCTGATACCGGCAGAGTGAATGATATTTTGCAATTCCAAAGTGCCTAAATGATAACAATAGACACTTGTAATTGTTTCAGCCATTTTAAATAATAAGTTGTGTAAAAGAAAAGCTTTTTCATCTTCAGGCTATAGAATTATTGATACTCATAAATAAATATCTAAAACAGTTATATAAAGACACATACCCACAGTTTTGTTTTGTATAAATATTGAAGAATATTAATATTATTTCAAAAAAGACAGGCTGTTAAAGTTGAATTAAATATTCTTTTTAACATTATCAGTCTTGACCTGGAGTCTTGGTTCCAGGCTCTTCCCCACTGAAATAATCTAGCTTTTCTGCGCTTTTTCTGTAAATATTTTTATGTTAATTGTTCTGTTGCGCTTTCCCCTTTGGTACCTTGATTTTTCAAATTTAAGTCCTGTACTAGATTGGCAGGTAGGTCTCATAATTTCATTTTGGAAATTGCTAGTTCTAACCGTAAGTTCTATGCCAATAGTTTCTTCTCCCATACTTCTTGCTTGCGGAACTCTCTTCTGTCTTCTTGCTTTCCTGTCAACTATAATTTTCAAAAATTTAAATGCAATGCCAATCATCATCTCCTGTCTTCTAGAATCCTTTTCTTTTATTATCTTTTCTGTTTCTTTCACTCTCAGTAATCCCTTGTATCTTAGTGTATTTTATCATCTTGTTTGGAGGTTGAAATTTTTATGAAAAAAATTCTGTTTAAATGAATCTAAACATTTTATATCTCTCTTCTCCCACTTGCAATCCCTTTTCAACTCATTTACAATCCATTTTTATAGTCAATTAATTTCTATAGGAACTCTTTAACAATGCATTTAAATTATACATAATGAGAAAAGAAGTCTTAGTGAGTTTGATACTCGCAGTATATATTGAAGACAAGAAGGACAAAGGGAAACAATCAGTAACAAGTGTGTGTAAATGAACAGAGAGTAGGGGATAGCAAAAAGCGATCATTACTAAGAGCTACAATGGAGAAGAGGTTGTGGAGAGCCATGATCGTCCACATCCTGAATGGATACAACACATAAAAGAAGAATTCTGCCATTAACCCTTACCCTACTTCTAAACTACTGAAAATCCATCTTCATCTTATTTATAATTAGTTTCTCTAATGAAATATTTTACAATGCTTTTGTCATGTTTGTGAAGAAAAACATTAAAAATTGATATAAATAAAGTTTTGAGAAAATGAACAAATTAGACAGATTCAATTTATAGCAGACATATTAGAATGTTAAGTTTGGAAAGCCATCAGTAATATTTAGTAACACATGTCCACATATTATTAAAATGAATTAATTTTCCTCATGTTTTTTGACGTTAAACATTCTCGATGTTATACATTCTTTTTTTTGTGTGCTAGTGACACAAATGTTTTTCTTGAACTGGCAGTGAAAAAGTTCTTCTCCTTGTAATAAAACAATTAAGATTAGTCTGAGAAAGGGTGTTGCAAAATTATGGAAAATAAAGCATAATATATATTTTTTTTTAAAATCCACATTACAACCAAAAACATTTGCGGTTTCTCACTTCTTTTTCATATATACACTTTTCTCTCATTGGAACAGCTATAACCTCTTCCCTTATATATATATATATATATATATATATATATATATATATATATATATATATATATATATTAGCACCATATTTTTCTATAAATATTGTAAAATTCTACACATAAATGATAATGCAATTTCATAGATACAGTCTAGAGTTCTTAATGAAAATTAAGTTAATGGCCTTTTAAGCTTCCTCCATGGGAATAGGAGTTCACTTTTTGAATAATAAGTATTATGTGTCACACTGGATTTTGGATATGCTTAGGTGGGGCACAGGCAAAAAAAGGTTGGGAACCATTGGAATATTAATGTATATGTATGTAGATGTATAATTACATATGTACTATATATAATGTGTAAAAATTTCTGATAGAGTCTATCTGTAAAAGGAAAATTTGAATAAAGATGAAAGGAAAAATTAGCTGATGTGTTTCATCCTCTCAGGAACTTTATCATTTGCATTGCCATTGATAAAGTCCCTCAGAAGATGATACACATCAACTGAGATAAGTTTCCTTTTTCTCTTTATTCATTGTATATATATATATATATATATATATATATATATTAGTACCACAATATTTTTCTATAAATATTGCAAAATTCTACACATAAATGATAATACTATTGCATATATGCAATCTCAAGTTCCTAAGGAAAATCAAGTTAATGGCCATTTAGGCTTCCTCCATGGGAATAGGAGTTCACTTTTTGAATAATAAGGATTATATGTCACAGTGGGGGAGGGTATCAGGATTTTAGATGTGCTTAGCAGGGACATGACCAAAAAAAGACTGTAAACCACTGGTCCAGTCTGATACAACACATCATTTTGTTACAAAATGACTCTTTGGCACAAATACTACATTTTACAAACTGACTAGGAATGAATTTGATCACATATTGAGGTTTGGTCTTTACATCTTTACTTCATGTTCAAAAATGCAGCTAAATCTTGAAAAGTTTGTTGCGATTTTTGCAAACTAAATAAAGTAACTTTTCAGATAGCTATCCGATCCCGTATGTACAATATTTTACAGCACAATTGCAAACAAAATCCATTTTTATTGAATGTACTTATCTCCAAATTCCTATGAAATTGTCATGTTTGTGAAGAAAAACTTTAAAAATCTCTGTAAATAAATATTTGATAAAAAGAACAAATTAGATTCAATTTATAGAACATATTCTAATGATTGATTTCAGATAAAAATAAAACATTTTATTGAAAATTACTAATAAGATACAATTTCCCTACTGAGGAGATATCAACTTAAAATTCAATTACTATATTTTCCAGCTTACAAGATGCACTTTTTTCCCTAAAAAAATACCCTGAAAAATATGTCTGTATCTTCCAAGATGAATGAAAGGCAACACCCAGGTTCAAGTAAGCTTGGACGGTCACCTAATTGGCTTGACTGATAGGGATGTAGATTTATATGTTGAGTCATTACACTATAATGTTAGCTGTCTATCTAATTCAGCCTTTTATATGATGCAATCTCAGTATTTGCCTGTTACAAGTATTTCCAAGACTATAAACCTTCCTGGAGCCGAGCCATAAGCTTAAACATGCTCTGTTTACTAGCAGCAGCAGGAACCTTTCTGCTCTTGATGAGTATGTCATTGCCATGCAAATAAAATCAGAGGAGTGATTAATGCAAACAATATGTGGTTCCAGTATGTGAGGGACGCATGGTGAATGTGTTGTTGTATGAGAATGACTTTTTTTTTCTCTAAGAAATTTCTTTCCAATATTAGGGTGCATCTTTGAAGCTGCAGCATCTTACAAGCCGGAAAATATGGTAAATCATATAATTTACAGAAAAAGGTAAAAGTGGCATCACTTTTAAAATGTATGTGAAATTATTAATCTGCAATGATTAAGCTTTTAAGCATGTTTAGTTCGTAAGTTATTAGAAATTTTATATCCTTCAAATAATATACTTTAGAATAGAACCAAGTATTTTTCTGCTAAATATTGCTGTGTATTCTTACGTTTACTACTACATCCACATGCCTGGTATAAATAAAAGACAACATATAAAGTAGCTAGTCAGAATAATAGTCCAACAGTAAAAGTCCAAGTAGAAGTATTAAGAGGTGCCATTAAAAATCTAATCTATTTCCCATCATATGAAAAATCTTTTCATAAGAAACTAGAGTAAAACAATAAATTTTTTTTAAAGACTTCAATAATTTCTTGAATATAAAAACTTTTGATTTATACTGCTCTCTTTTTTTCCTTTGTGGACGAGTTAAATATTTTTACATGCTGAACCTTCTACACTTTTCTTCAATAAAATCATTAATAATACATTTGCATTATAGATACAGTAGCTCTATTTTACTAAAAATGCCTTCTTTTTTTTCTTGATTTTAAATGAATATTCTCAAACAAATTTTAGGCAAAAAGAATTGTAAAATTTTGTGTTTCAATATCAACTGACCACTTCTCATCAGAAATATTTTGTTAATACAGAAAGTTACTGAAGCTGTATTGTGGCAGTGGGAAAAGAGTAGTAAGGTCAGTTAAAAAGAATAAAGATAAATTGAAATATAGCTTACACGGGTTCAAATGTTGATGACAATAAAATAAAATATTGTTTCCTTTATTTCTACTGATAGATTTTGCTATGTCACTATTCATATATAAATATATAATGAGACCCTTTCTCATTTTTTCACTGACCAGAGACATTAAGCCAAATGATATGTCTTATTCATTCTCATTCATGTTAGTGTACACCAAGAACTGGGAAAAACCCATTGCATGTTCACAAATAAATGAAAACTGAAAATAAACACCAGGCATAAATTGAAAACTCGAACCCTCTCCATAAATTTCATTGTTTATTTCATGGATTTTCTTGTATGATCTGAGTGGGTAGGTAGGTGACAGTTGGGGTAGGTAAGTGACACTTGGGGACAACTTCTGTCACTTTTGACATCTCAAACTAACAGATTAGCTTTTCCTCCCAACTACTCTTCCTTCCAACTCTATGCTCATTTCAATATCACAACACATGGCTGGCAACTCTAACAGGCCACATTAGAACTACTCCAAGGAATAGTCTGTCTCTCTTAAAAAATGGTTCAGCCCTATTTAATTCAAACTATGGTTGTTAATATTAGCCTGCAACCATAAATCCTTAGTATCTGTTTTGTTGTCACATGTTTCCAAATGCTTTCATTTATTTATCTATTATTTTACTCTCCTTTGGTCAAGTGAGTAGCCACTTTGAAAACCCCCACTTCACAGACTTTATCACTAGTCATAAAACATGAAACATGAGATAAAACCAGACACTATCCTTTCTATGCAGGTGTCCCAATCATATTCACCCATGTAATTATATTTGGAGCCATCTGTGTGGTGCTGTGTGCCACAGGCCTCAGTGGGAGCTATAAAGAACTTGGGATGTCTTAATATCAAGATAATCCTCTTGGTCTAAAGAAAAGAATAGATTAATATAATTTGATAGCAACCAACTCCAGGATTGTGTAAGGTTTACTACTTAGCTTTCTCTTTTCCCAAAGATAACCATAAAGTGTCATAGTTTTCCTTCTCCTAGATTGGTTGTTAACCAAGGCAAGAGAGCCTAGTCTAGCCGACTATTTAACTTATAGCTGGTGGAAGATCGAATAATAACTCTTCCAAGTACAATAGTACGAATTGTAGAAAACGCATTCTATCAGAATTTGAACTCAGTACACCAATTTCACTGTCTGAGCTACACCTCTTCTTTTATGTACCATGTCCTTTCAGGTTGTGGGTCCTGTTTTTTGCTGCTCTAAGTAACTTTTGATCCTTTACCATCCCTTTTTGTCCTTGTGCTGCTATCCCTTATGCATTATCTCCCCATAGCTATGGGATAAATAGCAGGGTAGGCTGGCTCTCTAGCCCTGACTGGCAACCAGTCTAAGAGAAGGACAGCTTTGAATTTAAAACCATGGAGAAGACAGCATGAAACCTGTCCACTATCTTTCCCAAAAATTCATGATAATTCATAAAGAAACAGAATCTGTGGAAAGTCATGATCACCTATATCTGAAAGGGGTATGGCAATTTAAAAGAAGATAGTGGACCCCAGCTATGGGTTAAATAGCAAGTTAGACTGTGCTCTCTAGACTTGGGTGGAAACCAGTCTAAAAGAAGGAGAACTTTGGAATCAAAACTAGGAAGAAGTCAACTGGAAACCACACTGCTATCTTTCTGAAGAAGTTATAGCAATTCATAGTTAATAAAGAAATAGTTTCTAGGGAGAGCTGTCATTGCCTACATGGCATGTTTAAAAAAAAGTAATTGTGATATTAATGAAATGATCACATATTCTAGTCCTGGGTATGATGATAAACTACATCTGGCAGTAAGGCCTCTGATTGGGAGAATGGAGGTCTTGAGCATGGAACCACCTCTTAATTGCTGTTGTCCCCAGGTCCACCCTGATCTGGGGTGGTAGCACCTGTTAGAATCCCAGCTATGGGCAAATAGTGAACCTCCATACAAAAGTCAAAAGTACATTTTTATAATAAAATGACCAATAATGCATTTTTTTTATAGCAAAATGACAATCAATACAACACTAAAAAATGTAAAAATACATTTTTATAGTAAAATTATCAAAAATATATTTTATGATCTACTAACTATATATTTAAAAACACACCTTTTCTCTGAAAGTATAAAGTTACATACAAAATATTTAGATTTTGGCATTAAATAACCAATAGAGGTTGATATATCACCAAACAAAATCAACTAACCAATTTATTCATAGGGAAGGACTTGTACCTGTGAGATATGAAATAGATGCTATACAGATGTAAGAAGCACTATTGCAATGCACAAGGGTTGTACAATTTTTTGTGTTTGTTCTGCCTGAATTCTGGAATGGAGAGATATCATTATTTACACTATTTACATTTGTACTATTGTCCTCATCTTTGTTGTTGTTATCACAACATTTCAGCTGTTCCATCCAGCCTTCATCAGGTGTATATTGATCCGAGTAACCTACAGAGACTTCCAAACTGAACCCTTTATTTAATCTACAGAGTTAGACTATTTTCGTCTAGGGACAATAGTTTAATGGGTTAAAGAACTGGTTTGTGAAATTGGTGACGTAGTAATTGTGAGTTCAATCCCTGGGGTGGGTAGTGTGTACTTGAACTCAGCAGAAAAAGTTGAGCAATAACTGAGTAGTACTATGAATAAAAAAGTAGACATGATATACCTAAATATGGGTAGTGGAATGAGAACAGTTTATCCACATAGATTAAATAAAAGGTTCAGTATGGAATTCGCTGTGGGTTATCTGAATCAATACATATGAGATTGAGGAAGGAAATGCAATATGGGGTGATCACTGGCTGGTTAGTGGTAAGTTTGTGTGAGGGTTGCGTTGTATGTTTACTTTACAATATAATTTTCAAGTAGACATGCACACAAACTTTGAGCTTTATATATTAGTTTCTTTACTAATTAAAAACTGTAGGAGCAGCAAGTTCAGAAACAATCAATTTGATTTAATATTAAAATCTCTGTACTTTCAGCTGACATAGAGTGAGTGTGAAATAATAATAACTTCTTTCGCCGACTCCCTTCAAATTTGAAGGACTGAAGAAGAAGAGGGAAAGAATTTGTGAGCCTGTGAAATTTTTTTGAACTAATGAAAACCTTACATTGACTGGTGAGCTGAAAAGAAGAAGAAAAGGAAGTCACAAGCCTATGTGAAATTGTTTTTGGACCAATGAAAACCTTGCTGTCATAGAAATTAGCCGGTCAGCCAAGAAGAAAAAGAAAAGAAAGTAGCAAACCTATGCAAAATTCTTTTTGATATAAAAAGGAGGATAAAAATTAAATTAAAGTGATCAGAGTGTCTGAAGTCATATGAAAGTTTTTGTTTCTGTTTATCATGTGGTGGACTTCACCACATTAATTTAACTTTAGATTAGGAAACAGGGTTGACGTAGAAAAGGATAAGCCAAAGACAATGTTACACATAAAATATGTATTTAACAAGATGTACAATATCAAACAACGATGTGAAAGAAAACATGCATTTAAGTAAGAAAAGGTTGAATTAACCAAGAGTTGTCTCTCTTTAATTGTTATTTTAGTGTTCCAAAGTTCACTGGAAGAATGTTCATGAGAGTCTCTTATGACTGTTTTTAAAAGATTTACCGTGTTAGAAAAGATTATGTGAGTATATACAAGGTATGTTCAGCATGTGAGTGGTGTGTGTGAGTGAGAAGGTTAGTGCATGATTTCAACTATCATGGATTCGTTTGGAAGTTGAATTCTTGCTAATTAGCTAAGAAAAATTCTTGCTTAAATAAGTGACTATAGGCCCCAGATCACTGCACAGGAAGAATTATTCTTCACGTGCAGATGATCTGATTGGTTGGCATAGACCAATCAGCAAGCGAGCTTTGGGGAGACTTAAGTAAACTTCTGTGATCTGTTTCTTCCAAAAGTGCACAAAATTGACTATATGAAAATAGAGCAATTACAAAATTGTTGCATTGCTGCTATTTGTAAATTGTCTATAATAATGTAGTGGTGATTAATTAACCAACGAATGCTTGGCATTGTATGTGATTTGTATTTGTATGTATGTATGTATGTTTGTGCATGATAGACTCGCACAATCACGTTCAGCACTGAAGTTCTTGCCAATTATATTATCAGCTGCTAACCAAACATACAGCACTTTAAAGAATTTTCTCTCAGTAATCCAAGAATGCTAAGTATTTCAAACTATCTCTTTTGGCTACTTTTGAGTGTATACAACTATATATCCCTTCTGTGAGAAACAAACACTCTTACCTTTGTCTTAAATGTTTTTGAATATTAGTTTGTTAGATCATTTAATCTATTATATGAACATTTCTTCTTCATGACAATTTATTAAAACTATGGACTTTAGAAATTTTTTATTTATTTTCCTGAAATGAGCTACTGAAACTTTAAGCATGCAAATTCATAAATAAATTTCTTATCTTGTTTTCTTAAAATTACCTGTGTATTTCCTTGTCATAATCTTCTTGATGTGGGTAAATCAATTGTTCATTTTAACACCTAAGCTAAACAGCACTATAGACATACAAAAACATTTGTATCAATCACAAAAAGTAAGCTCAAATATAAGTGCAGGTAAAAATACCCATTAAAGTATGTTTTATTTAACTCATGACACACACTGAAGGCTTCTCTTTCAGGTTGTAGAACAGCAAGATTGTCAGCACTTGAGCAGCGAAACATAGTCATGGCAGACGTTGAAGAACCATAAAAATAGCTTAACATATTATAGACTGGATGTTGGACCAGTTCAGATCTAATGTGTGCTTAGACTTTTACAAACAAACAAAAATGTTGTAATCTCTTATATTTATAACCTGGAAATACTTATTTCTATTCATGAACCATTTTTAGCCAAACAATATTCAGTAGTTTCTGTCTAAATTTCTAGAATGAGGAGATGTCAATATTTATATTTGGACTAATGCCTTCTGCTTTGTTGTTATTATCACAAAGTTTCAGCCATTGTGCCTTATGGTCCTTTTTTGGACCTTGTGGACTGGTGCTAAATATTCACAAAGTATTGTACCAAATAACAAAAAAAAACACATCATTTGAGGACTTTCAACAGCAGCAACAACTAAAATGGATATCACATGTAACTAAAAGAGAAAATAATGAAGTTGAGTGTCTTGGCAAAGATCATCCTTCTTTGAACCTTGTGGACTGGTGCTACAGAATCACAAACAAAGAACTGTACCAAATAACAGAAACAACATCACTTGAGGACTTTCAACAGCAGCAAAAACTAAAATGGATAGCACATGTAAGTCAAAGAGAAAATAATGAAGCTTGAGTGTCTTGGCAAAGATCATCCTTCTTTGAACCTTGTGAACTGGTGCTACAGAATCACAAACAAAGAACTGTACCAAATAACAGAAACCACATCACTTGAGGAGTTTCAACAGCAGCAACAACTAAAATGGATGGCATGTGTAACCTGAAGAAAAATAATGACAAGTACAAAAATTTTGGTTATTGTTATACAACTTAATAATAGAAACTTAAAAACAATCAAGATTTAACATAATATGCCATCAATTTTGACAATAGGAATAAATTAGTAAATATTTATATATTTAAAGATTCACTTGTAAGCGTTTAATAATAGTTAGGATTTAACAAAATACACCATTATTTTTGACAACTGGAGTAAATATTTAAAGACCACCCATGAAAACTTAATGTTTTAGTCAGAGCCAGTGCAAGGCTCATGTGCACACTGCTAATCTATTAGGTAGGTGCAAAAATAATTTCGTTTTCTCACATAGTAACATATGTTAAAAAACGAAATTATTTTTGCACCAACCTAATATGATATGCTCTTCAATCTATTACATCTCAATTTTCATAAGGTAGTATTCATATAAAATACAAATTTTATTCTAACCTAATTATGAACAATAATGGATCATATGCAATATAGGTGAATAATTCAATTAGAAAAATTGAAAATAAATACAATGTATCTAAATACAAATTAGAGACATATCATAGATCAACAAGATTTTGTGGCAATTTTTAACATCATCTTGAGATTTTTCTTGTTACAAAGTTGAGTAATTTAAACACATTCAACATTATGGATAAAAAAAATAGCGAATTCTATACAGTGTTTTTCAAGATTTAACATAAGCGAAAAAATTCATGGATTTTTTTGTTTTTTAGTCTAATTCACTGCAAACAAGGCAGTAAAGTCATTAAGGAACAAAGGATTATTTGGTGTGAAAGAATTAAAAAAACAAGCATTATTAAGGATTGAGAACAATAAAAGAGTAATTGGGAGGACAGTAGATAGTGACTGATATTGCATTTAAATTTTTGAAGATCAAAATTGACTGGAAAGCAAGAAGCCAGAGAGTTCCACAAGTGAGAAGCACAAGAAAAGAAACTGCTAGCCTAGAACTTTTGTTTACATCTAGCCAACTCAATTGTAAATTGATGGGACCTTGTTGTTAATCTAGTACTCATTTAAATTCATAAAGTCTATATACCATAGCAAATGGCTCATCCGAACAATTACCATGAAAGTATTTATAGAAAAGGCACAGGGAAGCAACTTTACAGTGGTGGGAAACTGATTGAAGCCATGATGCCAGGTCAGGACCAATAATATTGCTGATTGATCTTTGGATTTTATCAAGAATATCTAAATATAGAGCAAGAGTACTGGACAATATGTGGCAGCCATATTTAAAGCATGGATTAATAGTAGATTTATAGATATGTAAGACAGATTCAAGAGAGAAAAATTTTCTAGCACAAAAGAGTGAACCAACTTTCTTAGCAGCAGACCTAACAACGGATTCAATATAGACTTTCCACTTCATGTCAGCCAAGAATGTTAGTCCAAGAAGGTGCAACAAGTTACTCTCCTGAATGTTAGCATCAGCCATCCTGATGGAAGGCAGAAAGGGGGTCTATCAGATGATTAATAGAGAGCAGTTTTGTTTTTGAGGGACTAAAATTAACAGGCCATTCTTTGTCCCAGTTAACAACAGACTGTTGGTCATTTTTGAGATCCGTCATCAATTTGGCCATATCTATCTGATCAGACTTACTATCAAAACAGGAGTAAATGGTTATGTCGTCAGCATAGATACCAAATTGAGAGCTGGTGCCATCAGGAAGGTCATGAATGAAAATTAAAAACAAAATAGGACCAAGGATAGAGCCTTTCACCATAACTTTTCAACTTGTGAAGAAGAATGGTATCCCAAACCCTGTCAAGTGCTTTTGAAATATCCAAAACAACAGCTCAAGCTTCACCATTCTTATTTAAACCTTATAGATTTTTTCCTCAGTAATCATTAATACGTCAGTAGTTGACCTAGAGAAATGAAACCCATATTGCTTGTCTGAAAAATGCTCCATGATGTGAGATGCTTAACTAATTCAGTATTGATTAGGGCCTCTAGTAGTTTACCAAAAAGAGATAGAAGGCTAATAGGCTGATAGTTGGAAGGGTCAGACGGTTCACCTGAGTTCTTAAAGACTAGAACAACAGCTGAGGATTTCCAACAAGCAGGAAAGCAAAAGGCAACTAAGTATTTATTATACAGTTTAGAGAGAACAGGAGTCAGTTCGGGAGAAGATTTCTTAAGGGCTATTACAGGGGACACCATCAGGTCAATATGCTTTGTGGGGATCCAGATTAGAAATGATAGCAAAAACTATAGAAGGGGTTCTATGCATATCACTCAACAGAGACTTAGTTCTAAGTGGAAAGTCAGGCAAGGATTCTCCAGATGAGTCAAGAGTAGAGTTTAAGGAGAATTTAAAAGCGGAACATTCTGCTTTATTAGCACAGGATGCTGAGTCAGTGCATGATTGCTTGACACCATTTTCAGGAGAGTATGGTTTGTGGATAGATTTTAAGAAATAAGTAAGAAACTATTAGTACAAACCTTGATATTTTAAACTATTTATTGTACACCTTTGAAAATATTTGTGCAGTATTCGCAATTAATTTTGTTAAAGTTTGGTTTCAATTTTTTAATACAGATTAGCTTTGAGAATTTTTAGTTTAAGTTTATTATTTTCATGAAAAATTATAAAAGTATTTCCAACAATGATTTTTCTGAATTGCAAATGTGGACAGGTATGCTATTGTAAATGTTTAGAAATGTTGGACATATGCTTTAAATAAAAACTCAACCACCAAGACAACATTGTCATGGTGTGTCCATCATAAATATTACTTTTACCATTGGAGAATCAATCTCTCAGAGGACATTTAAATTTATAGACAATGTTGGTTTTCTGCAGCATGTTAGTAGGTGGGGAAAAGTCTTTATGAATGATTGAATTAGATATACTATATTTAGTGCAGTATATAATTAATTTTTATTTTTTTACTAGGATCTGTGGTGGTTATGTTAATATTTATTAATTTTTTAGGATATTTTTGTCTTGTTTATAGTCAGAATGTATTTGGCTACGATATAAAATATTAATATGTTTGGGGTTAGTTGAAAAAGTACAGTAATGTCTTGAGATATGAGTTTAATTTGTTCCGTAACCAAGCTCATATGTCAATCAGCTGGTATGCCAAAAAAATTTTCCTATTTAAAAAACTGAAATAGATTTATTTCGTTCCAACCCTGTAAAACATCCCCAAACTACTCTAAATTATGAAAAAGACATGTTTTTAATTAAAAAACATATGTATACTTTCCCAATGATTAATATAAATATGAAATAAAATTAAAAAAAGTGTTATTTAGTACTATATTCTTACCTTAGAGACAGACTTATGTGACTTAGATGAATGGTGGAGGAGGAGGTAGGTAGGAGGTGATGCAGGCTGTAGACATGTAAACAAAAACTTCACTTTCTTAATAATAAACAAACTAAAACTTCACTTTTTTAACATTAAATGAACTAAAATTGCACTTTCTTAAACTAAACTTAACATTGCGTATTGTATAAATTTCTCATTTAATCATCACTTGTTTTTGCCTTTTTGGCCGGACTTTTGACACTTTTACTTGCAGACATTTTGAATAAAAACCCATCCAAAGAGGTTTGCTTTTGCTGGCTTTTTAAAATGTTATGGAAATGCAACAAATAAGAGTCATTATAAAGTGCTTCAGCACAACCAGTTGAAGCTTTTTTCTGGATGTTTCTTTTCAATGAAACTTGAAAGCTTCTCCCACATTGCCAGCATTTCTTTAATTTCACTTGTAGAAATGAGTTCCTCCACCTCTACCTCCTCCTCCTCACTACTGATCTCTTGCAGAACCTTCATATACTGCATCGTCTGTAGCTCCTTCAACTCTTCAGTTGAGAGTTCTTTCTGATGTTCCTTGATGAGCTCGTTTACGTCAGACTCATCTATCTCCAGACCCATCGGCTTTCCAAGGGACACAATCTCCTCCATCATTTCTGCCTCAGATTCAGGTGTGAGTTCGAATCCTTTGAAGTTCCTGGATGCAACAGTATCAGGCCATAACTTTTTTCATGCCAAGTTCAAGGTTCTTCTTGTAGCTTCTCGCCATTACAAGTCAATGATGTTCAGTTTACAGTCACCACTAGCATTGGCACACAATGCAAGAGTCAAACGGTCCTTACTGGGTTTATGGCCTGACAGCACTCTCTGCTGTGATGAAAGTCCTCTGTGGCATTTTCTTCCAAAACAAGCCTGTTTCATCACAGTTGAACACCTGCTGAGGGATGTACTCTTCCTTTGCAACAAGTACAGCAAAATGTGTGATGAACTCCTCAGCTGCTTTAACAGTTGCACTCACAGCTTCACCATGTCGAATCACTGAGTGGATGCAAGTTCACTTCTTGAAATTTTTGAACCAGTTGTGACTTGCCTTAAAGGTATCTTCTGCTGCCTCTTTTGGTGTTGACGGTACTTTCTCCTTCAAGTCACCATAAATAACAGGCGCCTTTTCACATATCGCAATCTACGACAATGTATCTCCTGCAAGTTCTTTCTCTTTCACCCTCACTAGCAGAACTTACTCTATTTCTTCATGGATATTTGTCCTTAACTGGTAAAGAATTGTAGTTGCTTTCACTGTTGGTGCACTTTTTATAGTGTCCTTTTGTTTAAGTGTGGTACAAATTATAGATGTTGTGCACTCGTACTGCCTTACCAGTTCAATCCCTTGTACACCACTTTCATGTTTTTTTTTTAATTATTTCTTGATTTACTTCTATTGACATCATTCTCTTCTTCTTCTTCTTCTTCTCACCAATGTTCTTCTTTCACTCACTTTCTTTGGACTTATGATGGTACACAAAAAAATCACTGTAATGTAATTAGAAACTGTAAAAAGGATGTGCAAACATGGACAACAAATGAGATATGTCTTTACTGTATGGGTAGCACACAAGAAAGAACAAGAAACTTATTGTACTGATGCTTTACCCATGCGTCAACTAGTGGCAGCTTCCCAATGCACGAATTGTGTCTCAGAAATTAACTTGCATGACAGTCAAAAAATGACCCGAGCCACCACTTGCATCTCAAAAACTCGTATGTTAAGCTACTCATATCTCAAGGTATCACTGTATTCTATTCTATTTGGTTAGTACAAAATTTTCTGATAGAGCATATATATATATATATATATATATATTTTTTTTTTGTTCATATCTCTGAGTTGACAAGACCTACAAAATAGCTATTTGAATGAGTTAAATTTGGATTTTTATATTATGTAATATACTCTGGCTGACTGGCGTTTGTTTACATTCATAAAAACAATACACTAGAATTAGCAGTTTCTCTTTGTTGAGTGCTGATGGTTTAGGGGTAGAAACTCCGACTGACACCAAATCGGTCAGGTTTCGATTCTGGCTTGAGGCTTTCGAAAGTCTAGTTGCAGTGAAGAGCTGTGATGCAGCGAAACAGTACTGTCTGTGAATGAAATAATTAAGCTCTTGAAAATATATTTCAATTGAGCACTGTTGAGAAACAGCCTAATTCTACAAACAGCAGCCGCCGATGCTAAAATGCAAAGCTCTTCGGTAAAATGAATACGAGTACTCTAGGTGACTGGCATTTGCTTACATTCGTAAAAACAATATGCTAGAATTGCTGATTGCCTGGGGGTAGATACTCCAACTGACACCAAATCGATCAGGTTTCGATCCTCTTTGAGGCTTTCAGACATCTAGTCGCACTGAGGAGCTGTGATACATTGAAACAGTACTGTCTGCGAATGATATGTATATATATATATATATATATATATATATATATATGTATATATATATATATATATATATAAAAGGTAGGATGTGTGTGTAACGAATGCACGGCTGTAATTTACGACGGATTTGCACCAAAATTTACATGCACATGCTCCAAGTTAGCGGGAAGGCCAAGACTGACTGCATTTCCCAACTCCCATCAATAGTGGAAATAATCGATTTTTTTCATGTTTCTATGGCAGTTTTCATGAAGTTAGCAGTAGTTTTCATGTAGTTTTCTACTGGCCAGAGTGAAAGCCTATAGCTGGCTGCCATGAGTATGCAGGAAGATTCTATTGGCCAGCGTGAGAGCCAACAGCTGACTGACATGAATGTTAACTAGCATGCTAGCATGCAAAAAAATCAATAGCTGCATTCGTCACAAGTGGGAAAAATTTAAATCTGCATGGCACTTTACTCCAATTGGCTTGCTTAAACTCAATGTTGATTCTGATTCCGCAGAACTGGGATGGGTGTGAAAAAGTATTTCTTGTTAACATTCTTTTTTCATTCGGCTTTTCCAATTACGAGTCCTTTTTTAAAGCTGACCGTTTTGTGTTCATTTTGTTTAGTTCTTTTTTCGTAACAGATTTAATGTTTAGTATAGAGCTTAGAAAAAATTTGCAGTGTGAGATAGGCAAGAAGTAAGGCATGTAGCAACATCAGCACGGCAAAGGGCACTCCTTTAAAGACAAGGAAGGGCAAAAATATTTTAAGTCAAGTGATAGTGATTGCTGTATGAGTCATACAATTTTTGAATCAAGCACTGGCAACGCCGGGCCATGCTGCTAGTATATATATATATATATATATATATATATATATATATATATATACTAATAGATATACATATTATTTCTCACCAAAAGCAGAACTCAGTTTCATGCACAACACAATCTTCAAGTGATGAGTAAGGACTGACCACTATATAATTTAAATTTTAAAAAATATATCTGGTCATCACAATGTTGGTGCAGTTGTATATTATACTGGGATTACAGTTTTTTAATTTTGAAAATTATATTTGGAATTTAAAATGAATGGGATTTGTATATATATATATATATATATATATATATATATATATATGTGTGTGTGTGTGTGTAAAAAAAAATTATTTTAGAGTTGTGAATATTAATTTTTTTATATTAAAGGAAGATTACTTGTTCTTCTTTTAAAAACAAAAACAAAGCTTAATTAACATTAAAAATAAAAATAATTTACATAAAATATTAATCTGGATCAAAGTATTTAAGCAGATATTTATTTTTATGCCTACATAACTCTGTTGTATTACATCAAGCAGTGTTTTATTAACACCAGCAGTATATGTGCGATACATTATAATTATATGTGGGATATATTATGATTATACACATATTTCTGATACCTCCTTAAAAGTGGACAGACAGGTCTGCCTATGAACTCTGGAGTCAAGATGCTGAGGATAATGTCAATCAGCTAAGTGGCAAACTTTTACTCCCATAAATCAAACACACACACACACACACACACACACACACACACACATATATATATATATATATATATATATATTATTTATTTTAGGATATTAAAGCATGTTAAAAATCGCTACACAATTACAATTATGTTTTGACACCACCATAAATGTGTCTCTTCAGGCAATGTTAAACTACTGGTGAGTGAAAGATTAATTTAAAAAAACAGAATACCTCCTTAGTAAGTATTCTGCTTTTTGAAATTAAATTAATCCTTCACTCACCAGTAGTTTAACATTGCCTGAAGAGACATATTTATGGTGTCAAAACATAATTGTGAAGCAATTTTTAACATGTTTTAGTATCCTAAAATAAATAATATTTAGCTCTACTTTGTATTAAGCCCTCTTATAAATGAAATGTTATATACTGTGAAATCATACACCATTTGTTCTCATTTTACCCGTATATATATATATATATATATATATATATATACATATAAACACTGAAATTATTGGGGGGATTTGAATACAAATCCAATTAATTCATCGAGTCTAGAAGAATCCTCAACAGAATGCAGAAATCTCTAAACAGGTGTTTCGTCCTATTTGGGACACATCAGCAGTGAGCAGCCATTACTGAGAATCAAACCTGGACAGTTACAATATGACGCAAGTGACATACCAACTATACCAACGGGCCTAGGTGATGAAGAGGTGACAAACTAGACTAGATATAGTGCTGAGGATTCTTCTAGAGATTCACAGATGGACCCTCCAGAAATCACTCTGTTCACTCATCAGGGGATATCTTTGGATACCCATATTTGAAATAGATATCCCATTTTTATTTTAAACAGTGTGTATTGCATCAAGCAGCATGTGTACTTGAGAAATTTTAACAAAGAAAATGTGCTCTTCAGTTGATGGATTAAAAAGAAATTCATTAATTTTTTAGAAATATATGTGTGTGTGTGTGTGTGTGAACACGTGTGTGTGTGCACATGTGTGTGTGTGCATATGGCAAATGAAGTAAAATAAATGGAGCATCTACTTAAATATGGATGCCCACTAAAATTATTGTTTGGAATAATAAAAATATATCAGGTTAAAAAATAAAGAAAATCAATCAATTTTTTAGAAATTGTTTTGTTTACATTTTGGATACAAAAGTGAGCAGATATGTGTTTTAAGAAAAATGTAAATGCATAAGTGTGCTTTAAAGGTAAAACAGAACCTTGCTTTATTGTGAAGCACTTCCTAGCTAAAGTGCAAAGAAGCACATTTCCTTGCTGAAATGCAAAGAGGCACATTTCCTAGCCAAACTGCAATGGGGCACACTTCCTAGCTGAATTGCAAAGCAGCACACATCCTAGCTGAACTGCAAAGGAGCACACTTCCTAGCTGAAATGCAAAGAGGCACACTTCCTAGTTGAACTGCAAAGAGGTACACTTCCTAGCCAAAATGCAAAGAGGTACAATTCCTTGTCTAACTGCAAAGGGGCACACTTCTTGGCTGAAGTGCAAAGAGGTTCACAGGTTTGGATCGTAATAGAGGACACATTTTCTTTACTTAGCTTTCTTGACACTTTTTCTTTACTTAGGTTTCAAGCTGGTAGATGAAATAAATACAGTTTAAAATAAATGGAGATTATCAATATAATCTCAAATATGAGTATCCATTAAAAATAATATTTGAAGTAATATATATATATATATATATATATATATGTATATTAGCTTGGTTCAAAAATAATGTCGTTTTCTCACATATGTTACTATGTGAGAAAACGACATTATTTTTGCACCAACCTAATATATATATATATATATATATATATATATATATATATATATATATATATTATCATGTTAAACATTTGTAGTTGATACTTGAGGTAGACACTTTTTTTTTATTTATTAAATAGTAGGTTTATTTATTTTCGTCTATCAGCCTAAATATTTGAGAAATCCTATTAAAGAAAAGTTTGTACTGTCCAGCAGAATTCAAACCTGTGTCCACCTGGACAGAGGGAGCTACCATTAGATTTGGCACACTCTAACCAACTGAGCAGCAAAGAACCAGATGATGGGGCAAGGTCGAAATTGTGTCAAAGTAAAATTTCTCTTGTCATAGGATTCTCAAAATTTGTTCATATGTGCAGTTTTGTATCCAATGTAAACACAGCAATTTTTCTAAAGAAAGTAATGGATTTTTATTAATCCAACTACCTACATAAAGAAAAAGGAAATCGCAAAAATAATTCCCTACCAAATTTTTTCCTATAATACCAAAACAAAAGTTGATCAAACTATTATGAATCTCCAAATAAAAAGTTAAGAGAATTTTTTTTTTTTTGTATGTCCTGTCCTGGGTAAGACGATAAACTATGTCCAACAGCGAGGCCTCGGATCAAGGGGTTTTGAGGAACGTGGAACCACCTCTTAATTGCTGATGTTCGCAGGTCCATGGTGCCCCGGGTGGTAGCACCTGTTAGGGTCCCAGTTATGGGCAAGTAGTTAACCCCCCCAAAACTGGGGTCAAAACATATGAAAGTGTAAAAATAGGTTTTAATACCAGAAATACTTTGTAAAAGAATTATTACCAGCAATACATTTAAAAAAAAAAAAATATTACTAGTGGAGGAAAATTATTACCAGAAATATATTTTTGATGGAAAAAATATTACCAGAAATATATTTTTTGAAGGAAAAAAATATTACCCAAAATGAAAATGAAAACCCATTTAGGTTGATATGCTGTAAAATGAAACAAACGAAACCAAATTATATTATCTTTCAAGCTCAGATGACAGTATCTGAAATTTAATTCTTCATTTCTATGGTATGCTTAAATTAACTTTTGTGCGAAGCTGGTTCAGTATAACATGTCAAAGAAAATGAAAATAATTTAGACAACTGCTTTAAGACCAGCAATATTATTAGATGACCTTGCTTATTCACTGATTTCAAAACAAAAAGCCTCAACTGATCTGCTAACCACACACACACAAACACAGAATGAGAGAATGTCTAGAATAGCTCATCATTCTTATGTCCGCATGCTGTGTTGAGAACAATAAAATAAGACATTCTCCTGAACACATTGTTGAGTGATAACATCTTTATGTTGTGTCCACTTCTTCTGTCATGTCCTCCACTTTGGGAAGTACTCCAGTTGTATACCTTTGCCTTTCTCAACCTAACCCACCTGCCTTGTTTTCTCCTCTTTCTCATTGCATACAGCTGTTGTGTAGCTTCCTATCTAAACAGAAGCATTAGACTATTATATCCAGTTAATAAAACATGGTCATCTCCAAAACAATGTGAAAACTTTTATTCTTAAAACTTTCCTGTTTTATTTTCAGTATTACATCTGCACATTTATACCACATTGATATCAAAGATTTTACAAGTATTGTACTGATTACATGAAGGTAAGGATACTTTGGATTCGGTTGAAATTGGCTTTTCCTTCTTTTTACTTCAATCATGCAGACATAGTTTAGTTTAAAATAACCGATATTTCCTACTTATGTCTAAAATGATCTCAAACATAAATCAATATTCTTTATCAAGTCCTCCAAGAAGCAGGATTTAAATTAAATGTTTCCAAAACAGAATTTCAGATCTGGAATTGGAATGAAAGTTGTAATGATACATACCCTAAATCCCTCATAAAAATTCTGAATGTAGAATTAATAAACTGTAAACACTTTAAATACCTCACTATATTGATCAGTTGTAACAAATTTAGTATAGGACTTCAACAAACTAAAGTGATGTTTATATTGATGTGATTACATATGTGCATGAAGAAGAAGGAACACCGAAATTTTAAATTAAAATTTCTTAAATATGTGTTTTGGGTATATAGCCTATAATCATGCAATTGAAATATTTAGAAGACATACTGGCAAATAATAGGATTGGTGATAATTATTTCGACAGTCAAGTGAAGCCGGTATGGGACCATATTGGACAATCCATTGGGTGTATGGAATCATCAAACGGTTAAGAAGCCCTGGCCTAGATGATTTAGTTTCTTTTTCTTTTTGTTTATGTTTTTATCACTTATCTTATTAAATATTCAACATTGGATCATAGAAGATTTGCCAAGAAAATTGAAATGTAAGAAATTGAAAATAAATTTATTGTTGTAATATATCTACAGACAATATAGGTATGTTCCCATTCGCATAAATAAAATAGTAAATACTGTATGTTGGTTTGCATTTGGAGATTCATTGTGGAGTTCACTTGACTCATTTCTAGCTGTTGACTACTTCTTCTACGCACCACTGGCAAATCTTATAGATGTTGTTCTTGTCCTGAGTATTATCATTTGTGCAATTATTCTATTCAGTAACCTTCCCTAGGTTACAACATTTATTGTGTAGGATCTTGCAATTAAAGCACTTTCTATACATTTTTGTCTTAGTAAATTGCTTTCTCTTTTAATTACAGTACAGAGAGCAACTAATGTGTTGAGTGTGTTGTTTTGTGAAAGATCCCTTTTGTATTCATATAATCTTCTATGTATTCCTTGTAGGGCCACCCTTGACACAACCAACCCCAAAGACTCCAATGGTGGAACAAGTGGATGATGATTAAAACAGTGCTCAACAGTTGAACTAGATATATGAAGACTATGCATGATGGACATGCTATAGAAGGCATCACTCGAAATTATAACAGAGTCTGCATGTCTCATTCCATATGTGCTGCAGAGGGAGGTTATCAAGTGCATGGGTCATTTCCTGGCAAGTTGAGGTCCATCGTAAACAAATTCATATCATAGGCACTTTCTTCTACTCTGATTTTCTTTCACCTCTAATTTACTCTTGCAAAGCCAAACAGTGATAAGGAATGAATGATGTGAGCAAGTTTTGGTGAAACTGGAAGCTTCTAGTACTGAACTCGCAAGTTCAAGTCACATTTCGGGTCAATCATCCAACACTTTTATCCACTGTCCTTGGGGAATTTTGGGGACTTATAAATCTAATGTCTCAGTAACGTTTTTTTAACAGAGCTCATATTACAATTTTTTTTTCTTATAATTTTTCACCTCATTTGTTATTGCTGTTTTTCTCTAGCTCTCTGTATTACTGGTTTCCATATTGTATTTATGTCTATGCTTGGCTGGCTTAGGAAATTTTTGTAACCTAAAATATGTACTGATTCTTTAAGTTTTTGTATTTTCCCATGATGTTCACTATTATTTCAACTTCATCCCACAGAGGGGAGTGATCTCCCTTTACTCTCTATATGTGGTCAGCCATGCCTGATATATGCCTGAAATATAGACAAACCGCTACACAGCACACCCTCTTGATCTTCCACTTTGCTTCATGCAAATGTGATTATTCATGGACAACTTGTACTCAACAAGAATCATTTGTTCATCATGTCAGTTGGTTCTGTAGACTTCATGTGAAAGGTGTAGCCACTACACTTGTCCAAGTGAACATTTATAGGACATGGTAGAGAGATCTATTCACATGCAAAATTGTGCACCTACAATTATCAGGGAGTTGGGAACAGTTTTGAGATATCATGGTACACCTGTCCTGAGTGAGAACTTCTGTCCACTTGTGGAACTAATGCCTAGTTGAGTTGTTACACTTCACTGGGCTAGAGGATGTCCTACATGATACTAGGCACATATTCCATGACTTTTAGTATGTTAGTGTATCAATAAAAGGCTCACAAACAGGAGTAAAAAGTGATATGCTAAGATTTAAATTTTTAATCAAAATCTATTCAAGCAAGATAATAAAGCCACTAAAACACAAGGGGTTACTGAGCATTAAAGTATAAGGAACAGAAAAACAATTAAGGTGTGAGAACAATAAAAGAAGAATCAGAAAGACAGTAGATAACGATTAACACTGCATTTAAATTTTTGAAGATCAAAGTTGTCTAGAAATCAAGAAGCCACAAGAGAGTTCCACAGGAAAGAAGTGCAAAAAAAGAAACTGTTAGCATAGAATTATGGTTACATCTAGCCTTTTCAACTGTATATAGTACTGTGTTTACATTTATAGTCTAGGTACCATAGAAGAAAGTTCATCAGCACAATTACCATGAAATATTTATAGAAACGGTACAGGTAAGTAATGATATAGTGGTAGGAAAGTGACTGATGCTAGGATACCAGGGCATGACCAATAACATTGCAAATTCTCCTTTGGATTTTATCAAGAATCTCTAAATATCTATCAGGAGTACCAGACCAGATGTGGTAGCAATATTCAAGACATGGACAAATGGTAGACTTATAAATCTGTAAGATAGATTCTGGAGAGTATACATATACACTAAGTTTTTAATGGTCCCTTTTCCTTCTAATCATAATTAGTACATTCTTGTTTCATACAACATTTGACATGTTTATTTATGTTTATTCAATATTTCAGTTCAATTAAATTTATTAAAGATGTAGTTACATTTACATAAATCCTCCTTTTTGTAATATTGCCTAAATAATTTTCTTTTTATTGTTAAGACGGGCCAAGAACCAATGAAGGATTAATAACATCAGTAATCACAAAAGACCATTGAAAAGATCTTTTTAAGCAAAGAATTTAAATCTCCAAATTCACTTGTTATTGACATTATATTTCTCACTGCTTGCAGCTGAGATTTGGTCCAAATAATTTTCTTCATGGTAATGACTGGTAATATAGAAATACTAGTACAAGTGTCAATAACATATTTTATTTTGTTAACTCCTTCATGTGCAATAACTTTCAAAAGTAACAGATCTGTTAATTAATGCAGTCAAGCCAATTAATTGGTGGTTGGAAACTGTTTAACATTTGAAGGTTATTTCGACCAGGGGTCGGAAACCTTTTGCTCGTTATGTGCCGACTTAGGGTTTTAAAATCATTCAATGTGCCAGCAGCATATGTATTTTTATACAAGTCAAGTTCTACCTGTTCTACAATATATATATATCTACAATATATTATATATATTATACAAGTCAAGTTCTACCTGTTCTACAATATATTTTATATAGTAATATATAGTATATATACTTTAGTATATATTAAAATTGAAACAGCTAAATATCTTGTTTGTGTTGTAGTAATTGTTGGTTCGGACTTTGTGATATCATTTGCAGCTGTGTGCCATTGGAAATTGCTTGCCGACACCTGATATAAAATATATTTCAAAAATTGGGAGAACATCGACTTGAACCCTCTAGCTTGAGTGGCTTTTGGGCCATTAGTGCATGAAAATTAGTATAAAAACTACATTATACATTTTTTTAAATAAAAATAGATATCAATTCAAATTGAGATGGTGTATTTACCATATAAAGTTGGGATTGGCAACCTTTTGCTAACCATATGCCGACATAGGGTTTTAAATCATTCACTGTCCCAACAGCATACATATTTTTATACAAGTCAAGGTCAATATACTAATTCTACAATATATTTTATATATTAATATATAGTATATATACTTTAGTATATATTAAAATTGAGACAGCTAAATATCTTTGAGTTGTAGTAGTTATTGGTTCAGACTTTGTGACATCATTTGCAGTTGCGTGCCATTGGAAATTGCTTGGCATTGCCACATGTGGCACGCATGCTGTAGGTAGCCGACTCCTGATTTAGATTATTTATATTGTTCAGACGCTTGTCCTCATCTTTACTGTTGTAGGGATATAATTTTTATAAATAAATAAAAATAAAATATAAAATAATAATGAAAATTTTAAATAAAATAACAATAACAATAACATAAAAACTTTGTATAAAATAAATTAAATAAAAATCAAAAATAATAAAAAAATACTCCCAGCATGCAACAAAAACTGTTCCTGCTGAAAATACGGACATCCTGCCAAAAGACATTAAATTCAATCTCTTCACCTCAAACCTTGGTACAGGCAACATGTGTCTGGCTTCTCTTTGTGATATGGCTTGTAATACTATGGAGTAAATTCTCCCTTTTATCACATGCAGTAAAACAACTGTAGCGTAAAAATACACACTAAAGAAAATATAAATAAATTGTATGAAAATAACATAAAATTTACCATGCTTTTCCTATTATTTCTGCATGTTTTATTTTCAGTTAAGTATGCTTTTTATCTCTGTGAAGACAAGGCCAATTTCTGCTGCTATGATGTGAGTGAATCCCCACAACATTTTGGTGATTACCGATGTGCATAAGAAAAGCAACCTATTCACCCACACTGTCACATCCACAACATTTCAGCTGTTGTATGTTCTGGCCTTCTTCAGGTGATATTTGTTGTTATTTCAAACCAAACCCTTTATTTAGTCCATTGGTTGATTGATCCAAAAAGTGATTTGACCCAAAGAATTGTGAGTTCAATCTCTGTCCTCAGCAGAGGGAAAAAAACTTGGAGAGTTATCAAGTTATTAACTAAAAATGAGATCTCCAAAAGGCATGGTATGTGGAATTAGAACAATCTACACTTGTGGACTAAATAAAGGGTATGATTCAAATTTCCAAGAAATATCACTGGAAGAAGGCTGGAGCATACCATGGTTGAAATTTTGTGAATGTGATAGTAAGGATGAGGACAACTTTTTGAACAATGTAAATAGTTTAAATAGTGTAGTGGTTGTTGATCATTTCAGTGAACGAGCAGAGACAACTCATGCCTAATGAACAAACATCACACTATTATGAAACCACCACCAGCCTGTATGATGTCTTGTTGATAACTGTGGACCTTGGCCTCATGAGTTTTTTTGCTACACACAATTCCTACCATCAGCCTTAAACAATTAAAAATTATGTCAGTTCTTAAGAGTCTGATTAGTAATCAGACAAGCCTAGGTAAGTTGATGTGTCTTATCCTGTGCTGATGACAGGGACACCCTATTAGATCTTCTGCTCTTATATCCCATGAAAGAAAAAGAATGCTAAACTGTCTTGCTGAATATCTATCTACCTCTTGCATTGAATGTTGAAGTGATTTGAGCCAGCATCACTAGTTTAACAATTCTACCTTGATAAATCTGGTTGATATCATTAAGAACCCGTGGTTGGTAGCCTCTATGCTGTCCACAATGGTTAGTAATGTCTTCTATCAGGTATTCCCAGGACACATGTGACAGCATTGATTGAAATGGAACAAAATGGAAATGTAATGTCCTATTCCTCTGGCATCCATTATTATGCACTGTTTGAATTTGAACAATTCATGTCGGCTTGTTATAAGAAACCTAGCCAGTATTCATACTGACTTTGCAGATGTCAGATACAACCGGGCATTTTCATGATACAAAGGTATCACCTACCATTATCTCTGAAAGGCTGAAGTGTGGTGAAACTTTGGCCTTGTAAAAATAACCAACTCATTCACAAAGAAAAAAGGAGAGGAGGAGGAGGAGAAGATCAGAGATAAAGCATTGGTATTTTACAGGAATTGGTTCTTTATTTTTTATTTCAGTTTCTTCTTCTGAAGACATTTTTCACACAGCATGAAATAGGTTAGACACAAATAGATTTCTTAATGACTTCAACTTGGATTGTACATCTGGTTGCTACTTAAACTATCACATGGACTCTTACTGATTGCTTACTCAATACTTTTTCTTTTATTTATACCTGATGTCTGGACATCATAGTTGATACAAAATGTGCATAACTATTTAACAGAAAAATGTTCAGTTCCATTCTGAGGTGTGTTACTTGAAGAGTATAAAATCTCTCATAACTGTACATGTTTTCAACCTGAAACTTTGTAGATTAATAATTTGAAATATGTTTTAAATGTTGTGTAATTTTTATCTTTCTCTATAAATTATAGATTAATTAAATTTCATTTTAATTTGGTGTCCCCTCAGCAGAGATATTATATCTTATTAATAATTGTTCCGACGAAAACAGTTTTCATATGACAGGGAAAAGACTAGACACAGGAAGATTTCATAATGACTTCACCTTGCACTGTTACATCCGGCTGCTACTTGTATTATCACACAGACTGACTTCATATGTTGTCCTTTTATTTATACTTCATGTGTGGACATCATAGCAGACACAAAATACTTGTAAATATTTAACTAAAAGATGCTCAGCTCTATTCTAAAATGTGTTACGTGAAGATTATAAAATTTATAATAACTTAATAACTACACATGCTTAAAAGCTGAAACACTGCAGATTAATAATTTGATGTTTTAAATGCTGTGTAATTTTTATCGTTCTCCATAAATTATAAGCTAATTAAATTTTATTTTAAGTTGGTATTTACTCAGTAGGAACATTATTACTGTAATTCCCCATGTATAATAGGCATTTTTTTCTAAAAAATAATAAGAAAAATTAGGGGTGTGTATTATGCACAACTACAAAAAAATCTTTAAAAATTGCCATTACTTAGGTCCATTTCAGTTGTGTAATGACTAACCACCACAAACATATGACAATTTGACACTAGCATTTGGCAATTGCAACCCCAAAAGGATGTCAGATACAATCATATGTACCTAACAATACTTACAAATGTAAAATAATAAGTATTATCATAAAACTAAATTAGAATATTATTTTATTTTTAAAACCATTTTTTTAATAAGAGTAGGAAATGCTGGCCATAATGAAATTGGAGAGGCACAATTTATAGGGTTTTATTATCAAACAAGGGGTGTGTATTATGTGTGAGTAGAAGCATTTTACCCACACTTTCAGCACAATTTTAGGAATGCGTATTATCGATGAAGGCATGTTATATATGGGCAATTACAGAATTAATTTTTATTAAAAAGACATTATTATTTTGTCTGAATCTGATTAATAATAAAATATGTTTTAATAATGTGCCCACTATAATTTGAATTTGTTTAATTTGTTTGTTTTACAAAATTTTAATTTATATATAGATTTTGAATTTTTTTTTCACAAACACTGCAATCTTTACATGTTGCTAACCTAATACTTTTGACATTTCAGTCTAAAAACCATGTTTCTGTTATCGTAGTTTGGGTAACCTTTGTAATGACATTGAGCAGTCCCACATCCCGTTCACTCCCTATTTTTTACTACATTCACCTCTTGTACCTTTACTGACATGATTTATGGAAGTTGAATTTGATGTAGACACTCAAGATAAAAGTTTGACAAGACAGGCTATGTAGAAATAATTGAAAAACACAACACAAGAGATATTACATGTAAATTGCATTTAATGAATGTTTTGGTTTTTTAAGCACAAATTTTTATGTTATTCTGTCATTAATAATTTTTGATTTTAATTAGCATTCTCTGTTACATTTAAATTGGTTTACGCAATATGTTAACAGGCATTCAATGAAGGATACCTGCTGTTCAGAAATTCATTATAGGAACAATATCTGTAGATAAAAGAAATTTGATGATAAAACTGAAATTACAAATATGTACATACAAAAAAATAAAGCAAATTTAAATGCTTAAAACATTAATAAAACATAATGTGAAATGTATTACTGTATTTTTTAAAAATTGTCCTGTATCTTATACAGAGTATCGAAAAAAGATCTGAGGTTTAATAAAAGCGACATAGATTAAAGAACGATAAATGTGTTTTTATTTTCAAAATGTCCATATAATGCCATTTTGTTTCATTTCATTTTAAAAATTAAATCAGTGTGTTTCTGTGCAGAATGTCATGGAGACTGTTTAACTGAATCTCTTACCACTGCCACATTTTCCGAAGTTCTGGCAGTCCAAGGTCGGCTGGTTGATTTTTGCTTCAATGGCGATCCACTAGCTCTGAAGTTGGTAACTGATGTAATGAATATGCATATGCATACACCTGGGTTCCCCATCACAGTAATATGATTGGCTGGTGTCAGCCATAAATACAGACTGATGTGGAGGTACAGGGAGGACGCCTATTGTCTTCGCCTATTGCCTACGCCTATTGCTTACCACTATGATGAGGACCAGTCCATTATGGTTACCTGCTAGATTGTCCTACTCAGTTACAGTAGTCCAAAACCACCTTGCTACTTTGAACAAATATATCCCTTTCTGGGACATATCAGTAACCTATAACAAAATCGTGTTACAAGTAGGTACAGGATCCTGTCTACCAAGCCTGAAGTGCATAAAGAATGTTGCAATTATCAATTTGTTGTTCTTAATAAACGTTTCCACAAGGAAAGTGTCATGTTTGCCAATCCAATTCATGATGGTAACTGAAAAGAAAATGAAAGGTCCATGTTTGCCATATACTTCTTAAGAAAGTGTATGTGATGTAGTAATTCCTCCTCTGTAATGAGTGATGACTGACATATAGTCGTTACTTGACTCAGGGCAAATCCATTTTGTCTATGTCCCTACAAAGAAGTTTATAGTAAAAAAACTGAGAACAAAATGCTTGAACTGAACTATTTTTAAACAAAAGCATAATTTGTTATTTTTTGAGGTGTTAGATTAAAAAGAATTCATAGCTGCTTTTGTTTGTACTTTTTTATTGTAGAAGCTTTGCGACCTACAAATTCATTGTATTTAGTTTGAACTGAAATAAAATAATGTGATTACACTGTAAGATAGTTTTCTTAATTGAAAATGTAATAGACAAATAGCCATTGTGAATGTTTTCTGGTTGTCATATTTGACAGCTTTGAGACTTAAGGCAACAGAAATGTGGTTCTATAAAACGATGCTGAGAATATCATGGACAGAACAGGTTACTAATAGGGAGGTTTTAAGGAAAATGGGAACAAAGTGGTACGAAAGCCTTAAGAAACAGGAAAATTTTGTTAGAAACAAAGAAAATACTGAACTGTTACGTAATATCAGTCCTCCTATATGGCAGTGAATGCTGGACAATCTGCTCACAGATGAAGAAGAGACTTGAAGCAACAGAAAGAAAGAAAAGAATACTGAATTGTTACATAATATCAGTCCTCATATATGGCAGTGAATGCTGGACAATCTGCTCACAGATGAAGAAGAGACTTGAAGCAACAGAAACAAAGAAAATAATACTGAACTGTTATGTAATATCAGTCCTCCTATATGGCAGTGAATGCTGGACAATCTCCTCAAAGATGAAGACGAGACTTGAAGCAACAGAAACAAAGAAAAGAGTATTGAACTGTTATGTAATATCAGTCCTCCTATATGGCAGTGAATGCTGGACAATCTCCTTACAGATGAAGAAGAGACTTGCAACAATAGAAACAAAAAAAAGTGTACTGAACTGTTACATATTTTCAGTCCTCCTATATGGCAGTGAATGCTAGACAATCTCCTCACAGATGAAGACGAGACTTGAAGCAACAGAAAGAAAGAAAAGTGTACTGAACTGTTACGTAATATAAGTCCTCCTATATGGCATTGAATGCTAGACAATTTCCTCACAGATGAAGAGGAGACTTGAGGTTACAGAAATATGGTTCTACAGAAGGATGCTGAGAATACCATGGACTGAGTATGTGAGCAATGAGGATCTTTTAAATAAAATGGAAACAAAAAGGGCACATGCTTAGAATCAGAAAAAGGCCATTGAAATTTCTAGGACACATAATGAAGAAAGAAAGCTTGAAGAATTTGACACTTACAGGCCATGTTGAAATCAAAAGGGATAAAGGGAGACAGTGATTAACTTAATCAGATTGTGTAAATAGACGGCAGAACAGGGAATTGGAAGGATATTAAATAGACAACCCTTACTAAGTGTGACAAAGGATAGGAAGTTATGGAGATTGCCCACATCCTGAAGAGACACGGTGTTGCAGGATTGCTAATATGTTTGAGTAAATATTCAGTCCCCATTATGCTGTGGGAATCAACACTTTTGATAGTAAATATTTATGGGCACATGGAAAATTTATCCCATAAATAATATTGGCGGACTCGATGTGAGTCTAAGTAAAAATGAGTAACACAAAATAATATAAAACAAACAACAACTAACATTATGTATTGACAAAAGTAATTACAATTACAATAAAAGAAGACATTTAATGACATAGAAAACATTTAAAACAGAGAATATGCATTATTGTGTCTGTGAAATTTGTGTAGGCCTATGTGGTGTAGGAAAACTCCTTTGGGTGGATAGTGATGCCACCCTTCCTGTGCATGCATGAAAATTTAAAAGTTAAGCAACATTGACCCTGGTCAGTACCTAGATGGGTAACCACTTGGCATTACCAGGTGCTGTAAGCTTGGATGTGTGGATGGTGTAATAGATAATGGATTGGAATTGTTAATCAGAGAGTTCCAATTTATTAGTGTGATGGTGGTTAGGTCTTGTTATTTCATAAAAAGAAAACGCAAGAATTCATGTCACTATAGAAAATGTAGAACAACAAAACTGAAATACCAGAATGCACAACAATGCATGAATAAAAATTGGCTGCATTGAAAATCAAATATCAAAACTGAGCTGCATTGGAGCAAGAAAACCCATGATACATGTTGCAGGATTGCTTGTATGATTTGGGTAAATACTTAGTCATCATAATGATGTTGTGGCAATTCTTACCCTGGAGAGTAAACATTTCAGGGCTCCTGAAAGATTTATAACACAAATAATATTGGCGGACTTGATTTGAGTCTAAGTAAAAATGAGTAGCACAAAACAATCTAAAATAAACAACAATTAATTGCATGTATTAACAAAAGGAATTAAAATTACAATAAAAGAAGACATTTAAAAACTAGTTATACAGAAAACATTTAAACTAGAGAATGTGTGTTTTTGTGTGTGTCAAATTTGAATAGTGATAGACACGTGTTTGCACAAGTTCATAAGTCAAGAGAGGGAAATAAAAATGTATGCAAGCCTAATGGTCACATTCCAACTGTACATAGACTACATCTTAATGTCAGAGTTGAAAAGCTTTGAAAAAGACTCGGAAGATAAATGCTCGCCTTTATATAAAGCTTAAAGAATGCCTCCTAGACGTTTTTTAAGCAATATCAAGTTGGATAACACACAATAGCACATACAAGTTTACTCTGATTGTTCAACTTATTGTTTTTCATTTGTAGACTTGAGATTTTATTATTTGAAATCTCACAATTTAGTTGTAGCAAGCCAGAACTACAGTTTGTAATGGTCACTAGTTGTTGTTGGTCACTAGTTTGTCATGGAAGGAGTTAAGCATTTTGTTAAGACTTTTGAATAAATGAATTCTCCATATCCAAAAGAAATGAATTTAAGTTTATTTAAAGAATTTTAGCTTAATTATTTAATGAAATTTTATTGATATCCAAAAATAAATATTAATAAGAATACAATTATATTGGGTTGGAACAAAAAATTTTGCATTTTTCAGTAGGCAACTTCATTTCATATATGACTGAAATTTCAGGAGTGTTTAACCATCATACCTGCAAAAAACAACGTCAAAATGACAGTTATTCCCTTGACACTGCTATTACTGTATACACCTTTGACTGTCTATGTTTCTGAGATGAGGTATTATGTACATTATTCAGACTATTGTCCTCATCTTTGTCGCCATATTTATTACAACGTTTCGGCCATTGTACACTCCGGCCTTCTTCAGGTGAAATAAAAGGTTCAGTTCGACATTCCAACCACCTGAAGAAGGCTGGAGCGTACAACGACTGAAACGTTGTAATATATATGGCAACAAAGATGAGGACAATAGTCCGAATAATATAAATAATGTAAGTGATGTTCACCTTGGACATGACCCGGGAGCCACTCCAGGTTACAGAGTAAGAGGCACAGTTTATGTGGATATGTGGAGAAGGTAATGATTAATTCTAGACAGGTTAAGATTGCAGTGATTGAGAAAACACCCACTTGGGAGTCAGTTCTAAAGAAGAATTTGCAGGAAGAAACTGCTCAAGTGGAACTTACATCTCACAAATGAAATGAGGGTGGTTCCCTACATGCTGTGTAGCATGGCGGGTCTTAGTCATTAGGAGTGGTGGAACTAAAGAGTGTAGTTTGTCTGAACACTTTCTATGGCAATTGCGATAGAACAGCAAGAGGCTTGTGATATTTCGTCTGTGAGAAAAATGTTGTAGGGTGGGAAATAATTCATCACCCACATGGACGCAGAGACACTTTTGTACTCTATCAAGACAGGAAAGTAAAAACTGGGCATCTTCTGTCCATATATGGCAGCAGTACTCCATTTTAGGTCTGATTTGGCTCTTGTAAAGATGAGGATACCAGGGGAGTCAAGTACTTACTGGAGCGGTACAGGAAACCAACCATTTTCCCATCATCCTTAGTGATGGATCATATGTATGTGTTCCATTTGAGGTCTGGGTTCAGTTGAAGTCCCAATATTTCTGTTAGATGAAAAAGATAAACGATATATATTTAGCTTATAAGAACATCAATAATGTTAATGGTGATGATGATGATGATTGTAAGTACTTCCAGTCCTACAAGGGAAGGCTAGGAGCAAACAGATCAAATAGCAGTTTGAATAATGATTTTATAAAGTGAGTTATCACACTTTCACTGTAATCAAAACAAACTTTGATTTGTAATTATTTATTTTGTAATTTGGAAAAATTAGGAATAGATTAATAAAGAAAATAAATTACCTTAGGAAGTGGGGGTGATGTTTATAACAGCATCAATGATGTTGATTATAATGATGATTGTAAGCACTTCCAGTCCCCCTAGGAAATATTGGAATCAAGTGGCAGTTTGAATAAAACGGTTTGTTGAGTTTACCACATCTCATGTCATCTTTGTGTTGCTTCAGCTTTTCAGTGGCCAGTCTCATATATTTTCTCTTTACACTGTAAATCTGCTGGAACATTTTTAAATTTAAAAACATTAATGAAAAATATACTTGACAAACTTATTCCTTAAACTCTTGCAGTGTTCTTGTAAAAGTAAAACCTGTATAAAGTTATATACAGCTAAATACTGGCATAGGCAAATATATTTCAAGTTTCTTGAAAGCATAGATTTTTAGTGTTTTTTATTAGCATAAGTAAATCCATTCTAAAGTAGCAGATTAATTAATGGATTGGTGGGTAGTTGTGACAGAAATGTCAATGAACTCTAGCAATTTATAGCAAGCATTAGGCTCATGATAAGTAGATAGATATGAGCAAACTTATTAATAATTAATATATAAATGCTAAATGTATATAGAAAAAATGGGCAAGATTAATGGTGTTCTAAGAGGTTATTTTAGTTCATAAGTTACCATATATTTTCAAGTATAAGGCAACCTTTAATCCAAAAATAAAAATTTGGGGGTTGCCTTATGCTACAATTCTAAAAAAGAAACCTTAAATTTTGAGTGATGTTTGTCAGTAGGCTAACCTCAGCCTTAGTGCAATAACCAATAATGTAAATAAAAAGATTCACATCATCAAATAAACTGATAATAAAAGTAATAAAACCATTTCTACTTTATATATTACAGGCATAACTTCATAATAAATTTCCTATTCGAAGAATAATTCCATATCAATGAAATCAACTTGTATCCATGCAAACTCAGCAGAGAAAATGTAAACATCAAGCTACAATTGCACTCACAGCAACCTTTATCATACATTATTGCACTGTTATTAGTGGTATTTTGTGACTGTCAATGAAGTATAAGTAAATGGCCATAAGTAAATAACTGTTTAGATATAGGTAAAGAAGAGGAAGAAGACTAATCAGTATTCACAAGAGATCATGTGATGAAACATGAACAAAACAAAGGTTTTCCTTTTAGGAGATGTGTGTAGGAAAAACATGACATAGAATCAGTTTTGGTATTTTATTTATTTTGAATTTCTGAGGATACAGTAGCAACATTTCCAATAACATCATCTTTATATAATCAATAAGCAGTCATATTATGCTACAGGTATAGGATAAATTCATGAAAATTTGCTATTATTTTTTTACCTCATCTTACCTAAACGTTGTCTTATACTTGGAAATATGTGGTAATATTTCTGGATCACATAATGAGGAAAGACAGCTTGGAGAACTTAATATTCACAGGATATATCAAAAGCAAAGAAAGCAACAGAAAGAACCACATAAACTACTTTACAAAATAGAACCTCAAACAGTGTAACCTCCAGGCTTGCTGCACATTGCTGAACTTATAATCAGTTATCTTATCCTCTATTGGTAAGTTATGGATTCAAGTGTTTCTTGCCTGTATATTGTAAAGATGACATCACTGTGTGAAGTGGAAAAAGAAAACAAGCTTGAAACAAATGACCTTCATCAAGTATTTTGGTTTCCGATGTGCAGTAAGTGGCTAAATAAAGACCAGTCAAACTACATTTAGTGGTCACTTTTGAAGTCATTGATAAGTTGGCTAATGTCTGCAGTTTTTCAACTACATGCTCTAAGACACAGTGTCTTTGTTTGTTGTTTGTCTGGAGATTATTATCAAGTACGATTCTAGGCAGTAGTTTCTAGTAATGACTGACTGCTCATTTTCATGTTTTCCCATCTGTAAGGATGCCTAACTAATCCCTGCTGCAGATGCCTACTCAGTCATATTTGTGTGTCTTTAAAACCCACAGAGCCAACCTGTGGTTTATACTGCAACTATGCTGAATAGACCTTAGTTACAGTTTTGGGGAGAGCAAACATAATCTGGTGTGATCTATAGATGAACAAGGCCAGTATGTTTGAACACTCGGTCATGATGACTTGTGACTTCATGCTAGCACAATCATCAACAGGTTCTGAAAAGTTTTTGTCTACCCAATTTTACTTGCAAATCTTGGGTCAGCTCATGTGTTTACAGTGACTTCCCAACAGTGCGATATAATATTATCAAGAAGTCACCTCTCAGGCAAACCAATGGTAAGATTTGAACTCAGTTTTCATGGTTGATGGTTGGAATGCTAATATTCTAATTACTCAGTCACTATATATATATATATATATATATATATAAAATGGCTTGCTGCTTGAATCTGAGTATACCTATCAACAGTTTATAGGTGCATCTCCCAAAATCGATATGACCAGAACCTGGCAGCTGATCTCTGCTCTGGCATAATGTGGTGGCTGCTCGTATCTGAGTATGCCTGTCAACATAAGATGGCAAGCCAATCCCTGCTGCAGGCGCCTGCTCAGTCATATTTGTGTCTCTTTAAACCCACAGAGCCAACTGGTGGTTTATAATGCAACTATCCTGAGCAGACCTTAGTTACAGTTTCTGCGAGAGCATTCATAATCTGGTGTGATCTATAGTTGAACAAGGTCAGTATGCTTGAACACTCGGTCATGATGACTTGTGACCGCATGCTAGAATAACCATCTGAACAGTTCTGACTAGCCAGTTTCACTCACAAAGCTTGAATCAACCCATGTCTGTGTTTACAGACACCCCCCCTGCCAAATGTGCCACATGCTAAGATTGTCTCCCTAGAATGTTATCAAGAAAATCACATTTGAACTCTAGCTACTCAGCCACTTTACTATATATATATATATATATATATATATATATATATATATATGCAGTGTCTATCATAAAAATGTATACAAACTTCAGGAAAGGAAAACTTGTATATTTATTGTAATACTAAATTTATTCAGACATCATGAGATTAATACAAGTTACCTTTGGACTCAACAATCATAAGAGATGCTCAAAATGTTGGCCTTTAGCTTCCAGACATTTATTAGCACAGCAAACAACTGCTTGGGTAATATTGGAGAAAGTGTCAAGTGGAATTGCTGCACATGCATTTTCAATTTCTTGTCTAAGGGCTGCCAGTGTAGTCAGTTTTTTGCAGTACACAACATCCTTTAGGGTCCCCCCACCCACAGGTAAAAGTCTGCAGGTGTTAAATCAGGAAAATATTGTACTACAGTAAACAGTGCTAGTGCAATTTATTAAAACTATGAAGGACAAATTTTTCCTTTTTTAAAATGTGTATATATGATGGCTGCTTGTATCTGAGTATTGTCTGTCTACATAGGGTGTTTAGCCATCCTCTGTTGCAGGTACCTGCTCAGGGACATTTGTGTTTCTTCAACACTCACAGAGCCAACCTGCATACTGCAACTATACTGAACAGACCTTTGTTACAGTTCCTGGAAGAGCATTCATAATCTGGTGTGATTGGTAGTTGAACTAGGCCAGTATGTTTGAACACTCGGTCATGATAACTGGTGACGTCATACTAGCAAAACTATCAATGACTTCTAAATAGTTCTGTCTGACCAATTTCACTCACAAGGCTTGGGTCAACCCATGGCATTGTTTTCAGGCACTTCCCAATAGTACCACATGTTGGGATCATCTTCTCAAGCCCATATTATCAGGAAGTCACTTCTTTAACAAATTGACCATAGTGAGATTCAGTCCCAAATCTCAAGATTGGAATGCTAACATTCTAATTATTTAGCCATATATCCATTACATGATGGTTTCTAAATGCTAGTTTTCCATACATATCTACTCATTAGATCTTGTAGAATATCTTTCTAGAAACAAGATGGTATTTGGCTTTCTACATTTTATTTTTTCTATGTGCCATATCCCTTCAGGATATTGTCGATCACGGCTCTCCACAATTTCCTGTCCTTTATAACTCTTAATAAATATTGTCTTTGCATTATCTTTTCTCACCCTTGATACCCCATCCATTTACTCTAGCTTGCTAAGTAGATTATGTGTTGTTTTCCTTTGTCCCTCTGGCCTTCAATCTGTCCTTTGATAACAAATTTTCCAAGCCTTCTTTCTTCAAGACCTTAGAAGTTTTAGAATTTTATAAATATTTTTATATTACAAATAACATATTTTAACTGGAAAATAATAACATTCATCACCATTTTATAATGAGTAAGTGATACTCATATCATCATAAAATGGCAGCATATTTAAGTAATTTTCAAATTCCATTGGTCATATTTTCTGAAGGAGTAATTTAAAACTTTTTATGGAAATGATTATCTCTTTTTGCATCTAAGAAAGAAATATGCTTTTTAATTCATTAAAAATAAAAATATCCACAGAAAACTAACATGTTGGTGTCACTATTTGTAGGAGATTCCATTGTTCAAGTTTTTATATTAATAATCTGAATGTCTGAATTTGAAGCAATCATAAAATAAAAATAAAGAGGACCTGGTTATGCCTGTTAAATAATTCATTTGTATATACAAACATATGTACATGAATTCAAAAAGGAGTAAAAAAATATTCAAAATAGTCTTTAGTTAAGTTAAAGTCTTTGTGTAGTTGGTACACATAAACTGCTGTGGTTTAGACAAGATTTTTAGTCACTTCTCTGTAAAAAGCTGTGGTTGAGAAAAAGCTTTTAAATATTTAATCTACAGTAAAAAAAATCTGTGGTTGATAAAAGGCTTTTATCATTAGCAAAAATTCACTGACCGTCATTGCTGTTATTGTTGGAGATGGTTCGTTTGAAATTGCCGACTGACCATCCATGTTGTTGGAACTGATCTGTTTGAAGTCACTGACATGTTTCTTTCAGTAGAAAGAAGAGAGACAGTCACATATCTGCTCTCTTGTGTTCAGTTTCGAGAAAGCAGTTTCTCTGATCTTTAAAAGTCAAAATCTGTGGGTTTTTATAAGAAAAGTACTTGAGAAGAATAGTGTTTTATTTTGCTCTGATTGGTCAAATATTTCATGTAGTAATGTTAATTTCTAACCAATAGGTACTTTGATTTAAATGGTGTGTCTTTAATTGTGGAATCTTTTTCACATGGTTGTAATATTGTTTGTTATTGGGTAGAAAAGAAAGTTTGGTCATGTTTTAATATGGTATGTATGTGGGTAGGTAATTTTGTTGCATAGCAAAGAAAATGGTGGCTTACCTTGTCAAACCAAGCGACAGCGCATTGCATGTATCCTACGATGGAAAATGTGGTGAAAAAGAAAATTACTTACCAAAGAAAGGGCACATATTCCACATGATATACTGAAGATGGAACATTTAAATTAAAAACAAGTCCGTTGCAGGAGTCTCTATAAAAGTATTTTGATATGCAAAAATTGGGCGTCCTCTCCCAGTTGTCGATGAATGAAAAAAATGCTTGGCCAATAAAAGCAGTTGTTATTCTTGAATCGGGAAGAAAAATTTGTGTATTTTGGCTACTGTGTTCATCGGAGAGTGAGTTATTTTTCTGACTGTGTATGTGCATTGTGATTTGTGAGATAGTACCTGCGAACCGAGTTTTCGGCATTTCTTTCTGTCCCTGATATTCAAGTCTGAACTTACAGTGATTTTTTTCTCTGCATTGTGGAAGTAATCTGCAACAAATATTTCATTTGCTTTCAGAACACTTACATGTTGGAAATAGAATTTATTTCCTACAGTACTGTCAAAAGATGATGGTTACATTTAAGCAATAATTTTATCTGTAGTTGAAGGCATCCAACTGCATTCAGATTTCAGCATTAGATATCCCATGGAGCTAAACAAAACCAACCAAACATCACTGAAAACACCAATATCACAGTATCTCCAATTTTATGCAAATGAAATTTCAATCATAATGTACTTTCAATTGTAAAACACTTTTTGTAGGATTCAAAAATTTGAATTTCTGCTTTTGTTTATCTACTTTATTCTTAAAAAAAGTACAATTACATTTTATTCCATTATATATCCACCATTATTTGCAGTGGGTTTTTGCCACTTATCAGGGAGCTATTTAATACTTTTTAAGTAAAATTTCACAGGTTTTGATGTGAAAAAGTTTTCAATTAACTTTTTAATCTGGTTTTCATTAGAGAAAGTTTTTCCCTATCAAAGAATTTTGAAGTAGTTAAAAAGGTCATAAGTGGTTGGTGCAAGGTCAGGTGAATATGGCAGGTTGGGTAGAACAGACCAAGCGAGTTTCAAAATTTTTTTCTCTGTTATTCTTGCTTTATACAGCATTGTCATAGAGAAGAAACATTTTTCCTATTGACAAGAGTTTAGATTTATTTTGTTTTACAGCATATCAACCTCAATAGGTTATTTAATGCCGACAAGATTTTTAGAATAAATTTATTTGTTTAGTGGCACATCAACTCCTTATGGGTCATTTAATGCTGAAATTTAATTTTCTTATGAGAATTAGTAATTTCTTTTACAAAAATGTATTGCTGGTATTTTTTACTATAAAAATCTATTTTTATACTTTCATAGTGTTTTGACTCCAGTTTGGGAGTTCACTATTTGCTGATAGCTTGGACCCTAACAGGTGCTATCACCCCAGGTCAGGGTTGACCTGGGAATAACAGCAATTAAGAGGTGGTTTGATGCTCCTCAAAACCTCCAAGTCAGAGGCCTTGTTGTTGGATGTAGTTTATCATCATACCCAGGACTTCCTATTGACAAGCACTGGGTGCTCTTCATTCAAACTTTTATGGATATGTTGCAACTGCTGGACATTTAAATATGCATTTAGTATCTCATTGCATTTTAAGAACTCTAAATGAATAGCACTCTGACGATTCTATCACACACACAATATTACCTGACTTCTATAGAGCTCAGCATTTAATGTCGGTTGTCCTTGCCAGTTCACTGCATTTTGCATTGAACATTGTCATATGTAACCTGCTTTTTATCACCTGTTATGATATATTTAAGGAACAGTTAGAATGATACATTCACCATAAAAATTAATTTGCAAAAATGGAAACTACTTATGACTTGGCCTAATAATATGTAACACATCTGAGATTGTTGCCAGAAGAGACAGTGGGAATGATCTGTAAGATGACCTCCTAATGACTAGATGCAGATATACACCTCACAGAATATCAGTGGCTGTCCCCAACATATAAACAGATGATCGACCCAGCTGTATGGAATGTGACAAACCAAAAATGACAGGTAGATATATAAATACAAGCACCAACCTGAGAGAGAACAGGACCTCTTGCAACTTTGCCAGAATGTAGAATCCATGTTTGGAGAAAACGTCAAAGTCATGCAGCACTGACAGTGATAGACAAAGTCCAAGGTTGAATAAACAGAATATTACCCATGAGATTTCCTCTGTACAACAATAACATTACATACAAAATTTATTTGTTTTTTTAAGTCATTTCACCTCAAGTAAGGTAATAATGCCACTAAGACACAAGGGGGCTACTGAGAGTGGAAGAGAATGGGAAGACTTTAGTGAGAAGAAAGAACAATAAAAGAACATGGTTCAGAAAGACACACAATGACAATTGACATTTCATTTAAATTTTAGATGATTGTAGGTGGCAGGGAAGCAAGAAATTGAAAGAGAGTTCAACAGGTGAGAAGTGAGAGAGAAGAAACTATTAGAATAGAACTTACGGTTACATTTAGTTAGTTCAACAGTAAAATGATAAGACCTAGTTACTAATGTAGTTGTACACTTAAATTCATGTTGTTGAGGTACCAAGGTGAAGAGCTCATTAGAACAACTACCATGAAAATATTTATAGAAAAGGCAGAGGGAAGCTAGTTCATGGCAGTGGGGAAGTGACTGAAGTCGAGATGCCAGGTCAGGGCTGATAACATTACAGACCCTTCTTTGTATTTTGTCAAGAATCTTGAGATATATAGCTAGAGCACAAGACCTAATATAGCAGCAATACTTAATGCATGGAAGAATTGTAGATTTATAAATAAGCAAGATGGATTCTGATGAGAAACATTGTCTGGCATGATGCAGTGAACCAACTTTCCTTGCAGCAGACCTAGCAGTTGATTTAATATAATTATTCCACTTCATGTCATTAGAAAATGTGAGATGAAGAAGGCACAAGTTGCTCTCCTGGAGATTAGCATCAACCATGTTGATAAAAGGCTAAAATGGTTCTCTACAATGAGTAAAGGATAGCAGTTTTGGTTTTTGGAAGCATCAAAATTTATAGGCTATTTCTTGTCCCAGTTAACAACTGATTAGCAGTCATTTTAGAGAGCAGATGCCAGTTTTACTTTATTGAGCCTATCAGACATACTATTAAGACAGGAGTAAATAGTTATGTCAACAGCATAAATACCTCATTGGGAACTGATCACATCAGGAAGGTCGTTAATCTGAAAAGTGACATAAAATCATAGAAAGCCAGTTAAAATATTTTAAATAACTACATAACGAGGCAATGAACATATATAAAAAATGCTTAAAGCCTTTACATCAACCTAATATAAGACTGAAGTTCCAAAACAGTTATTTATTAACACTGGATGTGCATGTGGTGCAATAGTTACTGGCTCAGAATGAGAAATTTGCAAACAGAGTTTGTGCAAATACCCTTGGGAAAGGTACATATCCATCTCTTTTCTACCAGTTAAGGGTTAAATTGTAGAGTAGTCTAGGCTCTCTAGCCTTGGTTGGCAACTCTGAATTCAAAACTAGTTGAGCATGTGGCTAGCAATTCCATTCTGTTAAAAAAACTATTTGCTACAGATACCACAGCCACAATACATAGTATGCTGAGAGCAGTGACTGTATACTCCTCAGTGATGTCTACAAAATGAGATCTGTGGCTCCATGCTCCTCAGAGAAGTCTATGGGACTTGAATGTAGCCACATACTCCTCAGTGAATTTGTGGGGCTTAGGGAATTTTTGTCTTTGGCTTGAGTGTATGCACTTAAGTTTCTCCCCACAGTAAACCCAAATTTGTGTTACATCATGTCTCAGTGGGGAAATGAGGTAAATATCAGGAAGTCTATGGGACTTGGGAGCTGTGGCCCCATATGCCTCAATAAAGTCTACAGGACTTGAGAGTTGTGGCCCTATGTGCCTCAAAAAAGTCTATGGGAGTTGAGAGCTGTGATCTGTTACTCCTCAGAGAGTCTATGGATCTTGAGAGCTCTGGCACCTTACTCCTCAGTCTATAGGACTTGAGAGCTGTACTCCCATACTCCTCAATGAGGTCTACAGGACTTGAGAACTGTGTCCCCATGCTCCTCAGGGAGTATATGGGACTTGAAAGCTGTGTTCACATGACCTTCATGGAGTCAATGGGATTTGAGAGTGAGAGAGATTTATGAATATATAATGCCTCCCTTCACCTGAATATATACTTGCCATATTTATAAATAGGAGCAGTCCATTGTCATGGTGGTAGGGAAGAGCAGGAAGTATGCTGAGTCCTACTTTAGTATTTTTGTAATTATTTTTAAAAAATAGTGCTCGATACGAAAGTAGAGCATAAATATAATTATTTATTTAAAAATATGATTCCAACACGCTACATAAGAGGTCTCATGTTTCAAAACAAGAGCCGAAAACTTCAAAATAATATTTGAATTAACTTGAGTTAAAGTAGGCTCTGTTCCATCTTCAAGCGAAATTTTTTGGGAATCCCAAAAAATTTCGCTTAAAACATTGAAACATGAGACCTCTTATGTAGCGTGTTGGAATCATATTTTTAAATAAATAATTATATATATATATATATATATATATATATATATATATATATATATATAGGTGAGACTTCCAGAAATTTAAATAAAAGAATATATGAACACAAAACGTAACTTTTGTAAAACAATACTTACTGTATTAATTGTTCATAGTGATGAATTGGATCATCATTTTGACTTAAAGAATCCAGTTTTAAATTAAGAAAAGTGTTGTAATGTATTTATTCAAAATAGCTGAGGAAACAAAGAAAATGTTTCTTAAATACTCGTACATAGAATGGAAAAACTTGAGTAAATCTAATACCACTCAAATCCTTCTCTAATGTAGCTACTTGCCATATTTATATGTAAGAGCAGTCCATTGTCACAGTGGTAGGGAAGAGCAGGAAGTATGCTAAGTCCTACTCTACAACAAAATGTCTGAATACTTTGAAGTTTTAGCTTCTAAAATGAATCCTGAGTGTTATAACGAGCATATGGTTGCAAGGGAAAGAACAAACAAGGATGTTAAAACAATGTGTTTTAATCAAGTGTGAAGAATATATACATAATTATGTGAAAAGGTGGGAAAAATTGTTAATATGCAGCTCTTTAGTTGCTGCTCTTAATATTTGGTCCTTTAGTTGCCGCTGTTGATAAGCCGTTCTTTAGTTGCCACTGTTGATAAGCAGTTCTTTAGTTGCCACTGTTAATATGCAGTTCTTTAGTTGCCATTGTTAATATGCAGTTCTTTAGTTGCCATTGTTAATATGCAGTTCTTTAATTTTGTTTGTCTTAGGAAAGTAGCCCATCATTCTACAGGTCAAACTGCCATTGATGATCTCCAACTTAAAGGCTTGCTTTTGTTGCAACACATGTGACCATTGATTCCATCAGGGAAACCCACCACCATGGCCATTTTCAGTCAAGGAAGCCCTTTGCCTACACTGACCACCTTATGTGAACAGGTATTAAACTCACAACTGTTTGAATCAAGTTACTGGATTACTTCAGCCAATGCTTTTATCCATTGGGGACAGTGGATAAAACCAAAGGTGAAGAAAAACTTGGAGAGTTGAGTTACTGAAAGGGAAATAACTGAAGCTGAGATACCCAGAAAAGGCATGGCATGTGGAACTAGAACAATCTACCTCTGTAGATGAAATAAAGGGTTCATTTTGAAATTTCAACATATATCACCTAAAGAAGGTTGGAGCGTAAAACGCCTGAAACATTGTAATTATGATGATAAAGATGAGAGCAACAGTCCGAATAGTGTAAATAAGAAGTATACAAAACCTGAGATTTCTACCATGGACATTTATTCTATGTTTTTTTTTTTTATATAAACTGCAATGAAACAAAGTTCTCAGTGTCCCGTAGGTATGTCTCTTTTATTTTTTTTGGCGCAGAAGTGAGGATAAGTAAGGATGAGCATTGTTATAATTGTCAAGCTAAAGTCAGTCTTGTGCAGAATTGGAATGACCAAGGAAAAAGTTGATTTACTTCATAGGTTGAAGTTTTGAAAGACATGTGTGAATGCCATGCATTAGAAGTTGAAAAAAGAAAGTCAGTTGACAGTGGACTGGGAGTGGAAACGTAATTAATACATGATGCTACATCTTGAAGGAAAATGTTTGTCTTTTTAAAGACTTATACAGCACTGCCTAACAGTGTTTGATGAAACCAAGTAGGGTAATCATATTTCAAGTTTCTTAACTCTTAGCATCATGGGAAATTTTTTATTATTATTCATTATTATTATTTTATTTATTGATTTTATTTCATTTTTCCACAGGCACGTATTGTCACTCATCTTGTTCAAAAGGAAAAAGAGAGCAAGTTTTGTAAAAATCAGGCTGTCTGTAATTCTAATTCAGGGGAGATAATCCTGCATTCAAATTCTCTTAATGTTTCAAGTTAAATAAAATAAATTCAATGAGAAAATGCATATTTTTGGTGTGCTTACTTAAATCATTCTCTATTAACATATAGTTTCTTCTCTCACAGTTCTTGGCTGTGGAACTCCCTTCTGGCTTAATGCAACACTTATCAACGTTTTCTGTCTCCTGGAATACTGTTCTTTTACTGTCTCTTCCCCTCAATAATCATTTTCTCGGTTTCTTTCACTCTTATGTCATAATGGTGTTTATCACCTTGCTCTGAGTGAAATGATTTTAAATAAAGATTGTTGTTTATTCATATATCCTTTCTGTGCAGATCAAGTTTTCCTAACAGCTTAAGTTTTCATGCTGCATCTTATTGAAGGCTGTTGTGTGTAGTCCATGAAACACATGTATATATCTCTGCATTTCTATTGTTTATTCTGGCCATGAAAATTGCATTTCTTGTTCCACATGGTTCTATTCTGATTTCTGATTCAATTCTGCTATGAGCTCAATCCATTAGACTTCTAATCATAAGTTTTGCAATGTGACTCATGAAACTTATTGTTCAATGAAGTTTTCATTCATTGGGAATATGAAAACTGGTTTGCTTTGATCCTCCAGGATTTCACTGCTGTTGTATATTTTGTTTATCATTTCAGAAACTATATCAATGTGGCTACTGTTGTTGAAAACAGGGAGAGCAGAGCTTTCAAAATCTGTATCACCTGTTATTTTAAGACAGGGGTAGTATTCCTACAGAGGTTTGGAAATTATGATAAGTCTGTATATAACACTTTTTGATTTCATTTGCTAAATTATGCATATTTTGATGAATTAGATTATTTTTGAAATTTTTATAAGAGCAATTATCTTTAATCAAACTGCTTGTGATTATAACAACAAAGATGAGGACAACAGTTGGAGTAAAGCAGTATATAATGCTACTAGATTATTTTATTGTCAATTTTTCAGAAAAAAGTATTTTATACTTTTTCTTTTTGAGAAAAGGAAAAGTCTCATATCTCTCACAATAACACAGAGCTGATTATGTACAAAAGTAAAACATAAATATGAGGTTTTGACAGAATAATGTTGCTAATGTATATTATGCAACATTTCAAAAATTATTTAATTTGTTTAAATAATAAGTAATGTATTTAATTTGTAATTATTGTTATTTTTTTTCGGAGGGAAAAAAAATATTGATATACAATCAGTTGAAGGGTAATTCTTTCCAAGGGAGACTACTTTTTCGTTTACACCGGACAAGGTACACGTTGTAGCGGCTGCTAAGCTTTAGTGTGCAGTTGTGAGAGAAGGCCGGACAGACGTTTCCTTGTGCAGGAGACAGAGAAAAAAAATCTTCCAATTGCTGCAGGGAGATCAGTCCAAGATGGCAAACAAGAAAAAGCCGCAACAGAATAATACGGAAAACAAGAAACCAGCTAAAAATGCCGGAGTCGGAGGTAAATATAGAAGCGTGTTCTTACGTTGTTTAGTTAAGTGACACGTCAGTCGATTGAACAGAAGAGTCGCCTCCCCCCCCTTCTTTCTTTTCTGCTTGCCTCCCTTTTAGTTGTCATGTTTTTAATCGCAGCCGGCTTCTACTTCGGGAACAGATATTAATCGTTGTCTAAAAATGATATCTGATTATGTTTGCTTTTGTTTAGATTACTTAAGGGTAATTAGGTTATATTTTGGGGTTGGGCTTTATTTATTTTTATAACAGATGCCGACGAGTCGGACATGTTAAAGCTTTTAACATGGCCCTTCTTGCGTTGTGAATCGCTTCTGCTTTTTCCCACTTGGCTTCTTTTTTTTCTTCGTTGTTTTGATGTAAATATTAGTTTCTACTTTCTACCAACATACAAGGAGATTTTTTTTTCGGCATTTAAACAGCTAAGTTTATTTATAACGAGTTTTTTTTTTTACTTTTTAAAAAGCAAGTTTAGAAAGAACCCCAAGCCTGTGAGTCCCCCAAAAAGTGAGAGGAAAAAATGTGGCGTAATTTTTTTTTCATTAATTATTAAAAATAAAATGCTAACTTTTTGTTGAGGTTCCTGTGTTCCACAAGTGAAATTGCTTTTTTTTTTTTCTAAAAAAAAAAATTGGAAAAAGATAATAAATGCCGGTTCACTTAAATAAATAAAAATAATAACCCCATTTTAAGCATCTTGCTAAAAATGACATTTCGGTGCCACGTTCATAAGTTCTCTCTAAAAAGAAAAATCCCTTATAAATAAATAAATCCTATTCAATAATTGCTTATTCTTTTTTCTAATTATATTCAATTTTTATTAGTCTTTCTTTAATTTCTTTTGGATATGAAACACGCCAAAATTGTTGCTTGTGTTGTGAGTGATCTAAAAAAATTTTTTTTTTTTTTTTTTTTTCTTTCAAAAATAGAAAAACAGTTTATTAAAAATTAAAATCTTAATATTTTTTATGACTTCATCGAATTGATAAAAAAAGGAACTTTTAAAAGAAAGTATTAAAACTAGAAACAATTTTAATCTTTTTTCAAGTATTCGTATATAATTTAACAAAAAAATATCTCTGTTCAAACAAGTTTTGATTTTGAATATGGAACTAAAACGCGAATGAAACACAAGAAATGACCTGCATTTTTTTTGCTATTTATCGAAAGTTTAGACAGCAATGGAACTTTTTTCTAGAAGAAAATTCAAGTTTTTCAAAAATTAAATTTAAGAAAGTTTTCTTGCATTTACTTAATTTTAAATAATACAATGTTACGGTCAAATTCTCATTTATATAATTCTGCTGAGTAATACAAAATTATTTTCTGGTAGTGTTTTTAGTCGTAAAAAATTGACATTCAGGGTTTATTCACCTTAACGCGCGTACTTTCTCTTCTTGATCTTCGTCTTCTTAATTCTTCTAAGTGTGTTTTTAATGTGGGATATAGTTTTTTTTATTTAGCATCAACTAAAAAAGGAACTAAAAGAAGTTGGTGAATAGTTGGTTAACAAAGAAGAGAAACTAAAAAAAAAAAGGTTATTCGAAATAAAACCTTACTTTCTTTTTTTATCTTTGTCAGGTTACTATTTTCTTGTCTCATATTTTTACTTTTTAGTGTTTATTTTAAAAATTGTACAGTTCTTCATTTAAAATTAGTTTTAAATGAAAATACTTCAACAAAGAAATTCTAACAAATGTCCTTTCCAATGTTTCCACGACTTGCTGATGGTCTATAAATGATTTGATGTTTAGTTCCAGCAATCCAGGAGCTATATGATCCCAGATCCTTAGAAGGCAAACTTTTTAAACCAACGGAGTATGGTCCTTAAAGTAAAAAGTTATTACTTTTTTTTACAAAATCTCTACAGTCACTGTGTATTCAATTTATTCCCTGGTTTACCAACTAATTTAATACAAGTCATTTTTTATGCGTTATTTTCACACTGTAACTGAAGAGATTTTGTTTCATTCTTCTGTCATTAAAAAGATAAAATGTTATTTTATTTTAATCAAATGTTATTTTAATCAAGTCTCATTGTAACCAAATCTAAATAAAAAAAAAAATTACGTCCTGGGGGGGGGAAAGAAGACCAACAATTAGGGTGGAAAACTGCCACAAGAAATCGTTACTTGTCTACAGTTTCGGGTTTGCGATTTACTGGTCACGTGACAACCCCCCCCCCCTTTTTTTTTCTCTCCTCCGACCTTCATTACCGAACTTTTCCACTTTGACGATGTCGCAAAAAGCCAAGTTTTCGGTACTTTGCTTATAAAAAGTTCAAAAGGAAAAATAAATCTTTGACATGTGTTTTTTACTTTGGAAAAAGAAATGGGGAAAAAAAAAAATGCTTGTGTAAAAATTTGGAAACTGCGGCATGGTTAAAAAAAAAAAATTAATAACCATTTCCCTGTCTTGAAAACCATCCCGAGGAGAGGAAAGAAAGTGCCGGAATATTTTTTTTTTTTGTCGGGGTTATGGCCTACTTGATTTTGTATATTGAGTTACACGTGTGTCATATGACATGCTTCAGCTTGTGTGTGTAAACGTCAACGATTTTATATTGTTGAATGAATTCAAATAGGCAATGTAACGGTGCTTGGATACTAAGTTTTTTTTTTTTTTTTTTTTTGCTGTTTAATTTAGTTTGGTATTTTTTTAAAGCTCCATTTGTTTTAGAATTGTAATTTTATTTAATTTTCAAGTTTTTTTTTTAATCATCTTCAGTTGCCGCAATATACTTTCGGGCTTTTGTTTTGTTACGTGTTTATTCGTTTTCGAACTTTTTAATTGTTCAGCTCAACAAAGTAAACGCAGTAATTTTAAAAAATGCATTTTTAAAAGTTTTAAAAATTATGCATTTTTTTTTTCTTAAATATGTCATGTTGCTGGCTGTTGAGTGTTGATCAATAATTGATAAAAGTGTATTTTTGTAGGAAAATATTTTATTTTTATGTAATTTTAAAAATGACGTTTTAATTTAGGAAACTTTAATTTTTTAGAGGTTGTTTACAATGTAAGGCAAAACTGGACACTTGACTTATTGTACCTATTTTTATTGACGTACTAAAAGGAATATAGCGAATTGTCTTCGTTAAACTACGAAGTTTACTTTAAATAATGTACGAAAGTATAAAATTGCTTCATTTTTTTTTTCTTCTTCGCAACTCAGAATTCAGTTAGTGTTACTCACTGTTAGGAAAGCCCTAAAAAATCTAACCGCTTAGCTTAACTCGATATAAAGTAGAGACATTTCTCTAGGATTCTGTACTTAAAAATCAACCACATGTTTGCATTACGGCGGTCACAAAATCAGGGTTCAGTTTAGCAGTATATTTCTGTTATAAAGTGTAAGCCCATTTTTGGCTATACGTATATTGTAAATCGAACCCCCACTTTAGAGCCATTTGGCTCGCTTTCACTTTAAAAACTTTCATTTTCGAGAAAGTTTTCATAAACAGCAGAGCAAACACATTGGAAAATAATTATCGTAAAAATTTACAAAAGAACAGAATTGAACTGGATCTTCTTTACCATGCAATTCTTTATAAATTTCTATTTTTCCTCGTGAATTTAATAAAAATATTTGTTAAAAAAAAATGAAATTTTTAATCTTTTTTTTTTTTTTTTTTAACACTTACCAGCCTTTAGTTTAAAAGTATTATTTTTTATTCATTTATGGCACAAATTGAGAAAGTCTTCAAAATATTTTTGTTTTATGAGTGGTCATAGGTCAATAACGATGGCGACAGTCTGTTCCATGCTTGCAACGCAATTTTCAGTTGGTCGTGATTGCGTGTTCAAAGTATGAAACACTGTCGCCACTCTGTTTACCTCTCCGTGGTGACTCTTTTCTTGTCTTTTACACACGCTCTGTTTCTGATATTGAGCACTTATACGCCTATAGTAAAAGTAATAAGAGTAAGAAGACTAAGAGTAATGACTCAACCAACAACATTATTGTCGGAATTTTATTTAAAAACGAAATGCACAAAATAACTTAACTTCTAAATGAATATTTTTCTTTCAGCAATTGTTCTTACATTAGTAAAATTCTTTTGTCAATGCTTTTTAAAATAAAAAAAATATTTTAGAAACAGCTACTGATTTTTTAAAAACTTGTTAACAAGTTGGTAAATAAAACCAAATTTCAGATTTGAACACTGCGCAAAAAAATACGACCAGCAACCTCCATACGTATCGATTGAAATTAGCTCGAGCAAGAATTTTAGTCCGAACAAATATTATTTCTCAATACAAAAAAAAAAACTGTTTAGTCTTTCTTTCTATTCCTAATCTACTTTTTCACTAAAAATTGGCTAATAATTTTTTTTTAACCAATGCATTTTATTTTTATTTTTATGATTTCTTTATCGTCATTTTTTTAGCCAAGTGACTCGAGTTACTACACTAAAAATGCAATTTGCTTAAAATATTTTATTTGTTAATATAATTTGTTACTTAATTTTGGTTTCAAGTCATTCGCAACTATGCCAGTGCTCTGAAAAAGACACTCTAAATTGGATTTTTTTTTTTTTTTTTATAGAATTACTATTATTAAATTTCTACAAATTGATTTTACTATGATTATTAAAACTAAAACATTTTGTTGGACAAGTTTGTATGCCATTTTTTATAAAGTTGCAATTGTACAGAAGTTTGACTTTCCCGTTTTTGCTAAATTATTAGTTTAAAAACTCCTTTCGTGTCTAATAGAAATTAGGCGAATGATAATATTTTTTTTAAACTACTTCTAAAAATGATAGACGTCTCTCTTTTTTTTTTTTTTTTCTTTTTTTTTTAATCAATCAAGCATGACACAAATAAATTCGTCTTTCACAATTATTGTGCCATAGACTTGTAATGCCGGAAAATCACGTGAATGATAATGTTGCAAAATAATGAAATTATTTGAAATTTACCAAAATCACAAATTGAAAATATTTTCCTGTGCAGATATTGATCAATTATGACAAGAATTCCAAAAATATTTAAAAAAAAAATTTACATTAATGTTTTGAATTGACGTTAATTTCTAAAACAGTTATGATGAGTTTTTGTCTTTTTTTCTTTTGGTGGGTTGTATGATGGTTTAGTTTTTTCTCCTGTTGACTGATTGCGAATTTTTATTGATGGCATATTTTTTTTTTTTTTTTTTTTTACACATCATTTATCAATAATTTGCTTTTGGTTAATATTAATAATTTAAAAAAAAAAAAAAAAAGATCCATCAAAGCGTTGCTGGCAATATGAAGAAAACAGGAATAATTGAAACTTTGAATTAAAAAAAAAAAAAAAAGAACATGTTAAGACAGTGGAAGAAACAAGTTACTATTTGCCAATGTAATCAAAATACATTTTGATTTCCTTTTTGAAGATGTCTAAATTCTTGGTATTGACTGCAGAAAGGGTTAAGTGTGAACCACTCATTCACTATCCACTGTAAATAAATATTTTGTGTGTTCAGATGATAGAACAGCAGTTAAATTTTTAATGAATCACATTTGAGTAGGCACAAATATTGTTACAATCATGCAGAAGACATGCCAGAATGCTATCGAGAAATGATCATTCTTGGTTTGGCCCATGGGAGAGAAAGTCTGTCATAAAGGCCTCAAACTGTCTATAACCCCCAGAATAGATATTGAGGAAACATCCTGGTGTATAATATGTGTATAAAACAAACTCTGGCAAATTTATACTGGCTTTTAGTAAAATATTTCTCAAAAAAACCCATGTCATCAATCTAAATAAAATTGTAGTAAGCATCATGTTTAAAAAATGATTATTAGAAATCTACTTGTTAATTATTTAGATGAAACTCAAATCTTCTCATAAAAGCTCTGTGTTTATTCACTTTAGTCATAGATATCAATACCTCATGTATATTGTGAAAAGTTTCTAAGATTTATTAATCCATGTCATGTAAAAAAAAAAAAAAAACCTTGCTGAAGTTGCTGCAGCAAAGATTTGCTTTTGAATACAAATTAAACAGAATTCTTTATAATAAATAGGTAACAACTTAGTATGCTTACGTCTAAGGAATTATTAGATGAAGCTTAAATGATTTAACCCATTAGATAGAATAATTTTATGGCTGTATATCGATCTGAACTGTTATAAACCATTTGCTTAAGAATCCATATCAGATGAGCCAGTGTCAATGGCATTTATTTGTATGAAGTCATGTTGAAAGGAATAGTAAAAAATGCAATTTCAAAAAGAAAACTGATCATTTGGGAAGGCAGACAAGAATTTCAGTACCCACTTCTGTCCTATATTAGTCATGTTTCCATTCAAACTGATAGATTTAATAAATCTTAGATGTGATTAATTTTAGATTTATTTAAGAACTTTGTCTTGAATAGCTGTTGGAAATGAACCCTTTGTCTAATTTTTGTTTTTGATAAAATAATTTCTTGTCTTTTATTAGAGGAAAAAGATCCTTCAATTTATAAATTTTATTTATTGCTATTCCCTATTAAAATCTGCTTTCAACTATCCTAGATTTAAATACAAATTGATTTAGATATCTTTGTTCAGCACAGATTCTTTCCATGAATACAAAATTGCATTAATTTGACTATATATATATATATATATATATATATATATATATATATATATATATATATATAATTTTTTTTTTTTTTTTTTTTTTTTTTCAGTACAGTATTATTTACCATTCATACTTCTGCTAAATTTTATAGAATGGTATGCTTTGTAAGATCAGCTTATTGCTCATCAATGCCTTACAGAAACATAATTGTACTCTTAAGTTACTGGATGTACTTTTGACCTGTTCATTGACAATATTGACCTGTTGATATATTGGCCAGGATATGTCTACAAATATTTTCATGGCAATTGTTCTGATGAGCTTTCCTCTTTGTTTCTTTGACTGCATGAATTTAAACATACTACTAGATTGGCAACTAGGTCTCACCATTTTATTGTTGAACTAGCTAACTGCAACCATATGTTCTATTCTAATATTTTCCTCTCTCACACTTTTCACCTGTGGAATTCTCTTTGGGTTTTTTTTGCTTCCCTGCCACCTACAATCTTCAAAAACTTAAATGCAATGTCAATTGACATCTTCTGTCTTCCTGAGTCCTGTTCTCTTATTGTCCTTTCACCTCATTAAATTATCTTCTCATTCTCTTTCACTCCCAGTAAACCCTTGCGTCCTATTTATCACCTTGTTTGGGGTGAAATGATTAAAAAAATGTTTTCTTCTACCACCACAGTCTTTTATCCACTTATGTTATTTGTTGCATCAAATGCATTTTACAAGGGAGTTCTGAAAAGTTCTCATCTCTACCAATTTGCTAAAATCAGTACTATGAGATTTGATTGTTAAAACAATGATTTTGGGAAGTGGATTGGCTCAAGAACATTTAAACACTGAGAAGTTATCATTATTTACATGCAAACTGTTATCCTCATCTTTGTTGTTGTTATCAATGTTTTGGTTATGCGCCCTTTGCCCTTCATCAGGTGTATGTCTATCTGGATAACCTACAGAGAATACTAAATTGAACCCTTGATTTAATCTACATAGATGGACTGTTCTCGTTCCACTGTCCATGTCTAGGGATATCTAATTCTTATTCTTAGTACTGCTCAGTTATTACTCGCACTGCTCGGCCCACGGGTTGGACTCCCAATTGCTATGCCACCAAATTCTCATACAGGACAATAACCTAATGTTGGTACATGAATTTGGTGATATAGTAAATGTAATTTCAATCCCTGGGCTGGGTAGTGTGACTAAGTGGTAACAGGGTGAGCAATAAAAAAAAATTGATCTCTTGTAATAACTTCTACAATCAATATTCTTAATTCTAATATTTTAATCCTGAAGCCAAAAATAGTTTTATCTTTTTTTTTTTTTTTTTTTTTTTTTTTTTAATTATTTCCAGATGTAGGTGATTATACAATTTCTTTTAATATTTGTAAAATCTGAATTGTTATGACTGTGTTTTGGAATGTTTTACCATTGCTTTCTCTATCGGTTTCAATTCAGAGTTGTCCTTGTGGGTGGGTTGCCCCTCTACCAAAATTAGAGAACCCTTCTATTTTACTATTTTATGAATGATACATTCATGCCATTTCTCAAAGGGGTTATCTCAACATGAATGCAATAGCTATGGCTGAAATTTGAACATTTGTTGCTGATTTCATTTTAATGGTGATATTAAATCAGTTTAATGATAACTGATTTGATGCAAATTATTATCATCCTGTCTCCTCCACCTTGTTCTGGGCTGAAAAATAAATGTTTTAGAAACTTCTTTTTTTCACACTAGATGTTTTTCTTTTCTTTTGTTCTTGATTTTATTCTATATTTAGATAAAATATTATGTGGTAGACAAAATCTGGAATAATAGAGAAAAACTGGCAAACATGAACCTTCATGCACACAAAAAATTATTTCAAAAGGATGTTTTTTTGTTTTGTTTTTTTTTTCTTAACGCCACTATTATTTTAACTACATTCATTTCCTGAGCAATGTTTGTTTTTTAAAAAGCAATGATTAAAACCCAAACATGAAATTGAATTTATACATTTTCTTTGTTGTTGAGAATTGACAACAAAAATATTAAACACTATTTATTTTTTAGATTGTTTATTTACAAGAATAATTTTATATTTATAACATTGTAAAAATGCAAACCAAATAATACAATGCAATGTTTATCATTAAATAAATATGAAAATAATTTTTCTTAATTTTTGAATAAAAAGATTGCTTTTCACATTTATTTCTTTATAAAAGATAAATCATTTTTTTATAATCTTGTAAATAGACATTGCCGAGGGAGTGAACGCAATTAAAATAATAGTTGTCAATGGAAAAAAACATCCTTTTGAAACACTTTTTTTTTTTTTTTTTTTTTTTTTTTTTTGTTTCAGGTATGAAGGTCTGTGTTGAAAAAATTCTTTCTTTTGCTTTCTTGGAACAAGGGAAATAATCTTAAGTAAAATGGTGGCAGCAGTAGACTGATAGAAAATGTGTAAGATATCACCACTTGTTAATTATTTCAAGGGGCTGAGAAAAAAAATATTTCTCTTTGACCAAACAATGTCAAGTTATATTTGTTTATACCAAGAATGGGATATATTATAAAATTTAGTTACCCCACCGCCCAATTTTCTGGGATGAATCAACATTTGTGCGCACACTTAAAAATGTGTAATATCTTAACCACATGAATATATTCAATAAAATGAATGGGTGCTGATTTAGCGTGTGTCCTACAACTAAATTATCTAACATAAGGGGAAAAAACAAAACCAAAAGGAGGGATGCCATTTATTGTTGTATTATAAAATTTAAAAAAAGAAAATTTACAAAAAGTCATAAAACAAGATATTTGAATCTTTTAAATATAAACATTCTGAATGTCTTTTAACATATTGAGAAAAAAGTCTTGACAATGACTTAATGTAGAATACAAATGTGATGGTATGACACACACTAAAGCAGACACTGATTAGTGGGACACACTAAAGCAGGCATGGATCAGTAGGACTCTAGCTAAAGCAGCACCAATGAATGTTTGTCTAATTTTATAGATATAATGATTGAAGAATGATAAGTTAAATTTTTTTTTTTAAGTTTAATCAAGTTAGGAATGTAGTATCAGATTTTGCTGACCTCACAGTGTAATTCTCTCATTTATGGATGTAATTTAATCTTGGATATTTCTTTTCAATCATTTCACCCCAAGTATAGCAATAAAGTCACCAAGACAAGGGGTTACTAAGTGTGAAAGAATATGAGACAAAGAAATACATTGTTAAGGGAGAACAAGAAAAGAACAAAAATTAATAAGACAAGATAATGATTGACATTGCATTTAAATTTTTGAAGATTGACTGGAAAGCAAGAAGCCAGAAGGGAATCCACAAACAAGAAGTACAATAGAAGAAATTGTTAGCATAGAACTTACAGCCATTTCAACTGTAAACCGATCAGACCTTGCCGCCAATCTAGTACTGCACTTAAATTTATAAAGTCCAGGTACCATAGAGGAATGTTCATCAGAACAATCACCATGAAAGTATTTATAGAAAAGCTACATTACAACAGTGGGATCAGCAAAAAATTTAAATATGATGCAAATCATTATTAAAAAAAAAAAAAACAGTCCTGATCTGGCATCATGGCATTTTTTATAAATACCAGATCAGGACTGATTTTTTTTTTTTTTTTTTTTTTTTTTTTAAATAATGATTTGCATCATATTTAAATTTTTTGCTGATCAAATTTGGCTGGAAAGCAAGAAGGCAGAAGAGAGTTCCACAAGTGAGAAGTGCAAGAGAAGAAACTGTTAACATAAAACTTATGGTTACATCTAGCAATTTCAACTGCAAAATGCTGAGACCTAACTGCCAATCTAGTACTGTATAAAGTCGAGATAAGAACATCAGAACATTTACCATGTAAATATTTATAGGAAACAAAAAAAGCTATGTTACAGCAGTGAGAAAGTGGCTGAAGCCAATATGTCAGGTCAGTGCCAATAACATTGCTGATTCTTGTTTGGATTTTATCAAGAATCTCTAAATATATAGCAGTGGCAGCAATATTCAATGCATGGATGAATAGTAGACTTACAAATGTGTAAGGTAGATTCTGTTATGTAGATACCGCCAATGACTCGCTAAAAATTGAGCATATGTGATGAAAAAAATTCCCCAAACTTGACAAAAACAAAGTCTTATTAAAATTTTTACATTATTATTATTAAGTGGAAAGATCAAAGGATTTTTTGGTTATTAAATTATATTTTTTCATCCTTTTTAGAACCTTTGAACTTGTTTAAATTTTTTTTTTCTTGTGTTAGCAGGTGACTATAAATTAGTATAGGAAATTTTAGTGTTATTTGTGGTGAAATACACATTGATTTGGAAATTCTTGCAAAAATAAAATTTTAATGAAACTTATCCACAAATGAATGACATTATTTTAAAAATATAATTTTTAGAAAATTGTTTAAATATTTTTTTTTTTTTTTACATCTGTTAACCTCTACTTATTTAATTTATTAAATTTTGAGAAATTCATTTTTGTAGGGGTTTAATGTTTATATTAGTTACAAGCTCCATGTCCTTAGAGAAATTAAATCTTTTTTTTCTAAAACAGGAAGCTGAGTTACAGAAAATCTACACTGAATTGTAAAATAAAATGCAATAAAAGTAAGCCATTATTTAATTAGAAAAGTTTTTAATTGTTTACTATGAACACTACTATCATTTTAAGAAAATTTCTTTTTATGAATAACAAATTTTTACAACCATTTTTTTCATTTCAATTAAAATAATTTATAAATTTTTAAATCTTAAAATTTTGTATTAATTTGTAGCACTTAGGTGATATTGGTATTAAGTGAAAACTATATTTACTAATCATAAATGGAAAGGATTACTACAAGTCAGTAACCCAACCCCAGTATTTTAAAAAGAATTTAAATTTTTTTTTTGTGTGTGTGAATCTTTTAATTTTTGTAAATACAAAAGACAGAAAATAATACCAGTATCTGTTGTAAATTTATAGCCAAAGTATCTAAAATTCAATAAAACATTAGATTATGGAGAAAATTTTCTTAAATTTTGAAGATTACTGTGTAGTTAAAAAAAATTATATAAAAAAGGTGCAAATTCATCAAGTAATTTTTATGGATGTCTCCTGTAATAAATAATTTTCAAATGTAAGTCTGTTGTGATAGTTATTAACACATCATAAAAATATAATATTTGTTTCAAATATGATTAATCAAACTTTAAATAAGCTAATCTTCCTCAAAGTTTCAGAAAAGTATATTTTATTTTTGAAGGATTTTTTTAATAAAGATAATTACATTTGAGAGATTTGTAAATATGACAAAAATCAGCCATTTTTAATAATAAAAAAAACCCAACAAAAACTCATTCAATTTAAATTTGGTTTGATGTATTTTGCTTATTGGAAATATTAAATTTAATCTATTAGCTTGATAAAATCTTCAAGAAAGATTTTTCATCTTAAAAAATTAATTTTAACTTTATGTATCACTTTGGAGATAGTTTTATGTTTAAATGAAATGCTGTACTTGTGGATTTATGGGTCTCCTTGCCATATTGAAAAGGAGGAAAAATTTAAAAACTCTTATTTCCTAAATAATTTGTTAATTTACATTTCTTAGAAGGGAGGAAGATGCTTAAATTTTAAATATTACACCTTTCTTGGCAGATTTATTATCACTGTGGGGTATTTAATAACAAAAGTAATAAAAAAAAACAAAAAAAGAAACTAAATGAATTTGTCTAGACTATACACCCAAACATATTAAAAAAAAAAAAAAAAAAAAAAAAAAAAAAAATTTCAGTATCTCCTCTCCTTCGTGCACATGTGTAGTCACATCAATGAACATATCACTTAATCCAATGAAGTCCTGAATAAAGAAATGTCACATATAAAATTAAATTCCACTTTGTCATTAATTTTCTTCAAAGAAATCTTTGACTAAATGTAACAAAATGTTAAAGGACAGAAGACAGTACTTAAAATTTACAGGCTTTATCACTCCCCCCATTTTTTGTAAGGGCCTTTTGGTTATGTCAAGAACTTTTCAACACCATTTGTATCTAATAAATTTTATAATAAAAAGTTTTTATTGCAAGGAATTGAAAAGGTCTCAGCCTGACTAACTTCCCAAAATCTGACCAAGCATCAGAATTTATTTTAGGGTTCCTTCTTGGTGGGTCTGATAATTCTTTACTAACACCCTGTATTTAAAACAATGAATTTTCTCAGGTTTTTATGTAGGAACAGTAAATGGTGAATTGTTTTTATTTGCCTCTTACTTCCCCTTTCAATGGCCTTGAAAATGAAGGTGGTACTATCAATCTTTAAAGAGATTAAGTTTTTTAATTTTAAAAGAAATGTATTCATCTATTTGAGTATTGTTATGATTAACTGAAAAACCAGAGTGATTTTTCTTATTTTCAATATTTAAATTCAGTATTTAAAGTTATCATTGTAATATAAAATGAGGTGCAAAGTTTCCAGCAGAAAAGTTTTCACCTTGTATTCAGTCCAACTCCTCACTCCCTAAAAAAAGACGGAATTTTTGGCAGACACTTATAAATTAAGTTAATCTGAATAGCAGGACAGACTGTGTTCTATAGCCTTGGTTGTCAACCAGGCCATCACAAAAAGAGATGGCAAACTATCACGGGAAAATCTTCTGCCTAGTCAGTCATGAATCGAAAGAGACCAAGCATATATCACGTATGGCAATGTGAATTTGTCCAACTGAAGGTCTCTGCAAAGGACCATAACTCTGGTTATACTGACTTGAAAATAATTTTATCATTTGACTTGTAACAGAAAATGGATGGCTTTATTTAGTTTTAGTATTAAAGCTTCATTGCTATTGTATGAATTTTAAATCTTTAGAAATTAGTGGCTGGTGCTTGTTTAACCAACTCTCTTAACTATTTTTAACCTTAATAATTTCTGAGTACATTATGGCATAATTATTGAATCTGATTTGTAATATTGCCTCCATTTTCTTTTTTTTGTAGTGTTTTCTTTTCTCACTTTTCAAATCAGTTTTGACTCAGCAGAACTAATTTTAATAAAAGAGAAGCTGAGATTTATTTGTTTTTTAGATTTTTACAAAATGCATGAGGATAAATATACTAGGCTTGAGATTAATGAATTTCAGAAAATCAAATGTATCTTCAGTAAAATTTAGGACATTTTTTTGGTAGTTGTCAAATGGTTTTCATTTTTTTTTTTTTTTTTTTTTTTAAATTGTGGCATATTTGATATTGTACATAAGAATTGATTTGTTCTCAAATACTATCTAGAAGATTAATGTTTTGGGCTGATAAATTTGAAGTTTTTAAAAAAATTTTATTGTGTTTAAAATATTAAACTTTTAAAGATAAATTGATTTAAGAGAATCAATGTTCCCATTTTTTTTTTTTTTTTTTTCTTTAAAGAAAGCTAAAGTATAATGTATCTTTTTGTGTCAGGTTTTAAACGCTTCATGGGTGGAGGAGCTAAATGAGTAAAAGATAGTACAACTTGAAAAATATTTGTATCTTAAATCAGTTGGATTTCGTTTCACTTAGTTAAACAAATCAAGTGTGTGGAGGCAATTCACTTAATGTATCTGAAAAGTGTGTGCGTTTTGGTTACAGGTTCTTGATTATCAGAAAGATATTTTTGTTCATAAACTTTAGAAGTTTTCTATTTGTTTTTAATTCTGATTTCTGAATGTGAAAATATAAGTTGAAAATATAAATAAATCACAAACAATTCTTCAGTAGCTGTAGTTATTTTTTTTTTTCTTTAACCAGAAAGTATTGTTTTTTGTGCAAATTTGATTCTTATAAATTAATCATTTTGACTGCATCATTCAATAAATGCTAGTCATTTTGGTGCTCACACCATCAGTAACACTATCCGTCTAGTGATATTTTTGATAGAATAATTGTTAAGTCACTGTGGTAATTAAGCACTTGTTTAAATTACAGCAAATATCTCCTAATTTACAGAAATTAAATCTCAGAAAATAAGATCTATGACATATTTCACATTACTTTAATAATGCAGATTAAATTTTGAGGTGGTTAATAGATTTTTTTTTTTTTTTTTTTTTTTTTTTCCAGTTATAAATTTTTTTATTTTAAATAAAAAAAAAAAAAATGTATCTTATTTTGATTGAAAGTTTCTGGACTTAAAATTTATGGATGCAGTATTATTTATTTATGGATGCACACACACACACAATGGTTTTATTGAAGATGACTGGCAAGGCACTGCAATTAAGCTTTTTATTTTATTTTTCTTGCATTCATAAGATATTTCTTTTTTGGATAGTGTGTAAGAACTGTCCAGATAATTTTTGGATCTGAGCTTACACACTCTGCCCCCAAAAAAGAAATCTCTTGTATAAAAGCAAGAAAAATATAATAAAAAGCTTAATCGCAGTGCCTTGTCAGCCATTTTCAATGAAACCTGTATAAAAGAAGGATTGCTACCCAAATACTTAAATTACACACACACACCCACACACACACACACAGAAAAAAAAATCAACCTAACACCAACAATAAGAGAAGCCCAAATAATAGGTGTATAAATTGATTACATCATCAAACTTAGTATAAATAAAAAATGAGAAAATGGCAATTAATTGCTGAAAGCTCTTGAAGTGTGGACTGAATTATTAAAAAAAAAATCATCTACAATACTTGAGCTGTGGATGAAGCTAAATGTAGCATCAGTCAGCTAAGTGACAAATTACATTATTTGTATTAATTCTATCATATCTATATATATATATATATATATATATAATATGAGAGTTTATGCAATCTATTTCTTCCATTAACTCTGGCAATTTTGTAGAAATCTTTTGACTTATATTTTATATCAAAATATTTTGTCATTACTTCAACCTATTTACAATAAACTTTTAGTTTGACGACATTTTCAGGCAGTATTAAGTTTAGATGTTAAATTAATGTTAGTAGTAACTTGTGTCATTTATTGGTGTTTCTGACCCAAATATATACCCAAGAATTAATAGCTTGTCCCTTGTTATAAATTATGACATGCAGTTGTTATGCAATTCTGTGTTAAATTCTTGTCTTGTAGTCTTTAGCCTGATTAATGCTGATTTGGGTGAAAAAAAAAATTGCACTGAAATATAGAGATTTATTTTGGAATGTAGGACGAGTAATTTTGTGCGTCACCAGTTTAGTATGTTAATTTTGAAATGGGGAATATAAGTGGAAAGAAACTTTTCTTTTTAAATGGTAGACATAAACTATATTTTCTTTTTTACCAGCTAAAGTATAATACATGCAATTATCTGTTTAGAAAGAAAACTCCCTCTTGATATCAAATGCTCTCAACACTGGTAAAAAAAAAAAAAAACAACATATTTTCAGAAAAATAATTTATTTTCCACTTGAATTGTGCAATTATTACAATCGGGACCGGATCATCCTTTAGGCAGCCTAGGGCCGGATGATTCCTTAGGCTATTATAGGCTGCAGCCTAGGGCTGGATGATTCCTTAGGCTATTATAGGCTGCAGCCTAGGGCCGGATGATTCCTTAGGCTATTATAGACTACAGACCTGGGCCGGATGATTCCTTAGGCTAGTAGAAGATGCAGTCTAGTGCTCTTCAAGCATTTATAAAGCAATGATTTTAATTTTCTAGATGTTATAACTTTTAAATAGTTTCATAAACTGAAATGATATCAAACTCCAATTTATTTGACTTTACAGGAAGTAAAGCAAGGAAAAGAATGTTTTAGTTTGTGCCATTGTTTCAAGTGGTTAACATTTGATTTTAGTTCAGAAAGTTTCCAGCACTTTTTTTTTTTTTTTTTTTTTTTTTTTTTGTCATAATCTTCAGGAAATTTTTGAATTTCCCCAACTCATTGTATGGTGTGTGTATGTGTGCATATACTCTGTAAGAATTGTTTGTGAAAAATGATAATTTTACATTATGTGAGAATAATGGTAGAATATAAAATGTAGATTTGACATTGTTTACGCTTCATGGTTCATCTGGAAAAGTAGAGCAGAAACTTGTACAAGGGATCACTGAGGCTTAGTAACATCACATTGAAACATTGGTTCCTGTAGAATCACTGAAGTTAAGCATCAGTCTGGTCAGTATGTAGATGGGTGACCACTTGGGAATACCAATTACTGTAAGCTTGGATCTGCAGATAGTGTAATGGATAATGGCTCAGAATTGTTAATCAGAACGTTGAGTACTAATTCCTATTGGGTTTGTTATATTCACTTATGTGCAAATACCCTTAATTAGTAAGACTTGTGTCACTAAACCATGATTATCTTTATCCCTGCCCCCAAATCTTACAATCTAAAAATATTTTCTGGCTTTAAATGACCTTCAAAGGGTTGATAAGCCATAGAAAATGAATCAATCAATGAAATACTAATTAGCTACGCAGGCATGTCTTTTAGATTTATGTATGTATTAGGTTGGTGCAAAAATAATGTCGGTTTTTTTACATTAAAAAATACGACAAAAACCGACATTATTTTTGCACCAACCTAATATCCTCTGGAATATTTTAGTGTAAAAATTACCATGGCAACAAAGTGAGGGATCAGTTTATATTGATTGTAATGTAAAATTGATCCCCCACTTTATATCTACATGATTTCTTTGTTTATCAAATTCTGATTAGGTATGATGAATCCACCTCTTCTCTCAACTGACCCCGCCTCCCACCAGGTGCAGCTGCGTCTTAATTAGTAAGACTTGTATCAATAAACCATTATTATCTCCAATAAAATTCTTACAATATAAAAATATTTTCTGTCTTTAAATAAGCCATAAAAAATTAATGAATCAATCAAAAACCACTGGATCACTGGATTTTCTTGCCATGTTGCAGAAAGTTCAAAAATGCTTCAGCAATTTTTCTGGAATTTTAAAAAGAATTTGAATTTCAGAGCTAAGAATATTTGTGAAAAACCTCAGAGTTGATGAATTGAAATATTTGAAGGAAAACTTATTCCAACCCATGAACTTGAAGAAAAATTAGAAATGAATTGATCAACTGTAGTACATCATAAAATTTATGAAGAATTCAGAAGTAAGAAAAATGGGTTTCACATGTATTGTTATCAGTTTAAACACTTGTCTTTTTTGCTTGATACATAAAAAGGTATTTTCAAACAAAAATAAAACAATGAAGAAAATTCTCCCCAAAATGACCTTCAGTCTGTTGTTAACTGGGGAAAAGAATAGCTTAATTTTAAAACCTCCAAAACAAAACTGCTCTCTATTAATCATCTGAGAGACCCTTTTTGCCTTCCATCAGCATGGCTTATAGTAGCCTCCAGGAGAGTGACATTGCACCTTCTCGGGCTAATGTTCTCAGCTGACACGAAGTGGAAAGACTATATTGAATCCATTGATAGGTCAGCTGCTAAGAAAGTTGGTTCACTGTGTTGTGCTAGACAATTTTTCTTGCCAGAATCTATCCTACATATCTATAAGTCTATTATTCATCCATGCGTAGAATATTGCTGCCACATATGGTCTGGTGCTTCTGCCATATGTCTATAGGAAAAAATAATAAAATCCAAAGAATCAGCAATATTATTGGTCCTGATCTGGTATCTCAGCTTCAGTCACTTTACCACTGCTGTAAAGTTGCCTCCCTAGGTCTTTTCTATAAATACTTCCATGGTAACAGTTCAGATGAGCTCTTCACTGTGGTACCTAGACTTTATGAATTTAAGTGCAGTACTAGATTGGTGATGAGGTTTCACCAATATACAGTTGAGTTGGCTAGATGTAACCATAAGTTCTATGCTAGCAGTCTCTTTTCTTACACTTCTCACTTGTGGAACTCTCTTCTGGTCCATGCTTTCTAGCCAACTTTGATCTTAAAAATTGCTTGCTACTATTCTCCTGATTACTCTTTTTTTTGTTTTTGCTTTTTAGTGAAGTTTCTATTGTCTAATTTTTGTTCATACCCCAGTAACACCTTTTTTTTTCTAGTGGCTTTACTGCCTTGCTTGGGAGGAAGGTGAGGGGTTATTTGGTGCAGTAGTTCTGTGTTTGCTATTTCCATGGAAAGTGTTGTGATAAGTTACATTCCTTGGTCACACCACCTCTCACCTCTGCAACTGGGACCTGCCATGCCACATACACAAGGACAATTTATCCCCATTACCTTCATATTCCATTAGTAAGGGGGAAGAACAGGATCCCGGTAGGATGTTTCCCCAATCACAGCAATCTTAACCTCTTCAATTCTAGGGCTAATTGAATTGTATTTCTTGCCTTCTCTTCTCCTTGTACATCATCACAACCTTAACCTTGAGTGGCTCAAAGCCTTGTATTGGTTGAACATTGTGTGTGTGTGTGTATATATATATATATATATATATATATATATATATATATATATATATATATATATATATATATATATATATATGACAGTGCATTAAGCACAATCTTTGAAGTTTAATATCAAATTTGTCGTATGCTTGATATTTAATGTCAATGATTGACATTTTTTTTTACAGTGCACTCATTGTCAAGATGGGCATTTTATTAAAGGGCAAAATTTTTAATGTTGAATTAAATCCTCATTTCAGAGATTTTGACATACAAGTTCTTACTTATTTTTAACTGTCTACATTTGTGTTAAATGGGATTTTGAAATATAATTTATGGATTTTAACACTCCATTTTGCATGGGAATCTCCCAAAACTACTACATGGTGGGAAATTGATCATTCTCTCAAAGACCAAAAGATCAGCGTCCTGGGCAGGACGATAAGCTAAGTCCAACAGCAAAGCCTTTGTTCAGGAGATTTTGAGAAGCATGGAACCACCTCTTAATTGCTGGTGTTCCCAGGTCCACCCTGATCTGAGGTGGTAGCACCTGTCAGGGTCCCAGCTATGGGTAAATAGTTACACCCACCCCTTAAGGTGTCAAAACACTATGAAAGTATAAAAATACATGTTAATATCAGCAATACATTTTTGAAAAAAAAAATATTACCAGCAATGAAAAATCTTGTCGGTATTAAATAACCCATTGAGGTTGGTATGCCACAAAACAACTCAAAACCAAAAGATTGGTTAAATCTCTAAATGGGTTTGTAGATATTTTGTTGTTTTTCACTTTTGGCAATACTTTATAAAATGCTACCCCATCCATTATAAGTACATTGTCAGTTCTGACCCCACTTGTAAATATATATATATATATATATATATATATATATATATATATATAATATATACTTTTTTTTTTTTTTAACACATTTTGGTGTATGTTAATTAATTATAAAAATTGATTAATAGCATAGTAATCTAAGTACCTTTCAACATTGAGGGGTATAAAAGAGAAAATAAGGCTTCACCCACTTTTAAAAGATCAAAGGAGTAAAGGAGTAATTAAAATGCATACTTGTCCTACTCATAGGCTGATTGCCACTCAAGCCAAGAAAACCTAGTCTACCCTACTATTTAGTCTATAGTTATGGTAAGAAGAGATGGAGTCATGCCTTTTCCAAGAGAATTAATACAAAGGTGATTTGACCAGAATTTGAACTTTACTCAGTGCTTCCACTTTTGGAACCAATTAACTGTTATGCTACCCATTCTGGAAAATACTTTGTCAATAAATTTTTTGAGAAATAACTTTTTGTAAAATTTATAACATTGTTGGTGTGTAATCATTTGAATTTTATGAATATGCATACTATGAACATTTTTTTTTTTTTTTCTGGGAACTTACTGTTTTAGCAAAAATCATAAGACAATGGGGCCACAACCTGACCAAAAATGTATTTAAAAAAAAAAAAAAATTCTGACGTTTAGGTCACTTGGTCAGGTTTCTGGGAAGTGGGATGGGCTGAAAATATTTCAGCATTTAACTTTGTTTTGTAATGCTAATAAATCATTGGCCAATTCTGATACTTAAAAAAAAAATTCAGAATTTCTTTTAATTAAAGGAAAGAAAAGAAAAAGACCTTTTTCAAAATGATGTGGTTGCTAAGCAATTTCCTATGAAACATGTTTCTTAACTATTACCCACCAGCAGCTGTTGGACACGCTTCGTTTAAGACGACCGTTAAAAAAAAAAAAAATAACCTGAATGTGTAGACAACAGAAAAATTTTTTAAAAATCGGCTATGCATATTAACTTCACTCTTGGGTCATGTGTATATATGTAAATGAGTATAGATATGTCCTTGCTAAATGCATTTCTTAGAGCATTTAAAATAGGTCATCTGTGTCAAAATCCACCATTTATGGGGAACTATCTTGATGCTTGAGTGTCAGGTAGGAAAAAGAACTGTGGACTCTTGAGAATAAAGATTTTTTTTAAAACCTTTTTTATTATTTATTTATTTATTTTTTGCATGTGTCTGTCTCTCCCTCCCTCTCAAAAAAAAAAAAAAAAGTATATATTATATATATATATATATATATATATATTTACAACTGGACTTGTTGTCATTACACAAGCTACTTGGGTTTTGTACTTCAGTTCTTTCTTAATTCTGTCACATTTCAAAATTTAGAAAAGTTTGGCTTCAATAAACTACAGAAAAATACTGTCATTTTATGTATCTATTTTTGAAACTTACCAAAATATTAGAATTGCTTTCATCAGCAACTACATAAGAAGGATAGGGTGTTAAAAAAAAAAAAAAAAAAAAAAAAAAAAAATGGCGAAGGAGAATGAAGATGTTGCACACATGTTAATGTGTGCATGAAACCCTTTCTTCCCAGAAAATTACATATGACACCACTTAAATAATATTTTTATTGCTATTACAGCATTTTTTTTTCTAGTTTTAAAATCCTCTGCTTTCTTTTCTAGGCTTCTGGCTTTTAATGTTTTTCTGTGTAACTTTTTTTTTTTTTCACAAAACTACAGAGCACATATCTGTTAAAATTATCAAATTAAATCAAAATGAATAATTAGTTTCTATAACTTTATTAGTTGTTTTTTCAAATTCCGTTTCTAAAATTCAAAAAATTGTCCACAAAATTATTGTTTGTTTATAATCACTCAGAAAAATGGGGCCTACAATATGCAGACCACTTTCCTATAGAGGTGTATCCCTCCCCCATGCACACACACCACACACTTTAAAGCAGGCTCATCTGGTAAATAAATATAAATAACTAATATTTATCCATTTGTAAGCTAAGTAAATGCTTATAGATTCAAATAATAAATAAAAACTTTATTTCTACATAAGGGTTTAACAGAGGTTGACATGTAAAATCGACCACCTCCACCCCATTAGAGAGATTTACGCTAACCTGCCAGTACTAAAGAATCAATTTTCCATTTAAATGAAATTTTATAAAACACTGATCATAAGTCTAGAAAATTTTGACAGTTAATTTTAGTTGGAAATTACTTGAGAAAATGAATTCATACGGTTTAAAATTTCTTTAGTGTTTAATAATGCAGCTCAAAATATTCTTTTTAGCATCCCTAATGAATAACAATAAAGTGATTAATATCTTTTAATCCAGATTTAAAACTTTACAATAAAGTCTTACTATGAAATTTCTTGAAAATGCAATAACTTTTCTTGTAACAGAAAATAATATATAAAACATCTTCAGTAAATTGGCAGTTTTATTCAGTTGTTGGTTTAAAGCATATTTTTTAAATTCATAACCTTCATCTCTTAAGCTTGTAATAAAGCATGCATGGGGAAATGGTTGCTTTAAAAATCTTAAGAATTCCGCCAACTTTGACCTTCATTTTTCTTGTATTACAGTATTTCCTTGATTATCTGGACCCTTGAAACAGGAGTTAAAGAAAAATATTTGAATAATTTAAAATTCTGGATGACGGAATATATAATTATAATAATAAAAAAAAAAAAATAAAGAAAAATGTCATTTTTGGAAAGACATTTAATTTGATAATAACAATTTTTAACATGTCTATTATTATTAATTTTCAGTGTTTTATTTTAATCCTTGTATTATTAGGTACATTTTGTTATTATGCCGTTAACAGTTTTACTTTGTAAATAATAGGTTTATTTTATTTTTTTTTTTTTTTTTTTTTTGTGTTGATTGACAACTGAACCTGTTGACTTTGTCATAATAAGCCAATTTTTTTCTCAGTTGCAGATTTTTTTTATTTCCCATTTGTGTCTTTTGATTTTGTCTTTTTACTTCTTACTATCTCTCTGCTTAGCACTCTATAATATATAAACAATGTTTGTCAATAAGTGATTTTTGCACTCAACCTATAGCTTTCAGGTCTTTTGGCATGAATACATAGTATCTGTTCTTATAATTAAGACAAGCTCAGTCTGAGTGAATGCAACTCTGGCAGCACCTTCTTCATTGCACTAAGTCAGGTGGGGGTCAGTGTAATATCAATGCCAGCGTGACAGTGGTTGCAGGGACTGAGAAATTTTAATCCATGCTCCATATGATTATCCATGCGTATGGGTACACTTAAAAAAAAAATAAACAAAAAAAAAACCTTGTGTCACATCCTGCCTTAGTGGAAAGGTCAGATAAATAAATGCTTCTCGGCTTTCAGGCCAGGATCAATGTGTGGTACCTGTTGTAATTAATGGAGAAGAGGCTGATTTATTGCACTAAAAGCAGGGTTGGGGAAATATCAATGCCAATGTGATATTTGTTATGGCGACTAAGCAATTTTTGGTTTGGTCAAAGGCAGCCTCGCATCTTGTGTTATATCTTGCCATTCAATATGAAATAAACAAGGGGTGTTAAATCATTTAAAGAATTCAAAAAATTAAAGTAAAGGAACTTATCAAAGAATGGAATGTGGTAATTCTGGAAAACTATTTTTTTTCTTATTGCTTGAAAGATTTTCAACACATGTCATATTATGAAAGCATGCATGTAAAAACTTGAACCAACTATAATAAATAGGAGTTGACATGCCGTTAAATCCAACAACCAACAACCAACCAACTATAATAATTCCTGTTTCTTGTTTGAGCCACGGGGAAAAAATATGAAATTAAGGTAATCCTTCACATAAGCAGCATAAAGTAAACACTGTCTATATCTCTGAGATGAGGTATTATGATTATTTACATTCTTTGGACTGTTACCATCATCTTCATTGCCATATTCACAAAATTTCAGCTGTTGTATGCTCTCCAGCCTACTTCAGGTGATTGAAATTTTGAACTGAACCTTTTATTTCATCTACCGGGATAAATTGTTCTATTTCCATGTGCCATGCCTCTTTTGGGTGTCAGTTATTTCCCTTTAACTCAACTCTCCAAGTGTTTTGGTTCACCACTGCTGTAGCCTGGTATTGAACTCCCGACTCTTTGGGTATAGCCACTGGATCTAACCTTTATCCACTGGGCCATGTGTCTTTGAGGAATATAGTAATGAAGATTAGGATAACGGTCTGAATAATGTAAATAAAATAGTTTCATTTCAGCCATCTCGCATAGTCGACCAAGTTCTCCACAGTCAATCGTTGATCCGAATGAATTATCATCACCAGAAGATATTTTTCAAAAAGATTGGTACTTATTGGAGCTCAGCAATCATCTTTGGGAGCCTATAATGCTGTGTTGGTTACCACATTGAATACTTGTTTGAAACTGCCTACAGTGCAACCAGTCATTTGAGCTAAATGTCTATCAAGGTGCAACAGATTGTTATTGCTGTTATTGCAAATCATGTAAACATCGTTGAAGTTTTCAGAGATGAGTCATTCTTGCTAATAATCAGGAAAATCTTTTGGATGTGCATCAAACGTAAATTATCGACACTTTGGATCTTCTGCATTGTTGTTCAGATTGCACCTTCACAAATGCATGTACTATTAGCAGTACAAGAACAGTCCCATGTTTTTACCATTTATTTGCAGCATAGTTCAGCATCTCTATGGCAACAAGACTTGGAAACTCTACTGAAGACAAGGGCAATGCTTCAAAGTCTTTCATCTTCACTGTCTGAGACAACTTCTGGATATCAGTTGTTCCAACCAGATCACCAATATCGTAATTCTCACCCATACCCAGTTACCAAGCTTCCACACCTTTCTCCAACAGTGCCAGCTTCGATGACTGCCTTGTTTACTGTATTCTAGAAGAGGTTTTGGAGATCTTTCTATATGGGGAACTGGTCAACAGCAAGCAGGCACGAGGATGACCTCATCTTCACTTCAAGGATCTCTATAAAAGGGACATGGAGGTGATGGACCTGGACATCAAGAGATGAGAAGACATAGCCAATGAGCTATGGGAAAATGTAGTTAAAGATGCAATTTACACAGAGGGCTAGAGAGGAGAAACTTGTCATCATAAAGAAGGGTGCTCAATGGAAAGAAAACATTGGTGTAACACTGAGGGAGTGCTTCTTAACATGCATTCGTTGCAATTGAGACTGTACAATCATAACAGATGTTGTGCTGTTATCAGCAACTGAGGCATATATATATATATATATATATATATATATATCATACATGTGCTGTATATTATATATATATATAGCATACATGTGCTGTATATTATCATGTCCTGAAGATGGTCTACTAGACCGAAACGTCCGATGTTGACATTATATTAACATTAAAACAGAATAATTGCATATTAGGATTTTTATTTTTTTCCGTATATTTTTCTTCATATATAGCATACATGTGCTGTATGTTATCTATATATATATATATATATATATATATAGCATACATGTGCTGTATATAATATTATATGTATATTGTTAAAATGTACATTACAAATTAAGGTTTATTTACCTTGTGTATATAGTGAAAAAAAAAGAATTTTTTTATTTTTTTTCCACAGTGGTCATATAGTGGGGACTCAGATTGGTTTATTATTCGGAGTCAGAGAAGCTATGAAGTTCCTCTGAAGAACTGTTGGTGGCTACTACTGGTATTTGTCCAGTTCTGGTGATTGAGGTGCTCTGGCCAGGTGAGATAATTGAGGTGGATTTGGGCTTAAAATTGACTCCAAGTTTAATTGCTTTCCACACTTATACTGCTCACGAATTATTAATTCTCTTTATGTGCAGAGGTGTTGATAATATGCTTGGATGAAAGGATTATCTGTTGTATCAACAAATTGTAAGAGTCTGTCAATGGAATCTCATACACGAGACATTTTTGGCTTCACTACAACATCTTCCTCAGAGTGACTGGAACTCTCAACTAAATGATCACCAGCCAGAACTGATTCTGCTGGGAGAGAGAGCACATAATCTGTCATGATCAATAGTTTGAACAAGGTTAGTGCACTCAGATCCTCGGTCATGATGACTTGTAACTACATGCTAGCACAACCATCTGAATGATTGCTTCTGAATACTTATACATATCCAGTTTTACTCACAAGGCTTGGGTCAACTCATGGTTTTCAGATACTTTCCAACAGTACAGTAGGTTGGAATTACGTCCCTAGCAAAACGATATATTAAGAAATCATTGGAAAATCAGCTATAGTGAGATTTGAACCCAGGTCCCATAACTAGAAACAAATATTTAATATATGCACACACTTGTTTTTGTTTGTTTTTTTTTTAAAACTTAGATCTCAAAGTGCTTTTTTTTTCTTTTTTTTTTTTTTTTATTCAGTTCTGTTTTTTTTTTTTTTTTTTTATGATGTTTATTTGAATGATTTACTAACTTGCAAGTATCTCTTTGTTTAAGAGAAAATTATTTTTGACTCCTCTTTTGTTTTTAATAAGTGTTTAACAGTTTGAGGCCACCTGCAAGTAATCCGTTAAATGGTTGCTTCCCTTTGAAACCCTATCTGTAATGCAAAGAAATTTGAAGGATAAATTTAAGCAAACTTGTGTGATCTTGTGAATTGCGCCCTGTTGCATATTGTACATTTCTTAAGATTACAATGAAACATCTAGTCTTTTCTCAATTTTTGACGTTAAACTTAAGCAGTTGTTATCAGTCTGCCTTACTATTTGTTTTTATCATTTGCATTGAATTACATTTTTCATTTTGGGGATGGAGAGAAAAAAAGTCCTAAATATGGTTACTTAATATAAAATGCTTCCAGATGTTGGCATTTGTCTTCTTACATTTTTGGTTAAATTTTCTTTTTTAATTCATTAAATTTCATTATTTTTAATAATTTTCAATTATATATTTCAGATATTTTTCCAGTTATGCAATTGCAATTTTTTTATTGAAATATTTTGTAAAGATTTTTTGGTGCATGCTCAAATTATGTTCCTCACTTATAAATGTATATTATATGTATAAAAAGAATATTTAAAATAAAATTCTTTTGAAAAAGGTAATTTCTAATTTGACAAAGAAAAAGAATCTGATATTTTTTCTCTTTAGCTACATTTATTTAAATCTTAACCTTTTGAATTGTTTAAATTTTTTAAACTTGAAATTTTGAATTTCTCTCTTTTTCCCTCTCTCTCTTCCCTCTCTCTTTCCCTCTCTCTCTCTTCCCTCTCCACTCTTTTTCCCTTTTTTAACCAATGAGCAATTTGTATTTTTGTCATAATAATTGCTTTATATATTAAAAGAAAAAAAAAATGACTATTTGATTTCAAATAACATTTGCATGCTATCTGTTATGGCAGCTGCAAATTCTTCTGCAAAGGAATCCAAGAACCAGAATGCCCAGAGGAAAGGTCTGTTCCTCTCAATTTTATAATTTACTAAAATAGCTTTCCTGCATTTTTTCTCTCCTGCTTTTAACCCTAATTGCTTTTCATGCATGGTTAAAACTTTCTCACATCAAAAAAAAAAAAAAAAAAATGATATCCAATAACAACTAACATCAAACAGTTTATTTTACAAGCATAAAATATTTGTTTTAAAGTATATAAAAATTTTAATAGACTTAATTTTTACTTTACATTCTAAGAATATTAAGCTGGTTTCTAAAATACTTATATAAATTACTAGTTAAAATTTCAGTTTGAAATGTTTTTTTATTTTAATGGAGGCTTACAGCCACATCATGTTGAAACACCGGTTCCTGTACAATCACAGAAGTTAAGCAATGTCAAGTCTGGTCATTACCTTAGTGGATGACCCATTGGGAATACCAGGTGCTGTAAGCTTGGATGTGTAATGGATAGTGGCTCAGGATTGTTAATTGGAGAGCCAAGTTCCAATTCCAGTTGTATTTATTATATTCACTTACGTGCAAATACTCGTGGGAAAGGTATGAATACACCTCTTCTCTCCCTAGCTATGGGTTAATTAGTAAGATTTGTATCACTAAATCATTATCTCAAAAAAAAAAAAAAAAAAATTCTTACAATCTAAAAAAAAGTTTTCTGGCTTTAAATAACTTGCAAAGGGTTGATAAGCCATAGAAAATGAATCGATCAATATTTCAATGATTAAAAACTAAAAATTTATAACTACTAAAGTACTTAATATTTTCTAAAACTTAGGCAACTTTTAAAACAAGTCAGCCCATAGAAGTCGTGATTAAAAGTTACAATCATTTTCAAAGATTTTTTTTTAACTTGTGTTTTTTGTTTAGGTCTTGAAACCTACTTAAAAAGCATTTAGTGCAACGTGACTAATTTTAAAGTTTTTATCATGAAACAACTTTATTTAAAAAAAAAACATTAGTCTGTATAAAATTAAAAAAAAAAAATAGTGATATGTAAGTTTTAAAAATTCTTTCTTTTATACAAAGTTAATTTTACATTTACCCAATTATCTGCCAAATAAATTTTTAAATTCACAATTGAAATTAAATATTTAAAAATTATGATTTTAGGCTATGTATGCTTTGCTTAGTAGTGCATTAGAATTGTTGATGTTTTTGCAAATGTGATGAAGATCAATTTTTTTTTTTCTGCTACCTTTCTACTTCAGTTGAATGTAAAATATATTTGGATTTTGTAATGCTTATTTCAAGAAATAAAAGAAATATTGCTTTTGAAGTAATCTTTTATTTATTGATTAATTAATGTAAATTAAATTCTTTGCTTTTGTATTCTTTCTTGGTTTACCAATAATATTTTTGAGAAAAGCCCTCAGAATGATTGTGATAATGTCCATTTTGATTTTTTTTTTTTTTTTTTTTTTTTTTTTTTCTCACTCTGCAATGTTATAAAATTGCCACAAGTTAATTCTGTGTTTTTTGAGATGGGAATGCAACCTTTTAACTTTCTTTATTTTTTAGATTACTTGCTCTTTTCAATTTCTTTCAAAATATTAATCAACCCTTCTAGGTGATTGCATAATTCTAAAAACTTTTAGAAAAAGAAATTGCTCATTTGAAATGTTAAAGATGCTATCATTATTTTCTTAAATATACAAAATGAAAAAATTAAATGAGTAATTACCACTGATATTTGAACCCATTATCTTTCAATTCAGAGTTACTAATTGGGAGATATCTTTTCTACATAAATAGTATTTGGTAAACCTTGTTTAAAATTTGTACTCTTAGAAAATGACAGTTGACTCTTGGTGATATGAATATTAATCCATTTACTGTTGAAACAACAAATACTCTTACTCAACACCATTTTATAAAAAAAAAAAAATTCTTTCTTTGAATCTATATTATTAGAGAAGTTGGCATTATGAATTTGTTTTTCCTATTTATTTTTCCTTGTGTATTTTATGTTTGTTTTTTTTTTTTATTATTTATTTATTAGGTTGGTGCAAAAATAATGACGTAATAATGTTGTTTTTTGACGTTATTACGTCATTATTTTTGCACCAACCTAATACAAGCTTACTTTTTTTGCTAGCATTCACATACATTTTTGTTTAATAGTGAAGAGTCATTATTTTACTGTAATATTTTTTTTTTTGTTGTTGACATTTGAGTTTCTTAGAGTTATGTTATTTACGCTCACAAGATGTTTCACTCATTCGATTCTAGGATACTCTTCAGATGTGAATGGGAATAACATCAATAATAGGAAGAAGAGATTTGATTGATTTGGGGTGGGGAGTGTATTTTTATCTTTTTATTCTTATTTTTTGCTAAAATTTACATAGATTATTTTCTAAAGAATAAATGGATTTTTTTTTAATCTGACATTTTTATTAATTCAAATGTTATTTTTAGTGGATACCCATATTTGAGTAGACAATTTGTTTATCTTAAGCAATATTTATTTTGTCTACCAGTTTGGATACTTGAGAAAAAGAAAACCTGCTTTCTGGCAAGATTTGAACCTGTGTCCCTCTTTTCAGGAGGAATCCTTGTCTGATCCGATGTGCTTTGACCACTCGGCCACAAAGAGCTTAACAATCAAGCAAGGTTCTATTTCGCCTTTAAAGCACACTCACTTGTTCAGATTTTTCTCAAAATACATATGTTCAACCTCTGTGTATTTTTTCTAAAATTGTAACTATTTACACTAGTCGGACTGTTGTCCTCCATCTTTGTCATATTCACAACATTTTTCTGTTGTTGTGTATCCCTGCCTTCTTAGGTGATATACATTGGAATTTCAAACTGAACCTTTTATACTGGGGTAGATTGTTCTCATTCCACATGCCATGCCTTTTCTGGATATCTCAGTTTCAGTTAATTCCCTTATATATATTCAAACAAAAATTTTAAATTTTTCTATATTTCTGATATGAAGTATTTTAACTATTTACACCATTTACATTGTTCAGACTATTGTTCTCATCTTTATTATCATAGACACAACATTTCAGCTGTTGTACGCTCTGGCCTTCTTCCAGAAAAGGCTTAGCATGTGGAACGAGAATAATCTACCTCAGTGGACTAAAAGGACTCGTTTTGAAATTCCCATGTTTATCACCTGAAGAAGGCTAGGGCATACAATGGCCGAAACATTGTGAATATGGCAATAAAGATGAGGACAACAATGTAAATTGTGTAAATACAGATCTGCTCAGTTTCGTATCAAAAATGTAAACAAAGCAATTTCTAAAGAACTCCAAGATTAACACAGATTTAAATCCTGCCAGAGGATAATTTTTATTTTTTTTTTATTTTTCTCTTGACTATGTGGGCCGGTAGCCAAAATACTGTTTAAAATAAATGGAGCATCTAATCAAATATGGTTATCCATTAAAAATAAAGTTTGAAATCCTTTCATTCCATATTGATAACATTAAGGGTCTGCTGCAAAATCTTGTTTTAATATTTTCTTATTTTTTCTCCTGCTTTAAACTTGATTGCATGCATAGAATCCGTCTGTTTAATGTAAAAAGTAGATTTAGTTGCTTTATTTATTCTCTTGATCATTTTCTATCATGTGATGAAACATTTTTACAGAGTTTATCTGAGAAAGTTAATGAAATTAAGTTTACCTGTTCTCTTCAAATAAAACAACCTTTATTACTCTGCACATGACTTTCTGTACAAAAAGTTTATCCTGCCACTGAAGCTGACTCTGTTCCCTGAATAATGGTGTCTTTGAATTTCATAGTTGTGTTGTTATATCCATCTATGGCAATAGGAAACAACTTTCAGTGAAATTAACAATAAGGATACTGCAGTTGAAAGGCTTTGAAAAAGAATGCAGTGGAAAGGGAAGTAATATTAATAATGCAAAGTGCTAAAGGTTAAATAGAATATGTGTCCAATCATCAGACTATTATCCTCATCTTTGTTGTTGTTATCACAGCATTTAGGCTGTTGTGCTCTCAAGCCTTCCTGAAGTGTATATTTTCCAATGGGACAATAGCCTAGTGGAATAAAGCACTTGTTTGTGAATTTGGTGACATAATAATTGTGAGTTCAATCCCTGAACTTGGACTCTGTGGAAACAGGCCAAGCAATAACTGGGGAGTATTAAGAATAAGAACCAGTCAAGATATCCCTAGTCATAGACTGTTTGTTTCACTACTTACCTCCATAGATTAAATAAAGGGTTCAGTTCAGAATTCCGTGTTGGTTACTCAGAGTAATATACACCTAACAAAGACCAAGATGAGGACAATAGCCTGCATGTAAGTAGTGTAAAAAAAAAAAAAAAAAAAAAAATAGAATATAGGTTTAGAAAGGAGAGTAATTTTTTTTTTTTAATAATAACTTTTTTTTGAGAAAAGACTCTTTGGTGAAACTGAATTTATTTGGTTGTAAAAAAAGGATACAGTTTATATCTATGTTTGTTATTTGAGCATGGGTCTCTCTCTCTCTCTATAATATATATATATATATATGTACCTCCACGAAATCGCTAAAAAATAGAGCATAGTCTGATGAAAAAGACGCCAAACTTTATGAAAACAAAATTTTATCGTCTAAATGCTTATATTTTTATGAAGAGGGTAGACCAAATTTTTTTTTAATTATTTTTTAAGATTTTTTCCATCTTTTTAGAATATTCTAAATTTTGATTTAAAAACCTTGTTTCTCTTTGTTGCAACAAGGGGTAGTAAATAACATAGATAATTTTTAGTGCATTTTTTTTGTATTACACACATTAATTTGGAAAATCTTGCAAAAATAAAAATAATTGTCAGATGTTAATGAAACTTTTAGAAACTATTCACAGAATATCGAAATTATTATAAATATGTTTTTTTTTTTTTTTTTTTTTTTATTAAAGTCATGGCAGAAATATTTTTTTTTTATATTTATTAACACCCCCATAACTAATTTTATGAAAAACTCTGGAAATTCGAGCGCATCGGGTTTAGTGATTACAATAGTTAAAAGCACAAGGCTTTGAAGAATGCAAATCATGTTCATTTTTGTTTTGTTTTTTTTAAATTGGAGCCAACGTACCTGAAAATCAGCTCTGAATTGTAACATACAAAACTCAATAAAACAAATATATTATTTAATTTCAAATGCTTTTGTTTTTATGAATATGGACAATATTTTCTGAAAGCAAAAAATTTTTTCGATGAAAATTGAATTTTTAATACAATTATTTATTTCTTTAATTATAATAGATGTTTACATTAAGTTTTTAAAAATATTATGACATTAGTTAAAAGCACCATCAACGTTTCAAAGTGTCCATATGAGATTGTCATTGTCTAGCACTTTGAAAATTGTATCGTTTGGACCAATCAGAAGATCCACAGTAATTAAAAAATGTAATTTTTGTGCTTATAATTGGGCTGTAATTATAAAGTACGGAAGACCAACCAGAATACAATTTAGTTGCATTATTTGAGTTCAGCATTGTTCTCCGCTGTTAAGGCCTTTACTTTTGCGAAACACGTATGGAGAAGTTAATTTGATTTTTCAATTTCAACTGAGAAGGGTACCTATAAGTATCATCATATTGCTAAACTTTAATTTATATGATCTTATTTTTATATTAATCTCAGTTATGACATTTTTCCATAAATGAAATATCAAAATTAATAATAAAATGAATGGAAATACAAATAACACAGTAAAATGTAATAAATGTACATAAAATTATAGTATTTTATGTAAACTTCTGATAAAATTTCATAAGAAAGGTACCTATAAATTAAATAGATACCTTTTTCTTATGAAATTTAATCTCACTCTTAACAGTCTTATTTTTTTAATTTCTTTATATTTTCCATAAAGCATCGTAAACGTAAAGATGAAAGCTAAGTACAAAAAAAAAAAAATATGAAAAATTAGAGCGCTGAAAGTTTTCCTTAAAAGTAATGAGGTAAATAATATATATATATATATATATATAGTTAATTTTTTAAGACATTAAAGTTAATTTAGATTTTTACTTAAGTATGTCTTACATTTATGAGAAATTGCTGAAAAATTCTTGGTTTAACCAAAACGGAATTCTAAAAGTTCAGAACTTTTTAAGCACTTCACATTGTAAGTGTGTTTTTTTTTTTTTTTTTTTTTTTTTTTTGTCCTTGTTTAAATATAAAATTAGAAAACCTGGTATGTTTCTTTTATATAATTCTATTCTATGATTGGAGTAGGACATGGAAAAGTTTTTAGCTTGACCCACCTTCCAGAATCTGACCAAATCACCAAACAGCATTTTTTGTTTTGTCTTTTTTTACCCCTAACCCATGTAAAGGGTTTCTTCTTGGTTAGAATGAAAGCTTTTAAGCACTCCTTCATATAACTCAACTATTAGCTCTTGGAACAACTCCGCTTAAGATATTTGGCAACATATTTGTAAATTTAATAACAGTTGGATGTCTATGTATTAGTTCCACTTGCCAATTAAATAGTCATTAACAGTCAACATTGTTATGTTATTTGAGATGCCATATTAATGGACTAGAGCATAAATCTTTATAACTCTACATTTGTATGACTTATTTAATAATTTGTCTAAGTTGTTTTTTTTTATATGAATTATTTAGAATAATCTTTTCCTTACAACTTGCTTAAAAATGGAATCTCTGATAATCTACGCACACAAACTCTGTCATAGTTTGGTGGGTTTTTCCTACTTTAAAAGCCCTACCTGCACTTTCTTTGACAGATTAGTTTTTAAAATCTCTGTTTAAGCTACTATAGATGACTGAAATTTCCATCATTACGGTTCTCTGGCTTGACTTCCAATGAAGGAAACTTTTATGATAATGGGTTAATTTGTCTTATTTCTGTTTTATTTGACATATGATACTAATTAAACAATATATTTAAATACGTTTCTACTACTGACCTACCAGAGATCAGTAGTTGAATGACACATTAAGGTAAATCTAAAAACCTGATTGACAAACCATTTTCTTCCTTTATACGACTGGGATGGATTGTCCTATTTACTTTTCAGCAATCAACCTGTTTTGGCTTGTATCAACTCTTCAAATTTCTATCTATATTTAAACATAAGCTTTACACCCCCACTACACACACTCTACAATTGATACCAAAGCCTTAAAGATACAAATGCACTCAACTTTTGATGTCTGGTGAATTTTTTTTTATTATTTTTTTTAAAATCATTTCAACCAAGGCAATAATGCCTCTAAGACACAAAGGTCTACTCGGAGTGAAAGAAGGGACTGGCAACCCAATCCTAAACAGGGAACAAGGCATAAAACTATATTCCAGTTTAAAAGACAGGAGAGGAATGTGAACTGGATGATAGGCAAATCTATCTACTCCTATTGAAGGAAAAAAAAAATTAGTAAATAAAATTTCAGAGTTCATTAAAAGTATAGTTGTAGTAAACTTTAGAAGTAACCAGAACTGCAATCACAAACAGGGATAAACCTCTACTCCTGTTCAAAAAACCAGGGAAAACTTTGTCTTGTTGTTTTAGCCTCTCATGTTTAGCTTTTTATTTTTTTTCTGAGGATACAAAATTTTATAATTACTGTAAAAATGGTTGCATTAAAAACAATTTCTTCTTTTTTATTTTTTCTATCATTGCACCCCAACAAGGCAATAATAGCCACACAGGTACAAAGGGTTACTGAAAGTGCAAAAAAAACAAAGGACAATAAAAGAACAGATTTCAAGGAGACGGAATATGACAATTGACTCTACATTTAAAATTTTTGAAGATTATAGTTAACAGGAAGGCAAGAAGCCAGAACAGTCCCACAAGCAAGAAGTATGATAAGGAAATGAAGATAAAAGAAAGAGAAAAAAAATTATAATTACTATGAAGTGGTAAATAAAAATTTTTTTTAGAAATGCTAACAAGTAATCATTCTTTCTTTTTTTTCTTTTTTTTTTTTTTTTTTTTTCATGGCTAAATTGAGCAAAGTTAAAAAAAGAAAAAAAGTGTGCTTTTGATTTATATTTGAAGAGTGAAAAGCAATAACTTTAGCATTTTCACATTTGTTTTTCCTTTTGATTTATCAATTTGTTAAACAATTCCTATTTGATCTTTATTCTATCATCGTCATCCCCCTGACTTTTGTAATCGTAGGGCAGATCCAAATGCAAAAGCCACACTAACTCTTCTACAATGGTCTATTAACAGAAGCCATCAGCAATTCTGGTATACCTGTCTATTATTTGACATTGTCCAATCAGTTTTTGCGTTGGCGTACTCTCCAACATCCATCTTCAACGGTGCCTTGAATGGTGGTCTTGCACAGACTGTTGTGCCTTGTAATGTGTCCAAACCACAACATTTTTCTATATTTAACACTGGCGAGAAGAGGTTCCTGGTGTCCCACAAAATTTTCAACCCTTTTCCGTACAAACTCATTGTTTTTTTTGTTCCCAATAGAAAATGCCAAGGACTTTTCTCATGCATATTTTCTCAAACACTTTGATCCTTCTCTCTGTATCTGCCAACAGTGTCCATGTTTCACGTACATATAGGAGAATGGGGACTACCAGTAATTTATACAGTCTGTGCTTCGTTTTAAAGCTGATTTTGCTCCTTCATACCATGGCTGCGGCAATCTGTGTGCGGATTTGAGTCACAGGTATCATCTTTTGAGAAAACTGTATACTTCCACAAGTGAATTCCTGTTCATGGTAATGTTGACATCATTATTACTGTTTGTGCTATTCCCCATTACTTTGGATTTCTTGGAGCTGACCTGCATTTCATATGCTCCTGCTCTTTCAAAAAGTTTGTTGGTCAAGTCCTGGAGCCCACTGCTACCACCTGCTAAGAGGCCAGCCATCTACAAAATGTAAGTTAAAGATGGATCTGCCACCGATAGAGAGTAAAGGATAATGGTCATTCAAAGTTTCTTGCATGATTCTCTGTAGAAATATGTTGAACAATGTGGGTGAATGTATGCATCCCTGTCGCATGACAACAGTTGTCTGGAAGAAACCTCCTATGTTTTCCCAGAAGAACTGCGCTGGTGGCATTTTTATATAGGGCCTGAATGAGTTGGATAATCCAGGCCCTATATAAAGATCCTATATATATATATATATATATATATATATATATATGTGTGTGTGTGTGAAAAATGAAAATAATTCTGACATCTCATTTTAACAGATATATTTACTAAAATTACACAAAAATATCTTGAAACATTAAAGAGTAAATTTATTCAATAAAATTGGCATTAGCTTCAACCACGGTCTCCAGATGACTTCAGAATTTCCTGCATCTCTTCTGGCCAGTCTCTTTGTTTCAGTTGGTGAATGTTGCCATAATTCAGTTCGTCTTTGGTGTTACAAAGGGTTTGGTTGGTTTCTTACTCAACTTTGCCCCACATATAACGATCACGGGGCTTATAGTCTGGGAAGTAACATAGCCAGATGTAAGGGGTGATGTGGTCTGGTGAAATTGTCTGACAGCCATAACTGGGTTCTCCTGCTTGTGTGTCATGATGCAGAGTCCTATTGCCAGATATAGGGTCTTCCAGTAAACACTCTCTTGACCCAGAGCAGCACTACCTCCTCAAAGCACTTGATGTAGGCCTCTGTGTTTAGTCCGATGCCCTGTGGGAAGATAAATGGAGGCATAATGTTGCCATCACTCGTGATCATGCCAAACACCATGATGTTGACTGAATATATCATCCAACTCTTTATGGATCCTGTGCACTGTCCTCAGATTGACACCCAAACACTCTGAAATGCTTTTATTGGGCTTCCAACACAAATGGCAAACAGTACAGCATGCCATTTCCAAATTTCTGGCAAAGTGAATTGTGTCATGGTGCTTCTTTTCTTGCAGACTGTGCCCAAATGTGCAGTCGAAAAAAACAAACAATGCGCATGCATGAAATTAAAAACATAAAATGGCAACAATTTACCTTTAGCACCACACACACACACATATATATATAAGAATTGATGGATTCTTAATTTTTTAATGACTGATTTTATTATAGCCATATTTGAGTAAATGTTCCGTTTATTTATTGAACAATATATTTATTTTTGTCTGCCAACCTGAATATTCAAGAAAACTTTTTAAAAAAACAAAAAAAAAAAATGCACTCTCTGGCAGGATTCAGTCCCGTGTCTCCCAGAGATGGTCTAAAGCATGTTGGACCTAACGATGATTTTTCCCTGCCCAGGGGGCAATGCAGATTCAACCTGCCAGATTGCACATATTTTTCTTTAATAAGATTTCTCAAATGTTCAGGTTGGTAGACAAAAATAAATTTACTGTTTAATAAAGAAAGTGTTTCCTCAAATATTTGGTATTGACTAAAAATAACATTTAAATAATGATATATGCATGTAAACTCTGCAAATGTTAGAATGGGATAGAGAAAGATCATTGCAGTTTGCTATGAAACTGCTTGAGATTTCTGTATGTCTTGTTTCGTGCAGGTTAATATTGTGGGTTTGGCCCTAAAAGGTTAAAGATATGAGGTAATCATATTTAGCTGAGGCTATATTGAAGTTAGAAATTGCATAAAGGCCAATTTTCTTATCCAATCCTAAATATAAAAGATCAGTAACCTTTTTGGCTGGAGTAGTTCACTCCAGGCAGGAGAGAATATTTAGATTGCATTTTTGTACCAGAATGTTTAAAGAACCTTTCAGTAGTTCGTCAGAAAGAAAGCTAATAGGTAAGGTCAATGGAAAGTCACAAAAGATAGGTAGATGTGTGCAAAAGTTCTCGGCTTGCATTTTTTTTTTTTTTTTTTTTTTTTTTTTAAACTAGATTGAATTCACTGTTGAAAACTGTTTAGTTCCCTCTGGAACCTTTTACATGTGCACCTAACATATGTAAAATAAATAATGCAAATCATCAGAGAAGTATTTTGTTTAAGTGAACAAAATAAAGATTCAGCCCTTTAGTAGATTTCAAGTCTGCTGATTTGTGCTTTGTGATAGGATGACAGGTTTTGTGTGTGTATTATTATTAAAGAAAGCATATGTTTATGTGAAGGAAATTATAATGAAGAAATATAGCCAAAAAAAGGAAACTAGTTTTTTTTAGTTCCATTGGTTAATAAATGTGATACTTTTAGATTTTTCTCAGTCATTTTTCTTTTTATTTACTTTTTTTTTTCGTACTTTTTGCTTTTAGTACATTTTCTTGTTATTCTTTTCTATCTTCTTTTTAGTACTTCTCTCTTTCTTTATTTTTTTTTTTTTTTTTTTTTTTTTTAGTACTTTTCTCTTTTTTAGTACTTCTCTCTCTCTCTCTTTTTAGTACTTAGGGCTTTTTAACTATTAAAAACAACAGTTTTGTTGTTTTTAATAGTTTTTTTTTTTTTTTTTTTTTTTTTTTGACTTTTTAATCAGTTTATGAATCTTCTTTTTCCTTCAACTCTAAGTCATTTTCCTGATCTCAAAATATCTACCCTTATTTTGTGTATGTTTTTATTGAATTGTGATTTATTTACCAACTTCTCAAAAAAATATCAATGATTTATTCTTCTCACTCCTTCCTCATTAATCTTAAACTTGAAACATTCTTCTAAAAATTTTGTTTAACTCAATGTAACTGATGTTTTCTTTTTTTTTTTAACCTGCCTATTAATGTACACCTTTGATTAAATCTTTTGCAAATAAGTGTTTCATTTTTGTAAGGTTGACTGAATGTTTTGAGCTTTTTTTTATTCATCTTAGCTTGATTTTACTTTGTTCATTTCAGAGGCGTATTTTTTTGTTAGTATTCTTTTAATTCTTAAAGAAAATAAGATTGAAAATGTTATTCTTTTAAAAGTTTAAAGAATTTAAATTTTTTTTCTCTCCCTTATTAAACTTAATCTGTAAATTTGTTTTCTATAATGTAAAATGTGAATTAACGCTGTCAAAAGGCTAACATCAGTATAAAATGTTCCAAATATTTTATAAAATTATGATTTTGTTTTATACTTAATTTCTCCTCTTCAGATACAATTATTTCATTAATCTATAATTTTTTTTTTAATTTAATGTCATGATATTGAGATTAGAAATCATGTCTATATTCATCTACAGAATGGTCACCAGTTTAACAATTTCCCAGTATTTAATCTTGAAATTACAAAATCTACTTGTTTGATATATTGCTCACGTTTTAGTTTATGTTCAACCAATTTTTAAATTATTCTTCTGTTCATCTTGAAAATGTTCTATTCTCTTAAAGCTGGTATTCCAAATTCTTACAAATATGTTGAATGTATGACTGGTGTTGGATAGCAACTGAGAATAAGAAATTGGAGAGCTGAGTTTGAATTCCAGTCAAGTTTGTTACTTTACCCTTGGGAAAAGTGTGAGTTCACTTCATCTCCACCCCAAGCTATGGGTTAAATAGTAGGACTAATATCTGGAAAAATCATTATTAATGCCATATTCACTCACAAAAAAAAACTTCTGTTATTAAAATCAAAAGATTATGTAAAAAAATTTTTTTTTTTTTTTTTTTTTTTAGAACATTGAAATCTTGTCAGTTTTTTCAAAATATGTTTCATCTATATATGACCCACAAAGTTGTTGATTAGCCATAAAAACAATCAATTCATCTTATGAATATTACAAATCATTTCTTGAGAGTAAACTGTTACAAAAACTTATACTCAGTTGATGTGATCTTATAGTGAGGGGGTTTAAATTCTTGATTAAATTTGAATAGATTCTTTTAGGGCACAATTATCTTATTTTAAAAACCCTTATGACTTGTCATGATTCTAATTGATATTGGTTAGTAGATACATATTATATATTCTGGATATATCCTGTTTTGTTTATTTCTGATCGACATTGTTTCATATACAGTGATGATTCCAAGACTGTAATCTTTCAGAAGATGCTTTGCAGAAACATTAATCATCAGTCAGTACAATTTCTGTTGAAGAGACTTTCTACTTATGTATGAATAGAATTGATATTTCCTCTTCTGCTTCTCACCATTTCGGTATCTAAGGTTCTTTTGATATTTTTCATTTTCCACATATATATATATATATATAGTTTATAGAAAACTGGGTAATCTGTATGGGTAGACCCAATGAGGATAAAATCCAGAGAGCTCAATGTAAATCCAGAGCAAATAATTTAAATAAAAACAGACCACTTTAAGGTTCCATGTAATAAATTATTTCACCACAGCCCGTTTAAAGGACTGCGGATCATCAGACTTTACTTCCAAAGGTTGAAATGAAAAATGAATATATATATATATATATATATATATAGCTATTTATTTAAAGCTCCTTGGTAAAATCCAAAGAAGAATCAGCAATATTATTGGTCCTGATCTGGTACCTCAGCTTCAGATTCCTCCCTGTGCCTTTTCTGTAAATTTCATAGTATTTGTTCAGATAAACTCTTCACTATAGATTTGTATTCATATTGTAAATACTCATAGGAGCTGGTCTTTAAATTGTTGTTTTATCCCCCCCACGCACACACCGACAGACAATGAATTGTACATATGGGGACTAGTTAGGATTTTCATAGAGACAATGAGGTATTATAATGGATATAGTAAGAATGCGTTGTTTTAGTGTTAGGAATATTGTGGTATGTTTGGATCAATGTTTGTGGCTAGCTAAGTCTTAAAGTTAAGACAGAAGAAGACCGTCCTTTCCCCCATTTTTGGCCTTGTGCCACATTTTCTGTATTGAAGTGGAAATAAATATCATTCTTCAATTTAGCACCTAGACTTTTTGTGTTTAAGTGCAGTACTAGACTGGCAATGATGTTTCCTCAATTTACAAAAGTTTCTTTTCTTGCACTTCTTATTTGTGAAACTTCCTTCTGGTTCCATGCTTTCCAGCTAACTTTAATCTTAAAAAATTTAAATGCAATGTCAATCGATATCTACTGTCCTTCTGATTACTCTTCTATTGTTCTTGCTCCTTAGTAATCCCTTGTGTCTTAGTGGCTTTACTGCTTTGCTTGGGGTGAACATATATATATATATATATATATTATCCTCACTGAGTGCCCCCTACTTTCAGCCTTGTGCTGCATCTAAGCTACACTTGGAAAATTACTATATATATATATATATATATATATATATATATATAAAACATTCAATTCTATATTTAGAAATATTAAGGATCTTGTCCTTTGAACCATCTGAAGATTGTGAGACAATCATATAATACTGAGTTCACATAAAACTTTAAGTTGCTGAAAGACTCAATATTTGAGTATCGTTCTTTTTATATTTCTTATATTAGCTTTGTTTATATTCTATGAAATGTGTAATTATCTAAGGATTTATTGAGATTTTTATATTTTGATGTTTTCAGATTTTGTAATCACATACTACTTTTATGATATAAATTAATTTGAAAACATGGTATCGTTGCTATTGTCTTCATAAAATGCGTGTTGGGATAAAAATATTTTATCACTGAAGTACAAGTAAAATTTACTGAGATAGTTTTAATTTTAATGTCTTTGCATATAAAATCCTTTCTTTTTCTTGGTCGTCATCTTCTTTGTATTATTTTCTTTCTTTTTCTCGTCACTGTCTCCCTTTTTTCTTCTCTTTTTTGGCTTTTTCTCTTCCTCACAGTAAGTTTGAATTTGTATGAAAGTGAAAAACAAGATACGTCATATGAAATCACTTTATTTAAAATCATAGAAATTATCTTGCTTTTATTTGAAGAATATCTCAATTGAATATTGGCAGACTGGCAAAGGTTTAAATAGTTTGATGAAACTATCACAAGCATAAAATTTTCCTTTGCAAAAGTTATATTTTCAAACTTTTTCATTTCATCTTTAAAATACTTTGACATATTTTTTTTTTTTTTTTTTACACAACAGACCTCATTTCATGTTTATTTTCACAATCATCATTTTCAAAATTTGGATTGACAGGTTTCTATGATACAGGGTTCTAACCTGCTTGCTTTTTTTTTTTTTTTTTTTTTTTTTTTTTTCTCTTTCTTCTTCAATAATTGACTTGTATTGTAGCATCGAAAAAAGGGAAACGGCGCCGTCAACGGCAAGAAGAAACTACAGAGAAGGAAGAAATTTCACCACCACCAACACCACCTGTACAAGAAGAGCTAAGTGAGAATCTGCTCTGATGGTTTGTGCCTGATTGCAGTGATGGAATTGTCCCCCCCCCCTCTCCCCACTAACTTTTTTTTTTTTTTTTTTTTTTTTTTTTGGTAAATGTCTAATGGTGTGATAAGAACCAAAAAAGAGAAAACTACAGAATTCTTTAATCTTTGGAGAGTTTGAATTGAGGTTGATTTTTGTCTCAATTATGATGTCTACTCTTACATTAACCAAACCCTTCAATTTTTTTTTTTTTTTTTTTTTTTTTACTGGTTGCTGATTTGTTTTATTTACTAATTCACTAAGTGTTTCCATTTGTGTAAGTTCCCACTGATATTTTTTTATTTTTTTTTTTTTATTTTATTATGATCTTACCCCAGACAAGGCAGTAAAGCCACTAAGACACAAAAGACACAAGTGGTTACTGAGTGAATGTGAAAGAATAAGAAGAAATCAAAGCATTAAGGAGTGAGAAGATTAAAAATGGAATCAAGAAGACTAGATGATGATTGACATTGTCTTTAAATTTTTGAAGATCAAAGTTGGGTTGAAAACATGGGCCCAGAAGAGAGTTCCACAAGTGTGAGAGAAGAAACTGTTATTATAGAACTTATGGTTACGTCTAGCCAATTCACCTGTAAAAGGATGAGACCTTGCCATCCTATTACTGCTCTTAAACTTATAAATCTTATCATAGTAAAAGAAATACTATGAAAATATTCATAAAAAAGGAACAGGGTTGCTACATTATAGCTATGATATATTGTCAGAAACCAAGATCCTAGATCAGGGCCATAATATTGTGGATTCTTTGGATTTTATAAGGAATCTTTAAATATATAGCGGGAGCATTGGACCATCAA
>OZ010589.1:14364214-14449214 GCA_963932145.1 Acanthosepion lycidas
GGGTTTGTAATTAAAATATAAGTATAATTATAATGTTCTTCTCCAAAAGTGTGGACCAGTCTATTTAAGTATTAGGTTGGTGCAAAAATAATGTTGTTTTCTCACATATGTTAATATGTGAGAAAACAACATTATTTTTGCACCAACCTAATAGTTCCAATCATTCACACATAACTAAATCTCTGGGTAGTAGCAACAGCAGCCTCCTCCTCCTTCTCATTTGTTTTTAATTTGAGACTAACAGAATCATTCAGTTTTCATCAAATGTACATTTGAACTCAAAAACCTGGTAGGAAAGAAGTTGCTCATAAATGAAATCATCTATGAATTTCATCACAAGTATTTAAAGACAAAAAAAAATGTTATTGATATTATGATTTTTCTTAATTTTTGAGTAAAGTATGCAGGTATCTTCCTCTTAAATTCAGTGTATGATCAGGTGGTTATAATGTTTGCTTTCTGTCTATGAAACCAGGGTTCAAATCTCACCATGGTCAGTTTGCCAGGAAGGTGAGACAATCCTAGCATGCAGCATCTTTGGAAAATGCCTCAAAAATATCATTGATTGACTCTAGTTGTTAAACACACAAATGTACCTGAATGTATCTGCAATAGGAATTAGCTAAATACTCCAGCAGATGGGTGTTGTACTTGGAAACAACTAACTGACCATTATTATTAATTTTATAAAATATCCTTCCCAAGAATTTATATGCAAGGGTGCTGAAAAGTTCTTATTTGAGCTAGGAACTTTTCAGCTCCCCACTTGTAGTGGCTGCTTATGCTTTGGTAGTATTGAAAAGAGTAGCTTAGAAACTTTTTTGTATTAGTCAAGTCTTGTTTATATCATAGTTTATATACTATTTTTATAATGATTATTTCTTTTAATATTGAGTCATATACATTTATTGCATCTGAAAAGACCCTAATGTTGTATGTACACTAGTGTCAAATGTTTTTGCTTATTTCTTAGAAACTCTTTAAAAGTTCTTCATTAAATAATGATTTGCTTAGACTAATGTCCCCATCTTGGTTGTTATCACAATGTTTCAGCTGATCTACCCTCCAGCCTTCTTCAGGCATTTTGTGTAATTGATAACCTCGAATTCAAAAATAAGTTTTGAAAGAGAAATTAGGAGAAACACAATTATGTGCCATGCGTGATATATGCTTAGGCAATCATATATCTTTTGATACATGACTGACTAGGCAGATTTTTTCCCTCAGTAGGTTGCCATTTCTTTCTGTGGTAGACCAGTTGCCATCCAATGCTATAGAACCTGGTCTATCCTGTTATTTACCCATAGCTGAGGGGAGAAGAAAATCCATACCATTCCCAAGGGTATTAGCATGTAAGTGAATGTAATGGATTCGACTGGAATTCAAACTTGGCTCTCTTCTGATCCTGCAATCCGAGCTGCTATCCATTACTCCCCACTGTCACACAATGGCTAAACATCTAGTTCGTTTCTATTCTTTGATATCAGGAAAAATTAAATATTTTAGTGAAATATATGTACGACATTGAAATTTTAACAGATAACATGGTACAACTTTGCAAAAAGAAGTTTACTTAGAGACAGCTGTAATATGGGGTCATATTATACTCAAAAAAATATGTTGTATAATATCAAATAATAATAGTTAAGTGAGGGCATTGGGTACTAGTTCACTCATTTGTAACAAATAACTTGGCCTCTTTTTAAAGAATGAAAGCATATTTACCCATATATTTTGACATTTGCATATTGTATTCTCAAATATAAGCAGCAACAGTTTTGACTTCTCTTCTATGTGCCATATCTCTTTAGGATCATAGCTCTCTACAACTTCCTATCCTTTGTAGCTGTTTATAATGTTTGTCTTTTTACCATCCATCCAACTTGTCATAGTGTCATCCATTCACACAAGCTCATCAGGTAGGTAGTCTACTGACCCTTCCTATCCCTTTTGCCTTTGATATTTCCTGTGAGTGTCAAATTTTCCAAGCCTACCTTCAAACTAATTTCAACTCTTTCTTTTCTGATTCTAAGTATTAGGACACTTATATTAGGTTGGTGCAAAAATAATGTCGGTTTTTGACGTATTTTTAATGTCAAAAACCGACATTGTTTTTGCACCAACCTAATACTTACATAGGGATAGCTGAAATTTCTTGGATATATAATGAGGAAGGAGGGCTTGGAAAATTTGACACTCATGGTAAATATTAGTTAAAGGAGAGGCAAGGCTGGTGTGTACTCCCCCACCCCCTCCACCGGCCAGCAGTGCTTTTTGACCCTGGCTATCTCATCAACATTAGATTTTTCCTACCTACATTTATATATAGAAATTAAACTAAGCACAACAGAAAAGATGAAAAATTTTCATGGATTTTGACTTTTTTTTTATTTTTATTTTTTTTTATTTTTTAAATCAAAATCTGTGAATTTGTTTTCTTCATGTCAAGTCTTGTGAAAAGAATATATAAAATTCACTATTTTTTAATCCATAATGTTGAATGTGTTAAAATTATTCATCTTTTTAACAAGAAAAATCTTTTTTGATATTAAAAGTTGCCGCAAACCATTGTTGATTTATTTAAGATGGAATGATCTATTATGACATGTCTCTAATTTGTATTTACATACATTGTATTTATTTTCAATTATTCTAGTTGAACTGTTCACCCATATTTTCATATGATCCATTATTGTTTATTCAATCTTTACTTATATATAATATAATTTATATATAATATATATAAACTTGTATAATATATTAATAAGTGATTTTATTAATTTAGAAAAGATCCAATGCATAATAACCACTTAATGAGTTTGATCCATCTCAGATGTGGACAAGTCTGTCATACACCTGTACAACTTATTTATATGCTTATAAAATTTATTATAAATATTTATCAGGCAAAGTGTCATAGTGAATTTTGCTCTGATTTAAGTGAATGGTTCTTGCTCAATATTTACACAAAACAAGAAATTTCTGTTCTGTCAATTATTTTAACAAAAATTGAATGAATCTTTAACAATGTTTGTGTTGTGCTTCCACCTTATCATAAACTAAATTGAAAATACAATGGAGAATTTAAAAAATGATAAACATGGAAAAATTACTCAATTTGAGGCAGGTAATTGTAAATGAAAATGTTTGACAAACATGGAAATCTTTTTTTCTTTTTTTCATTGTAAATAGTTGGAATGTGCTGATGATTGAAAATGAAATGCCTGGAACACAATTTTTAAAATAGGATAAAATTAGTTTCAGCATTAAAATTAATATTTCCTGGCAAATTATTCAAGGTGATTTAAACAAAATATTTAAATGAAAATAAAGTTTGGATTTTTTTTTTTTTTTTTTTTTTTTTTTTTATAAAAACAAAACTCATTTTTGTATTTATTCATTTTTAAAACTTTAGTATTTCAGCTTTTTAAAATTTTTCTTTCAATCTGTACAGTGAACATTACAAACTGATTTTTAAAAATTTAAATGCAATGTCAATCGTTATCTTCTGTCTTAATTCCTGTTCTTTTATTGTTCTCTCTTACCTTAATAATGGTTTTCTTTTTCTCATATTTTTCACTCAATTACCTCCTGTGTCTTAGTGGCTTTATTGCCTTGCTTGGAGTGAAATCATTAAGAAAATAAAATAAATCAATAAATTTCAGAATAGTGGCTGTTGGGTATTGAAACCAGTTTAAGATTTAATGAATCAGAATGGTCAAGATTTGAACGAATCAAAATAAAAGTTTATTTCCTAAACATTTTAATAGTGTTTTTATTCTTGTAATAACTGTAAATGATAATAAATGTTAAAATAGAAAATTTTGGTTTTGGACAGTTTAAAACTTTTTTAGGGTGATTTTAAATTTTTTTTTTTTTTTTTTTTCTGGAGAATGGTAGAAAAACTTGCTGATTTTTTTTTTTTTTTTTTTTTTTTATGGCATGGAAACAAATTTTCAGAAGAAAATTGCAATATCAATTTTTTTTTCCTTTTGATTCAATTATCTTTTCACAGATTTCAACTTAATACAGCCTTTCACATATTACCTTGCAAATTTTGAAATGTTTGAAATTTTTATATGCATTTCACTCTTTGTGGTCAAATGTTTTAATTTTCATTAATACATACAACTAATTTTAATCTGTACAACATTGGTTTAATACTGATGTACATACAGCTATTTTGCATCTTCTCTAATAAGACAAGTGATCATCGATGTCCTTTGAACATAAAAAGTAAATAAAAAAAAAAAAACAGATTTTTTTGTTTAATGCCAAAAATCACACCAAAAATTAAAATATTTTTAAGTCGTTAGCCTTTGAATGTACCCTCTTAATTTTTACCATCAAAAAGTTACTGTCTGCTTTCCTCTTATATGTGGGTTTTTCAAACAATCACCAAATTTAAACAATTTGAGCCTGATTAGTACCTAGATAGGTGTCTGCTTAGGAATACCTAGTGCTGTAAGCTTGGATGTGTGGATGGTGTAATGGATAACAGCTCGAAATTAGAGAGCTGAATTTCAATTTTAGTCTTGTTCATTATATTCACTTAAGTGCAAATACCATTGGGAAAGGTGTTAATCTACCTCTTCTCTCCCCAGATATGGGTTGATTAGTAGGTTTTGTATCAGTAAATCATTATCTCAAAAAAATATTCATACAATATAAAAATATTTTCTGGCTTTAAATAACCTGTAAATTATCAATCATCACCTTGTGTTGTAGCCCTCCAGGACATGGGCAACATGGGCAATTATGGCTTGCTGCAACTTCTTATCCTTTGTAGCTCTTATTAGTCTTTTTACTATACCTTCACCTTATTTAAATATGACTAATTCTTTCCTTTATTAGTTATACTAATTATAACTAATTATATACTAATGTAATTATTTGAGGATAGAGATATTAGGTCGAGACGTGACCAATTTCTGTTTCTGGAAACCAGTTGTAAATATTTTGAAGAAGAATTAAAAAAAAAATCTGCTGCTTGGAAAATTGGTTCTCTGTGTCATGCAAGACAATTTTTCTTGCCAAAATCTATCTTGCATATTTATAAGTCTACCATTCATCCGTGCATTGAATATTGCTGCCACATCTGGTCTGGTGCTTCTTATACTTATTTAGAGGTTCTTGATGAAATACAAAGTAGAATCTGCAATGTTATTTGTCCTAGACTGGCATTTCAGCTTCAGTCACTTTCCAACTGCCATAATGTAGCTTCCCCAGTGCCTTGTTCATAAATATTTTGAAGAACTTTCCTCTCTGGTATCAAGACTTTCTGAATTTAAGCACAGTACTAGATTAGTGGGAAGGTCTCATCATTTTACAGTTGAAATGGCAAGAGATGTAACTAAGTTTTATGCTAACAGTTTTTTCTTTTGCACTTCGCGTTTGTGTAACTCTCTTCTAGCTTCTTGCTTTTCTGTTAACTTTGATCTTCGAAAATTTAAATGCCATGTCAATTGTTATCTTCTGTCTTCTTAATTCCTGTTCTTTTATTGTTCTCTCTCCTTAATGTTTTTCTTTTTCTCGTATTCTTTCACACTCAGTAAGCCCTTGTGTCTTAATGGCTTTATTGCCTTGCTTGGAGTGAAATGATTAAAAAAAATAAAGTTGATAAATACACAAAAAATGATTTCTGACTTGACCTAATAATAATTTCATGTAAGACTCTTTATAGTTTGTGGTAGGTTTTGTTTTGTTACAAATGTTACTTCTATAAACTCCATTACTAATTTTTATAAAAGTGTTGTAGCATACTGTGGTGAGCATTCCCTCTCTCCCCACCCCTGCCCATTTTCAAAAATGTACTGTGCCTGCTTATAAATAGTTTTTGTTTGTACTAACTGCTCTATTGTGCCAAATAAAGCCTAATTTGGGTTACTCTGCTCTCTCTTTTATTACAATTTATTTGGCACAATCATAAATACTTTTCAGTAATGCTCTCTCTGTCTCTGAGAAATATGCACAAAATTCTGCAATCTCAGATATTTGAAACTCTCCCCCAGTTCGAAGAATACTGAAAAGGATTGGAGGCACTGGTTTCCCACTTTTGAGAATTTCCTGCAAAGTATAGAACAATACGCCCCTGACTGACGAACTGTGCTCCTAAATTTTATAGGCCCTTCAGTGTATGAATTAATTTCTGACTATCCAGACTATGAGAGAGCCGTCAATAGGCCCCAGCAATTGTATGACAAGCCTAAGAATTATATCTATGCCAGGCATAAGTTATCAATGCACTGGCAAAAACCAGAAGAGATGCTAGATGACTATCTTCTAAATCTGAGACACTGCTGAGGAACATAGATCTGAGGCCATAAGAGATACCTTCATAAGTGGACTTTTGTCCCCTAATATTCAACAACAACTACTCAAAAATGTAACTCTGGACTTCACCACTGCCTTTGACCAAACCAGTGATCTTGAACAAGCTCTGAAAACTTCACTCCTACTCTATTTCTCAAACAGTTGTTTGTGCTGCAGCCCCCTTTGAGGGTAACCCCCGCAGCCTGACAGAAAACATAGCATCTCTAGTAACTTCTAAAACTCGAGTGTTTCTTTTGTGAAAATCATAAGCATCCTCACTGTAACAGCCCATGTCAAGGATGTGGGAAAATTGGCCATTTTGCAAAAATATGTTGTTCCGGGACATCTGCCACTCTTCATTCTTCTAATCCTGTGGTGATGGCATCATTGTTTACGGATTTGTTTGCTGCAACTACCCCAACAAAAATAAATGGGAGGAGGGTCAGAGTTCTCGTGGACACTGGGAGCTTCATATATGAATTGTTGGTTCGAAAGCTTCATCTGCCTACTCTACCAAGGAATAATAATGTGTCAATGGCGTCAACCTGAGCTCTCAGACATTAGGTTATTGGCTGGTAAATTTGGAAGTGGAGATACATGAATATTCTGATTTTAAACTGTCTATGCTTCCTGATTTGTGTGTTGCTGTCATCTTTGGGCAAGACTTTATGGGGCAAAACAAGAGTGTGAGAAATTTAGTGGAAAGAGCCCCCCTTTAAGGGTATGCAGACTGGCTACCTTTTCTATTTCTTTGATAATCTTACTGAGAATTGCAAACCAATGGCTATTAAATCTAGAAAGTACAGTAAGCAAGATAAAGACTTCATTACTGCTGAAGTAAATAGACTACTTTCAGAAGGAATTATTGAGCCCAGCACTTCTCCTTGGTGGGCCCAGGTCATAGTGACCATTAATGAATGACATAAAAAGAGGATGATGGTCGATTATTCTCAGACAGTTAACAAATTCACTATGTTGGATGCTTACCCTTTACCTAAGATTGAGGAATTTGTAAACAAGGTGGCACAATACAAAATCTATAGCGCTATAGATTTGAAATCCACTTACCACTAGGTACCAATAGCTGATAAAGACAAAATTTACACTGCCTTTGAAGAAGATGGAAAGTTATCAATTTTGCAGGGTACTCCTTGGAGTAACCAATAGAGTAGCTTGCTTTCAAAGAATAATTGATAAGTTTATAGCTAACAATTCTCTCTCCAACCCATTTGCCTACTTGGACAATATAACTATCTGTGGTAAGAGTCAGGAAGATCACAATGAGAACTTTGATAAATTTATGGAAGCAACCAAGAAATACAGTTTAATTTACAATCATAATGCTCTTTCTCCGACTCTACAGTGAACCTTCTAGGCTACACAATATTTGAGGGTACAAATAAACCAGATCCTGAGAAACTTCAACCGCTTAAAGAACTTCCCCTTCCTCGCAATATTCATTCACTTCGTCGTGTGCTGGGAATGTTCTTTTAATATTCCCAATGGATTGCTAAGTATTCTGAAAAAGTTACCCCCCGCTCATACAAACTAATCGTTTTCCAATACCCAAGACTGCTGAAAAAGCCATTGAATACCTGAAAACTGAAGTTTGAAAATGCAGTAGTGTATTCTTTCGATGAAACGTTTCTTTTCACTGTAGAGACCAGTGCTTCATGTCACATGATCACAGCCTCATTGAACCAATCTGTAGACCTGTAGCTTTCTTTTCAAGGACATTAAGTACCAGCGAACGTAAACACACTTCTATAGAAAAGGAAGCCCAAGCTATCATGGAGGCCTTATGTAAATGGAGGCACTACTTAATGGGATGACACTTCACTTTACTTACTGACCAAAGATCAGTGGCATTCATGTTTGATTTAAAACTAGCTGGAAAAATAAAAATGATAATGATAAAGTTGGAGGGTTAAACTTGCCTGCTATAGTTTCAATATTGAATACTGCCTGGGGAGAGATAATGTTATTGTGGATACATTATCTAAAGCTTATTGTTCAGCTGTAAGTTTGGACACCCTAGAGAAATTATATAACTCTCTTTGTCACTCTGGAGTTATGCAAATGATGCATTTTGTTAGGACAAGGAACCTTCCTTTCTCTATGGAGGATGTGAAGAGAGTATCTACTGTTTTCCCTGTATATGCTGAAGGCAAACCTTGATTTTACCAATCTGATGCTCTGCATCTAATAAAAGCAGTTATGCCTTTTGAAAGGCTCAGTGTTGACTTCAAAGACCCCTGCCATCTTCTCGTAACCGGTTTTTATTTACGATAATACATATATTCTCACTTCCCATTCACCTTTACTTGTCCTGATATGTCATCGCAAACAGTCATCCGATGCTTCACCTAACTCTTTGTTATATTCAGTATACCAATGTACGTGCATTTGGACAGGGGTTTCTGTCTCATGTCGGCTGAGGTGAAATCCTTCTTGCATGGGCACGGAATCTCGACTAGCCGCACCAAGGTAATGGGCAATGTGAGAGGTATAATGGCATTTTGTGGAAAGCAATAACTCCGTCACTCTGCCTACCTATAAATCAATGGTAGAATATTCTGCCAGATGTTTTACATTCAATGCGCACACTGCTTTCAACAGCTATGGATGAATGCCTATTTAACTATCCTCGCCAAACCTCCAGTGGCTATTCTGTTCCAACATGGCTAACAGCACCAGGAAAGGTTCTTCTAAGACGGCATGTCAGACAATCGAAGTATGACCCTATTGTGGAGAAGGCGGAACTTATAGAAACCAATCCTCATTATGCGCACATTTGTCTCCAAAATGGCAAGGAAACTATCGTATCAATCCAAGATTTCACCCCTGCTAGTCTCGTTCAGAATTGTTCTCCTGAAATACAAGACTCTGACTTACCTACTCAAAACTTTAAGACGTTAGACCCTGAAAAGACTGAATCTACTACAGATACACCAGAAAATGAAATCAAAATTCCTTTATGTTGATCAGAGCGATCGTGTAGACCTCCTCCCGACTGCTTAACTTATGAGTAAATCTTTTGCTGATTTCCTTAAATCAAATAGGGTTATAAGAGATATTTAAAAATTGAAATAAATCCTGCTAGGGTATAATCTTTCCTTAATATTTATTGATCAACTGCCTCTAATTATTTCTAGAAGCAGGGGAGATTGTGATGAACATTTCTTCTCTCCACTCCTGCCTATCATCAAAAATGGACTGTGCCTGTTTATAAATAGTTTTTGTTTGTATTAACTGCTCTATTGTACTGAATAAAACCTAATTTGGGTTACTCTGCTCAGGATCTTTTATTATTACACATACCTACAGACAATAATGGGTATGTCCCCATTCACATAAATACAGTAGTAAGTACTGTATGTTAGTCTGCAGTTGGAGATTCATTGTGGAATTCACTTGACTCACTTCTAGTAGTTGACTACTACTTTTACACGCCACTAGTTATTCTTGCACGTGTTGTTCTTGTCCTAAGTATTATCGTTCATTACTAACCTTTGTGTGATTATTCTTTTCAGTAACCTTGCCTAGGTTACAACAAAAAGAATGGTTACGGAGTTCATACAAGTAATATTTTTATGAAGCTGTAACATAATATTACTATGTGTATTAAATTCTTCTAGTGTATTCCTTCACAATGTCCTGAATGTATAGATACTATTTCTTATATTTTGCCACTCCTCACTTGACAACTTACCTGTTTAACAACCCTGACTCTTCATGAATCATTTGTAACATTGTAAAATGTTACAAATAAACTGTTCCAAGAATTTAAATAAATTAATTTCTTTGGTAAACATTGAAGTTTATGATATGAACATCTGTCCCTTGGGCAATTTTTTTTACTAACTGAACAGTTTGAGATATTGCCCTGGTGGGAAAGACTGTCTGCTGGTTCCAATAAACAGGAGGATGTGTGGGTGGTGTAATGGATAGTAGCTTAGAATGAGAAATCAGTATTTCTACATCTCTTCCAACTCTAACCCTGACTCCTATTATCTAGAATGCAGTCTGACTGTAAGTTCAGTATCAGAATTCCCTACCTTTTGGCCGAGCGTTACTTGATTCCAAAAGTTTTTAATTATTGATACATTTTATTTCCTTCTAGCTGGAGGTTACTTTGAAACTCTTGATTTTAACCACCATGTACTTGGTTCTCATAAAACTGCCAGTTATTCTAGGCCTAGATAAAAATCACTTAGACTCCATTTGACAGCATGAGTGAGGGACCCATTATGCCACCTTAGTACAAAGTATGAAATTGATGTCACTTGGAAGTAGAAGCATAGATTTAATCAAGAATTATAGGAAATGAGAAAAACTCTAAATGTGGTCTTACATCATTATACTTTCTTTTAAATATCTGACATTGAGAAAAAAAAATGCCTTTTCTGATTAGTTTAATTTCTTCCTTGTGTAATGGAGATGCTATTGTCCTGTAATTATTATTATTAATATTATCCCCTTTCATGGAACTCATTAATAGTGTTCTTTTTGTTCTTTGTTTTTTTGTTTTTTTTAAGACAGCTGCTGTTCTTGGACATAGTTTTAACTGAAAGTCCATTTTATTAATTTCTCTGTTTATAATTTAGACAAATCTTCATTCCACAAATTGTTTGGACTGTTAAAGTTGTAGTGGATGGGTTAATTATGTGGTAATATTTGTTGAGAATAAGTTGCGTGTCAATTAACTATTTCCACTAACATCAAAATAAAATACAAAATTCAACTGGATTGTTTTAAAACGTAACAATTAGATTTATTTAGGTTGATGTACAACATGCAAAGAAAAGGTAGGACAGAGTCGTGTCCCTTTGATTTGGAAATATTTGTACCAGAGTTCATATTACGAACAAGACATATTTAAACTAATAAAATATTCAAAACAATGTACAAGCAGAATATTTGGTATATGTTATGTTGGCAAATATGTATGATGTTTTAGGTTTCAGAATGTCTTTCTTGTAATCGTTCGTTAATGTTGATATTAAAGTTGTTAATATTAAGTGTCTTTTAAACAGAAAGTTCTTAAGGAGTAATTTACCTTTTACTGTAATATTGAACTTGTAATTCAGAAGAATAAAGTTTGGAATTGTGAGTTCAAAAATGGGTAAAAGTTCAGGAGTGATTTCAGAGGTTCGTGAGTGAGTGTATTGGAGTTGTTTCGTGTTAAATAAATTTAACTTTGTAACTTCAAAAGTATGAGTGACGTGGAGTTGTTTGGCAGTTGGTTATCCGTCACGAAGCTCACTGATAAACTTATGTTCGTGCATCGTATTTATTTACATTCCTGGTCACGTGCGTGGCTCGCAAACACATTTCAAGATTTTTGGCGGTATTTTGTGTTTAAACACGTGTGCGTAGGCATTGTTATTACTTTGAGATATATTGGCCAATCAGAAGCAATTATTGTAAAACTTGCGTCTGGAGCCTGGATTGTGTTTAGCTTGCACAAAAATCTATAACTAACATGAAAATGTAAATTAGAAATGTTTTTAACATTTCTTGTCCAATGAGGATGTAGTGCACCCGGTAATTGGTTCTGATCCACTGGCATATGGAGGTTAAGTTCTATAAAGTCATTCTGTGCTTTTTGTTGGTATATTTTGAATTGGTCAGTCCTACTCCTACAACCTTTTTCAAATTTATGGTCTGTAAGAAATAGAAGAGGTTACTTTTTATATAAAATGTTGCCAACTGATTGGTTCAGTTCATTTCCAGCCACACACCCTGTAGGTGGACAATCCATTTGAAAACATTTGGGTGGACTACATATAAATCTATATATAATATATATAGTCTATAAAGAAAGCAGGGTTTGTTTTTTTTCTTTAGAATTCTACACCTACACAAAGTTGTATAAGAAGTTTGTTTGAAATGTGCAATGCATGAATTCAATCATGCACACAGCACATTGAATAATTTGTTTTGTTTGAATCCTACAAAATGTAAGAATATTTGTTTGAGCAATAGTAAATTATTCTATTATAAATTATTATTGTAATGAGTTGATGACTGTGATTTGGAAGGTAGACCGGAGGTACAGGGAGCGATGGATGAATTGTCTAAATTACACAAAAATGAAAATAAAACTGACATTTCATTTTAACAGATATATTTACCAAAATTACACAAAAATAGTGTAAGAGTAAATTTATTGATTAAAATCACCATTGGCTTCAGCCACAGCCTCTAGATGACTTTGGAATCTCCTGCATCACTTCTGGGTGGTCTCCTTAAGTTGACAAATGCTGCCATAATCTTTGCCTTCAGTTCATCTTTGGTGTTACAAGGAGTTTTGTTGGTCTCTCACTCAACTTCACCCCACAATAGTCAAGGGGTTTGCAGTCTGAAGAGTTAGCTGGCGAAATGTAAGAGGTGGTATGGTTGCAGAAATTGTCTAACATCCATGACTGAGTTCTCCTGCTTGTGTGGCATGGTGCAGTCCTGTTGCCAGACATAGGATCTTCCAAAAATCAAAAACAATAAATATGCATGTGCAAAATTAAATACACAAAATGGTGACACTTTACCCATTATACCTTGTATATGTTCTGAAAATGGCTTTAATATTATCCACAAGATGCCATCTATTTACCATTTTAAGAAATTTAACTTTTAGTAGGGTTAGATTTTCAGTGTTATGAAGGTTTACCTTCTTTTTTTTTTTTTCTTTTTTTTTTCTTTTTTTAAAAATGTCTTGTTTTTTCTTTACTAATGGTATCATTTTTTTACTTTTTACAGAAGCTCCTAAAAAGAAGTCAAAAGGCTCAAAATCCTCAAAGAAGCCTGGCATCTGTTCAGTATTCTGTAAATATTTTTTACTCACCCTCCTTCTCTTGTCTGGCCTTGGAACCATGTTGTATTTTGTGAACAATGATGTGCAGGAAGTTGTTGGTAAGTTAATTTCATTTTTATCTTTATTTTTTTATACAATTTTGTTGTAACATATAAAATATTACATTATGACACAGAGACAATAGATTTTATTTTAAAATATTCTTGTTAACAAGATAGAGGTTCGTGATTAATATGAAGAATTCATTTTTTCCTTACAAGTAATGACATGTTTTAGAAATTGGTTGTTATTACTGCAAGTAAATATCAAATCTTGGAACTGTACAGTTTGTGAAATATTAAGGATGTGGAATTAGTAAATACTAAACACTTCAAATATCTTGGTGCATGGATCAGTTATAACAAATTTAGTCCAGGAGAAAATAAAATTGAACATAAAATAGGCTGTGTTAGTAGTTTCACTCAATACCACAAGTTGCTACTAAGCCAAAACATGAACATAAAAACTCAAATAACATTGTCAGATCTAGACTCTCATAGATGTCATACATGGTGCCGAACCCATCTAGAAATGCCTAAACTGTCAACTGTATAGAAACGCTTTCTCAGATCAATGGTTAAAAATGGTTTAAAGGGAATGGATCCTGTAGGTCTTAGAAAGGATCGTTCTTCTTTGAACTGGTGCTACAGAACCACAATGTTTACCAAATAATACAAACCACATTACTTGAACTTTCAATAGCAGCAACAACTAAAATGGATATCATGTATAGCTTGAAGAGGAAATACTGACATAATGAAAATGTTGATGTTCCACATCAAATAAAAGGTTACGAAGCCCTTCCCCATCAATAATACAAAGAGCAATAACAATTACTGAACTTGAGAAACTTATTTTCCTGAAATATTTTTTCTCTTTTTATACTGAAATAACTGACATAGCATAAATTGTGGCATACAAGTCAAGTTTTCAAGCTTAAAGAAAATCTTTTTTTGTCACAGTTTTGGTATCCTACTGTATGTTTTAGGGGTCAACCTATATGGTAAGTATAGGCCTGACTCAGAATTTTGAACTAAAAATCTTATGGTATTTAAACCGTGAAGTTGACTTTGTTACAATTGAATCATTGAGCACATATACCAGCAATGTTAGAAAAATAATAATATTATGTGAAATATAAATTGTTGATTTAATAATCTTTGAATTTTTTTAGATAAAGCATTGTCATTATTGATTAAGCAAGCAAAATGAATTGGAAATAATCAATAACACATCAGTGAGGTTTGAATTCACCTCCTTTATTCTTTAGTCTTGCTGATTAGATAATGAATGCTTAATTAGTAAACATACAAATTAGTCATATAGCTATCAAGTTCATTTTGGATATGCTTACAAGGATACAAGATAATTCATATAGATTCTATTTTTTTCTTTTTTGGTATTGACAGCTGCGGGTATAAACTGCTTTTTAAAATATAAGTTGGTTACAAAATTAAATTTTTACAAAGTATTTGTAGCCAAGACCTACCTTGCTACATCCACAGGCTTGAAACATTTTGAATCATTTTAGTAAAAAGAGCATTCTCTTCCCTAGAATTGCAACTTTGTGGAACAGACTCCTATGTGGATGCTTCCCTGAATACTACAATCTTAACCTCTTTAAATCTAGGGCCAACTGTTATCTATCCACCATATCCTTGTAATTTTCACTTTCTATTTGTTTATATCACACACCTCATTCAGTAACTCTCTACCTTGAGTGGCTCTTGGGCCTTGAATTGGGTGAATGAAAATGCTTCTTTAAACATTAGTAATTGAATCTCTCATAAATATTTTCCTTTTTTTTTTTTTTTTTTTTTTCCAGACATTTATATTCAACATGCAAAAGATGCAGATCTGGGTAACCTGAAAGGAATTTTTGAAAATTTCCCATCAATTTTATCTGATGAATCACAGGAATCAGTTGAAGAGAAAAAAGAATCTTATCCAATGGAAAATGATTTTGTTGATGATGATGAAGGAGAACTCCGGGGAAATCTACCACCACCTGTCACGGAAACAAAGCCTGCAGTTGAGGAGAAACCTGTAGAAGCAGCAGCAGTTGTAACTGATACAAAAGAATCAGAAACCAAAGCATCTGAACATGTAGAAAAAACAGTGATTGAGGAGCCAGTAACACCAGTAATAGAAGAGACTGTGGTTCCTGTAGCTGAAAAACTAAAAGTAAAGGAGTCACATCTCCCTGTAGCTGAAGAACCTGAGATACAGGAACATGATGCTCCAGTGGTTGAGGAACCCAAGACACTTGTGGCTGAAGAGCAGGATACCCCGATGGTTGGGGAACCTGAAGAACTGAAGCCTCAGGAACCTGAAGTCCCTGTGGCCAAGGAAATAGTAGCAGATGAGCCAAAGGCTCAGGAGCCGGAAACTCCCATGACTGAAGAGCCAAGGTCCCAAGAGCCTGAAACTCCCAAAGAGCCAAGAGCGCAGGAAGCTGAGGCTCTCAAAGTCGATGAGCCACAGATCCAGGAATCTGAAGCCGATGAGCTGTGGGCTCAAGAACCTGAAGCTCCTGAGCCTGACGAGCTGCAGCCCCAGGAAGCTGAAGCTCCTGAGCCTGACGAGCAGCAGCCCCAGGAAGCTGAAGCTCCTGAGCCTGACGAGCCGCAGCCCCAGGAAGCTGAAGCTCCTGAGCCTGACGAGCCGCGGGCCCAGGAAGCTGAAGCTCCTGAGCCTGATGAACCGCAGCCCCAGGAAGCTGAAGCTCCTGAGCCTGACGAGCCGCAGCCCCAGGAAGCTGAAGCTCCTGAGCCTGACGAGCCGCAGTCCCAGGAAGCCAAAGCTCCTGAGCCTGATGAGCTGCAGGTCCAGGAAACCGAAGCTGATGAGCCATGGCCCCAGGAAGCCAAAGCTCCCGAGGCTGATGAGCAGCTGGCCCAAGAAGCTGAAGTTCCTGAGGCTAACGAGCCACAGGCCCAGGAAGCCAAAACTCCCAAGGCTGATGAGTTGAGAGCCCAAGAACCTGAGGCTCTCATGGCCCAAGAGCATGATGCTCCTGTGGCTGATGAACCTGAAGCCTATGTTGCCGATGAAGTGAAGGCTCACGATCCCCAGGCTCCTGATGTTGATGAACCAAGGACTCATGAGCCTGAAGCTCCCAAAGATGATGAATCAAGTTCTCAGGAATCCAAATCTCCACAGTCCAGTGAAGAACTGAAAGACAACGAATTTGAAGATTCTCCAACTGATGTTGAAAAACATGAGATTCCTTTAACTGAGGAACAACGTGATGAACAACCTGAGGATTTTGTGGAGGAATCTCTACATCCCGCCGAGCCAGAAAGTCATGTCCCCGAAGAAGAGAAAAGCAAGGAAACTAAAACCCAAGCTCCTGAAATTGCAAAACCTGAAGAATCAGAATCTGAAAACCAGATGCCTGAAAAAACTGCTACTCCCACCGTCCCAGAACCCAAAGAAACTGTACACGAAGCAGTCCATGCAGATTCCACCTCTACAAATGAAGATAAGATATATGAGAAAATGTCTATTACCAACAGTGTTGATTACCTTATTCGAGACGAATTAGATGCTGCTGATGAATTGTTGAAGGTTAGATTTTCTACATTTTTTGATGCTTTAATTCTCTATCTTTTGACTCATTATTTACAGTCGGACTAATGTCCTCATCTTTGTTGTCATTATCACAATGTTTTGACTATTGTACCCCACCGGGCTTCTTCAGGTGTCTTTCAAATCAGATAACCTTCAGAAAACTTTTTATTTAATCTATGGAAATAGATTATTCACATTCCATTATCCATTTCTTAAAAAAAAAAAAAAAAAAAGTGCTTGGATATCAAAGGTGGAAAGAGAAGAATCTTTTTAAAAAAAATGCACCTAACTATAATACCTTTGTTGCTGCATTGTCAATGCTGCTGCTGCACATTTTCATTCTGTTTCATCAATCTGTTGTTCCCTGACCCGGCACTACCAAAAAACAAATTATTGGCATTGTCACCTGGTAATGTTTTTGATCTTCACAAACATCGCATATTGACCTCAGCAAGTGGGGAAGTAACCAGATTCCACAGGGATTCTGCCCAGTGGTTTTTGTGATTCTGTGGAGATTTCAGGTGTGAAATCCTCGCAGCCTTGGCAACTTCTTTACTGAAAACTAATTTCAAGACACAAACCAACAAACTCAGGGTTTAATGGTAACAAATTGAGTAGGCTTACAACCACATCATGTTGAAACACTGGTTCTCATATGATCACATGAAGTTAAGCAATGTCACACCTGGTCAATACTTAGATGGGTGACCACTTGGGCTGACTAGGTGCTGCCAGCTTGTATGTGCAGGTGGTGCAATGGATAATGGCTCAGACTTAGCTGAATTTCAATACCAGTTGGGTTATTTATATTTACTTCCGCACAAATCCCCTTGGAAAAGATATTAATCAACCTCTTCATCCCCCAGCAATGGATTAAAAAATCTTGTATCAATAAATCATTACTCTCTCCCAAAAATTCTTACAGTGTAAAAATATTTTCTGGCTTTAAATAACCTGCAAAAGGTTGATAAACCATAAAAACAAATCGATCAATCAACAATAACAAATTGAAGAATTTGAAAGTGAATGAGGAGTAAGGAATTATTAATATTTCTATGTAGCCTGGTTTCAGTACAAAAATTATTTTAGCAGTAATTCATAATAATTTGAGAGAGCTCTCTGTCAGGGGCAGAAGGAGAAGGGGAGATTAAATTTGGACTTTGCCTATCTTGCCATCTGGTCTCTCTGACACTCTGTGTCACTGGGTATTGATTCATTTATTTAAGAAACTTGATCACTTCTGGCACTAATTTCTTTGATGTCTTTCTATAAGATATCCATAACATTTCTTTGTTTGAAAAAACAGATGGCTTCTTATAGAATGTATTCATTCCCAAAACCCCTAACATTGTATTTGGTAAGCTATAAACATTTGTGGGCTTGATGGTATTGTAAATAAACCTAGCAAGAATTCTGCTTTGGAATTTGGAAAATTCCAGATCATAAATCTTGTCATACTGCTCCCCTATCCCTGGGAGGTAATTGGGTAGCTTGGGGAACACATAGTCTTACTGAAGCTTAATAAATTCTACTTAGTTTATTTCAGGTTCAAATCTTTCTAGAGACTTCTCTAAACTCGTTTTATGGATTCTAATTATTATTTTTAATTGGTTCTTTCTTTCCTTCTTCTCATTGATGTTTAATTAGTTTCCTTGAGTTTTTTCACAGTTTGATCTTATTTCCTGCTTCAAATCATCATTAGGCATTCTCATGTGTTAAAACGTTGAATCAGAGTTACCACACTCTTATATCCCTCATTCAGTAAAACAAACCAGGGTTACCATCCAGTTATATTCATCATGTATTAAAATGTTGAACCAAGGTTACCACCTTGTTATGTTCCTCGCACAATAAAATGCTGAGCCATGTTTAACACCCTGTTATATCCCACATACAGTAAAATGTTGAACCTGGGTTGCCACTTTGTTATATAAACATGGACAGTGGAATGAACACGATCTGCCTCCATAGATTAAGTAAATGGTTTGAAATTTCCTCAATGTTACCTAGATCAAAAGACACCTGAAGAAGGCTGGAGTACCTCTACTGTTGAAATGTTGTGATAATGATGACCATAATGAGGACATTGGTCCAAGTGTAAATCATATAAATACTTTAAACTCATTTGCATGTTTATTTCATTATTATTATTTCCTCATCAACTGGCATCATTTTAGAAAGAGGAAACTTGGGATTTGGGATGAATGTAAAAATGTTAAAATTAAGTTAGCCTTCATATTTCAAAACCTATGAACATGTTTCCAACATATCAAGTTGTAAATATTACTGTTGTCAACAAAAACATGCTTTACATTTAGACTCTATTATTATTACAGTTACTGATTTTTAACTAAGAAAAATAATTTTATGAACTAATAAGAAAACTAGAAACATTTCTTTCCTATCATTTTTCTAAAACTGTTTAAAATAATTTCTTCCATGTTTGTCATTCAGAAAATTCTGTAAGTTTCTATTTGTAAAAGTACTTTAAGATAAACTGTGAAAATATTGTAAATGTAAAACAAAAACCTGATTACTAATAGAGTAATAAAATCACAAGAACCACTTTTTTTTCTTTTTTTTTTTTTTTTTTTTTTAATAATAGTAGATACATAATATCCTTTTTGCCTATTTTTTTTTTTTTTAATTTTTTAAAACTTTATCAGAGCAACAAGAAATTGGGTTCTGTTCATTGATATAGGAAACAAATATTATACATTAACTGGCTATAACTTTGGAAATTCATTAATATATATATATAACATTGCTTGAGTGGCCAAGCATCTTTCTGTGTATTTTGGCACACAAGTGTTTTTTTTATTTTTTATTTTTTGTTGATTTAGGAACACAACTGTCTGTCTTTGTTGATTTTGGTGCCCCAATGTCTCATTTTTGTGGATTTTGACCATCAGGTGTCTTTTTTGTGGATTTCGGCATCCAAGTGTCTTTTTCATGGATTTGGCTGCCCAAGTCTCAGTGTATATCTCTATATGTTGTTAACAGTTGGATACATATTAAAAAAAAAAACTGTTGAAGGAAATCTGTAAGAAATTTCATACACGTTTTTTTTCTTTGTTTTTTTTATTGTTAAGATTGTGTATTTTACAACCAAGATGCATTAATGTTACTAAGAAGCATCTTTCTGCATTCATTTCAAACTTAACATTTATTCTTACATGCGTTTCTTTTTGCATCAAGAAATTTTTTGTGCTAGTCATATTTTATTTTTGTAGATTAAATGTTAAAATTAATTACACTTTTGTCATCTGGAAACAAAGTTACATACTTTGATAATAAGGTAAAAAATATACCACTTTAAAATTTATATGTTAAAATAGCCTATTATATATATATATATATATATATATATATATATATATATATATATATATATATATTCCCAAGAGGATAGAATCCAGGTAGAATTCAATGTCCAGGACAAATTAAGAATATAATATAAAAGGCTCAAACATTAATATTCCATGGTTATAATTTATTACATTTGAATCGTAAACACAATCCAATTCATCAGACCTAAAAATTCAAAAGCTTTTTGAATTTATAGGTCTGATGAATTGGATTGATTACAATTCCAATGTAATAAATTATAACCATGGAATATTAGTGTTTAAAACTTTTACATTTTATATATATATATATATATATATATATATATTAGCTGTAGTTAACTTTCATATTACTTGAATTTTACCTCTTACTTCAACTATTCCAGACACCTTGATTTTTACATTCCTTCAAAATTGGCAATATTTAATTAATAGTATAAATTAGTCATTCTGATTTCTTAAATAGAATGAAAGACATACAAACCTTGGCAAAAATTATGGAATCACCATACATCAAGGATGTCTATTCCACAATTTTTTCCCCCCCATAGCAAATAAATAAATCCCACATGACAAAAAACAGTTTTCATTTAATTGCTGAGTGTTCTGACTTTGTGATACATATGTCAAATTAAATGTAATTATTTCTAATGTAGGAGATAATTGCTTTCAGATCAAATTGTTGAAAGATTACAGAATCCTCAAAAACAAAATTATCAAAATCAGCACTTTGTAGTTCCCTTCAGGGTTTTATGATGGTTGTAATTCTTTGAAGCATGAACTTCACTAATGCAAAGCAATATTCACCATCTTGAATTGTGATTAACCAATCAACTTTGCAGAATGGAGCTTTGTCATAGACCCTCTTTTTTTTTCTTTTTTTTTTTTTTTTTTTTTTTTTTTTTTTGTTTGAATTTTTACTACAAATTTTCAAACTGATTTAAGACCCTGACTGCTTCTGAGCCATGTTGTTGAGTTAATATGCCTTGTTATGTCATCATTCCATTGAGTGAAGATAAAACAGTCAAGGAATATAATGTCACTTGGAGTTGATGTAGTCTTGCTGAAATCATGGTACACAGATAAGCTAGAACTTTAATTCTCTACTTTTAATTCTACTGACAATTCTTGGCATCAGTCTATATGTATTTGGACAAATTCAAGTCTTCTCCACAACATGCTTTAACATTCTTTGCTCTGCATAAAGATGCCATTTTTCAGAATGATAATGCATCACCATCAACAAACCAATTTAATATTGATGAAATTGTCCAAACTTTCAGTCTACATTTGTGCATTGAATGCCATGTTAATGATATCTCCCCCTGGTTCTTTACCTGACATGCCACACCCATATCATAAATGAGTGGTTAAATTTGTTTTCTTTAGTCAGATGTCTTAATATATTTGATTGGAACACCAACCCCCATCACGTTAGCCAATGCAGATTTGTGTTTTTATTATTGAATATCACTTTCACCCCAGACTCTATAATTGCTTGTCTGTAGACAAACAGAACTTATTTTCTTCTGTTTAGATGTTAGTGCTGGTTGTTCTTTGCTCTTATTCACCTGATTTCTTAGTTTGTCACAAACATTGACTCCTGTTTTCTGTCTGTTTTTTTTTCATTTGTTGTGCATTTTCTGTTTTCAAAACAAATTGCCTCGAGTTTTCTATTCTGACACTTTGATATCTTTCATCATCTACCTATATTTTTATTAATCATTCTACCTCAAGTAAGAAGATTAAAGCCACTAAAAATGCAAGAAGTTACTGAAACTGAAAGAAATGGAGTAGACGATAAAAGAAAAGGACTCCAGGAGACGATTGATGTTGCATATAAATTTTTGTAGATCATAGTTGACAGGAAAGCATGAAACTTGAAGAGGGTTCCACAAGCCTGAAATACATGAGAGAAAAGAAAATATTAGCATACAGCTTATGGTTACATCAAGCAATTTCAGCAGTGAAATTATGAGATTAGCTGCCAACCTAGTACTGCACTTTGTGAAATCGCAGTATCGAAGAGGAAAGCTTATCATAATAATTACCATGAAAATAATTAAAGGAAAGGCACAGTGGATTATGTTACAGCAATTAGAAAGTAATTGAAGCTAAGATGTCAGGTGATAATGTTGAAAAATTCTTCTTTGAATTTTGTCAAGAATCTCAAGATACATAGCAGAAACACCAGAACAGGTGTGACAGCAATATGAATGGTAAACTTGTAAAAACATAAAATAAATTCTGATGAGAAAAATTGTCTAACATGACAGTGAACTAACTTTCCTAACAGCAGACTTAGCAATTGATTAAATATGATCGTTCCACTTCATGTTAGCGGCAAACATGAAATTGGTGAAATGAGTTGCTCTCCTGGAGGTTAGCATCAGCCATGCTGATGGAGGTAAAAATAGTTCTCTAGAATGATTAAAAGATTAGTTTTGTTTTTGGAAGCTTTAAAATTAACAAACCATTTTTTGTCCCAGTTATGAGATTGAATTTTATTTTCAAGATCAGCTGCCAATTTGATTTTATCAAACCTTTCATAATTACTCAATTTGATTTTATCAAACCTTTCATAATTACTATTAAACAGGAGTAAATAGGTGTGTCACCAGTATAGTTACTGATTCAGGAACTAGTGACACTGGGAAGATATGTTTTTCTCTTCAATTTTGTTTGTATTTGTACCAAATTTCCAACTCTGCTGAGTGGAAGCAAGCAACATCTCTTGCCACACACCATGTTTGATTTCCTTCTCAAAAGAGTTTTTGAATCCTTTACATTATTTCAATCAACAGCTCTGTTGTTGCAGTCAGGTTTCCTTTCAATTAACCAAATCTAACAACTCATTAAGGTCTGCAATCTTTCTTCGAACTGCAAACTAATTTGTTTTAGAAATGCAAAATTTCCAGTATCATCACATTGGACAATACAGATCCATGGATTTGTCATTGGATATCACTTTGATCAAAATTCTGGGATTGTTTCTCAGTAGCCAAGTGTAACTTTTGGTTTTCTTCTATTTAGACATTAATGCTTGATTTAATTTAGATTTTCATCTAAATCTCATTTCATTCAACCAAATTTTAAATTTTGACATAAACATTGATCCCTGTTTCCATTGAAAATAAAAATTAGATTATTTTGCTATAAAATAGACAAAATCTATGATTTGTTTATTTGCTTCTTCTTCCATGTGCCATATCCCTTCAAGACATGGGTGATCATAGTTTTCCACAATTCCTTGTCTTTTTTAGCTCTTAGCGTTTTTGCTATCCCTCCTAATCCCTGTTTTGCCAACCATTTCACACAAACTAATTTGGTAGGTTATGCTCTGCTTTTAATATACTCCATGCCCTCTTTCCTTTCCAATGATGATGATGATGATGTTCTCATTTTCTAAAAAATCTTTGCTGCTGCTCAAATGTTCAGTCCATGCTATTCTTGGCATCCTTCATTTCTATTGGCTGCAGTTTTTTCTTCATCTGTGAGAAGATTGTCCAGCATTCATTGCCATATAGGAGGACTGATATTACGTAACAGTTCAGTACACTTTTCTTTCTTTCTGTTGCTTCGAGTCTCTTCTTCATCTGTGAGGAGAATGTCCAGCATTCACTGCCATATAGGACGACTGATATTATATAACAGTTCAGTACTCTTTTCTTTGTTTCTCATAAAGATTTTTCCTAAAAAAAAAAAAAATCTGAGTAAAATGAAAATACTTTTTACCAATATATTACAAGAGAATGGACAGCCATTGCTATTTTCTCAGATTCTTAATTATTATGAAATTCAGATTAGAATGGCAGTTTTTAAAATATATTACAAATTTGACTTAATTTCATTCAACTATATAATTATATCCTGAACTAGTTCTCTTTGATAAATGTATTTGTGTGTGCATATATATTCTCTCACTAACACATTATGCTAAGTGGTTTCATCTTCAACTATAAGCTGTAATAATGTTATCCCAGTTAATAGTTATAGTCCCAAATGTTTGATAATATCCACCTATTAAAAGTACACATTCATAGAGTATATTTTATATTTCTGTCTGAATTTTTTTTATTGTCAATAACTTTGAGAAGAGTCATTAACATTGGCAGTTTGGTTTGGGCCTTCTGCTTTTTTGTATTTTCAATGTTGTTTCATCAGAGCAAATTTCTAATTTTGGCTGTTCATGATTGCAGAACATTTCTATAATGATAAAATTTTGTTATATACAGGGTACAACAAAAGTAATGCCTTTTTTTTATTAACTTTTTTGAACAAAAATAAATTACAATAGTTTTTAGAAAAAGTATTGTCACATCAAAAAAAACAAAAAAAAAACATTTGTTATGATTAAAACACTATTTAACATGTTCAGAATGCTCCCCCTTCCAATACAATGCTGGACCCTATCAGCAACACTTCTACAAAACATTTAACACATTTCTATATATTTAGAAAGTTTATCAGAAATTGCTTGTTTTAATTCGGAAATTGTTTTCATTTTGAGCCTGTCAACAAAATCTTTCAGTATGCCCCACAAAAAAAAGTTTGGTGATCGCAATGGCCACTCAATTGCTCCATATCATCCTAGCCACCTCAGCTTGAAAGTAAGATTTAAATATTCCTAAACGTGTTATTCATAGTGGGGTTGCATGTCACCCTGTTGATCCAAATTTATACAACTGAAAACTAGAAAAGCAAATAAAAACAAAGCTTTACATCTGCCACACTAATAAAAAAGGAGTTATTTCTCCTGCACCTCAAAAAGGGCATTACTTTTGTATGTGCGTATATATATATATATATATATATATATATATATATAAAGTACCTCCAAAGAAAAGTAATACCTAAGGTTTAAAATTAATTTTAAAAAATGAAAAATATTGCTTGAAGCTTTTTAGTTTTAATTTCAAGGTAATAGATTTAATATTTCCAATAAGCAAAATACTTTGCTATATTTCAAACCTAATTTAAATTGTCTGGAAGGAGGTTTGTTTTTTTTTTAATTACTAAAAATTGGTGATTTTAATATTTACAATTTTCTCTACACAACGTAATTCTCTTTATATTTTATTTTTCAAAGATTTTTAAAAAAATATTTTTTGAAATTTTATTTAAGGAAGCTTAGCTGATTTAAAGTTTAATAATTCTGATTTGAAACAAACATTAATTTTATTTTAATATATTGCAGAAAAACATTTTATGAGGTATTGACAGCCTGATTGGAAAATTTAACTAATTTTTTCTATGGGGGGGATATATCTGTAAAAATTACTTGAGAAATATAGCATAAAAACCATTTTTATAATTTTTAACTACCCAGTACAGATGTCAGTATTTAAAAAATCAGTATCTTTATATTTTTAAAATACTGGGGGTTGATGAACTGTAGTAAACTTTTTCATTCATGATTAGTAAGTATGTTTTTTACTTAATAACAATACCACTTAAGCAGGTACAAATTTATACAGAATTTTTAGAGATTTAGAATTTAATAAGTTGTTCTAATTAAATATTTAAAAAAAAAAATTAAAAATTCTTAAGACAATAGTGTCCTTAATATATATTATTTATAAAAGCAATTAAAAAGCTTTCTAATTAAATAAGTTTGATTGCATTTTTATTTTATAATTCAGAGCAGACTTTTGGTAAATGAATAACTGTTTAAAAAAAAAAAAAAAAAATTGATTTAAATTCTCCAAGGAGTCCTGCTTTTAACTAATATATGTATGACGAGGGACAAAATTGAATTTCTGGAAATTTCATTAATTAAGTAAGGCTGGGTAACAGATGTTAAAAATATATATATATGTGAACATTGAAGTCAGCACTTAGAGATGACAGGCTGTTTCATGCTAGATGCGATCGTCAGGCTATGACGATTGTGTCTAACATGAAACAGCCTGTTGCCTCTAAGTGCTGACTTCAATGTTCACTTTTATATTTACACACACTCTATCTCTGATATTGAGCACTTTATCCCATGAATATAGCACACCTTAAGAGTATATTTCTTTATATATATATATATGACAATGAATCATTCATACAAAAAGTAAATTAATAAAGTTAATGATATAAAATGGCGAAATCCCTTCGCTAACAAAATTTTAAAGATGCATTAACCTACCAATCACTTGATGAATGTCATGATCCTTGTTTTTTAAAATTATAAACTGTATTAGGTCTTCCTTAAATACGCAAGTACTTTTTGACCGTACATTCAGTCATCTTGTGACATGGGAATTATTTTGTTAGTGAAGGGATTTCACCATTTTATATCATTAACTTTACTAATTTACTTTTTATATGAATGATTCATTGTAATATAAATTGAATTGCACTACAAATTTAATTAAAATCCAACAATTATTTAATTTTTTTTTACAAGAATTTCCAAAACAGTATGTTTTTAGCACAAAAATGATGCTAAATTTCCTATTTTTGGCCTGCCTGCTGATGCAAAAAAACAAGATTTGTAACCAAAATTTCAAACATGCTAGAAAGGATTAAGAAATTTTATAAAATAATCAAAAAATACTTTGGTTTCACCTCTTAATAATAATATAAATATTTTATCAAATGATTCTTTCGTAATGCTATGCTCTTTTTTTTTTTTTTTTTTTTTTTTTTTCTTAGCGAAAAAGTGGAGGTACCTACATAAAAATCATTATTTCTATAGGATTACCAAGAGATTAAAAATGGAAATTAATGTTATTTGTTTTAATAATGTTGGTGTAATGAAATGTCATTATAAATTTACAAGTTAAAAGCTGAGATGAAACAGTTATTCTGTTATTTGTTAACCTTTATCACTCTGCACTTGACTTCATTTGCTGTACAAAATGTTGATTCTGTCACTGAAGGTGACTGTGATTCTTGAACAATAATGTGTTTGAATTTCATTGTTGTGTTGCCATATCCTTCTATGGCAACAGAAACAGCTTTGAGTGAACTTAACAATAGGGATACAGCAATTGAGAGGCTTTGAAAAAGAATGCAGTGGAAAGAGAAGTAATATTAATAATGTGATCTGCTAAATGTTTATATCTTAGTGGGAACCATTTTTTTTTTTTATTTTCTTTTTGTATTTTTTGTTTTTTCAGATTTATAAAGCATTAAAAAATGATTCCAAGTGCTATAAATTAAAACTATTTAAAACTAGTAAGCTAGGTTAAAAGTTTCTTTTAAGTATCTTCATTTGCATTAATGAATCTTCCTGTTGAGAAGTTGTCAACTTCATCTAAGTTTCTTTCTATCTCAAAACATCTGCATTGCATCCTTTATTAATATACTTCATTATGTATATGATGGTTTGAACAAATCAGTATATTTCTACATTAACATGTCCTTTAAAGGCTTTTAAAAGAACAAGAGAATAAGGAACAATCTATCTATTTTCAATTGTATAAGTTTGTCTATTTCTTGCAGTTCTCCCCCCCCCACTTTTCAGGTGATCCATTTTTGTATCCTGTCACTTTAGTTTTAGTTTCATTAATGAAATATTTTTAATAACCTTTCTCACATTGTCCATTTTTCATACATGGTGCTTGTGGGTTCATTGTACCACAATGACTATGAACCATTTGTGTTGTGATAATCTCAGAAAATTCAGGGTCCAAATTAGGATCAGGTATTTCAGCACTAATGATTGTATCAATATCCTGAGAATATATCCTGTTCTCTAGCCAAAAGAGACTCTGTGTTTGTGGGAAGCCTCTCTTCTGCAATTCAATGGTATAAGTGTAGGCTTTTGTTTTTCCAAAGATTCTACCCCTTCTTTGAATTATTGCTTTGATTAATTTAGTCAGTTTAATTCTGAACTCTCACAATAACATCATGTTGATCTTTAGGCATTTTTATAAACTTTTTTTTAATTTATTAAAATTTTTAATTTTTTTTTTTTTATTAAGAATCTTTTATTAAGAATTCTTACATTTTTTTTTTTTTTTTTTTTTTTTTTCAGAATTTTTTTCATCTTTCTGTTAAATAAAATTTAACTTCTTTTATGAGATATTTTTTTTTTCTCATTATTTTCTTTGTTGAAAATTATGAGATTTTCAAGATTTTCACTATTGGCATTGATGATTAAAAGACAAAAAGACAATTAAAATATGTTTTTTAACTGTGAACGTGAACTGAAAGAGTTTACACAGTAAATAAAAAAACAAAGAATTAAAAAAAAAAAGTAATTCTCCAGTTTAGCTGCTTGAGGGCAGGTATTCCATGTTTGATGTATTGGTTAATTATTTCTGCTGATTTTCATCTCTTATTTTCTTGATTTAAAAAATTGGACATAACGTTTTAGCTATTTTAAAAATCTTATTTTTATTCTTGGTTTATATAACCAAGATCTCAAACATTGTTACATAAATTTTATTTTTATTGTTGGTTTATTTAACCAAGAAATGTCACTCTAAAGTGAAGTAGCTTCAAGATGAAGGTCAGTTTCCTTTCATCGTCGAATAAAATTAAAATATGTCCATCTCTCTTTTATTATCTCTCAGTTGCGTCTCTGTCTTTGGACAGAGTGCAATTTGTTTGTGGCTCTGTTCACAGACAGAGATGCATCTGAGGAAAATAAATACTGTGGGGTGCCTGACCCTGAGGAACAGTAGCACGCCCATTCCACTAGAGAGGGGGGATTGGTAGTCACTAGGGAGGTCAGCACAACCAACAGTTGCAGGGACTTGGACAATTTTTGTGCTTAGCCTGAGTATATATGCTCAGGTTCTCCTCATTAAGCCTGACCTTGTGTCGCATCCTGTCTCCTCACTGCAAATATCAAGACTGACATAAAAAGAAATTCATTTGTAAAATAAGATATATCTCTTGAAAGGTTTTTTATGTCATGGGTGTTTTTTTTTTGTTTTTTTTTATAGCCCTCCCCACACACAAACACACCTTGAGTATGTGATATTTTGGTATATGTTGGTTGAATGGAAATGAATGAATTCTTGTCTTATTTGAGTATATTATAATGAATGGGTCACAAATTAGATTAGTCAGTGACGACCAACCTCACTCCACTTCTCCTTGGGCCATAATTGTATTTTTTATTAAATAAATAAGATGTCCCTTGAAAGATTTCATTTTAAGTTTGTATCTTGTTAAAAAAAATTTGTTAATGTTTTCTTCAAATTTTTGACTACATTAGTTGTGTGACATATTCTTTTTTTCATTTTAATTAGAAATAACTGACTTGTACTTTGGACATAAAAGATTGTTAAATATATTAGTGACAATTCTTAAAGAAAATTCCAACTTCAAAATTCTTAATAGTACTGGAAAGACAGAATCTAAGAATTTTATTTCCTTAGTTGCCAAATGTATTTGCAGAGAAATAATAAATTAGGACTGCTTTGTGCTTGGCAAAAATTTCTAATCTAATTTATTTACACTTTGGATATATTTTTTAATTTGGCATGTATTTAAAATAATCATATTTTGAATTATTAATTTATATATCAGTGAATTGGGCATTATTTTTTTTAATTTTTTTATTTTTTTTAAAGCCTCTTATATATTTCCCTTATCTCTTGTTCTTATGATGTGCAGTGAAATAATTTACATTAGCCTTTATAAATTTTCAGCTTTAGTTGTGCACATCCCAATTATCATCTTTGATGTTTTTCAGGATTCTCCTAGAGAAGCGTTAGAAACGTTTAATAATCTTCTTTCCAAAAATATGAAAAGTCCACGTGCTACATATGGTCGCGCTGCAGCCCTGAGCGACATTGCCAAACTGGAATCCAGTAATCAAATTCTTGAACAAAGTATGCACGTTCTGGAAGTGCTCTTAAGTAACCCAGATACGCCAGATGCATTACTTTTAAAAGGAGGCTTAGACCTCGCTAAAAAGCAACACTTCAGAGGTAAGTGGACATTGCACTTACCATTTTTTTTTTTTCTTTCTTTTTTTTTTGTGTGGACAAGAACTTATTGTTCTGTTTGACCCAAGGAAGGTGACAAAAAGGACAGTCTTGTTTGCTATATGCTTATTGTTTGCTTTTTGTCAATGAAAAAAATGATGCATGGCGTTAGGTGATTCTTATAAATGTTGAGATCCCAAGGAGATTTGTGTTCAGTTTTCATTACAAAGTTTAAATTTTTATTTTATTTTTTTTTAATACCTTTTAATGAAAGTACAAATTATAGTTTACTAGAAAGACCGGTGGAAATGTCACAGTTTTTCTATTTAAATTTTCTAATGAATCTTATTCATAAGTTAATGATTGAATAAGTTCATATGGCGAGTTCTATAACAATAAGATATCCATAAAAATTCACTGATTGTATATAAATATTTGAGCTTAACAACTTTAATAAAATATTGCAATAACAATCATAAATATGAAGACTGGTCGTTATTTTAAGAAGTAAGGGGATACAAATGAAAAAAATATGAACTTCACAACATTTTCCATTTCATTGAAACAGCCGTTAGACAATTCTATCTTTCTTTCTTTTTCTCACTGAAATCAAATGGTGTTTTTTCCCCTCTTTCCATGTGATCAAAATGGAATAGTTCATTTTTATGAAATATTGGCAGGAGATGTTAAACACTGTATGTTCTGTTATTTCTTTCTTTCTAACCAAATCGCCATCTTAGAAACATTTCTTTTAAAAAATAATTTAAAAAGATGATGATGCTATTTTATTTATGGTAACTGGGTTTTTGGTGACCGCCTTATTTTGTTTCTGTCATTCAATACTATGTATGAAAAATGGCGCATTTATCACAGTTATCATCAATTCTCAGGATTTGGAGTAAGATCACAGTGTAGTATCTGTTCTTATCAGCTTAATCTGATTCTCTCTCTCTCTCTCTATCTATCTATCTATCTATCTTCCATTTCCTCATTGAAACCAAGTAATTTTTCCCCCTCTTTTTGCACAATCAAAATACAGAATAATTCATTGTTTATTAGGTATTGATAGAACATAAACAGTTGTGCTAATGAAGAGTTGGTCAAACACAATTATAATAGGATAAATTTCTAGTCTGTCTATATTTCTGAGATGAGGTATTATCTAAATTATTTAAATTATTCAGACTATAGTTTAAAACAAAAATCAATTTTTATATAGAAGAATTTATAACATTTGAGAATAAGGTCATGTCTGTCAATGGGTTTACTTTTGTTATATATATATATATATATATATATATATATATATATATATATATAAGAGAGATTTTCTCTGGTCCCAAATTAGAGCCATACTTACCTAAACAAAATAGACCAAACCCAGATATAAGAGACTTCTTCTCCAGCCCTGACAACTCTCTTATATCCGGGTTACACTGTATATGATTAATGTAAATAAAAATTTGTGATTTCACTGATTGGTGTTATCTTCAGCATCTCATCTGCAGAGTTTCATAGACAGACCTGTCCATCAAATCTTCAGGGGGTATCAGCAATTTTCTGCTTATATTTTTTCAATTTTTTTTCCTTTTATGCATATTTAACACTGTAAGTTTTCTTCTGTATTCTTTGTGTTTGTGTCTGCAGCCATGCACCAGTCTGCGCAGGTGTGTGTACGTGTAGGGTGTTGTAATCATTTTGCTCTTTTTGTTGAGGTTTTTTTGGCGTTTTTTTTTTGGTTTTTTTTTTTCACCACTTTACACTTTTTCATTTAACCTTTTTTTCCTTTTTCTTTTTTCCGTCACTAGAGATGTAACTGATTTTTATGGGCATATTTTTTTTTTTTTTTTTTTTTTTTTTTTTTTTGCTAGAGAAAATGTATTTCATTTTTTACAGAAATAATTGATATTAATGCTCAAATGATAAATATCTTTATACAAATATACATATCATACTAGTGATATTAATGCCTAAATGGTAAATACTTACACACACACACACACACACACACATGCATTTATGTATGTTCACTGGGCTCTTATTTCATTTTTAATTCAGTTTCGTGGTATCATAGATATTAATTGTAAGAGGTTAGATTTATAAATAAATTTAATATTGTTAGAATTTAAGTGCATATGTCTGTGTTTATATGTATACGCACACATGTGCATCTATTAATACATGTATATAGGTATATGTATGCATACATATGTACACATAAACATCAGTGTACATTGCTTTGTTTATGTTTGGAGATGAAACTGAGCAGATATGAAACTTTTATTTTTGGACAATTATCTTTTATTTTATATTATATATATATATGTGTGTGTAGACACTTTTATCTTTATATATATATATATATATATATATATATATATATATATATATATTGACACTGAGGTCAATTGCAAGTGGTGACAGGCCTGAAGATGGGTATGGAAAAGAGGTTAATTCATTGGATGTTTAATAAATGTTCAGGTATCACAGAAACATCTTTTTCAAATGCACCAATGCAAAATATAACACTTTTTGTTACTCATATTTTCTCATTGTTTCTTCCTCTTTTTTTAGCTTGCCCTTTTTAACTTGCTATTATACCATCTATAATTCACTGAAAATAAAGTTTAAAGCTATAAAAATCAGTTCGATTAATAAATAAATAAATATTACTTTAGAAATTACTTTGTTTACATTTGTTTGTATTCTGCTCGAGAGCACATGTTTGTATCCTGCTCAAGGGCACATGTTTTTCTTCAATAAGAGTTCTCAAATATTCAAACTGGTAGATGAAGATAAATAGATTTTTTAATAAATAAAAAGAATGTCTACTAAAAATAATGTTTAAGTGATAAAATTTATTGGATTAATAAATAAAAAAAAATCTATTACCTCATTAGAACTAGACACCAGCTTCATCAGAAAAGTCTGGTGAGGGGAAACATTTTAATTGCTCATGATTCAACCATGCAGCATATACTGGGTTACATGCAGTGGTGGCATTTATCAGTTTGCACACACAATTCTTAAAATTATAAAAGCTTAGCAAACCAGTTGTTGGATTATCTAAAAATAATCTTATATATTAATAGCTGATGGTTAAGGTAAAATATTAGTTACACTACATTAGTGTACATGCCTAGTGAAAAAAAAATGTAGCAAATCTTCTAGTCATAAATTTGATAGGTTTTCCATTGAATCTTTTGGAGCACAGTGATTCATTTCAGATGTAGCTAAGGAACCCTAACACAGCTGATGACACTAGGGTCAAAGAGCTTCATACTTCTGGTCAGAAATATGATGAGAACAGAATTTCAATTGGGAAATATCTTAATAAATAAATGTTTTCTATTAAATTATGAAAATGATTTAATTCTGTTTGATTCTATATAAAGTGATTTGTTACCAGATTGAAAAGAAAATAAGTTGAACAGATTCCTTAAGATTACCTGCCTTTATAGAACTGGTTTCTGGAAATTTTGGTTGTCACCACTGCCGACATGCTACCAGTAGTGCACATAGTGTGACCTGACTCCACTTTAAAAAATTTCATGCACTGATTGTTATTGTTGTTTGATAAGTCACAATTCACCTAAGAGGTAAAATAATACCTTGTCATGGTCATACTGGATAATGAATTGGCAACCTTTTATATATATCAGTATATGCACTTACATACATGAATTCAGAATGCGACAGATTATACTAATGTTTGTTTAAAAATCAAACAACGCAAAAGTTAAAATACCAGAATTATTTTTTCTCCATCTCTAATTCTCTGATAAAGCTTTAATAAAAGTGAAACATGTTAGATTGATAAACATTTCCTGTTTGTTTTTTATCTTATTGTCAGATTCTGATCGATATTTGATCCCAACTCATGCATGTATTTGTGCGTGTGTGCAGACATTGTTAATATGTTTATATATTGTAGAAAATATATATTCAGAAAATATTAAGAGTTTCTTTAAATTTCTTGCATCTTGGCTTAATTTAAAAAATGTACTGATTTTTCTTTTCTTCTTTTTCTTTTTATCTTGACAGGGTGGACCAAACGAGCAGTTAAAACCTTGACATTTTTAAACTTGCGTTTTCCACATGACACTGTTGTGCAAAATGAACTTGGAGTTACGTACTTGCTGTTAGGCCGAAATGAAGACGCTAAAACAATTTTTCAAGATGTAAGCTCTTAATATTTTGATAAAAAAAAATTGCTCAATAGAAAACTGAATCTTACTCTCTTTTTTTTTTTTTTTTTTTTTTTTCTGTCAGATGTATAAATGGTGTATTTTATATTTCCTCTACTCCTCCTCCTCTTTAAGAGATTTAGAGATTTTTTTTTTTTTTTTTTTCTTTTTTAAAGAAATGATTTTTGTCTGGAAAAAAATATTTTATACATCTTTTTAACATTGGAAAAATGTTGATAAACTAAATTTTAATAGAAATTAAATCTATAACCATTTGTCAAGAGTTGAATAAAAGGATTTTTAAAGTCTTAAGAATGAACCCCAACCTTCCTTTTGATTTCAATAATATGAGTTACTTTTTTGCAAGCTTTTTGAAAATTAGCAAGTGATATGTTCTTAAAAGAAATTCTGTGATATAAAAATGTCTTCTGATCTTATTCCAGATGACTATGCTAAAAAGGTAACCCTTTATTTTTATTATTATGATTATTATAATACATTCAGCATCAAATATTTTCTTTTTCCAGAGATTTTCTTAGAGGTTGGGAAGAATTGGTTTTTCTTTTTCCATTAAATATAATTCCTTTTTTATTTATTCAATTTTATTAGACATTTTTGTTATCATGCAAGTACATAAAATAAGAGTAAGCAAAGAAATTTGAGATATTCTTTAAATAATTCCAGGATTATTTATCTATATTTGGACATCTTTGAGGAGTAGATAACTTTCCTTAATATTTTTTTTTCAATTTTTTTTATTTTTATAATTAACATTACCTTCTACTTTTTACAACTGGTGCCATTTTTGGTATGTGTATTCATTCTCGTTTTTTTTTTTTTTTTTTTTTTTTTAAATAAATACATTCTTTATTTGTAGAATAGGTAAATAAAAAGAAAATAAAAAAAATATATATATAATAAAGGCACACAGCACTGAATTTTTTCACATCTTTATAAAAAGGATAAAAAAAAACAAAAAAACTTGCCATGTAAAATCTGATTCAGGAAATTGTTAATATTTAATAATTGAGCGAATCAAAAATAAATCGAATTTATCAAAAAAAATTTTTTTAATTTTTATTTCTCAAAAGAAATTTTTAATTCTGAATTATGAGATCATAAGTTTCAGATTCCTAAGTCAGAAATATTTTTTCAAAGCGGTTGATGAAATGTGCTCATTGTAGTAGAGTGGAATGCTAGGGGTCCAATTATGGAAAGTGGCAGGGTCCCTAGGAAGACAGTGGTTTTTCAAAGGAAGCAGGTGGGGTTTTAACTCAAAAGTGCTGACTTACCTAAAAAAAAAAACAAAGAAAAAAAAAGAAAAAAAAAAACAATGATTCCAACCTCTCTTTGGCGCTCAAAGATGTCCAGGATGTCTCACCATTATTTCTGAGGCACTCTACGGTCAATAAAAGGACAATTTTTATCAACATGACAGTGCAAATCTCACAGAAGCTAGCAAACATGGCCGCCAAGAGAGGAGGAGTTGACCCCCATGAACTTGGAGATATCTTAATAAAGCCACATAAGATTATGTATTGCACCAAAAGTTAAAGCTGGCTGAGAACTTTCTGTTAAGACTACAAAGTAACTGCCAAATTATTTAATACTTTCATTCTGTTTGAATGGACATCAAGACTACTGCAACTATTATTGATGGACAGTTGATTAACACCACCAAACTGATTTTGAATAACTGCTGACTAAAATAATACCATTCGGCAGCAGCCGTTTTCCATCTGTAAGTTTTGTGAATAAAGCTTTTTGGCACTTGTTGTTCTGGTATATGTTTTCTTGTCTCTGTTGCTTACAGCCAGAATTGGCTCAAAATTGGGTTTTACTTGTTTGTTTATTTATATAATCTTCCTCCTCACCTTCTGCCACACTTCATGTTGTGTGCTTATTCATTTATTTTTATAGCTTTCATAAAAAACATTTTTCTAAAAAATAATGCATTAGGAAATCAATTGAACAAAATTGCCTGAAGATACCGAAAGGTTGAAACCAAGGTAACAGAATCAGCTGATCTCCTAATTTTATATATAAGAACAATATATGGGAAATTGTATAAAAAAAATTGGAAAAAGTTTACTTGTGATGTGTTTCATCCTTCAGGACTTCATCAGACTAAATTTATTATGTTGGTAGAACTACACATGAATGAGGGGTGCTGGAGATTTGGGAGTTTATAATGCAAATATCTAGAGTGCCTTGATCACAAGGTCATCTACAGTAAATTTGTGTCCTGGCTCTTACAACATTTCACCATTCCTGGCAGATCTCTTTATCACAGTGTGATACCTACTAACAAAGTTAAAGAAAAGAAAAAGACCCTAAATGAATTTGGCTAGATAAAAAAAAAAAAATCAAAAATTTCCAGCACCCCTCTGCCATATGAATGTGTAATATAACAAATTTAGTCTGATGAAGGATGAAATGTATCACAAGTACATTTTTCCACTTTGTTATAGAATTTCCTCAATATACATATACACACACACTGTTAAAAAGATGGGATGTTTTATTTTCTGTGATTTTTTTTTTTTTTTTTTTTTTTTTTTTTTTTTTAATTGGAGGTTTTTGCTGGTTTTAAGTTTTTATTTTTGTTTGTTTTTGCTGTGTGTGTGTTCTCTGTTACCACCCCCACCTTTTTTTTTTTTTTTTTTTTTTTTTTTTAATTATTCAAAGACTGAAATATTTTTACGCTACATTGCAATCTTAAATGAATATGTTCGTAGGCAATATCAAGGATTTGTTTGGGTTAATTGCATGTGTACATATTTATTTGACTTTGCTTTGTTCTGGTAAAACTAACTTTGGTTTTAATACTTTTCTTTTTGGAAAAATGAAATTAACTTTTAAAGAAAAAAGATTTTGTAAAATCAAAATTTGAAAAAATCTGTAGTTGAAGTTTTGATCTGCTGGAAAATTGTTGAATGACATTAGCTTGTTTTTTACGTGTTACAGAAGTTTAATTAAAAAAATGATGTTTTGTTTATAGGTTCTAAAGAACCATCCTAGAAATGGCTTTGCTATGGTTCATTTGGGCTTCATCATCAAAACACATGATAATAATCCTGCCAAAGCTATTCCTTACCTGCGAGATGGTATTGCAACAGGTGAAAATGGTGTCCTTGATGCAAGATTCTATTTTCATCTTGGGGATGCATATCAAAGAGTTGGACAGAATAAGCAGGTAAGAAATGCTTTTCGATTTCTCTTTCTTTCTTTTCCAATTTTTCTCTTTTTTTTGATTTTTCTTTTCGTCTCCCTCTCTTTTTTTTTTGTGTTTGTTCTCTCGCTTGTGTTTGTTTCTCTCTCTTGTGTTTGTTTCTCTGTTTCTCTCTCTTTTGTTTGTTTGTTTCTCTTTCTTAAAATAAATCTTGACATTTTAATTTGTAATTTCATTTTCAATTGTAAGTAGCTTCTGTGTAACACATTTAATAATGATCAAATAACTAATTTAAATATTTTTAATATATAAAAACAATCAAGTTAGATATTTTATCTTCTTTCCTTGCTTTATTATAGAAATGCATTTACTTTAGTCGTGTTGAGGCAAAAGGATGTAAAACAAATCCTGTCTAGCAATTTACATGTTTTCTTTTTTTCTTTACGAATGAGTTCATATTACTTTTATTTGGCATCACTATTATTATTAGCAGCATAAACAAAGTTTTGTATTTTCCAATTTGATTTTAGGCTAAAAGAGTTTATGAAGATGGTGCTGCCAGAAAACTCTTTCTCTCCCGGGATCAACGCTCTCTATACAACGTTGACAGACTCACTGCTAAACCTTGGTGGGATCCCGAAGAACTACCTTACAGAAAATCGCTAGAGGTGAGTTGGAATACAAGAGTTAAAAAAAAAAAATATGTATATATTTGATTCTTATACCCCAGTTTTCATGTAATCAGTTAAGCAATGCTATCCTGATCAGTGTTTATATGGGTCATCCTTCAGGAGTATCAAGTACTTCAAGTGTTTGGTAGCTTAGTCAGATAAAACAAAGGTTAATAAATTACTGAATATATTTGAACCTTCAAATAATATTTACTATATTGGTGAGCTTGTGAATATTTTTTTTAAATCTTATTTGTTTTCTCTTATTGTCATTTGGATATTTTGAAATATACTTTGTTTTATTTCAGTATTAAAAAAAAATTTGGTGAATAATGATTTTTTTTTTTTTTTTTTTTTTTTTTTGTGTTTTGATCAATTAGTATTTTGGCAAACTTGGACCTTCGTACCCACAAAAATACGGAATGTTAAAAGGGTGTTTTTTTTCCATTGATACTGCTATGTTCACTCTTTGGCAATGTTTGTTTTAAAAGGAAATGATTAGAATTGTAATAAAACTTAAACATATGAAAGTGAATTTATACATTTTCTTTATTCTTGAAAATTGTCAACGAAAATAATAAACATTATTAAATTGTTTATTGGAATGGTTGGCAAAACATCAATTAATTGCCAATCAATTCAAACTTTTTATAAAAACTTTTTATTATAATGGCAAATAAGTATTTCCTTATACTTGGTTCCCATATTTTAATAATTTAGTAAATGTTTACAAATTTATGAACAAAAAATTATCATTAATTTTATAAATTGATAAATATTGCATTAGTTTTTAGAATGTAAATAAATACTAATAAATAAATAGTGTTTAATATTTTTGTTGTAAATTCTCAAAAACCAAAAAAATATATAAATTCACTTTCATCGTATGTTTACATTTTATTACAATTCTAATCATCACTTTTTAAAACAATAAACATTACCGAAGAGTGAAGGTAGTTAAATTAGCAGTGTCAATAGAAAAAAAACGTCCTTTAGATATAGTTTGTTCTTTTGTTTTTTTCTCAGGCACAAAGTTTCCAGATTACCAGTATTTTTATCATAATCCTCCAGCCTTGTACCGTCTAGAACCAAAGTACTATGGTTTAAACAATTTGTCCAAAAATAAAAATTTATATCTGACAATTTCCCTCTCTTTTTTTTTTTCTTTTTTTTTTAAATTAAGGAAAATATGTATATGCATATTTTCTTGGTAGATTTTTCAACCAGCCTCATAATGTAACTATTTTATCCATACCATTTAAAAATGAATTCAGATTTTAGATGTTTACTAATATTAGGATTTGTCAAGCATTTAAATAAGTGAAATGTGCCATGTAACAAAGGAACTGATTTAAAAATAGTTTTCATATATAATTGCAAATTATCCTCATTTCATAGATTTTATTTAGATATATAAAAATAAGTAAATTGAAATAAATACTTACCGGTACGGTAATAGTAAATTTTGTTATGGTTTGACTATTTTTTTTTATTAAATTTTAATATGTAAAACATTTAGGTATATTTTGTACAATTATTATTTTAATATAAAGTAATTCTGATGGAGAATCAGTTTACTATTTAATAACAATAGAAAACCAATCCCCTACTTTATGTACACTAGACGCTTGTATTAATTTTCCTATGGTGATATAAATGACCCCATATTTTAAGTCTTAATATCTGATAATAGAATTAATATCTTAAATCTATTATTACATTTTCACATTAGTCTTAAAATATATATATATATATATATACACACACACACACACACACACATTAACCCTGAACCTGAATATGAATGTTATGAACCCTGTTTATACATTCCAGTTGCATAAGGTCTTTTTTATTTTTTTTTACAAGCTTTCGTCTGTTCCTACAGACATCTTCAGATATGGAAATAGATTTGTTTTTTACTTCTCAGTAATAACAGGACAACGAAAATATAGATGTAATCTGAAAAAAATGTTTTTAGAAATGTGTTATTGTTAATTGTAAGAAATTTTTTTGGAGCATGCGGTCACAACGCTGAGGTTGAATTTTTAAATTTTAAGCTTGTGCATTTTTGTACTAATATCGTAATAGGAGAGAATTCTTTTGTACTGGTAGATTTTTCTGTCAATGCAGCATGAACTAAATTGTTCAATAAATACAGGAATGTCACAGTTATTATCCGAAAGTTGCACGTCGGATCAGTTATTTTAATGTCAAGTATGTGGTGCAGTTCAATTTACATTACATGAATCATTCATGCAAAAAACAGATATAGAAGTTAATGATGTTTTTGGATTGCACCTTTATTTTTGTTGTCCTGTTATTACTGAGAAGTAAAAAAACAAAAACAAATCTATTTCCATACCTGAAGATGTCTGTAGGAACAAACGAAAGCTTGTAAAAACTAAAAAAGACCTTATGCAACTGGAATTTGTAAACAGGGATCATAACATTCATATACCGGTTCGGGGTTAATGTACTTTATTAAAATTGTTTGCGAAGATGTATTCTCACCATTTAAATCATTAACTGCTATATCTGTTTTTTGTATGAATGATTCATGTAATGTAAATTGAACTGCACCACATACTTGAGATATATATATATATATTGTTGTAGCATATCTATGGACAATAATGGGTATGTCCCCATTCATATAAATACAGCAGTAAATACTGTATGTTGGTCTGCAGTTGGAGGTTCGTTTCCAGCTGCGCTGGTTAAACTTTCTGCCTCTGGGCAGAGAGGATCCCCAGATAAGGCTATGTTGAAGGGCATGGTCTCGTCTCAGGAAACAGCTACCCGATCCTGTTTTATAAGGAGTCTACGGGGAATTTTTGGCTGAGCCTACAAGCTTGGATACCCCACATTAAATTTTGTCTTGTGCCACATCTAACTGCATGGGACAGTTGGTAGATATCCTTCAGTTCGAGATTCATTGTAGAAATCACTTGACTCACTTCTAGCAGTTGACTACTTCTACGTGCCACTGGTGAATTTTATATGTGTTGTTCATGTCCTAAGTATTATTGTTCATTACCAACCTTCGTGTGATTATTCTATTCATTAACCTTCCCTACTTTACAATATATATATATATATATATATATATATATATATATATATATATAGGCAGCAATCTTTCTTTTAAGCATATTTCATTAAATACAGCAGACAAGGGAGATTTAATTCATTTTCTCTTTAGTTTTTCCAGCATCCTTACATTTTTTTTCCGTTTTGCCATAACTTCATTGTCCCAAGTGCTTTCAGCCACTTTTAGTCATTTTCATGCTGTTATCATAACAAAGGCACTGCCACCTGGCGTCAGTACTGTAAGAGAGATAACCTTCCAGAAAAAATGGCTAGGCATTAGATAAAATCTCACCATATTTATGCCTATAGCTTAATTTAGGTATAAAATAGTTATATCATACCATTTGTTTTCATATAAAGTCAGGCTTTTGAAAATAGTTTTTTTTCTTTCATTTTTTTTTTTTTTTTTTTTTTTTTTTTTTATTGAAAAGTAATCTTATTCCTACAGTAATATTAAAAACAAATTAAAATGTGAAACAATAAATTTACCCAATTTGTATATTTCATGAATTTTTATAATTTCTGAAAGTTTTTTTTTTTTCTTCTAATTATTCTTAAATGATTTTTTTTGCAGACATTGGAAAACAACTGGGAAACTATTCGAGATGAAGTTTTATCATTAATTTCCTCATCGAATGATGCTTTTGTTGATGAAATAGAAAAACTTCGAGAAAAAGGAGTCTGGAAACAATTAACACTTTATCAAAGAGGTAGCAAAAATATTTTAACTTTAATATTTTCTAAAGATGAAAATGCTGTTTTTTTTTTTTGTTTTTGTTTTTTTTTTTTGGTTTTTTTTTTTTTGGGTTTTTTTTTTTTGTTTTTTTTCTTAAATATGTGTTTGGGTATATTTAATTAAAAAAGTAATTTACTAAGACGAAAGTGTATAGAAAGTGCTTTAATCACTAGATCATCGACAGTAAAATTTTTCCCTGCAGTAGGTTGCCATCTCTTTCTGCAGTAGAGCAGTTGCCATCCAAGACTATAGGATCAGGTCTGTCCTGCTATTTACCCATAGCTGGGGGGAGAAGAAGAGGATTCATACCCCTTTTCCAAGGGTATTAGCACATAAGTGAATGTAATGGATCCGACTGGAATTCAAACTCGGCTCGGCTCCTCTGATTCCTTTAAAAAAAAATAAAATAAAATTAATAATTTAAAATTTCAGCATCTCCTCTCCTTCATACACATATATAATCATATAAAATGTAAACATCACTTTAGTCCGATGACGTCCTCAAGCATGTAATGTCAGAAAAAAAATTTTCCACTTTGTCGTGGGTTTTCCAAAATTTCCTTACAATGTAAATAAACACTAGATAAAAAAAAATAAAAAAAAAAATGGACGTCTATCTTAAATTTATAACCCTAAATATTTCGTCTATTTACATGTATTTGGAGGTGAACAAAACATTTTATTAAATAAGATACAACTGGCAACTGCATGTGATTGTTTGGCTTTAATCATGATAGTAAATTACTATGATTATACTTCGTCCCATTCATAAAACGAATAGAAATTTACATGACAGTAGTCTCCCTTTATCCGTGTGGATGACTAGAAGAGTTCTTTACCTTTTTTTTTTTTTTTTTTTTTTTTTTTTTTTTTTTTTTTTTAAATCTACATAATTATAATGAAATTAATCACTGTTAGATTAACAACAATAACTAATAATAGAACAATTTTTTATTTGAGGGATAGAAGATTTATTCTTACTTGATTTATTTTCCTTTCCATATGAAGTCAAGAATTTTGATTTCTTCATTTAAAGAAAATACTTTCTGGTTTCTCTTTGGTATATCTGAATTGGTAACATTATTAAGTTAAAATTATTTTTCATTTGTGATTGATAGTAGGGAATTAAAATCACAAGATTTTTTTTTTTTTTTTTACTTTAATGAAATACATAAAGAAAGCCTTGATGAATACAATTAATGTGTTAAAAGATGTGCCACATTAAGTAAAGGCTATTAAAACTCATACAAAATATAATTAATCTAAAATTAGAAATTTTAAGAAGTTGATATTTTAAACAGTTCTTTAATTCATAAGCACAAAAGATAGAATTTTAGAAAAAGTTTCAGGAATGTAAGTTTATTAAAAAATAAAAAATGCTGAATATATTTTGCTTATCTTTTATTGTGTTAGGGGGGGGGCTTAAAATTTGCCTGATACTGTTGTTAAAAGTGCTCACTTAACCACTAGATATGCTAGTTAAAAAAATCAGTTTTGGAAGAAAAAATACAATATAAAATTTGTCTTACAAGCATTTGTCTTACAATATTTTAGAATTAGTGTTGAATGTTTATGATAATCAAATTTGGGGGCATGATATTCAATTATTTTTCCTTTGTTAAAAACTTGTTAATGCTTTAATTGAAAACACATTAACTGGAACCAAATTAATTTGCTCTTTCTGTAAAATTTCATTATCCAAATTTTTAGAGTAGAAATTTAAATATAGCTTATCCTACAATTTAAGTAAAACTCGATACCAATAAATTTAAAATATATGAAAGATGGGCAGATATAGTGGACCTTCATGCCTGCAAAATAGGTGTGAAAAGGATGTTTTTTTTTCCTTGACACTGCTATTATTTTAACTACCATCCATCCCTGGCAATATTTATTGTTTTAAAAAGCAATGATTAGAATTTTAATAAAACCTAAACATTTGATGGGAGAGGATTTATACTTTTTTTTTTTTTTTTTTTTTTTGGTTCTTGAGAATTTACAGCAAAAATATTAAAAACTATTTATTTATTTATTAGATTATTCTTCTAAGTAAACAATCTAATTAATAAATAAATAGTGTTTATTATTTTTGTTGTAAATTCTCGAGAACAAAAAATATATAAATTCATTTTCCTCATAAAATTGTGTCAAGAGACTCCGTTTCTTTGTAGGCATGAACGTCCAAGTTTGCCAAAAGATGATCTGATGATAGACATTTGATCATATTTAACAAAAATATGGCCACTACTTGTCATCTTTTTATCTTGTCACTATCTTTATAAATCTTAAAATTTAGGGAATTCTGTTCACTTTAATGACATTTTTAGGAGTTTTTGTTCTGATTCATTTTTTATTTTTTGCAATGCATTATGGGAATTGAAATATTTGTATTTTTTTTTAATAATGATTGTAAAAATGGGATTGTTATAATTTTTAAAATTTTATTTCATAGGTATTAAAGCAAGAAATGGTTGTGAATATACTCCCAGAACCTGTGCCATTCTTCAAAGATTACCAGACACAATCAATTGCAAACGAGGACAGGTGAATAAATTCATTTTTAATAATAATCCTTTTGAGCCAACTCTGCCTAGTTATTAAACTATATCTCAATCACAACACAGAATAATTTTATGTAACTATCAAGTGGCTCTTTTCTTGAAGACATAAGTTTACCTTATCAAGAAAATTGTATGTGAATCTTTTAATTCCAAGTCCCTTATCTGATACAAGTGTTGTTTAGATGTTTCGAAATATTTTCTTTAATTTCACAAGTTACTTTAACAAAGTTTAGACAGGTTTGGTCCTGTCGTCTCTTTGCTGATGGCAAGATAACCTCATTTCAAATCTAAATCGCTTATCCATTCAAAAATAAGACAATTCTTAGAAAATATATACAGTTTAAATACAGCAAGTATTTTTAAAAATTTAATTATTGATTTTTCTTTTTAAATAGGTTAAATTTTCCCTAATGCAACCAGGTACTCATGTATGGCCTCACTGTGGTCCAACTAATTGCCGAATAAGAGCTCACCTAGGTTTGGTTGTACCTTCAGGTGCTAGGATAAAGGTTGGAAACCATACCAGGTAATAAATCACTGATGTTTTTTTAAGTTTTATTTTATTTCTTGTTGTTAATCTTCATTTTATATTTTTTTCTCTTCAAAAATTTAATAGGCTCCATTGTTTCAGTTTTCTTTCTTTCTTTTTTATTTATGTTTAAACAGGGATTAAATAATGTCCCATAATAGTTGATACATTTTCTGCATGAAATGTGTATACAAATGGATGAACTATTATGGGACAGAAATGTTATTTAAGAATTCTTCAAATTACATTGCAGCTGATTTTGTCAGTCCATTTATATTCTGTGTTTTTTACTTGCTTTTAATATCAAAAATTGACAGCTGTTGCATTTGGTTGTGATTTCTACCTGATCAAGGATTTTTATCTTAAGTCTTATCGTGATATTTATCTCCGTTGTTGTGTGTAACTAAGATTATGCTTGTTAATTTTACTATTTAATAAAATAAGAACAAAACAGACAGCAACTCAAACACAATGTGCTTTCATTAATAGGTTTATTCTAACCTTGCCATGTTAGGCTGACTGAACTCATAGAAGCATACTTTGGCTCAAAAAGTGGTTTCCAAATAGGGAAGGGGGGGTGCAGGTTCAATTCCTGTCAGGCACAATTTTTCTTTTGTTGGACTTCTTAATTGAGGCTGATTGTTATTGATTTCACTGTTTTGTATTTGCATTAATTATTTTTCTGCATGAGTAACTTTAGATTTTTATCTCTAGAGTTATCTCCCTTGTTAAATGTAAGAAAGAATCTTGGTTTTTAGATCATTAAAAGAAAAAAATATCCAAAGACATCTAACATTACTTGCAGCATAAAAAAAATCATGTCAGTAATGAAGTAATTTTTGCATTTGCATTGGTTATAGTTTCTGAAGGAGTAATTTAGAATTTTTTTTTTATCTCTACAATTAATTCTATTATCAGATGTAAGAAAGAATTTTGCTTTTTCAATCATTCAAAGTAAAAATGTTCAAAGAAAACTAACAAAAGAAATAATGAGCAGTGCATTAGCAACCTGATCTCCCTTACTTAGTAATTAAACATTCTCTTACTGAAACATATGGCATGTTTATAATGCTTCATGTAGCCACAACAATGGAATATCTCATTAGTAACTAAGGAAAATGTGGTTGTATGACAAATATATGAAATCACATTGCATTTTATATTATAGACGTTTTAGACCTTGAAATAATTTTATGCACATGCATTTGTACTTTTTCACTTGCTCACCATACATCTTTTCCCAAAAATTTTTCTTGTTATATAAAAATTTATATATCATTATCCCATTATTTTATATATATATATATATATATATTGTATTTAGGCAGCAGTCACACTTTTATACACGTTTAGTTAAAGATGACTAACAAGGTATTGTGATTAAGCTTTTTATTTAATTTTTCTTGTGTTTGTACAAATGTTTTTTTTTTCTGGACACAAAGTGTGCAAAAAAAAAACTGTTCAAAAGTTCTGCATATCTGAGCACTATTCTTTTTGCCATTATCAAGGGTGATTTTATTGATTCATTTTTTATTTTAACTAAATATGTGGGTATTTATGTACATATCAGAAGTTTTAGGAATCTTTTATTTTCCAAACTCTGATCAAACCAAACTCCTAAATAATTACATTGGTCACATTACTACATGCCTATCTTGATGACTTATGTTACACCAACCCAACCATAGCTCCATTAGGACAACTCATTTAAATACACACAAAAACCTAGCAGACTGAAACATACTAGTAGAAAATACAAGTTTAACAGCCTCATGCATATGTAAAAAAAAAAAAAAAAAAAAAAAAAAGAAAAAAAGATTAAAAGTAATGGGAAAATCAACAGTCAATAACGTTAACTATGGCCTGACCGTGTATGGAAAATAAACCATAAGGCACATACATAAAAACCCACATATTTAGTTTAGATTTCTTTTTCCTTTCTTCCCTTTCTTAATAGATAATCCGTCACTGTGATAATAGAAGTTTTGCCAGAAATGGTGAAAAGTTGTAAATGCCTGTATGCAAATTCAACGTAGATGACCTTTATGATCAAGACACTCTCTAGACATTTTTGTTGCAGAAAATTGTTTTCTCCTTGATCAGAATAGCATTTATTAGGTTGGTGCAAAAATAATGACATAATAATGTCGTTTTTTTGACATATTTTTAATGCCAAAAAACAACATTATTACGTCATTATTTTTGCACCAACCTAATATATCAAAATCAAAAGTGTAGTTGGTTTTCTTACGATTTTTCCACTTTGTCATACATTTTTCCACAATATTTTGATATATAAAAATATATATCATTATCTCATGCATATATATATATATATATATATATATATGTATGTGTGTGTGTGTGTTACAAGAAAATGTTTTAGAAAAAACTTTTTTTGAATCACTTAAAATACTGACTTTGTATGCCTGTCAACATTATTCTCTCAAGTAAGGAATTTATAGGTGATATGAATTGAGCTTTACCCAATGCAAATTATGACTTTAAGTGTCCTGTGTATTTTTATTAATAACCATATGAATATAATTTATACTATATGACAAATAGTACAGCAAGGTGATCTGATAAAAACAAAATGATCTGATAAAACAAAACACCTCACCTTTTGTGGACCTCAGCACAAATTTTTCTTTATGCTTCTACATATTTTCTCTAAAAAAAATAATTCGCTATGGCCGTAACTGTTTTATAAATATTTGCCAATGTCTGGTTTTAATAAAATTTTTGTTGATCCTATTTTTATGATTACCTCCCTTCGCTTATATTAAAAGAAATTTGACAAATAGACTGGAAACAAGGAAAGTCTTGATAATGTCTATTAAGTATTAGTGTAACAGAAACAATGCAGATGGAGCTACCTACCACTACTGGTAACAGTATCTGTCAAAGAAACGACGTTTAGTGTGCTGTCTTTGCAGAACGAAAACAAATTGGCCTTGCCAGAATAAAACCAGTGTGAACCCCAAGATGTCTGGTTATGGAAAAAGTGTCTACCAGCTTCCCATAAAATAGTCTGGATGGTGAACTGAGTGGTGTTAGCTATGCAAATGATTCCTTTTGTAATGTTAACCAACTGCTAAAGTTTTAGGCTACATAAAAGCAGGCACATTTTCTGGGAAGAGGCAGTCTGGCACGCCATTTTGACTGTATAACGTGATTGCCATGTGTTACCAAGGATTTCCTTCTGTGTTACTTGGTATCATTTGAAATTCATTCGTCCTTGTTTGCGTTTCCAGTGTTTCGGCTGCATTCATTCTGTACATGTGATATTCCTGTGTAGAAGTCTTGTTAGTGCTCTGCTTCTTATGATCTGGTGTTCAGCTCTTTTAGCGTTTGATTCCAGTACTGCTGATTTTCCTATCCCTCTTCGGATACCCAACCAATAAGAAGAAAATTCATCAGTTAGGGATTTATTTCCATTGTTCTGTTTTGTTTTGTTTTTTTCCTTCATGTCAAATCGTGACCATGAAATATAACAAGAAGAAGAAAATATGTATCCTGGTTTTTGATTGATACTTACAATGACATCACTCTTCAGATATTGATGTGATAAAAATTAAGACAAGATCTCTACATTTGCAGGCATCTGTATGAAATGACAAAAATCTTTGCACTTATGTTAAAAAAATTATTTCATGTGCTCATCAAAAGTTATAATTTCCCTCTTAAAAATTACAACATAATTTTAAAAAGGGCCAAAATGGGTGGACATTAAGAATATAAAAATTATCTTACTGTGAATGAAATGATTGAATAGCAATCATTTCATTCACAGTAAGATAATAAAGAAGACAAAAAAAAAAAACACTGGAAAAATAAAAAAAGATTTTTTTTTTTTTTTTTTTTTTTTTTTCAAATTTGTTATGAATTATTAAAATTAATACAGAAATTATTTCCTGATAGGAAATTGAAGAAATTACAAAAAAAAGTCTTCCATTTATGTAACTATATTCATTCAAAAAATGCTAATTTTTCCAATATTAAAATAAGATTCATATTTTTGATGTAAATTGTACACTGAAAGAAATTGTTCTGTTTGTCAAAATGACTATGAATCAAATATATAAGCAAAAACAAAAATTCTGCTTAGCTACAATTTTCTTTCTACATACAACATGTGAAAGCACATGTGATACCCTGCCCTCATCAGCTGCTTACCAGGGAAGATAACACAGTTTTGGTAGTTAAGGTAGTACTGCTACCAGCAGCTTTTGCCACTAGGCAGGGTATTGTTTTTTGTGTAGACATGTCAGTCTCTTCTATTTTTATGCAACTGCAAGTCAAATTCTCAACATGTTAAAAGCATTTACTTATGATTGTTAAACAAAAGACAACATGCTTGTAGTGAACATTATCAATGACGTAGAATGGAACATAAATGTGTTTCACGTCAGAAGTAGCATTGTGTTGCGAGCATGGTTTTTAATTAACTTTGTTTATTTTGGATCTTGACCAGAACTAACTTGATACCTGTTGAGCTGTGGTCTGGAGACACTGTGAAGAACTCATCAGGCACTGTACAGTAATGCTCACATTTTAAAAGGAATTTTACAAAATTTATAAAATTATATTTTACAAAGTGATGCTGAAAAGCTATCAGCCTGACCAAGAAGGGAATCCAAAATAAATTTTGATGTTTGCTGAGATTTTTGGAAATGGCTCTGTCAGATTTTATATATATATATATATATATATATATATAATGTAATGAAAAACAAACCACTTTAAGGTACCATTACGATAATTTATTTCACCTAAATCCTTTTTTAAGGATTCAGGATGATCAGGTAAAACTTCCAACAACGAATTGAGAGGAAAAATGGGATTAGAAATTGGTGGGTAGTGTAATTTTTGTAATTTAATAGAGGGGGTTGAGAGTGGCAGTTAAACAGACAATATAAAGTATAGGGAGGGGTTAATTTTATATCTCTCTTAAGTATGTTTTATATTGGAGTGGGAGGAGTGACAGAACCATGACCTATTTAGATGGTTAACAAAACGGAAATGAAATGTAGAAAATGTATACAAGTGAGTCTTATGGTAAAGAGAGAGATAGTGGTTTGTTTTTCATTACATATTAGCTCTGTTCTCACATTGAGCTGTCAGGATTTCATCCTCTTTGGATTTACCAATTCGGTTTACCAAGTTCCTTATAACTTAATTATATATATATATATATATATATATATATATATATATATATATATATATATGTGTGTGTGGTGCTAAGGTATCCTAAGAGGTATGAAATTTATATTAATTATTAAATATTTTTAATTTTTTTAGATAGTGTAGTCTTGAATGGTCCCTTAAGTAAGATTCTTATCAGTATTGTAGCTAAACTCTCTTGTTAGCAATTTTCTTCACTTCAGTTTTGGGAATAATTATGAAAGGTAATAGGGGGATAACTTGCTCTGCCGATCTTAATATTGTTGTATATGACGCATAGAAGGTTAATGTTTTAAATAAAAAGCAAAAGAAATGTTTGCTGATATTCTTATTTTTCTGTTTTTCTTTTTTCAGAGAATGGAAAGAAGGAAAGTTCATTATATTTGATGATTCATTTGAGCATGAAGTGTGGCATCAAGGGAATACATCCAGAGTTGTTCTTATTGTGGATTTATGGCATCCAGAACTGACAGCTGCAGAAAAAGCTACTTTGCCACCAATTTAACTTCGTCCCACTCTTTTAGTGGCCAATGGGCTTTTAAAGAACTTTAACCAATTTTTCAATGACTTTTTTTTTTTTCTTTTTTTTTTCTTTTTTTTTTTTTTTTGGATATTGTTGATAATGAGCAATATTTCTGCCACTGAATATGACAATGATGCCACTCGGTTCCTCTTCCCTTTTCTTACAAGTTGGGCAGGGAGGGGGTAGGGATTCTTCAGTTTTTATTCTTTCTTTCTTTCTTTCTTTTTTTTTTTTTTTTTTTTTTTTTTTTCATTGTTTCCAATTTCACATTTCTTTAAATACATTTTTTTTTAATTTATTAATCCCACCTAATTTTTTTTTTTTTTTTTTTTTTTTTTTAGAATTCTTAGATTTTATTTCAAACTAAGTTTTTCTTTAAGCAAAAATCACATTTGTTAATAGTAAAAAAACAAAAAAAACAAATCAAAATACATGTTATTTTGGTGGGTACTAATAAAATTAGTTTTTTCTTTTTTTCTTTCTTTCCATGACATCAATTTTTGTTTTTGTATCCTATATATATATAATGTTAAGATATATAATGTCATTCTTAATTAATCTGATATGTTATTTCTTAACATATTTTTTTTTTAACATTTAAATTACATGTTTCATGCTTGTCATCATTAAAATATTTTTGTTTAACTTTTTCTTATTTTTGATATAAAATAAAATCTTGCTTACTTATTTGGGTTTGCTAAATATTTTTGGTACAGTTCGGGACCAACAGGGGTCAATTTTGGTCTTTATTATTGATCGTTTTTCATTTAGTAATTTTATTTTTTTTTTCCTTGTCTAACTGCTGTCTTTGCTGGGTTTGGATTTTTTTTGCAGATTTCTCAGTAATTCCTTCCAGACTTCAGATGGCAAGTTAAACCATTAAACTTTCTTAACTCTTCTCCTGTTTTGTTTCCTCTTCATCATCTCTAACATTCTTATTTTCTTCCATTTTTTTTAGTCTTTGCTTTTTCTAATTGGCTTGTTTATTTATTTTTCTTTATCTTGGCATTATGAAACCGAAATATTCTCAACTAAAGAAATGCTTTTTCTTTTTTAAAAAATTACTTCCTTACTTGACTATCATCCTTCCAATACTAACACCAATATTTTAACTTTTCATTTTCTGTTCCCCTCAACAAAAGTTTTTGACTTAAAAAAAAATATAAAAAAAAAAAAAAACTTTTTTTTTTTTTTTTTTTTTTTTCTGAAATATTAAATGAATATTCACCAAAATCATGCAAAAATCTCCAATAAGAATCATCATGGTGGTAATATTAACAGAATATTTTTTGTTTTCTTTTTTACTTATTGTACTTCTTGAACCAAAGAAATCATTCAAAGTCGGCGGAGGTGGGGGGACTCAAATAAATTCTATAGAAAATTATTAAAATTTAAAATTTTGTTATTGATTTCTATTAGTCTCCATTTGGTTGGATAAAAATGTAATGAATAAAATATTTTCCATATCTATTCATTGATGTGTATTTAACCTTTATCACTCTGACTTCATTTGCTGTATAAAATGTTTATCCTGTCACAGAAGCTGACTCTGATCCTTGAATAATGGTGTCTTTGAACTTCATAGTTGTGTTGTCATATCCTGCTATGGCAACTGGAAACAACTTTGAGTGAAATTAACAATAGGGATACAGCAATTGAGAGACCTTGAAAAAGAATGCAGTGGAAAGAAAAGTAATATTAATAATGCAAAGTGCAGTGAGATGATTCAAAGTGAATTACCAAGTTGTTATAAATTTCTGTGTAAATATTTTACTGGTGCAATGAAAACTTCACTGTTAAATGCAACACTTCAGAAGATGTCTCATTATTGAGACTATGAATTCTTTTTGGTTTATTATAAAACACTCATGCTACCACAAAGCTAAATTCTGATTTACTTTCAGATGTACCTCTTGTAGAAATGTATCTACTTTTGTAAGTAATTTTCAGATTTTCTAAAATATAACTCCCTACCGCAAATGAAATTTATTGGAATCCTTACATTTAATAAATGGACTGGGTATAAAAATGGTAAATATTCTGTTAAGAAATTTCTTACAGACTTAAGGCATTATTCTTTTGCACTTACCTCTGAGATTTTTTTTTTTTTTAATATATATATATATATATATATATATATATATATATATATATAAAATAGTAATATTAGCAATCTTCTTATAAGGAAACATTCATTGACTGAACAGCCAGTGCTACTCACGTTATGCTTTCCTTCACACTTTGGTCAATGGGCTGAGATCACAGTGTAGTATCTTTTTCATCTCTAACTAATATTAGTTGTTTCCTTATATGAAAGCATTTGGCATTCATTGACTGAGCAGGTTTCAAATGAAATTTATAACATCTTTCTCTTAAAACAATCCTTCAGGAAAATAGGTTCATGAAGTACACTGTTATTGCTCTTTCCAGTATTGATGGAATTTCCTTCCTATCTTTTTGTTTGAAGTAGTGTGGAACATCAGCATCTTTATGATGTCATTTTTTTTTCTCTTTAATTTACATGTGCTATTCATTTTAGGTGTTTCTGTTATTTGCTACACTTCTTTGTTTATGATTCTTTAGTGCCAGTCTACAAGATTCAAAGAAAGATGGTCCACACTAAGACCTACAGTTTTCATTCGCTCAAAGCCATTTTTAGTTATTGATCTGAGAAAGCGTTTGGCAGTTTAGATATTTCTGAACAGGTTTGGCACAATGCATGACATGGATATGACAGTTTTGATCTGAGGAGGCTATTTAACCTTTGTCACTCTGTATGTGACATCATTTGCTGTACAAAAAGTTTATCCTGCTACTGAAATTGACTCTGATCCCAGAATAATATTGTATTTGAATTTCATGGTTGTGTTTTATATCCTGATATGACAACATAAAACAACATGAGTTTGAATTAACAATAAGGATATTGCAATTGAGAGGCCTTGAAAAAGTGGAAAGAAAAGTAATATTAATAATGCAGAGTGCTAAAGGTTAAGAATATTACTTGTTTTTTTAAAATGTTTAAATTTCTGCAGATACTTGTGTTTAAAATTAACATTGTCTACTTAAAACAAGTCACATGGTTTTGATAAGAGTCAATTTCTATTTTTTCATTTAGTAATATCAGTTTTGAATTGCAATAACTAACTTTTGCTATGTATTTATTTTAATTTCAGTTGCAGATAAAAAGCATTTGAAATTAAGATTAAAAAAGCTAGTTCAAAAAATTAATAATTGACAATGCTTCCTTTCAAAAATTTCTAAGATAAATGGTTTAAAATTAGTTTTATTCTTGATTAACTTTTAGTAAACTTATTTTCAAATTAGCATTTATAAAGATATTTCTATTCAATGAATTCACTTTTGGTAGAAAAAATGTTTGACATTTCTGTTTTACACTGACCTAGGGTGGTAGCACCTCTTAGGGTCCCAGCTATGGGCATATAGTTAAACCCCAAACAAAAAGAAAATGCTATGAAAATTTAAAAATATATTTTTATAGTGAAAATACCAGTAATGAATTTTTTGTAATAAAATCACCAACAGTACATATTTAAAGCAAAATGACCAGCAATACTTTTTATAGTAGAATTACCAACAATAAATTTTATCTGTAGTTGAAGACAAACAATTGCAGTCAAAATATATTTAGAAGGTTCAAGCCATAAGATTGTGTTCAAAATATTTAGATTTCAGCATTAACCCATAAAGGTTGATATGCTGCTTAACAAATCCAACTAATGATCCGTTTTATAGATGATGCATATGATTGCCGTTTTTGACAAATGGAAGATTCTCTCTAAGAATGACTTTTAGGGTCTGACTGAATCTAAAATTCTTTAATAAATTTGTCTTTTTATATTTTCCTATCCAAAAATACTTCTTAGAAATTTTCTCAACATTGACTATATAAATAAGTTTTATGTAATATCATGATTTTAGCATCTGCTGGAATGGTTTCATAGAATTTTAATTTTTAATTCATTTAAAAAAAAAAAAAAAAAAGAAAAAAATCCTATCATTTTTCTTTTAAATCATTTCACCCCAAGCAGGGCAATAACGTCAGGAGGAGTTACTAAGAAAGAAAGACAGTACAGTGAACAAAATGTTACTGTGGAAAAAGGACAATAAAAGGAACAGTATTTGACGAGACAGAAGATCCAAATGACAGAATTGGGGTTTAAAGTGTTAAGAATTAAATATATTGTAGCAATATGATTTCTTACACATCCTTAGGAAATGAATAAATAGGTTCTTTTTCCTTTTAAGTCAATTTAATGACCAGGATTTTTCAGGAATCCTGTCTCTAGTTTGCCTTTAAATTGGCAAATATAAAATTTTGTTAGTGATTTTTGAAAAAAAAAAGTGGCCACCCAAATGCTGTCTGGGTGGTCCCCCCCCCTCTTTCTGATTGGTGGACCACAAGTAGACAGAAAGGGGTGGTGGATTCCCCAGCCAGTATCCAGATAATGAGTGGTCAGTGAAAGGACCAGCAGCCAGTCAGTAAAATGGCCAGCAATCACCGAGATGGTCAGGTAGTGAGTGTGTAGGGGTCCTTTTTCTGTGGATAGAAGTTAATGAGATACCAGAAGTTTGATTTCCTGAAGCAAAAGAAAGACATTGAAAAGTGAAAAAAAAAAAAGTGAGAAATTGTTTTTTTTTTTTTTTTTTTTTTTTTTTTTTTTTTTTTGCTACTTTCCAATCAGTATCTTGAAAAATATTTCTTGTTCTTTGTTGGTGTCAATCAGTCCTAATACTGAAACAACCTGTGGAACATATTGAGAGCTTGATGTATTCACATAACAGCCGACCTTGGATGACACCACAGCTTGTGCAGAATCACATCATCAAAATATATATATATATATATATATATATATATATATATTAGGTTGGTGCAAAAATAATGACGTAATAATGTTGTTTTTTGACGTATTTTTTTAACGTCAAAAAACGACATTATTACGTCATTATTTCTGCACCAACCTTATATAAAATTTTCACTTTTAGTTACTATAAAACTTTATTTTTAGTATTTCAAAACACTTCTGATAAATTATCATTTTATAACATGATTTCTGGTTGATCAGTTTGTCGATTTTTGTATTTTTCAGTCACAGCTTGTACTTGATGGGATTTTACTTAAGCATATTTGTGTCACTTTATTTTAATTGCTACGATCAACACCATTTGAGAAAGATTAAATCCCATAAATGGAAAACTGGTCTAAATTAAACAGAATTTGTGAATAATAAAAAGAAAATATTTTTCTTAGAGTACAGTTTTGTCTTGTGATTTTTATTTTTTGTGATCTTTACTGTTGTTGAATGATGAGATGCCAAACGCCTTCTGTCGTTAGCTGACAGCAAGATGATAAAAATTTAAATTATTTGTCTGTTTAAAATCTTACATTTATTAGAAAATATATTCAGTTTAAATAAAGAAGGAATCATGATAAAAAAGGAGCATATTTCCCAGAAATTGTCGTCACATGAAAAGGGAAATGAAATGTCCAAACACAGATGTCTGTTGTTTTTTTTTTTGTTTTTTTTTGTTGTTGTTTTTACTTACTTTAATGTTATAAATTCTTCAAGATGATTAATAGAAGGATCCTGCAAGTCCTTTTAATGGCTGCAAAACTCAATATATACAAGGTAGCTGTCTAGGATCAAACAGATGAGTTGAGTTGTAAAATTATAAACTCAATGGGCATCCAGGTATTCATTCAGTTTAAAAAAAAAATGAAAAAATTTTCAAAAATTTGGGATGACCCACTCCCTCTGTGTTGTCTTGTTCAGACAGAAGACAGTTTCTAGGCCAAATGTTGATTTTGACATACCAGTTTCCATTATTGTTTTACATCCTCTATCATGTTATGTACAAGATATGCAAGTAGACTTAGTCTCCTCTAAGCTTCTGAAAGCTGTTGTTAAACTGTTACAGTTCTTATTTATAAAATGCAGATTTGAGTGCAAATTATGCTAAGATGCATATATGTAGTCGACGGTCATTTACTGGTGACCAGTGTGAAAATTCTTCACCAACAAGATTTAAAATATGTGCTAAGCATAGTACATAATGACTCTTAACAAACACATTTGATAGAACTTCTCTATGAACCTTTTTACAATAGGCTGCAGAATCTGTTAGAAATCTGTTATAATACCGTCAAATGAAATATCAACAAGAGTTACAGCTCAAATACATGCCTGGCTTACAGTTTGATGATTGCATTCTGTTAGGATTGTAATATCAATAAGAAATGACTTCCCCATTAATGCAATCACATTCAAAATGCTTTTGTCATGGCAGTCAGACATTTTGTTTGCTATGCTGCTGATAGGTTCATTAGAAAGCTTGGCTCTCATGGCAGTAAAGTGACAAGCACAACAATTTGGGCAGATGAAGTTACCTAACAATAGCAACACTTTCCTTGCAATGCTTTAATATGAATGGATACCATTTTGCCAATTTTATATAGGGAGAATGTTAGACAAAGTGCACATCATCTTCAAAAAATCGGGGACAAAATCATTCCCATACCTCTTTAGACGTCAATAAAATTGTGATTCTCTTCGGTTTCAGTTGAGATGACATTTTTGTTTGAGATTGACATTTACCAAAGGTGAATTGATGTGCTCAACTTTAAAAAAAAAAATCAACACTATGGATAGAGAATTTGTAAAATAACATTTTCTTCTGCATAAAATTCATTAGGAATTTTTTTTTGTTTTTAATTTTCTTTCATGTCTTAAAAGAAAAAAATAAAGATAAATATTTGTAAAATCAAATTTTAAGAAAATAACTACATTGTTTAAGATTTTTGACAACAAAATCAGAGACAGTTATTTCCATTATGAAAGAATTTAAAAAAGCAAAAATCAAATGATCAGTTTATTTATTATTGAAAATTACATAAAAGAATCTGTTTCATATGACTGTCCACAATTCCATGATTGCAGAAATTTGGTCCCTCTAAATTTATTAACTATTATCAAGGCTTTTTGTTTAACTGAAAAATATATTTTAATTTCTGAACACTGTCAACATGTTGTGGCCATTTTCATAATTGATAATTATTAAGAGTTGACTTCTATTTTATTATTAATACTTCTATTTTTTTTTTTTTTTTTTCCTATGGATGAGTCATGGTAGTATTTTCTGTAAGTATGTTGCAGACAGAGGTTGGTAGGGGTCTCTGTTTGTTTAAATGGGTCCAAATGGACCTATGATTCAACAGCTGCAAAGTAAGTGCTCTTGATAGGGCATCTAGTTGTATGCTTGATATAATTATTATTCATGAATTTGACATTTCCAAATACAAAGAGACTTTTGAACCAGAAAGTCAGTCTTCAGTCCTTGCATACATATTAGGAAATTCCTCTTAACCACATATGAGGCTGGATAAAAAAATAATAATAAATATATACACTTCAATTAACCCTCGACTGATACTTTTATAATACCCTTGTTTTGCTTCTCTTCCCCCTTCTTTTCTTCATATCCTTCCCCCTTTCTATCACACCCAACGTTGTACATTTGTTTATTTTTTTGAAAAATACTATAGCATAGTTTTTGGGTTTTTTTTTTTTTTTTTTTTTTTTTTTTTAAATGAAGCATTAAGAAGTCATTTGATAAAAATCACCTGAGGATACTGTAAGGTTGAAACCAAGGTAGCAGATTCAACTGACCTCCTGATTTTTAAAGTATATATATAATAAGGGACTCTCCTCTCGGTTTCGACATATAAGGATCTGATTTGATTGAGTTATGATTGATTTATTTATAAATAAAACTTTTGTTTAATATATATATGTGTGTGTGTGTGTGTGTGAATATAAACCAAATAATATCTTGGCAACTGTATATGCATGTGTTAACTTGCATACACAGATAAGCAAATAAATACTTAATTTAATATAAGGTGTAAACAAAACAGTGCTCAATATAGTTAGACAGAGGTAAGAAGTATATATTAATAAATATACATATACCTACGTTTGTAGTGTAGGTTAGTTTCATGGTTTCCCCAAGATGTCAGGCATGAATTGGTGAATGAAACACTTATTACAGTTGTTTTTTTTGTAAAAAAAAAAAAAAAAAAAAAAAAATACTTGGTCTCATGGGAAGAATCTAAATTAGATGCAAATTCAAAGCTCAAAGTTATTATAAACTTAATATATTATTATGTGTGTGTGTGTGTGTGTGTGTATATATATATATAAATCTATCAACTTTAGCCCCAATGAAATTTGAGATATTGTGACCACTTTATTCTTTTGTTAGTTTGATTTTATTAATGAAAAGCAATAATTTACTTGTTTTTTTCATCCTTGTTTAATAATCTGATCTTTCAAGCAGATAAGTGAAATTGGTGAGGCCTATAAAAATTGGTATTTTTCAGACAGGGAAGTAAATTCAGCAAATCTGATATTTAAAAATGCTTACCGTTATAACAAAAGCAAATATTTTAGATTAGCTTTCAGTTTCCTAGAATCAGAGCCGGATTTTTAATGGGTTTTTCTGGTTCTTTTTTTAAATTACCGACTAAAATTTGAAGTTATTAGAATTTGAAGTTATAGATTTTTTTTTTTTTTTTATCTAAATTATCAAATAGCGACCATAACTTGTACAAAACCTTTACTCATTAATACCCTATTTTTGCATACAGTCGACATTAACAGGTTATATGTAGAAAGTTATAATTAATCCTGGGATATATTTAAATTTTTAAAGTTAATACTGCATTATATGGTTGTTAATGAGTCAAGAATAGGTACTGTTTACTTAAATTTTTGACTATTAACAATCTTATGAACATTATAAAAGGTCACATGCTAAAATGGACTTTCATGAGAATGTAATCTTCATCAGTATCTGAAGTTTGCATTGTGCATGAAACTCAGTCCTGCTACTGTGAGGAATAATATGTATATTTATTAATATATACTTAATAGCTCTGTTATATTACATTGAGTACTATTTTATTAACAGCAGCAGTCAGTGTGTGAGATATATATGTGAGAAAGTTCATATCTTTATTCAAACATGTTTAGGAAAAGGAAAATTAAAAAACTATGGCGCCTTCCTTAACGAATTTTATATCAACATTAAAAAGTCAGTGAATTTGAGAGGATTACAATAGAAAGACATGCCCAGATTATTCAATCAAATATGCTTGACGTGTGTGTGAGAGAGATATGCTGACTCTGAACATAAATTTACTGTGGAAGACTTAGGACTGACAGATGAAATACATCACATAACAAAACATTTTGTCATTCAATTACCCACCATTAATCTGATGTATAGCCTCAATATAATCTCCTCCTTTGTCATTGCACTTAATCTAATTTTTTTTCTATAGATCAAGAGTAAGGTATATCTTGGCCTGTGAACTTTTAATTGATATTTTATAATACTCCCCCCCCCCAGCATTTTATTTTATTATTATTTTTCTCTCCATTGGTTCGAGGAAAGAAGTTGCTCAAGTGGAACTTACACCACACCAATGGATTGTGTACTTCATTTTGAGCTAGAGTATAGCAGGAAGAGTCAAGTATATATGGGAACAGTACAGGGAACTGAACATTTTTCCAGTATCTTTTGTGTTGGATTGTGTGTACACTTGAAATTGTTTCGAGTTTAAGTCTCAATAGGCACTCAAGGTATGGGGGTTCTCCCTGGTGGAACATCTGTTTGTCATGATTGGTAATAATTCTAGGTCTAATTGGCAATGATGGAATGTAACTAGTTTGGTTTTTAAGGCACTGAATATGGCTAGCCAGTCCCCCACTCCTTCCACTGAGCTGTCAGAAAAATTTCATTATTTGTTTTTGATATCGTAACTAAGAAACTGAGTGGTGACTAACACCCTCTACCAGGGATAAGATTTGACATTTGGACTCATTTCAAGCTCAGGGCATAAAAAGAATCAAGATATCAATGTATAAACACGTCTGTAGCTGGTTTTGAAATCTATGTTTTGGATGTGTTTATTTGTCCATTTTTTAAAAAAGTACTTCAATAAAAATGTATATACATATCTACACCAGGAAATGGATTAACAATTTAGATATCAACTTGCATTTTGGCATTAAAAATTCAACTTTAAATATTTATGCAATGAAAATGTAAATTTCAACTTGCCATTTTTTCTTTTTAACCATATTTATGCCAAACATTGTTGTACTTCACCTGAAGAAGTTTCAAGTGATCAAGCAACAATCGTGATCTCTTCAGAGATTTCCTCTCAATTTATATTTTGTTTAAACCTATTAAAATGTATTTTTAAAAGACATTAGGTGCTACTTATAAATTTGAGAAAATTAAGGCATGAAACAAAATCTTCATCAAAGAAAAGAAAATACTGTTCTTTATTTCCTGGTCAAGTGATTTCAAGAGATATGTGAAACTTCTGGCAAGAGCCGGTAAATTTGATTTAACTTGATAACTGAACAGTCTGTTTAAATTCCCAGAACTTTTGAATAGTTCTTTCTTTATCCCAGGGTATCTGATAGAGAACACATTTTAATGACTGGAATTAAAATAAGTCACTTGAGTTGTAAGGATTTTACTTAATAGGATTTTTAATTGTTTTGCTAATCCAAGGCAGACTAAAAGGGACTGATGAAAAGATCTGTCCAGACATAAAAAAAAAAAAAAAATTTTTTTGATGTTTAACAATTTAGAAAGTGTGTGAAACTGAGGACTTTTATCACCTCGTTATTTTTTGTACAGATAATTCTTGTATAATTATTATATTTGATATAAAACTCATTTTACAGGGAGTTTTGAAATAAAATAATATTCTCTCACATTTTAAGACATTAACAAAATTATCTCTCTTGCATTTGTTGTTTCATTTTTATTTTATTTTTTTTCAATGCAAAAGTTTGCTCAATACAAGGTTTAAGAGCAACTCAATGTAGAGTGTTACTGAATGAAGCATATGCTATAAATGTATGAGTAGGAAGTGAGTCTTATGTGGATATAGAGGAAAGGAAACTATTCACCCTTGGAGAGATTAAGAGTTGTAGCATTCAGGGAAGCATCCACATGGAAACCTGTTCCACAATGTAGTTGTTCATGGGGTGGGGAATTGTCTGAATGGAACTTCTTACAAGTGGATTACAACGGGAATGAGGGTGGAACTAAAGAACAGAGTTCATCCGAACATTTACCATGGAAATAGCAAAATGCTTGCAACAGTGTGACTGAAGAGGCTTCACAGTGGAAAATTATGTCATCCCAATTAAGCCCTCATAAATGGTTCTTGTCAAGACCAGAAATTGAGGATTGGGCAGCTGGTGTTGCCCAGATATGGCAGCAATAGTAAAGTACTTTCTGGAGTGGTACAAGTAGCTGACCATTTTTCAAGCATCTACTTGATGGCAGGGTTTTTCATGAGACTATATGTCTGTTCAAAGATGCTTACACAGCTGGGAGGTGAAAAGACTTTTTTTAATATTCTCCCCCTCATTGTGAGGGGAGAATTGAAAAAATTCATATGAAAAACTAATAAGTACTGAACAAGTATAAAGTGGAGGATCTGTTGTCTATTGTTAAGTAATAAATTGATCCTCCTATTATAATTACATATATGAACAAAATATATGTGAAAACACTATAACAGTAAGGGCATAACAAAAGATAACCACTATTTTTGTTGGTATGGATAAACTATTATGAAATATAATAGCCGTTTTCAATTTGTTTTGGATATATTAGCCAAAATGAGATATCTATGGGGGTAAATATGTCATATTGAGTTGACCCACATAATGGGTAAGCTAACGAAGAAAGTTTTATTCTCCCATTTTGTATTTCCCCAATTATTGGCATTATTATATCCATGATATAATAACACCTTAATTCATGGATAGAACTTAATGACTGAAAGGGAAAGGAATGACAAACATGGTTTGTTCTCAAAGAAAGTTTTATAATGTTAAGTTATACACAAAATTATATATACATATTTACACATGTTCCACACAGAGAAAATATATATCTACACAACAAGGAGAATGAAAAGATAGGATCTTGCATATAATATGGAGATTCTTCTGTGTTTCTGGAGAAGCCATGTTTAGGATTCCAGATTTGAGCAGGCAATATATATTTGCTGTGTCTCTAGCAAGGACATATTCTGAAAATAGGGAAACAACAAACCGTGGGTCTTTCCCAAATTGAGGACTGCAAGCAAGAGAGGTTTTCTATATCTGGTAAAGATATATTTCCATAAAAAACAGCACCCTGGGCTTATAAGCTGTACCATTTGTTGCTGGCTGGCCAGGCAGGACAAATAACTTGCATGTCTTGACTCCAATAACTTGACTGACTGAATGCCACTTTCATCACTGAATGAAGTGACGTCATGTGGCTTAATCTCGACCAAAGGGAGATAATTGTCTTTTGTATCCCTACATATCCCTGACTATTGTTCAGCAATGAACAAGTTTTACATGAAGTGTGTGTGTGCGCTACTTTTATGATTGTATTTATATTGCAAACAAGTCAGTGGTATTATTTTCTTCTTCAGATTTTCATACATGTTTCATGTGATAGAATTAATTTGTTCTATAAGATGCCCCCACCCCCAATGATTATTTTTATATTTGAAATATTTAAAATAACTGAATTTTGAGTTTTTCTGTCAATTTTTTTTTTTTTTTTTTTTTTGTACAAATAGCAATAAAACTGGGGAAAGTCTGTTTTTAATCCATACAAATTGTTGGGCTACAAACGATGATTGTCTCCCTTTCATTGAGATAGTCACAAGGGTCACAGCCAGTGAATAATGTCAGGGGATTTAGAGTGATAAAGAGCAGTTGCAATGTAGTGTCCAAAGGAGGAGGACATCCTTAGACCACAGAAAAAAAAAGAAAAAAACACATGACCAAACCAGGTTCATAGAGAAACTTCCATAACTCCAGTTTACCCCTTACCAATATTACAAGTAAGGTTCGCCTATTTTACACACAATTTGTTACATATATGTTATAATTTCTCTGTGTGAAACACATGTGTATATATATTTTGTGTAGAACATAGCATTATAAAAGCCTCTTTGAGAACAAAGCATGTTTGTTATTCTTTTTCCTTCCAGCCATTCTATTCCATATATGATCTACGGTGTTATTATATCACGAATATAATAATGCCTGTAACAGGGGAAATACAAATGAAAGAATAAACCTTTCTTTCATAGCTCTCTCCTGTTTCACTATCAAATAATTCTGTTTAAAATATATATATATATATATATATATATATCTAAAAATAAAATATAGTTTTGTGTATGTCTTAGTAGTATAAAAGTCTGTCTGAGAACAAAACATGTTTGTCATTCCTTTTCTTTTTAGCCATTCCATTCTGTCCATGTAATATGGTCTTGTTATATCACAAATATAATAATGCCCATAATGGGGTAAATACAAATGGAAGAGTAAACCTTTCTTCCGTAGCTCTCTCTCATTATAAGGTGTAATGTTTTATTGATAGATTTTTAAAGGCATCTATATTTGAGTGTTGCTGTGTTGGTATCTCTATCTGACTGTTGTGTTGTTACTCTAACATTGGTATTCTTACAGCAGTCATCTTGTTGTTATCACAGCTATCTGCATAGAAACATTGAAATATTACTAAGACTTTATCAAATAATACTGAACATGACAGTAACCCACTGTAAGTTTTTTGTTAGGATTTTGTGAAATGACACAATGGGAGTTGTGTTAAAGTAAGCTCTCCTCTTCTTATCTACCAAAATAATCATGCTAGAATAATTTTGTGGGTTTTTTCACCTTCATAAAATAATTAATGAAACAGAGTTAAATTTAACTTTTGAATAATTATTTTTCAATTAGTAATTTCAACTCTTTAGCCAATTGTTCTGTGATTATCAAGAAGTAATTTGGTTTGGAAATAAAGTGTAAGCCTTTTCAACTTGTGGCCGTTTTCATTCAAAGCTCTACTGTAAGATCTTAAATGCTTTGCCTCTAAATAAATGAGAAAGGGTTGATAAAAAAAAAAAAGGCGTTAAAAACAAAAATCACTCAATCTTGACAAAGTTACTTTATCAATTCGGCTTTGGAGACTTGGTTGCAATTAGTAAAATAAAACCAAACGGTTATTCTTGCATTTCTGATAGGCTGCAATATTTTTTAGCTAAGAAATCAAGAATAAAATAACATAACTACATTTAAAGTTATACAATATTTGTTTATTTTTTATTTTATTTTTACTTTTAGGATATTATTCAAAATATGATTTTATAAAAAGGTTCACAAGAAGCTTGTTTTGTTTATCTTTTGAACTTTCAATTAAGTAAAACCTTTTATCTTTAGACAATTTAATGTTTGTGTTGTTTGATATTTGCATGTTTAATAACATCTTAATATCACTGAAAAAAAAAAAAATTACATCTGATGATGCCAAAAAAAAATCATTCAGTTTCCAAATGGGCTGAAATAATAACTTATTTTAAAGGACTTCTGCAAGTTAATTTCTTTTGCTAGTGTCTGTAAGTTTTCATTGTGAGGAAGTCATTTCAGGTAATGAAAGGATTTCTATTAGAATTGCAGAAAATAAGATATCTAATCCTATTTCATTATCTGTTTTTCTAAATATACATTGACGCCATATATATATATATATATAAAAACAAACCGGAAATGTTTATCTGTTTAACATGTTTCACTTTTATTAAAGTAAACAGAGATTAAGTGGAAACAGCTATAATGATAGTAACACTGGTATTTTCAGTTTCATATATATATATATATACACACAGGGTGTCTCAAAATAATGTATACACTCTTTAAATATTAATAGCTAATAATACATTAACGTGATGTAAGAAATTATATGGATGAAAATATCCAAAACAGATGGATTGGAAGAAGAGGGACAAGTGAATACCCACCTAGATCACCAGATTTGACACCCTTGGATTTCTTTTTGTGGGGGTTTCTAAAAGACAATTTACAGCAGGAAACCTGAAATAATTACTGAAATGAGTAGCAATTGAAGAAGAATTTGCTCAAATACCAGAGGAAATAATACTGGACGTTTGTAGGTCTATTGCTTCAAGATATGTAAAGTGTATTGAACAGAATGGCAACCATTTTGAGCACTTGATGTGAACTCATCATTATATGAACATTCTGCCATTCGCCCAAGTAGCTTTTATGTTATTAAAGTTAATTTTCTATGTCTTTTTTGTATATTTTACTCTCAAATTCTTTAAATGTATATTCTTTCTCTTGTATTAATATTATTTACAAGTCAATATACATAAACTGAATAAGTTATAACGATTCAAAGAGTGTATACATTATTTTGGGACACCCTGCATATATATATATATACACACACACACATTGCAAAAATCTAAGAGAAAAAAAACTAACATAAGTTTATCTTGCGTTATCAAATTGTATTTTTTTTTTTTTTTTTTCATGACCAAGACAATTTGTCCCTCTTTCAGTATATTCATAAACTAAATAATAAAATTCACTAACTGTATTTTCTATTAAAAAAATGTGTACTGTAAAAAATTTTGTTTTTATTATGTCTTGAATTTTTCAATATTGCCTTAATTTCTTCATTGGATCAAGCGTATCAAATGCGTGTGGCAATTCGGATCAAGCATATCAAATGCGTGTGGCAATTCAGATTGTTAAAAATTGTCAGATTTTATTTGTAACAATTTCCAAGTCATTGAATAAACTTTTTTAAAAAAAAAAAAAACTCTTTCTGTTAAATTTGACTTTAACATTTTTATATTTTGATTCAACAATTATTTACATTGTTTGGACTGTTGTCCTCATCTTTAATGCCATATTCATGAATTACTTAAATAAATTTTTATTTTGTCCACCAGGGTAGACTGTTCTAGTTCCACGTGCCATGCCTCTTGCAGAAGTCTCAATTATCTCCCTTTAACTCAACTTTCCAAGATTTTGCTCACTATTTCTGTAGCAGCAAGGTATTGAACTCTCATCTCTTTGGGTCAAGTCACTGGATCTAACCTTTATCCACTGGGCTATGTGTTTGAAATTTCCCAGCTCAAATATTTATCCCATTGACTTGTTAATAATCATGACATATGACAGACAGACGGGAAACTGGATTCTCTCCAAGGTGAATAGCAAATTAGAGTATCTTGGAACCAGCTTTATTCTGGGGATGAGGACAAGTTTGCTAATTAGTGAGCCGCTAATCAAGGAAGCCTCAAATGAATGTTGATGAATAGCCACCACTTCAAGTCTTGTACCATTACAGAGTCTCTATCCTGGATAGAAATGTTATGAAAAAGCATTACTATTGAACTGTGTTTTAAACTCAATTTATGAGGAGGCGTTCTTGATGGTTTCAAAGAGTTTAGAATTTCAAGTGGGTAGTGTTCAGCCTCAGCAGGATCATCTGTCAAAACTTTATCCGTACTATAATAGGTGCAGCAGTCACCTGGAAGTTGTCTCAAAACTTCTTCATTGATCAGGAGGCAGTCTCTGGCAAAGAATTACTCTGCTGCTTCTCTCTTCCTCAGATAATTGAAGATTTCATCCACCAGAGAGAAGTCAAATTTGTGGCACTTCTATGTCATCAACAGCAAGATTAGGATCTTGTGAAGCTGCAAGAGCCATGCTGCAAATTCCTTTTAATCTGCTGTTGTCCTGATGTTTTGGCTTAATCTATATAGAATGAAAGTCAACCACTTTGATAGTTTGATAGAGATACGACATGTCCCTAAACTGGTTGGGGTATTATGCATCATTTAGACTGTATCTTAGCAACACACAAACACACGATTAGAGATTAAATATATAATAGATAACATTGTTGCTATCGTTTCTATTTCATTAATTGTTCTGTTCTATTTAATAAGAACAATCTGCATCTATTTCTGTTTTATTGTTAGTAGTTGTGTGTGTTGGGATTGGGGAGAAAGTTCAGTCATCAATCACCTTGGGAAAAGATATCTCCAGCAGGGACAAAGAGTGTTGCCACTACTATATTATGAAGAAAAAGAAAGAAAGAGCAAGAGGAAAAGATATATCCATTCTTTTAGAGTACTTAATGCCAGTGTCCTAGTACACCCAGTGGGGGTAACAGATGATATATTTTTGTCACCAAACCCCAAAAAACAACAACAAATTCCAAAAACTCAAAACTTAGCGCTCTCCAAAGAAAATGTCTTGCCAAAGAATTAATTTTTTTTTTTTTTTTTTTTTTTTTCATGATAAATGTAACAGGACAAATTTGTTTCATACAAAGAAAAACAATTAAGGTTTGAAGGAAATCTAGGTACTCCATATCATCAGTGATGACGTTTAAGCAGTTCCAATCTCACGAGGCAATACTAGAAGCAAGAAATCAAGCAGCAGTTTTGGACAAAATAGTTGTTGGGTTTAGCATGTCTTGCATCATCTTTGTTGCTTCAGCTTTTAGCCACCAGTCTTATGTAGTTTATCTTTCTACCCTAAGCCCAGTAGAATACTAGCTGTCAGTGTGGAATTCATTCTAAAAGAGGAAATTATTTTCTAGTAGAACAACAAAACTCAATTCTTATTTATAAATGTTCAAATTAACTCTACCTGAGCCATTTGACTTTACAAATCCAGGAAATTGGCAGATCCTTCTAAAAAAGCGTCAAAAATATAGGAAGAAGATAACAAGACTAAAATCAGTACATTGATATTACTAGAAAGGTCAATATTTCATCTTTGAGTTCAATTCCCAGGAGAATCAGTGGAAACCTTTATTCACATATTGCCTGAATTAGCAGAAAAATGTGAGTGATCAAATCAGGGATTGTCTTGTGATAGGACGTTGTAAATTACAGCAAGAATGTATTGAGGTTAGGGGAAACACCTAAATGATAAATCTCCCAGCTGCTTCGGGGGTAATAGGCAGAGCAAGGAAATAAGATAGGTACCTCCACGAAAATGTAAACAAAAGAGCATAGCATGATGAAAAAGATGCCGAACTTGACGAAAACAAAATTTTATCGTCTAATGTTCATATTATTATTAAAGAGGAAAGATCAAATTATTTTGGGGGTATTTTTTTAATCGTTCCTAGCACGTCTGAAATTTTTGTTAAAAATATTGTTTTTTTTTTTTTATCAAAAAAAAGGACAGATAATCATTTTCAATCATTTTTTTTGATTTGATAAAAAAGATGAAAATCTGACTTTGATATTCTTTTAAAAATCAATTATCATTTTTTCAAAACTGATTTTAATAAAATCAGAAATTATAATGTTTATTTAAAATATTTTGACCCAAGCTTAACTTAGCTTCTGCACCGAAAAAATGTAATTTGAAAATAAAACAAAGCAGGTCATAACCTTTCGTCTCGCTTGACAGGTGATGAAAGACACATTCATGACGTTTAGATAACTTACGGGAGGATAATTCTTTCTACGGATGGAAGGAAGTGAAATTATTTAGATTTAAGTGAACAAATTATTTACCTCGTTACTTTTAAGGAAAACTTTCAGCGCTCTAATTTTTAATTTTTTTTTTTTTTTTTTGTACTTAGCTTTCATCTTTACGTTTACGATGCTTTATGGAAAATATAAAGAAATTAAAAAATAAGACCGTTAAGAGTGAGATTAAATTTCATAAGAAAAAGGTATTTAATTAATTTATAGGTACCTTTCTTATGAAATTTTATCAGAAGTGTACATAAAATACTATAATTTTATGTACATTTATTACATTTTACTGTGTTATTTGTATTTCCATTCATTTTATTATTAATTTTGGTATTTCATTTATGGAAAAATGTCATAACTGAGATTAATATAAAAATAAGATCATATAAATTAAAGTTTAGCAATAGGTAAATTTCATAAGATGATACTGATACTTATAGGTACCCTTCTCAGTTGAAATTGAAAAATCAAATTAACTTCTCCATACGTGTTTCGCAAAAGTAAAGGCCTTAACAGCGGAGAACAATGCTGAACTCAAATGATGCAACTAAATTGTATTCTGGTTGGTCTTCCGTACTTTATAATTACAGCCCGATTATAAGCACAAAAATTACATTTTTTAATTACTGTGGATCTTCTGATTGGTCCAAACAATACAATTTTCAAAGCGCTAGACAATGACAATCTCATATGGACACTTTGAAACGTTGATGGTGCTTTTAACTAATGTTATAATATTTTTAAAAACTTAATGTAAACATCTATTATAATTAAAGAAATAAATAATTGTATTAAAAATTCAATTTTCATTGAAAAAATTTTTTGCTTTCAGAAAATATTGTCCATATTCATAAAAACAAATAAAAACCATTTGAAATTAAATAATATATTTGTTTTATTGAGTTTTGTATGTTACAATTCAGAGCTGATTTTCAGGTACATTGGCTCCAATTTTAAAAAACAAAACATGATTTGCATTCTTCAAAGCCTTGTGCTTTTAACTATTGCAATCACTAAACCCGATGCGCTCGAATTTCTAGAGTTTTTCATAAAATTAGTTATGGGGGTGTTAATGAATATAAAAAAAAATATTTCTACCATGACTTTAATAAAAAAAAAACATATTTATAATAATTTCGATATTCTGTGAATAGTTTCTGAAAGTTTCATTAACATCTGACAATTGTTTTTATTTTTGCAAGATTTTCCAAATTAATGTGTGTAATACAATAAAAAATGCGCTAAAAATTATCTGTTATTTACTACCCCTTGTTGCAACAAAGAGAAACAAGGTTTTTAAATCAAAATTTAGAATATTCTAAAAAGATGGAAACATTTAAAAAACAATTAGAAAAAAATTTGGTCTATCCTCTTCATAAAAACATAAGCATTTAGACGATAAAATTTTGTTTTCATAAAGTTTGGCGTCTTTTTCATCAGACTATGCTCTATTTTTTAGCGATTTCGTGGAGGTACCTAAAATAAGATGAGAGATAACAGAATGACACTACCCCAGAAAGCAAAGTAACATTAGAAGTAAAAATTCCCATGGAACCTACTGCACAAGAAACTGAGTCTTGATGACTGCTGGTTTTCCCATCACTTTTATTGACAGTGGATGCTGCCAGAAACCTGAATCAAGACAAGTTGCAGAGAGGCCTGTACTTGAATATATCAAGCTGTCCTGCTGCTAATGGGGGAAAATCTGGATGTAACTGGTTTTGACAGATATGTCTGCATGCGGTCTGGGGGCTCTTTTGTGCCTGTATTGGCATGTGTTCACCACAGATGACTATAGAATGAGGACCTATCTGAAAGCTTACAGCTAATTCCTGATGAAACTCTAGAAAGCTATGGAGATGGCCAGGAGCAGTGAATAAATGAAATCTAAAATGGAAGAAATACATGAGAAAAATGTAGATGAACTAAGGACCCAAAGGAATCCAGAAGAGACAGCAAGAAGAAAGGGTCAGGGAATTATCAACAGCAACTGTAGATGTAACAGAAAAATGATTTTTAAAATGGTCCACTGAAAGGGAAATAGTGCAAGACAGGCAGGAAAACAAATCACTTTGCTGTTACGTGCAGAACCAAAACCAATAAGATGCAGGTAGTTTAATGAAGAAAATAAATATTTCCTAGAAGAACTATCAAAAATTTAAATATTTGTAAAAAAGCAGTAAGATTTAAAAATAAAATTGATATTTTGTTTTGGTTTCTGGAGGATTCATTTACATAGGAAACATTGCACCAACTTCTTTTCATTCAAGGGTGAACCGCCCCCCCCACCATCCCCTTGAAAGGGAAGGGAGAACTGGGACTGGACCTTAGCAGCAGTTAGAAATGATACTGCTTAGAGTCAGGAGGTTGTTTCTCTCTCCCTGCTGAAAAGGCAGGCAGAATTTGCCCATAAGTGAAGGATGCATGGGAAACAAAGTTGCTGAGGGCCAGTTTCTCCTTCAGAGAAAGTTTTGAGAAGTCCTCTCGAAGAACCTGCTGATATTTTTTTTTAATGGACTGTGATTGAATGGTTCAAAGGTGAACCACCCCACTTTGAAAGGGAAGGGAGAACTGGGACTGGACCTTAGCAGCAGTTAGAAACAAGACCGCTTAGAGTCAGGTGGTTGTTTTTCTCTCCCTGCTGAAAAGGCAGGCAGAATTTGCCCATAAGTGAAGGATGCATGGGTAACAAAGTTGCTGAGGGCACGTTTCTCTTCCAGAGGAAGATTTGAGAAGTCCTCTCGAAGAAGCCCCAGAAAAGAAAGTTTGAAAAGAAGTCCATAAGTGAAGTTTGGAGCTAAAGCCATTTGAGAAGAAGAAGGAGCAAACACATGCATTTTCAAAATGTGTTTTAGTGCATGTTTAAGTAAAATTTCACCTTCTAGTGGCTGTAAAAGAAAGGCATAATATCCAGGCGAACGGAAAGAAAATAAGTGAAAAAAGAAGGGAGTTTGGTCACCAAGAAGAGAACGTTGCCCACACAAGAAAGAAAAGAAAAATGATAAAAACTTTTGAACCTTGAAAGGACTGAAAGTGTACTGTGGAGCTAAGGCTCTCCCCACTTTTTTTTATTGTTTTCCTTGACACAGCGGGGGAGGGGGGGTTATTCTATTTTTTTTTTTTTTTTGGTGCATTGTAATTTTTAAGTTTGTTTTCTGATATGTTTTTTTTTTTACATTGTGTTACTCAGAGAATAGGTTATCTTATTCTCATCAAAAAGGGACAAATTTTTGCAAGCACCCTTATTTAGCTGGTTAGAAATAAATATTTTTTCTTTGTAATTGAATCTGATTTGCATTTTTATTTCTTTTTCGTTATTAATTCAGGCAATAGTGAAAAATAAAATACTGTTGCGGAAAGTTTTATTTTCTTTCAGAAAATAAAATTTCCGAAAACTTTTTAATCCTTTAAAGTTTATTTGTCATATTTTTGTCAGCGAATTTTCACCTCAATGTGCTTTAACGAGACATAAATATTTTATTTGTGGACCAATCATTAAAAAAAGAATTACACGTATGGAAAGAGAATAAAAGAAGCATTATGTTTGTATTTTGTACCTTCAGACGTTGAATATTTTTTTTTATCATGACAGCTTCTGCCGTGTTTTCACACATAATACACGTGGAATAAGTCCATGTTTCTTTTCCATTAAAGTGGTATTTATAATTTATAACTCCTCACTGATAAATTATGAAATAAAAGTACAATTGTGTTTATTTTATTTTTTATTTTTTAATAAAACTTGGGATATGTAAAAAAATTTGTTTGTTTAATTTTTTTCATTTATTGTTTTAAAATTGGTACAGTGTAACCCGGATATAAGAGAGTTGTCGGGACCGGAGAAGAAGTCTCTTATATCCGGGTTTGGTGTTTAGGTAAGTTATGGCTCTAATTTGGGACCAGAGAAAATCTCTCTTATATCCGGGTTACACTGTACGTAAATTAAATTTCTATAAGTTTTTTTTCGTTTCCTGTGACTTTATCTGCCACTGACACAATCAGTTCAACAATTTTTTTTGTTTGCTACAAAATTACAAAAGCTTGAAATAAAAAAATCTTTTTGCAAACCACAAAAAAATTATCGAAACAGCGAATTCAGCTTTCATTGTTATTTTCAGTTTCATTTTATTTTCCTATGCTTTACAACTGGTGTGAGCTTTTACCGATTGAAGACACTCTCGGGCAATTCAGCACCCTCTGATACTTCAAACTCTTGAAAAATGTTTTATTTATTACACCCCGACAAAAAAAAACACTCGAAGGAAATGTCAACAGGACTTATGTTGCCTACAGATAAAAAAAATGATACTTTTGATGAATTTCAAGTTAAAAAGCCAAGCAAGAAAAGAAACATTATTTATGCATTTCAAATTGGTGTAACTGTAATTATTGTTGCTGTTGCTTTGTTAGTTTTACTTTTTTTACAGGGTAAAGAAATGAAGGTAAGCATATTGTTAAAAATATATTAACAAACAATTGATTTGACTGTTTTAAAACATTTTTAGGTGCACCCTAAGGAAGCAATTCTGAATGAAAGTAAAAAAAAAAAACAAACAAAAAAACAAAAAACAAAAAACAAAACAACCTTATTTTTAGCTGATCTTCCACTAAGAAGAAGAGTATAACTTAGGTACCTCCACGAAACTTATTTACAAAAGCAAAAAGCTTTTCTAATTAATTAATCAAATGTCATAATTTATTACATTTTTTTTATTTTACAATTCAGAGCAGATTTTCGATGAAACTGGTAACTGTTTTACAAAAAACAACAAAAACAAAAGAAAATTGATTTACTTTCTCCAAAAAGTCCTGTTTTTAACTAAAAAAAAAAAAATCCCCTCCCTTTTTAAAAATTTAATTTCTCGAAATTTCATTAATTTTTTTAAGTGGGTGGCAATATGTAAGTATTACTATTATTTACCAAGATTTTCTGCAAAGAAAAATTTCATAATTTCATATATAGTTTTTTTTTTGTATGTTACACTTCAGAGACGATTTTCAGGTAGAAGGGTTTCTTTTCAACTAAAAATCAACAAAAATCTGATTTGGTTTCCTCAAAAAGCATTGTGCTTTTAATTAAATCACTAAACTCCTCAAAATCGAAATGTTTTCGTACGATTAGTTAGAGGGAGTAGTAATTACATAAAAAAAAAACTTCTGCCATGACTTTTAACTAAAAATAAAAGATATAAGTTCCATCATTTATGAATAGTTTCTGAAAGTTTCGCTAAAATCCGACAATTATTTTTATTTTTGCAAGATTTTCCAAATTAATGTGTAAACACTAACAGGAAAAAAACGCGCTAAAATATTTATGTTATTTATTTTATAAGCCCACTTCATAAAAAGAGAAACAAGGCTTTTTAATCAAAATTTACAATGTTCTAAAAAAGAAGGAAAAATTTTAAAAAATACTTAAAAAATACTTTGATCTTTCCTCTCAATAAAAAGTAAAAACATAAGCATTTAGACGCTAAAATTTTGTTTTCAATTCATCAACCTTCGCGTCTTTTTCATCATGCTATGCTCTGTTTTTAGCGATCTCATGAAGTTATCTTCATTAAAATCCAACAATTAGTTGAATTTTGCAAGAATTTCCAAATTAATGTTTTTTTCACCGAAAAAAAAAAAAAAACGCAAAAAAGAAACCTTTTTTTTTTAATCTTTGGCTCGCCGTTAACGTAAAAAAAAAAACCCCAAAAGAACAAGCATGCTGTTTTTTTTACGCGACCAAATGGAGGTGTACCTACTTCGCGAGTCAATTCAATCATTGATTTATTTATTTTCTTTTTCATTTTTTAGAATTTCAGTTTCATATCTGTTTAGTTTACATCATTAATTGAATTTATTTACAATTTCGTCAAAAAAATCTTGTAAAAAAAAAAAACTACACTTAATGTCCTTTTTTATTGTAGAAAATTAAAAAAGAAGGCCTTGTTGATGTTACATGGGCCGTTGTGAATAAATCCAAGGTAAATAAATTTTTACGTTTTCTAATGTCAACTTTCACAAAATGAACTTTTTAATTTGGTTTATTTTGGAAATCCCACATATTTTTCTTTTTAAATATTTAACCCCCACCACCAATGTCCCTTTTCCTTGTTGCAAGGTTTACTGCTGGAGTTTTGTAGATTTTTTGTAGAAAGTTGTTAAGAGATTTTTCAGCCGGTTAACTTTTTTCTTTTATTTTTTTTTTCTTTTTCGGACTGGTTGGTTGGGGAGACACAGATTAAAATTTATTTCCCTCCAAAATGTAACTTTTTAAAAAATTAAAATTTTGTTTGGGGCGTGGGGAGTCTAAAAAGAAATGAAGTTAATGTTTTTTTTTTCTACTTCATTTCTTTTTATTTCCGATTTTTAAATAGAACAGCCACAAAAAAAGTGAAAGTAAAAAACAAAATTTCCACGAATCATTTGGCGCCTACTGGTGAATTTCATAGCTTACATCACTGGTAACTTTTTTTAATTATTATTAAATTTTTACAGAAATTGATAAGAGCATGTTCTGTTTGCTACATAAATTCTCTCTACGGAAGCCAAAACAAGATATGCTCATACTAAAGTACACACTACTACAGGCTTCCTTGTAATCTGGAAGACCACATACTGCTAAAAGTAAAACCAACCAATATAAGTTTAAACGAGTTGACAACGCCCTGCTTCGTTGGGTGGTACACTATTTTAGGCTGTGATGAACACAATCAATTCCAACAAATAGGAGTATTTTTACGGTCTTGCCCGCGAAGGATATTTGTCAGGGGTGCAAGAATTTGTGAACAATGTGGTATGAATTGACAATAATAATTGATTAAGCCAATGTATCTGCGAAGCTGTCGAAGCGTGGAGGGCTTCGGAAATTCCTGAATAGCACGTATCTATTCAGGCAGGGGAGTAATACCTGTAGCGTCAATGACGAAACCGAGAAAGTGGAGTTGCGAAACGGCAAACTCGCACTTATCTCGGTTGATTTTTAAGCGAAAGTTCTGAAGACGATCAAAAACTTGCTGAATATGTTTACGATGCTCCTGTAAATTAGGGCTAGCTATTAGAAGATCATCGATGTATGCAAAAGTGAAAGAGAGTCCATGAAGTACCTCATCTATAAGGCATTGGAATGATTGAGCTGCGTTGCACAGTCCAAAAGACATACGCAGAAACTCGAATAAACCAAACGGTGTGGTAATCGCAGTTTTGGGAATATCTTTGTCAGCGACTGAGATCTGATGAAAGGCTTTGCGCAGATCCAGTTTGGTGAAGACAGTTGCTCCCTGTAAGGTAACAGTAAAGTCGGTCAAATTGGGAACTGGGTACTTATCGGGTACTGTTTGTGAATTAAGACGTCTATAGTCGCCACACGGCCTCCAGGCACCCTGCTGGACCTTAGTGACCATGTGAAGCGGTGAGGCATATGGACTCAAGGAGGGACAAATAATCCCTAAGTCAAGCATGTGTTGGAACTCGACCCTGGCAATCTTGTATTTGTCCGGCGCAAGACGGCGAGGTTTAGAATAGACAGGCTGTTCGGTAGTTCGAATCCTGTGTACAGTGCTGTGCTTGACAGGCTCTGTATAAGTAAAAGGCTGTATCAACGAGGGAAATTTATCCAAAATATCTTGAATTGGATTATCACGCGACACAGCGATGTGTAATTCTGTAGATGTTAGCTGTGATACAATTCCGCGGTTAGATAGCTTCGTGGTGGAGTCAGATAACTGACGCTGTGAGAGGTCCACGATGAGTTGATAATGTCCCAAAATTCGGCGCCTAATATGGGGAATTTCACATCTGCAACAGTGAATATCCATTGGTATGTCCTTCTAAGTCCAATATCCAGTGTTAACGATTGTTTACCAAAAGTCTTGATGTTCGTGCCATTAGCGGCGCGTAAAGTGACTGAAGAGTTAGTCTTAGTGAAGTTAGATGATGGTGGAACAACATTAAGCTGTGCTCCCGTATAACTCGGTATTTAACACAGTTAAAGGGTGAAAGTTACCTAACCCATCCCCACCATTCTTGTCCTTGCATAACAATTTGATCACACCCCTGGTGAAGCATTGGGGTATAGAACCCTGCTTCATCCAGTTGCCAAAAATCAGTGCCAGCAAGGGAACAAAAACAGGCGATTGCCTCAAGTACACTTCATAGGGAAGCCCATCTAAACCCAGAGATTTGTCCAGGTCAACCTGCTTCAGCACTTCCCAGATTTCCATCTAGCCGCTTCAGCTGCCTTAAGGCAGGGAAAGTCAGCTAAATAGGTATCGAACGAGAGCAGGGCTCCCTGGTAGAAAGCTCCTGAAAGTACTCACGAAAAGCCTCACATATGCCCTCATTTGTAGTCACGGTCCGCTTATCCGGCAATGTGATGCATGCGATAAGTCGCCGAGATGCATTCCGAGCTTCCTCTGCATGCAATTCAGCGGCCATATTCGCTGCATCAGAGGACCTTCTTTTTAACCTAGTCCTAAATAACAGAGATTGATCCTTGATAAGCAAGGATGCCAATTCTGCCTTAGCTAAAGCTACGTACCCTCTATCACGGGATTTGATCGCTTGATCAACTTTCTGCTCACAAGCCGTTTGCACCGTTAATCTATCCAGATTGAGCCGACAACTAAAATCAGCAGTAGACGTTCTAATTTTGAATTTTAATTTATTCCACCAGGCATTCCCAACCACAGCCCCTGTCAGTTCCCTTTGTATTATTAGTAGCATCTGGTCCCGGAAATCTTGCTCACCAAATAATAATGAGTTTAATTTTCTTTAGCCAGTCATCTTAACCTTAGGCTTATCTAGGTTTACACGGACCCGGACGAGCCTATGATCCGAATAAACTACATAATGGAAACTTGGACACCCTAAAAGCCCTACATCGACTCTCCTAACCAAGAGTCAGTCGAGGTAGCTAGAACGCACCTCTGTAGCCGAGACGCCACTATTAGTCCAAGTCCACACTACCTCCCGAGGGTGTTCATTCCGGTACTTATCAGCAAGATCAAACTTGCGATAAAGTCCCAAAATAGTTTCACGTCCCGGTTGTTAGTACCCGAATTTGGCCTTATACAATCTATGTAGGGGTCAAGGACAGCATTCCAATCCCCCACTAAAACTACCCGACGAGATGTCATTAAAAACGGCTCGATCTGCCGAAAGAAAGCAGACCGTTCAGAATGTTCATTGGGTGTGTAAGCCCCAATGAGACGAAGAGCCTTATCCTTTATGGTAATATCTAGCATGCAAATCTGCCCACTAGATCTGCGAAGACAAGAACACACGCAGCCTTCAAAGACTTGCTCACCAGCTAAGAGACACCCCTCAAGTGTCCATCAAAACATGCTGAATAGAAGGAAAAAACAATGCCTTCATAATCGCGAGAAGAAAAACAGGTCTCTTGCTCACAACATATAATAACCCTAAGATGTTGAAGTTCACGAGAGAGGCTCGTCCCACGAAACTCTGAACTCAAGCCTTGGGCATTCACATTAGCTAACCAAAGAGTCATGATGAAACCGATTAGGGTTACTCTTCTGCATTGAACATGGCTGGGATCAGGACATTGACGGCCTGTCCCATTGATCCAGTGCCCATCTCAGTCTTGATTGTGTCATCAAGTGACAGGCCACCAATGTCCCAGAGGAATGTTAATTTTAAAGCTTTTTACAGGGTGGGGTGGACAAAAACCAGGATCCACCCTGAACAAAATTGATTAAGTATTTTAGCTGAGGCCTCGCTAAAAAAGGCCAGAGGAGGAAAAGTTTCGAATGCGTTGTTAGTCTCCTTGATCATCTTCCAAATTTGTTGACTTCTGTACCAGATCTTATAACTGTCAAGAGACTTTTTGCATTTGGCTAATTGGACGGATTTTCTGCGTCCAGTCCATTGATTTTTTTTCATTAATGTTTTGAAGTCCTTGATTTTTCTTGCCTGAGATTTTTCTTTTACCTGCTGTTCTTGTGACACCTGGCAGACATTTTCACCTGTATTAAAGATGGGTTTTATTTTCTCTATTGAAACAGATTCAACTGAATCTGTGAACGGGCTCCTCTGCCATTTAGGTTTTCTGGATTTCTTTTGGGGTGTGCTGATGGGGGTAATAGAGGGGGTGGATTGGGAGTATTAGCTGGGGTAGATTTTTCCTTAGATGAAGATTTGGGAATTAGGACCTTTTTTAAAGTGGCCATTTTGGAAGGAGTTGGGGATAAGGTATCAACTATTGGAGGGGGAGCTATGAGGTGATTTTTCACAGATGGGGAAGAAGGTGTGCAATAAGATGGCCAATTCTTTTCTCTGACTGGATGCATCCTAAGTTGATCAGGGTAACTGGTCGGAGAGTGACCCTTTGCACCGGTAGAGGGAATGGGGTTGTTTGTGCTTTTTGCCATAGGGACTTCAGTGGACTTCGGTTTGACTTTTCGAACACTGTATTTTCTTTTTACACAAAGGCACTATGCATCAGTTGGTATCTGTAACAAGTCCAATACATAAGTATAAAGTCAAATTTACTTAGCTTTCAAATTTTATCGATTGTAGTTTTTTATTACATAAAAACAAGTGTGCGTTGTCGCCACCAGACTGTATCACGCCCATCCCAGGAAAATTGCCAGATCATGAAGCTATCTTTATTCATCACAGACAAGCTGATCTCCATGGTGACAGATGTTCAGCCCTGATTGATGGCATTCACAACAAAGGTATATTTCCCATACCTCCCCAGAGAGTCAGACTAGAGAGTCACGCTCAATATGGTCGTCTTTCCTTGCTAATTGTTCCACTTAGTCATCAGCCTGGATATGTTGCAGACTGCTGTGAGCAGATAAACCCAAATCTCAAATGGATCACATACATAAATCCATCAGTAAAGATTAGCTATTCAAAACTAGCCTGTTTATGCTGTGAAAACGGGTGAAAACAGTGAAATTTTCTTAAAATTTAACTTATGATCTCTCGGCTTTTTCTGAGGTTATATTTAAAATTAGTATGTAAATAAAATTTAATCGCTTAATTTGTAATATAAGCACCAAAAGCCCACGATAAGGAAAATATTCCATTAGTGTGAAATTGCCTGATTATTTAAAAAATGACATTAGGAGTTATGGACAAAATGTGAGTTCAACTTCTTTCGCAATAGCTTCGTTTTTAGTCAATGCGACATGGAAGCTTTATTTGTCTTAATTAATTTTCAATGCACAATACCAAATATAGCAAAAAAAAATAAAATAAAATAAAATTAACATTACGTGCCTGAAACTGTCTACCAAGCTCTTCAAAATAATGGGGAAGCTCAGGCCATGGCCCGAGACATCTCCAAAGCGTTTGATAGGGTTTGGCATGCCGGCTTTCTCAAGCTCCAGGGTTATGGCATTACGGGTCAATTGTTTGACCTAATACAATCATTCCTGTCAAACCGTGAATTGAAGGTCATTCTCAATGGATTCTCCTCCAGTTCCTATCCCACGAACGCACATGTGCCTCAAGGCTCCATCCTTGGCCCCACTCTATTCCTTATCTACATAAACGACCTTCCTGACACCATAACTTCCCAAGTTGGCATCTATGCGGATGACACAACAATTTATTCCTGCCTCAAAAACAAATCTAGTCTCACTGACAAAACTCACCTGGCCGTGCGTCTCGAAAAGGACCTCCAATCAGTTGTGAACTGGGGCAGAAATTGGCTGGTCAACTTTAACGCTTCAAAAACAAAACTGCTCTCTATTAATCACCACAGAGATCCTTCCCTTCCCCCCATTAGAATGTCTGACGCTCAACTTCTCGAGAGAAACTCTCTGCGACTGCTCGGCCTCACGTTGACTGCTGACCTGAGAGGGAACAAATACATTGAGTCAATTGCTTCGTCCACCACAAGGAAAGTTGGCTCCCTGTGCTGCGCCAGAAAATTTTTCTCCTCGGAATCGATCCTCCAGATCTACAAATCAACAATTCGCCCTTGCATGGAGTATTGCTGCTATTTATGGTCTGGAGCCCCTTCTGTTTGCCTCGGGGTTCTTGATAGGCTCCAGAGGCTGATATGCAATATAATTGGCCCTGCTCTGGCATCTCGTCTACAGTCAATTTCTAACAGACGCGCCTTGCCTCTCTCTGTCTGTTCTACAAATACTTTCATGGCAATTGCTCTGAGGAGCTGCATTCCCTGGTTCCCAAATTTCATGAGTTCAAGTGCCCTATGAGGCTGATATCCCGCTCTCACCCTTTCACTGTCGAAACTAAAATAAATGTAGCCGTCTCTTCTACTCAAATAGTTTCATGTCTCTCACTTCTCGCCTGTGGAACTCCCCTCCCTATTCCAATTTCCCTGAGAGCTATAATCTCCAGCTATTCAAATGTAATGTCAATCGACATCTCCTGTTCCCTTGATCTATCCACTACCCTTCTCCTCGTCCTTTCTTCTATCACTCCTATCTGATCTTGCTCCAAATTTTCTGTAACCCCTTGCATCCTAGTTGCTTCCCGCCTTGCTGGGGGTGAAATGCTTAAAAAAAAACCCAAAAAAAACAATTCTACTACTTATTACACTGCTCAAACGTGACAACCTGTAAGCGATCTGGGATTGCAAAGGAAATGTTTGTCGCAGATTATTTCCGCGTCACAAAGAATAAATCACTAAGTTCAGACTTGAACATCGGGGACAGAAAGAAAATGCCGAAAACTCGATTCGCAAGCACTATTTCACAAATCCCAATGTATGCCACCAGTCAGAAAAATAGCTCACTCTCTAACAGACATGGCAGCCAAAATAGCCGACTTTTTCTTTTATCCCTGATTTGAGAACACCAACTGCTTTTATCGGCCGAACATTTTTTCCATTCGTCGGCAGTTGGGAGAGCATGTAATTTGCATATCAAAATACTTTTATAGAGACTCCTGTGACGGACTTGCTTTTTAATTCAAATATTCCATCTTCAGCATGTCATGTGGAATACGTGCCCTTTTGTTTGGTAAGTAATTTTCTTTTTCACCACATTTTCCGTTGTAGAATACACGCGACGTGCTGTCGTTTGGTTTGATGAGGTATGTTGCCGTTTTCTTCACTATATTCCCCTCCCCCCCGATCTCACTATCACAAATTGAACAGCTCTCTTTATCCTGGTACTTCATCGTAATGGCACTATTTCCCTTACACGGGTCGGAGAGTCGTTTCTTGAGGAGTCATCAGACGTATCTCGAGTTTCCAGAAGTTCTGTGTCTGTGGAAGCATCGGATTTGCAGATTTCAATTATCCGCTGACTGTCAGACAATGAATCATCATTGGATTCATTGGCCGATGTATCAGAATCAACGAAAAGTCAAAGATCTTTTACATGCCGTGGCATCCCGTCAACTAGTATTGTTTGTGGACTTACAATGTCCGTCACGCGACCCACTTGATACCTGGAGGTACACCGGCCATGGGAAGCTTTCATCCATACTCTGTTCCCAACTTTGTATATATCGTGATGCCTACAATGATCAGGTGGTAATGTTGTAGTAATTCCCTTTACTTTCAGTTGGTAATGGTGAATCATATTGGCAGGTGCATTAGTCGATGATATATCATCCTTCGGCGTGATATTATGCCAGTATACTGCCTCCATTATCGAACACTGCTTTCTTGCTGCAATTCGCTTTATGCTCCGATGAGATCTCTTCACTATACTGTTTCCTGCAGGAACATAGGTGCAGCAAAAACGAAGTTGGACTCCCCAGTCATCCAAGAAATCTTTAAAGGACTTACAGCAAAATGCAGTGTCATTGTTGGTCAGGATTTCTGATGGTGGGCTTTGTTCAAAAAAATATTTCTAACTGCCAAATGACGCTTCTTGAGTCTTGTTGAAAGCTCATTTTTTCATAAAAAATGAAACAAAATAGTAAGTATCCAAACTACATATAATTATTTAAAATAAAATTATCGACAGTGAAAGTTTGGATTTATTCACATCGCAGAAGCCATTACTGTCATTGTTTGCATTCGCTGCGGAAAGCTAAGCGTAGAACTGATCTTTCTTGTCTAAGCATGAGAACTATTTACGTAGACACGCTCAGTTTGCGCAATGATATCTACACCTAATCTTTGATATCAAGCACTTTATTGCGTTAAATAAATGTCTTTTTTCTCAGTATTTCATTAACTGTGAGTACTTTTGGCTTCATAATATTTTTGTCATTGATATATATATATATATATATATATATATATATATATATATATATATATTCTAAAACAGAAGCTAAAAACTTCCAATTCAATTATAGAAATTAAATTAAAGTACCTAGTTCTGTTTCATCCTCAAGCAAATTTTGGAATAAGTAATTTTGTAATTTATGGAGCTTTATAAGCATATACATTCGTAATATTAGTTTCTATGGAAATGGATAAAACCAATCATTTTAATAAGGGGTGGTAGGGTATTCATTTTCATTGACAACTATTGTTCTGAAACAAATATCACTTACTTTTAGCATAAAATTTTCTCGATAAACATGTCTTGACCTCGATGTATTGTCATTTTCACATCTCCATCGATAATTAGATTGGCTTAATGTGTTGACAGGTTTAGTACGGTGCATCAAAATTGACATGTTTTTTTTTTGTTTCTTATAATTTAAAATATAAAAATTTCTTACACTATTGAGTTACCTCTATAATGGTATTTCATTATTTAATAGCTAAGATAATGAGAAATAATTTTATTAATTATTAATATTACATTAAGTTATTACATTTTTAATTTAATAACTGAGATAATCTTATTATAAAATGCAGATTGTGTGTGTGTGTGTCTGTACATTTATATATTGGATCGGATTTCCTACATTTTTCAACCGATTTCAACAAAACTTCACAGGATTGCGTAAAATTATCTTGCGGTGGTTCTGACAGCACCAAAAATTGGAAAAACACAATTGTTTTTGCATGAAATCAATTTGAAAACAGGATAAAACACGATTCTGTCTCCAGAATGAAAGGGGGACAACTCATATCGAGTTATCCTTATTATAAAACCCAGGTTGTTTGTGTGTGTGTATTTGTTTATCTATGGGATCAGATTTCCTACATTTTTCAACCGATTTCAATGAAACTTCACTTTTTTTGGCAGGTAGTGTTTCTTATTGTCTTGCACACTTTTTTCTTTATTTTTACATTCAGAATGCTTTAAAAATTTAATTTACAAGACAATTGTTTATAATAAAATTCTATTCAATCGGTAGACTCATAACGATTGAAAACAATGTTTTTGTTTGAGTTTGGGTTTGACCAATTCGTAAAAAAAAACAAACTAATTAAGACATGCGTGTCCGTCAACCTTAAACAATAATCTTTGTCAATTTTATTTTTCAGTCTTTATGATGGTCGATACTTGATCTATCTCTTACTGTTACATCCCCGGGCAACGTCGGGCTCTCCTGCTAGTAACTAATAAAATTATTATTATATTAATAATTAAAATATCTCACTCAGTTATTAATTGCTTGGATTGATAAATGAGAATTATATGACTTTTTTAACCATAATGTCACTTACGAGATATCATACTAAAAAAATATAACATTTTGACGCAAAAAAAATAAATCTTTCATTATGGTAAAAAGTTTTGGTGGCATGATTTGTATTAAGCTTTTAATTTTCACTTAGTAAATATAGTCTTCAGTTAAAAACTTAATAACCTACCCAATACTCTGGAAGACTTTTAAAATTAAAGAAAAATGAAAAAAACTAAAAGAAAAGTGCAAACAATTCTTGTAAAAATTCTTGTTCATCGAAAAAAATGTTTTTTTTCTTCAGATAATAATGTCCTGAATGTATATTATTTATAAAAGCAAATAAAAGCCTATTTAGTTCAATAATTACATAGTTCTATTGCAGTTTTTATTTTACGATTTGGAGCAGATTTTTAAAAAGTTGAATTGATTTAATATCTCCAAGGTGTCCTGCTTATA
>OZ010589.1:14459214-14499214 GCA_963932145.1 Acanthosepion lycidas
AGCATGGCTCCATTTTGCGCATGTGTGATTATGTGTAATGATGTGCGACTTGCTTGACCATCATTTCAACTCCACATGAAACTCAATAATACCCAACCTAAACACGTACACAAAAGAATCGACCAGCATGTTTTTTATGGACAAAATTGTCAAGGAAATTGGTAAGAATTTGTTTTAAATATTAATTTTCTGTGATATGTAAAATGTAAATGGGATTTAAAAACAGTTTTTATCATAAAAATATGAAACAAATATCAATTTGTTTACTTTACACTCAGATTCAAATCACAAAAAAAAGGACTTATTGATCGAAAAATGTTCATATTCAAAGAATGAGATAAAAAAAACATTCTACAAGAAAAAAATTCTAGAATGTCTTTTATGTTTTTGCAGTATTCTCACAATAATTATCAACATTTCAGTTACCAAGTAACATTTTGTTTAAAGTTACCCCTTCAAACAATTTTCTTACTTTTTAAATTATTTAATGAATGGATTTTAGTTACGATTTATTGCTATCTAGATACAAATTTATGATTTAATATTCATTTTCCAAATTTATTATTATTTCTTAGTAATATTTATTTCATATGGATTATGATTGTTTATTTTATTCTAAAATATTTTAATGTGTCAGTTTTAAGGACCATTGTGGAAATAGGTTTGTTGAGAAAATATTTTAGTGTTTCCTTATTTGTTACTCAGTTGTATGGATGACTCTAAATTTATATTTATCCCTGATTGTATTTAGTGCAATTGTTTTATGAACTGCAAATAAACTCAAAATCAGTAAGTCGACTCTTTTACCTCATTGGATTCCTTTACTTAAATGACAATACATTGATTTGTGGTAATGGTGAAAAAGAAGTGGCGAGAGGCTGATCAACACTAACTCTCCTACTCCTGGCTAATCCAACTTGCACGCCATCCACTTTAACAATTGACACATTCATCACAAGAACCCATCCCACAAAATAAAAGAAAACAAAACATTCAAATTGAAAAAAAATCTGTTATTATGGACTCTGAGTGGCCACTGTATTCTGCCGATAAACAGAATCTATAAGCTCACTTGCTAGTCGTGGTGGGAGGGATGGAAATCAGTTTAGGGGTGTGGAAGTATAAAAGGCTGATTCAATCAAGCAAGGATAAAAATTTGATGCGATCGGGACTCTTGACAAAGACCATAACAAAATTTATGACAAAAGAGAAAAAGTCAAGACAAAGCTGGGAACAACTATCACTCATGTTAACAGCATGACAACATCAACCGTTTCACTCTGGACCACATTCATATGCAAAATAGATGAACACAAGATATTCAAGATTGATATAAGATGTCAACTCAACATGGTCATAGTGGTCAATAGAAGAAGGCATGCTCATCCGTCTCCTCCAATCCATGACCACACCAGTGACAATCAGGTATGTCTGCCAATCCCACCTCGGATTTTGTGTCATAGAGAAAAGAAATTTTTTTTTTTTACCCGATAATACAGTTTGCTCAAATAGGTCGCGAATTGCAAATTCGTAGAACCCCACCTCTACAGTATTTAGGCATTGTGTAAACTTTTTGCGAAGATGGAGGAATGCAAAAATATATTCCGGGAATTCTTTAAGTTCCAGTCGGAACAACAGATGACAATATTAGAGCAACAAAAAACATTCCAGATGCAGCTACAGGAGGCAACTTTTAACAGACAAATGCAATTCCAACAAAAAATGGAACATATGCATAAGGAGTTTCAAAACAAAATTCTGGAAATAACTGAGAAGAGGAAAGAGAAAAATCTACAAAATGATTCTTTCCCAGAGAATACAATATGGAATTCAATTGAAATATTCACGTACAGTCCAGATGAAGAGATAACTTTTGAGGAGTATTATAAAAAATATACGGACATGTATAATGAGGACTGCTACTCGTGGTCTGAAGGAAAAAAGGTTAGGCTTCTTTTAAGCAAATTAGGAACTGCTGAGCATAACAAATTGGTAAACTATGAAAAAAAACTAGTGAGTTGACTTTTACTGAGGTGGTAAATATATTAAGTGAATTATTTAGTAAAAAGACATCTTTGTTTCACAAGAGGTGGAAATGTTTGAATCTGATGAAAGATGACAAACAAGACTATATAACGTACGCAGCCAATGTGAATAAGCATTGTGAAGAATTCAAGCTGGCAGAGTTAAGCGCAGACAATTTTAAGTGCTTGGTGTTTGTTCAGGGGCTGGTATTGGAATGAGACGCAGAGTTGAGAAAATTAGTACTAGCAAAATTGGAAAGCGATCCAAGTATTACAGTACAGAAATTGGCAGAAGACTGCACAAGATATGTTAGCGTAAAGAAAGATTAAAAAAGGATAGACAGTCTGGCGTTTCACATGTAAGGAAAATACGCTACAAAAAAGAAAGTCAGTCTACCTAAAAGAATTCTAAAATTGCGGATTATCAAGCAAAAAGTGAAATACCAGAGAAAAATAAACAAAAACTCCCGAAGCCAGGTTTTGCTTGTGGTGAACTTCACTGGTACAGATATTGCAATTTTAGGAATAAAAAATGTTTCAACTGTAAAAGAGTGGGTTATAAAAGCACGCATTGCAGGTCAAAAAATAAAGAAAATAAAATAAGAAAATTAAAGTCCAACAATGTAAAAGATGGAATAACCAGAAAATTTGTTACTGTCGAAATAAATAATAAAAAAATAAAAATGCAACTTGACACTGGCTCAGATCTAGCCATCATAAATTTGCATACGTGGAAAAAGTTGGGGAAACCAACTTTAATGAAGACAAATAAAATTGCGAGGTCAGTGACGGGCGAAAAAATACAATTTATTGGAGAATTTGTTACAAACGTCACGTTAAATAAAAAAAATGCGAAAAGCTAAACTATTTGTCATAGAAAATACCACAAACTTACTAGGTACAAATTGGATAACAGAATTCCAATTATGGGATCTACCGATAAATTTCTTCTGTTACAAGGTAGAAAGTTTAAACATCGAAGCCCAAAAATTAGTAAACAAACTTAAGGAAACATTTCCTACTGTCTTTTTCTCCAGGGTTGGGAACGTATACCAAGATGGAGGCAAAATTCCAGCTAAAAGAAAACACTCAGGCGGTATTCAAAAAGAAAAGGAATTTGCTGTTTGTTTCAATTGAACAGATAGATAAAGAATTGGACAGCTTATATAGCGAAGAAAACGGCGACTTACCTTGTCAAACCAAGCGACAGCGTGTTGCGTGTATTCTACGACGGAAAAAGTGGCGAAAAAGAAAACTACTTACCAAACAGAGGGGCACGTATTCCGCATAACATGCTGAAAATGGAATAATTGAATTAAAGAAAAAACAAGTCAGTCGCAGAAGTCGCTATAAAAGTATTTTGATATGCAAATTACGGAAAATCCAATCCCAGCTGTCGACGAATGGAAGAAATAGGTTCTGCCGATAAAAGCAGTTGGTTTTCTCAATTCGAAAGAAAAATTCGGGCATTTTTGGTTTCGGCGTTTGTTAGTGAGTGAGTTATTTTTCTGACTGGTTACACGCATTGTGATTTGAAATAGTACCGGCGAATCGAGTTTTCAGCATTTCTTTCTGCCCACGATATTCGAGTCTGGACTTACAGTGATTCTTCTTTGTCTTGTGGAAGTAATCTGTGACAAATACTTCCTTTGCTTTCAGAACGCTTACAGTTAGAGAAAACCGGTGTACTTAAAAAAGTTGAGTATAGTGAATGGGCAACACCGACGGTATACGTGAAAAAAAAGCCCCAGAAAGTAAAGATAAAGCCAACTCCGAGAAAAACTGGGAAGCGAGTTACCTGCAGCCAAGGACATGCAGCATTATTAAATGATTTAAGTCAACTGAAGTCACCACAGAAAACGTTAAGAAGCACAAGATCAACAAAAGGGAAGCTAGAGGCTGAACAAATAGAACCACAAGAAGAACCTACAGAAACTGTGACCGCATCCTTAAGAAACTCAAAGCGGAAGGTTGTTTCTGGTATGGAGGTACCAAAAAATAGAAAAGCGGATTGGCAATATGATGTACTTGGTGAAAGGTGAAAAATTCATGTGCAGAAGGCACATTAACCAGATCAGATGACACTGTGGATCCAAAACATAGGAGATACGCTACGATGTTGCTAAAAAAATGAAGTTTTTTTTTTTTTCCTTCATATTTCCTGTAAAAAATAAATAAAGAAAACTGTTTTACTCCTACGGAGTAAAGTTTTAGGAGGGGAGTGTTATGGTGAAACACACCTATTCTATAGATAATAGACTCTCCCACCTAATATAAGTAGGAGTAGTAAGAGAAACGAGGGTCAGTCGATGTTGGACGACCGGCTGAACGGTTGAACTCTCTGCCTTCGGGCGGGGAGGAACCCGAACGAAGCTACGCCGAAGGGTGTAGTCTCGTTCGGGGAGGTAAACCTGACCCTGAACCCGTTTATACGGGTTCAAAGGGCATATTTTTGGCCGAGCCCACGGGCTCGGAGATCCCACGTTAAACCGGCCTTGTGCCACATGATACCCTCGTGGGGGGGTGACTAAATACTAGTCGATGTTGGATGACAGCAGTCGACAGTTAGTCGAATACGAAAGTAGTCAGTGACCACAACAAAATTACTCTGCATAATACCTATTATATCAAGTTCCTAATGTTTTGTACGTCGAACTATTTAGGACTGATTTAGTACAAATATAAGCCTCCACTGCGAAATAACTCCACAACACTAGGTTAAGTGAAAAGTCATGGTTACTGAGGTAATCCACTGCTAGGTAACAGCTTACGTAAATAGCTGTGTGATATGCCAAGTCCAACATAAGAGACATGAAGCAGTGTCACTGATTGAAACCACCATTCTTAATTATCCTTTTGAAAAGGTAAGTATGGATATTTCAGGTCCATATGGAGAAACTCCCAGAAATAACCTATATATAGTAAGCTTTGTAGATTGGCTGACAAATTGGCCAGAGGCATAGGCACTACCAGATAGAAAAGCTCAAATAGTCTGTGATTTGATACTGACAGAGATATTTCTGTAACATGAAGCGCAGTTGGCCTGAGAATGTAAACAGTATAATGAGAGAAACCCCGACAAGCATGAATACAATGCATGTGACCACTTCTCCTTATCACCCACAGAGCAATGTGAATGTGGAAAGATTTCATAGAAAAATAGGGGACATATTAGCAAAATTGGTAGAGAACAAGGTCAATTGGGATTTATATTTGATGCAAGCCAAATACATTGAGTCAATAGCTTCGTCCAGCGCAAGGAAAGTTGGCTCCCTTTGCCACGCCAGGAAATTTTTCTCGCCGGAGTCGATCCTTCAAATCTACAAATCAACCATTTGCCCTTGCATGGAGTATTGCTGCCATATATGGTCCGGTGTCCCTTCTGTTTGTCTCGAATTTTTTTGATAAGATCCAGAGATGGATATGCAATGTTATTGGCCCTGATCTGGCATCTCGTCTGCAGTCGCTCTCTCACAGACGTGCAGTTGCCTACATCTGCCTTTTTTACAAATACTTTGATGGTAATTGCTCCGATGAACTGCTTTCGCTGGTTCCCAAACTTCATGAATTTAAGCATTCTACTAGGCTGGCATCTCGCTTTCACCCTTTCACTGTTGAAACTGTTAAATGTAGCTGTCCCTTCTACTCCAATAGCTTCATGTCTCGCACCTCTCAACTGTGGAACTCCCTCCCTTTTTCCTGTTTCCCTGATAGCTATAATCTCCAACTATTCAAATGTAATGTCAATCGACGTCTTCATCTGCCCTGATCTATCCCCTATCCTTCTCTTCATCCTTTCCTCTATCACTCCTATTTGCTCTCGCTCCAACTCTCTGTAACCCCTTGTGTGCTAGTGGCTTCCTGCCTTGCTTGGGGTGAAGCACTTAAAAAAATGAAATCTCAAAGTTCTCTCCATATTATATGTTGTTTGGACGTGATGTGATCTTACCAATTACTGATGGTTGACCATATCAAATGACTGGGACTGATCCAAATTGATCAGTATGGCGTCTTAATCATCTTCTACATCTGCTACAGATTAGATGCAGGTTGGTTTGAATTGTTTGGTCGTTCACAGCATAAGTCTGCTCAGGTCCCAACAATCTCAGCAACTGACTCTAAATGTACCGCCAAAATCTTTAACTCTGTGTCTAGCAAAGTTATAGGCCTGTATACTTGTTCTTCTTTAATAGAGAAACCATTTGTTGAACACCACTATCAAGATCAGTACACATCTAAAATAGAACCACAAATAGTAAAGTTCACTGGGCAGATCATCATGTTCCAGAGTCTTGCCATTACTGATACCTTCAATGCCTTGTGGACTTTGCTCTCTGTGGTCTCACTCTCTCAGCTAGTCGCTTCAGTTGACAAGAATCAAGCAAAGTCAACTAAATAGCTGTGAAGCTCTTGCACACAGAGACCAGATGAACCGGTTTTAAAAATGCTGCCGAAATGCCTTGCACATGGCGTTGGTCGACTGCAAGCTATGTCCATCTGGGGTGTTGACCTGATGAATGCAACAAACGGAACTTCAAAGTATTTCTTCCTTGTGCAATTTTGCATCCATTTTCACAACTTTGTGAGACATTTTTGTTGACCTAGGCCTACTTGGCTTTGATAACGCTTGCCATCCAAATGCTCAATGGCTTGCTTCACTAAGTCTATCTATGAAGAACCCTACCCCCAGCCCAAACTATCCTTTAATGTCTTCATTTTTTTGGTATAAAATGTAATACTAACATTAAGATTCTCCCAGTACTTACTTCCAGCTATTACCCCGACACCAATTGATTCTGCACTTATCCAGCCAGGTGTAGCCAGAAGTCCTCCTTGTCCAGCAAGAACATATTAAACTTCCAGTGTCCAGCCATTTTAGGTTTAGTATCTAATGCTATTCAAGCAGAAACACGTTTGTAGTTCAAATAGCCTAGCCAATAGAATGTGGGACAATCTAGCAAGTCTAGATCAACTCTTCTTACTAACATTCTATCCAGGTAGCTGACCACCTGGGTAGACGGCCAATTAAGGGCCCACATCCATATCTCCTGCTGGGGATGATTGACCAGGCTATGATCAGTCCACCTCTCGCTAGCTCCTTGCCTTCTGTTTAACTTGGGGTCCAGGATAGCATTAAAACTAGGCGTGAGGGAGTCACAAGGAACGGCCCTAACTGATGGAAGAATGAACAACGCTCCATCTGAATGTTGGGCACAAACTACACCGACCAGAAACAAACTACTTTTTATGGCAATATCAGTCACAATCAACCAGTCCCCTACATTGACATGGACAATGTCCACCCTCACACCCAGGGAATGCTTCATCAGCAAGGAAATTTTCCTGGCCAGCCATTTCCTGTATGCTGAATAGTTAAGTCATTAGACAACACATGAGCATCGATCTTGCAAAGTGGCTCTCCTTGATGATAGCCATACCAATGATTAGGGGATCATGAAAGAGGCAAGCCACCATACTCTGATCTCTCAAGCCCCTCACATTTAAGCATGCCAAACTGATAGCCAATTTTTAGGCTTAGACACACAGCGGACAAAAATCTAAGGGTCAGGACCTGGGGGATTTTCCAGAGAAAAATTTGGAAATAACCCGTCCATTGGTGACAATCTCACCGATGTCCATGGGAAAGGTAAGTTTCAAGGTCCTATATAAAAAGAGGGCTCTTCCAGAACATTTTTTTGCTATTTTACTGAGCTAATCAGGATGCTACCTGCATCACCCTGAGCTCTGGGAATGATTCTTTAGCGGCAGTGAACAGGTCTCAGGATTTACTGTTACAGATCAGGGCCAACAGAAAATATATTTAAATAAGGCCTCAAGTGGGCCTTCCTGCGAGTAGAAAGGTCCTCAGTTGCAAGTCTATCAATACGGCAAATTCCTTCCCCCTTTGGGAAGGCCTTTTATGATGGGCTGGGTGGGAGGGAAAAGAAAGGAAGCTCCATGCCTTAGTGTTGCTATATCATCAGTTCTTGATGGCAAAGCTGGGGTAGATTGTGGCCTTTCTTTTTCCAAGGTTTTCTCCGCCCTGCTTCGTCCAATCTGTTATCTTTGTATCGTCTGAATTAGCTTTGTCCTACTTCCTCCTATTTAGTGAAGAAGATCTAGGGTGGAGGCATATTTTTTTAATCATTCCACCCCCATGCAAGATGATAATGCCACTAGAATGCAGAGAGTTACAGGAAATGAGGGTGAAAGAGAATGAGGGTGAAAGAGAATGAGGAGGATTGAGGAAAGGACAAAAAAAGGAACAGGGTTCAAGAAGATGGAAGATAGCAGTTGACAATGTATTTCAATTTTTGAAGATTATAGTTATCAGGGAAGCAAGAAAATGAAAGGAAGTTCCACAGTTGTTAGAGTAAAATTGACAGTTACATCTAGTGAATTCAACAGTGAAATGATGAAACCTATTTGCCAATCTAGTAGCAGACTTCAATTCATGTGGGTTGGGCACCAGGGGAAAAAAACTCATCAGAACAGTTGCTATGAAAATATTGGTAGAAAAAACAGAGGGAAGCCATGTCACATTTTTGAGAAAGAGACTGAAGTTGAGATGCCTGGTTAACATTAATTACATGACAGACCCTTCTCTGGATTTTGTCAATAATTGTGAGATGTACGACAGGAGCATCAGACCAGATATGGCAACAATATTCAATGAACAGATGAATGGTAGATTTATAAATGTGCAAGATGGATTCTGAAGAGAAAAATTTTCTTTCAAACCTTGCAGTAATTAATTAAATTATTATTATTGAATATATCAAGGAACCTTTTAGGAAGAGAAAGTCCCTTTGGCGTGAAATGAGCTAATAAATTAGCTTTGAAAAAAGACATTCGTAAATTTTATATATATATATATATATATATATATATATATATATATATATATATATATATGTGACGGGTACACACCTGGCCCAGGGTCGAATCCTTTGGTTACGGCGCCAACTGTGACGTCGCTCCTCCTGGTCGCTCCTCCTGGTTCCAAGCGTGCCGCTCCAACCTCTTGGTTAGATGATCACCAGCCTCACCTTTCCCAACCCGCTTCCATTACCTGGTTGCTAAAGCAACTGTACTGATCTCCGGTCTGTCTACCCACGCTGTGTTTAGATCTTAGACAGACGGGACCAGCAGGGATTGGGCCGTATGCAAGTTGAGTCCGACGGGGGTGGCAAAACACAAGTAAAAGAAAAAAAAAACTCACGAGACAAAAAATTACTGATAAAAAAAAAGGGTGACAACCTTTTATATCTAATGTCCGTTACATAAAGAAAAATTGTTCTCATTCCCGACCCGCTCTGTGGACTATGGCACCAAGCTTCTATCATACAACTTAACGATTTCGAATTGTCTACTCTCCAGAATTGTGTATGTCGGAGTGTGGTTTAGTTCGACACTGGGGCTAATTTCTATCAATCATTCGCAGTTGATTCTTCTCTTCGACTTGAGTTGTATTTCTTCACTTCGATCTGGTTGGGTCGAATTCTGTTCTCGGCTGGGCTTGATTTTAACTTCTTCTTCTTCTTCCGTCCAGTAACTCTTTGGCCTTGTCTTCGACTTGGCTGCAACTTCTCCGCGGCTTTCGAGTAATCTTCTCCTTCGTCGACTTAGATAGAACTTCTCTTGTCTTTGACTTGGGCCGGAAGGATTTCTTGTTTTCGACTTGGGCTGGAAGGATTTCTTGTTTTCGACTTGGGCTGGAAGGATTTCTTGTTTTCGACTTGGGCTGGAAGGATTTCTTGCCGCAACTCAGCCGCAACTCTCTGTCGTCCGAGGTGATCTCTTCTCGCTGCCGTCCGGGGCTGAACTCATTTTTTTGTCGATTGGGGTCCTGCTTTTATTGACGCCGCAGCAAACCGGGGTGGGTCTGTCGGCGTCAGGGCTCTCTCGATAATCCCAAAAGTCGCATTAGTTCTGATTTCCCATTATCGCTATTATTTTCACCCCTACTTCCTCACAGTGCCTCTGGGGGGAAGACGCATACCCATCTCTCCCGGTCTCTCGTATGTCAGGTGACCGTTTTCGACCAATGGTTCTTGATCGAGCATTCTCCCTCCTCTTTCCGCATATCACGTGACCGCTTTCGGCTAATGAGACTGTGGTGGGACGCCTTCCGTCTCCAATCGGGCGTGGCTTACATCGTTCTTGTTCTAAAAAAAACAAAATCTAATTTGGCCTTTTTCACACGTACGAAAAATGATAATCTTGGCTTTTTCTCACCTGGGTTCTGTCAAAACAGCCTGCCGCTAATTAGATGTGACTTCAGGAAGGAATATTGGCGCTATCTGTGAGCCGAGACAATCGTTTTTTTCCTTCTTTGTTTTTGGTCAGACCTGATAGTCAAAAATCTTAATTATCTGAATTGAAAATGTCTCCACTTCATCATCGTGGGGTTCCAATTTTTAACAGGTCAGAATCTGTATACAGTTCCACCGGTCACCCCCTCAACACAAAAGACACCTTTCCTCCGATTAAAATTTCGTTTCCATTGTTCTAAAAAATCTTTATTGTTTCAGCCAACCTTAACAAACTTCCATCCTACGCGGACACGGAATTAGTTCAAGTGCTTGACCTGATAATTTTGACACTTGTTAGGTGCTGGTCGCACGTGTGTGTTTTCGCTTACGACCTGGTTTCGTATTATGTTTCTGTCTTTCCTCTTCTTTTTGTTTTATTTTATTATCTCCAAACTCTATTTCTTCAACCAAATATAACAATTTCTATTTCCCTGGATTTCGGTCAGGTAATTTGACCTGATATATTTTGACACCTGTCTTGTCTTAGTTTTACTTATGACCGGGTTTTGTATTATCTATTCCTCTTTCTCTTTCTTTTTATTATTTTTTTTTTCTTCTTCTCTTTGGATCGCCTAAATACAGTTAGAGAATTATTCTCAAAACTCAATTATTCTTCGTTTCTAAATAACTAACAACTAGTTAATAAACTGAATAAAAATTAAATCATATTTCTATGAATATCTCTTTTTAGTCTTTCTAAAAAATGCAGGGTGCCACATATATATTATTTTTAACCATTTTTATGTATGCATGAGGCTGTTATAGTTATATTTTCTATGAATATGTTGTGGACAGAGTCTGGTAGGTTTCCATGTTTGTTTAAATTGGTCCTATATATATATATATATATATATATATATATATATATATATATGAAGATATATAGTTTTAAGGTGTGCTATATTTAAAAGACTACAAAACAGCCCTAAAAGATAGTGGATTCCTGGCAACACTCATATACTCACCACAGAGCACAAATAAGGCAAACAGGAAGAGAAATATGGTTCAACCCACCGTACAGCAAAAACGTAAAAACAAATGTAGATAAAATATTCTTCAAACTCTTAAACTCCCCGGAATCAAGTACTCTACACAAAATATTTGATAAAAACACTGTAAAAATCAACTGCTGTTGCACCGAGAACATGGCACAAATAATAAAAAAGTACAACAGGAAAACTATCAACAAACCACCCGAACAAATTAAACCCACATGTAATTGTAGGATAAAGAATGAATGTACCTTAAATGGTAATTGTTTACAAAACAACATAATATACCAAGCCATGGTAAAATCACCAGATAATGAAGAAAAAGTATACATAGAAGTAACTGAAGGACCTTGGAAACAAAGAAACTATGCACACAAAACATCTTTCACAAATAGTAAATACACGAACAGCACAATGCTTTCTAAGTATATTTGAGACACTTTCTTAAATAAACATTCATTAACCTTAAATAAGTAAAATATTAGTAAATATTGTTTTTACTTAATAAGAATATTGCCTTATCGAAACATATTAATAGAGAATTTTAAGATTTAAAATTATAAATTATTCTACATTCATTTGTGAATAAGTCCTGAAAGTTTTATTAAAATCTGACAATTATTTGATTTTTGCAAGAATTTCCAAATTAATGTGTTTTTCACTGCAAAAAAGAAGCTAAAGTTTTGCTCCCTCGTTGAGGCACGAAAAACAAAATTTTTAACCAAAAAAGGATAAAAAATATAATTTAATAATCCAAAAATTCTTTGGTCTGTTGTGGAGCCAATAAGGATGTCAACTCCCACAAGCTGATGGTGACCACTTGTTGCGGGGCCGATAACGATGTCGATCCCACAAGCTGGTTTGTTGAAGAAAGGTGTGAACAGCCAAGATAATGAGGAGACAAAGGCACAGGTTTATTTAACAAAAACAACGTGCATTTTTATAACAAAATCTGAAAAGGATTGTTCCAGGAGGACTGTTTGAATTGTAGTCAGATCCGGGTAGTCTAGTCTGGTCTGGTCTGTTAATCTGGGAGGTTGGCAAGTTGGTCGTCAGTCAGATGGCAGGATGGGCTTCGAGGCCAGGAAAACAGGACTGTCGGCTAAGGCAGGCAGGACGGGAAAAAGCTTCGGAAATGAAGTTTTGTAGTTTGGAAAGAATAAGGCCTTTTTATGTCTTGCCATAACAAGGATAGTTTGTGGGAGTCTCTCCTGAGAATTTGGTTTTGGGTTTCGCGGATGACGGGACGAGCAGGGATATATCAGCGGCAGGAAGCTGAGCAGTGGCTGGATGGGAAAGTATCGGCGATGGGAAGTTGGTCAGGAATGTGTTAGTGACAGGAAGCTGGAATGGTTGCCACCTGCTTCAACGATTTGGATGAATCGTCAGAGATATTCCAACTCATGGTTGGAAACCTTGTACCTCCTGGCTATCTACTCCAATGATTCAGGCAAAACATCGGAGATGTTCCAACTTACAGATGGTAACCTCGTCCCTAAACAGGGCCAAGTTCGTGAGAGGATACTAACTTCAGTGGCAGATCAACTGCGGAAAGCAGTTTCACACTGAAGTATATCTCTTATTGAGATGATATTAGGTTGGTGCAAAAATAATGTCGTTTTCTCACATAGTAACATATGTCAGAAAACGACATTATTTTTGCACCAACCTAATACAACTTCCAGGCCGGATAAACCACGGAAGGTGGGGTCACACCGAAGAGTAGCACTCGGCTGAGAATAATAATAATACAACTTACAGGGTGGATCGACTGTAGAAAGCAGGATTTCACCAAAGAGTATCACTTAACAGGACACCAAGGAGATCAAAAGTGAATATCAAGTAGTGTACAGATACTACACCGCTGATCTTAGCCCCTAGGCCAAGAAGGGGTTTTATGTAGGCTTGGGTAAAAATTCCCTGTAGGCCCCCTAACACCGTATATAAGAGCTTGTTTAGCTCCCCAGGCGAGACTCTGTCCTTCAGCATAGCATGCCTGGGTTCCTTTCTGCTTGAAGGCAGAGAGGCTAGCTCCAGCTGAAGCAGGTGGCCCCCGGGCATTTTTGTCAAAAAAGGAGCCAAACTTATGCCATTCCGCATGTTCATCTACTCCCTGGCTACTGGGAATAGAAAGCACTAAATATAAAAATATCCAAATAGTTGTTTAATTGCTACATAAAATTTCCTTATAATAATAAAAGTGAAACTTGGAAAATTCTATGTTTCTTTATGAAGCAAAACTGAAAATAAATAACACTGACTCATAAAATTACGATGTGACAAAAAACAAAAAAGATAGTTACAGAGCAATATCAATATGGTATTTCTGTAAAAAAAAATGTTTGGCATAAAAATTTTTTTCTTGTTTTTTTTATCCACATAGCTTGAAAGCTTTTCCCCCCACTTTACCAGGGCCTTCTTAATAATGTCATATAAAAGATGAAAGTGGATGATGGCTGGAATAATAATCAAAGTAAATATGGGAAATTTACATATTTCTTAAAATAGCAAAACTGAAAATAAATAACACTGATTCATAAACTTATGATGTGACAAAAAAATAAAAAATATAAGATACTTACTCAAGCAGTATGGTGTTTGTGTAAAATAAGTTTTCAAGTTTAGAACATAACACAGAAGTGTTAGGAAACTGATAAAAATCAAATTTATAGTCTAAAGACAATAAATCTCTTTCTCTCTCATACACACACACATATATATGATATATTCTTTGTATACACATGGAGTGACGACAAACTTACCCAATTCCTCATGACCCTAAAGACAGTACATAACTTAATTAAGTTTATGAAAATTTCATAAGATTGGTAACATTTTTAGACACGCACATTTACATAGATGAAAACAGAAAACTACAAACGGCACTACACACTAAAATCACTGACACTCAAAATTATCTACACTTTAAGTCTTCCCACCCTAAACACCTCAAAGAGAACCTTCCCTATTCCCAAGCACTTAGACTCAGAAGGATATGCTCGAACAATAAAGAACTAAATAAACACACCCAAAATCTCGAGCATCAATTCACAATACGTGGCTATAAACAACACCTAATCAGGGAACAAATAAAGCAATTTTCACACCTAGAGAAGATACCCTAATGTACAATAAGCTCTAGTAACCACTTTCAACCCCACTCTGCCTCCACTATCCCAAATAATCAAAAGTTGCTGGGAAATACTACATCTGAAACCAGACCTAAAAAAATTGTTTGAGGAACCCGGCCTTCTAGCATATCATAGACCTAGAACCTAAAGGAAATTATAGGTAGTAACCACATTTCAGGGGACAAGGTAATCTGTGATAAAACAAAAACAGGATTTTCCCAATCATGTAACACCAAAAGGAGCTTATGCTGTAACCACATTAGACACACAAATTCATTCACTAGCTCAGCCTCTAAATCTACGACGAGTAACTGTAGAAGTCATAACATATTTTACCTCCTACACTATGCCAGAAACAATATGTACAAAAATCTGGATGGCCCTTTCACTACAGAATTAATAATTATTGCAATTAAGTTGGCTCCCCATGAAAGATTATTACCTGTAGAACAACATTTCCGCCTACAAAAACACAATTTTGAAACCCATGCCAAATTCACTATCATTGAGAAAATAGAAAAGTTTAGAGCAGATAACATTAGAAAGATTTTAGAAGGCCATGAAGATAAGTAGATTCGGTGCCTAAAAACACTCCATCCAGACAGGCTTAATCACAAATTTAACAGCATAGATAGAATTAGTATATAACCCCACAAATCAGGCCCTACCCACATTTCTCACTCACACAAGACAGACATACTTGTGGAGGTATTGAGGCCACCCATACTAATATACACACTTACACACATCATACTCACTCACTACTTAAGAACCAAATAACACAGACACTTAACAGAGACACATCCTCTTTTCAGGAACCAATAAAACTGTCAAAATGACCAAGGCAAATCAGAGCAGCATGAATCTATCCAGCTATTATCTTAAATAACAACTTAAAAAAGACTGTTTGACCAACACAAGGTCTGACCAAAAATCATGAAATAAAAAAACAAATGAAAACTACAGACAAAAGTTCATTTTCTCCATCAAGACATTCATTTCTGTAGTTCACTGCTACCAGCAAGCAGAATTTTTTTCTCCTGATGATGGGCATGTTGACCGAAACTAGTCAAGGAATCTAAATGAAATAATAAAAATGAAGGAATATTAATATAAAACCCAGTGTGTCTGAAGATTTTAATTTTTTGATATTTTTTATTGTTCAAAACATATATATATATATATATATATATATATATATATATATATATAAAGAAAGAACAGTAAGATTCGCTTGAGGATGAAATGGAACTAATGTCTTTAATTTAATTACAAAATTAAATTCGGACCTTCCATTTTTGAAACATGGTTAGAACTGTGTAGCGGAAAAACCATATTTTAAATCAATTAATTTATAATATATATATATATATATATATATATATATTAATGAATATATATAATACCCCATGCCAACAGTACAACTCAGTGTTACATGTTCTATACAATCATCATTGTAAATATTTTTGGAAATTGAAGATGAAAATAAAAAACCCAATGTTAAATGGAAAATTCTAAAACTAGCTAGAAACTCCAAGTCTTTGAATGAACCATTTTTCTTCTGTCTAAAGGAGAAAATGGAAATAATTAAATTCTCAAATAATGATTTTTTGTTGAATCAAAGATACAAAACAGTGATAAGTTGTAAACACATAAAGGAAAATAAATATATATATATATATATATATATATATATATATATATATATATATATATATATATTATAAATTAATTGATTTAAAATATAGTTTTTTTCGCTACACATTTCTAACCACGTTTCAAAATTTTTTAGCCCCGAATTTAATTTTGTAATTAAATTAAAGGCATTATTAGTTCCATTTATCCTCAAGCGAATTTTGGAGTAACTTTTAAAATTACTGGGTTTTAAATACACAGCTAGAAATAAAATCATAATTCATAATTCATGTTTCCAAGGTTACAGATAAATCCAGTTTACTAGACTAGGGGTGTCTGGGTGTTCAATATGTCTATAATATATTTTAATGTATCAGTTGTTGCTACGTTTTGGTAGTGGGTAGGGATGTATTTTTCAATGAAATCTAACATGCGTTAAAAGCGTGTCGTCTAGATTTTTTTTTAAATTTTATTGTTAACGGCAAAAATTCTTACGGCATTTTTTTCCTTCGCATATTTAAAGATTTTTTGGGGGTGTTTAGGTTAGAATACTTTTTTTTTTATCTAACTACGATTTGAAATATTTTTACTTTTAATTTTTAATATACTATATTTCTTTCAAGAACCAATGTAATTAGAATCCCTTACAGTTTGTAGAATTATTATCACATCAAGTATATTACGATTTTTAAAATTTTATATTTAAATAATACTATTAGGTTGGTGCAAAAATAATGTCGTTTTGCTTTTGAAGTTGAACGTCAAAAAACGACATTATTTTTGCACCAACCTAAGTAATTTTTTTTGCACTTACGGCAAAAAAAAGCTAATTCATTTCTCTGATTTAGTAAAACTTTATTTATTTTTATTTAATTACAATTTTTTAAAAAAAGTTTAGGTTAGAATTCATTTTTAACTACAATTTTAATTACATCTTTAAAATATTTTCATTGTTAGTTTTTATAGACTATATTTCATTTAATAGAAGTATTAGAATTACACTAAGTAAAATTATTTTTCTACATCAAGTATATATTATTTATATTACGATTTTTAAAAATTTTATAAATATTATTTAAGTAAATTTTTTTTTTTCACTTACGGCAGAAATAGCTAATTCATTTCTCTGATTTAGTATATACTTTATTTATTTATTTAATTACAATTTAAATTAAGTTTAGGTTAGAATTCATTTTAATTAACTACAATTTTAATTACAACTTTAAAATATTTTCATAGTTAGTTTTTATATTTCATTTAATAGAAGTAAATGTATTAGAATTACTTACTGTAAGTAAAATTATTATTCCATATCAAGTATATGTCTATTACGATTTTTAAAATTTTATATTTAAATATTATTTAAGTAACATTTTTGGCACTTACGGCAAAAATAGCTAATTCATTTCTCTGATTTAGTAAACTTTATTTATTTATTTTATTTTTTATTTTATTTTTTTTTATTTTATTTTATTTTTTTTTATATATATATAAACTTTGTACATACAGGTGAAATATTACTAAGGACATGGGTTATTCAATGGCCTACATCCTCTAGCTTTTCGTCATAATTTCATTTTTCGGTAGGTGTTTTATTGGATTCATTTGAGTGTCGGTATTACTTTTTGAGAGGTGTTTAGGTTAGAATACGTTTTATTTAACTACAATTTTAAAAGATGTTTAAGTTAGAATTCGTATTAACTACAATTTTAAATACAACTTTAAAATATTTTCACTGTTATTTTAATAGACTATTTTTTTTATTCTTTATGAAAAAACAAGTAAATGTAATAGAATTACGTACAGTATATAAAATTAACTTTTCATGTTAAATATAAGTAACCTGATCGCACCTATATATATATATATATATATATATATATATATATATATATATATATATATATATATATATATATATATATATATATATATATATATATATATATATATGTGTGTGTGTGTATATATGCACGGTGGAGTAATGGATGGCGGCTTGGGTTGAGGAATCGGTGAGCCAAGCTCGAATTCCAGTCGACTCCATTACATTCACTTACATGCTAATACCCTTGGGAAAGGTGTGAATCCTCTTCTGCTCCCTCCAGCTATGGGTAAATAGTAGGATAGACTGGGTTCTATAACCTTGGATAGCAACTGGTCAAGGAGAAAGACAACTCTGAATTCAAAACCTGCGGAGGGTCGTTTGGGGACCCTGTGGCACGTAGTGCACCAGGTTTCTGTATTCGGCCCTTCAAAAAGGGTGGATGGTCCTGCATCAAACCTTCACCACTATAATCAAATCTCATGTGCTGTTGTTGGGCTGTCGGTTTCCTAGGAACTGATCTGCTTGACCATGAAACGTCGAATTCGATGGGAGAGTCGAGTATATATATATATATATATATATATATATATATATATATATATATATATGTATATTAATAAAAAGAAAGAACAGTAAGATATATAATCCGGTGTTCTTATAGATATTTTTATTTTTACAAAATAGTGCTCAACGTAAATTTACAGAGCATTAATATTATAAGTGCTTGGAAACATGAATTTTGTTTTAGCTGTGTATCTAAAACCCTGTAATTTTTAAAGTTACTCCAAAATTCGCTTGAGGATGAAATGAAAGTAATGTCTTTAATTTAAGTACAAAATTAAATTAGGGGCTTTTAGCTTCCATTTTTGAAACATGGTTGGAACTGTGTAGCGAAAAACCATATTTTAAGTCTATTAACTTATAATATATATATATATATATATATATATATATATATATATATATATATATAATTAATACAAATATAAAATCTGTCATTTAGCTGATTAATGTTATATTCAGCACCTCAACTCTGGTGTTTCATAGATGAACCTGTCAAGTCGACTGGAAGTTTCCATCTCAAGAGTTCAGGAGTCAAATGGCCAAAATTGGTCATTTGTGCACCGGCTGTGAATGAAACTTCCAATAGCATTTCGAAAATATTCAAAATATAATGTAAATTACTAATTGACCATTAACAGTATTTCCCACACAATTTTCAGGGACTTTTTTGCGAGCCAGCTCCTGCTTAAGGGAATCTCTAAATACAGACCATAAAGCAAACAAAAGCCAGTTGGCGAACAGATTACTAATCAACTGAAACATTTCTGGTTTTTCTGATATAGATTCTACAATGAAACCAAGGTACAAACTTTTCCCCTTTCATGGGTTTTTTATCATTAAACACACCTCAATGTGTGTGTTTGAAATTTTCCTCCTTCTTATGGACTTTATTAAACACACCTAAATGTGTGCATGTAAACTTTTCCCTTTCAAGGGTGTATTTAAGACATCTCAAATATAAATTCACCCTTCTTTTCAAGGGTCTTATTACATTCATCACACAATGTATATAACAGTAAAAGAGTGCAACCTTGATTACAATCTAGTCGCAAGTTTAAATTCATGTAGTCGGGGCACCAAGGAAAAAAGCTCATCAGAGCAGTTGCCATGAAAATATTTGTAGAAAAGACAGAGAGATACCACACTGCATTGGTGAGAAAGTGACTGAAGTTGAGATGCCAAAGCAAGATCTATTACATTTAAGATTCTTCTTTGGATTTTGTCAAGAATCTCAAGATGAATAGCAGGAGTTCCAGACCAGATATGAAAGCAGCATTCAATTCATGGTAGATTTGTAAATGTGCAAGATGGACTATGACAAGAAAAATTTTTGAGCACAGCACAGTGACACAATTTTCCTTGCCTCTGTTGATTTGATAAAGTTGTTCCACTTTAAGTCAGTTGAAAATGTGGGGCCAAGAAGGCACAGTGTGTTGCATCTAGCATCAGACATGCTAATGGCAGGAAGACCATTGATGAAGATCAGAAACAGCATAGGACCCAGGATAGAACATTGGGACACACCTGTGTTTGTGTGAAAGGATCTAGAAGCGTTCATGTTCAAAATGACCTTCATTTGACGATTTGATAGGAATGACTGGATTAAATTGTAACCCCCTTTGTCGGCCCGAGACTGTGGTATCCAATTATGTATGCAAGTTGTCGGTCCTTAAGTTTCTTCAGACCGCTATGGTTATCATTTAGCTGACTCTTCACTTGTTGGCGTGTTACTCATTTTGTTGCTGTTATCATGATGGTAGCATTGTTCCACTCGACTTAGCTAGTGTTTGTTCATGACCATTCACTCATCTGCCTTGTTGTGCTTTTGATCTCAAAGGGCGAGAAGATCCCTGATGATGCAAATTTGAAGTGAAGATGGTTCGACAATTTGGGAGCTACACAAAAGAAAACAAGAGTCCTTTGGAATAAAGAATTAACTCTGTTTAAAAATGTAAGAAAAATTTGGTTTATATATGATTTGTTCTATACAGAAGTTTTAACCCTTCCCACTTGTTATAAACAAATGACAATGGGATCCTCTTCGGAGTCCGCAGTTTGTTTTATTAGTAACTTAAATTTCTATATTCTGGTCTTGATGCCCACTCAAGATTTTGGTGAGTTGGTCTCGGGGAACGATGCAAATTCCAGTGGCAGTAATGTGGGGACTCCCTGTATGTGTCTCCCTGTTTCTCTTCTCTTTTGTGTCTCTGAGTCCAAATTCTCCAGAAATAACCGTCCATAGCCCTAGAGTTTACAAGGAAGACAAATGTCTTCAAGATATCTAGAGCCACACCTTGAGCTTCACCACTATCATCAAGAGCTTGATATACATATTCAGTGATGGCTGTTAATACATCTGTGGTAGGCCTAATAAAACGGAAGCCATATTGTTTGTCCAAGAGTAGGTTGTGAGAAGTAAGATGCTTAACCACTTTAGCATTGATTAAATTCTTGAATACTTTACTGAAAAGTGGTAAGGGACTAATAGAAGATTTTCCAGATTTCTTAAAAAAAAAGGGAACAACAGAGGAGGGTTTTCAAGAATCTGCAAAACAGGAAGCAGTGAAGCAATAGTTGTAGAATTTGGAGATAAAGGAAACACAACATGGAAGTGAAGAAGAAAAAGTGAACTGTTGAAAAGTACTTCATAAGGATATGTGTAATGGACCTAAAAAACGATTGGTTGGAAAACATGTTTTTTTCTTCCACTCATTTTCTCAAGTAGGTGCAAATTTTAGCTTACAACTACTTCCGCACCATCGCCAACCATCGTAAACATATAAATAGTGCAGAAATTTTCAATTCAGGAGGGAGAAATCTGCCAGCTACTGAACTTCATGTCTGCAGATGGAAGGAAAGCAGTCACTCATCCTTTTTTCTACTCTTTTAACAACTGCAGCCAAAGAACGAAATCACCGATTCACAACATCACCATGATAATCAGGTCAAGAACTGGTAACACCTCATATTAGGAACACCAGTTAAGTACTGTCTCACTGACATTTTTCTTTCTACTTAATATTGCGCAAATGTAATTAAGAAAAAGACATTTCGAACTCTTCAACACTTTTACCTATATGTACACAACTGAATCGCACACAGTCAATACATATTGTCGTTTTTGAATAAATGTTATTTTGGATTTGTTTAAACCAAATTTTGTCATTGTTATGAATTGTTTTTTGTAAATGATAAATTTTGCATGTTTGAGGCTTCGGTGCTGACCAAGTATTGCAAGACTTCAATATATGCTTTGCATGAAAAAAGGCAAACAAATATGACAAAAGGAGAACTTAAAAAGAAATAAATCTTTGAAAAAAAGAAAGAAGAAGAGAAAGAGTGGACATTCTTTTTTGTTTTGTTTACAAAGAAAAATTGAAATTCACACGTGCCAAAGACAGAAGGGAAAGGAGAGTGTAGACCCAAAAGAAAACAAAATAATTCGTATCAAGGTAAGAGGTTTTTTTTAATCTCCTCAACCTCTTGTTATTTTTTTAGAAATCCTGTCTCCAGTCCACCTTTGAAGTGGCAATCATAAAATTTTGTTAGTGATTTTAGAAAATCATAAAAGTAGAGTCCTTTGAAAAACTGACCAGCCAAAAGAAGCTGAATGGGTGGTCCCCTTTTTCGATTGTTGGACAGATAGGGGTGGTGAGTACTCCAGCCAGTGTCCATATAATGAGTGGTCAATGGAAGGACCAGCATTGGGGAATCAGCAAGCAGTGAGTGTATCAGGAGTCCTTTTTTTTTACTGTGAGCAGAAGTTAGTGAGATACCAGGAGTTCGCTTTCTTAAAGCTGAAGGAAGCTGTTGCTGATTAAGTGAGAAATTGTATTGTTTTTCTACTTCCAAATGAGTGTCTTGAAAAGCATTTGCTGCTATTCTTTGTTGAATTCCATCACAGCCCTAATATTGAGACAAACCTGTGAACTTAGTGAATCTGGTGTATATGCATACAGCCAACCTTGGATATCATCACAGTGACATACAAAAATGCATCATCACATATCCTCATTGTTTCATTCACAATGCAAAGAGAAAAGCATACAAAATATACAACTCCAAAAAAAGATAATGACATTAATAGCATCAATAGATAACAACAGACATATGATACTATTTACTAAGTCCTTATCATCTACTATCCAAAATAATTCATCCAATTTTATCTATATCAAAATAATTACAATGAATTACAAATTATAGACATGAACAGAAAGAAAAATATGAACAAGAATAATCGTTATCAATTACATTATTCGGACATAAAAATAAATTCCAGTTTAAATCATTCAACAAACACTGCATCTGTTTTTCTTAATCATTCACAGAATTTGAGCACATTAAATTAAATACACCTAGATAACGAATGAGTCACTTTTCCATGTCCCTAGCCACTAGAATGGGAAAACATCTCTGTGTTCTGCTCTAAATACTGTAAATTTAGTTACCAAACTCAATGTAAACAATATAAATTTTAGTCAAAAATAATTTTAATAAAAGTAAAGGATGACAAAGGTTTTGCTTTTAGAAGAGATGCATTCTGAAGTTTAACACATAATTTCTAACATATAATTTCATGGCTTTAATCTATCTGTTCTTTGATTTTAACTTGATTTATTCAATTTTTATAACATTAAACAGAATTATAATAACAAAAACAACAATAATAAACTTTTATTAATTAATAATAATTTTATTGTTTTTCCTTTTTCTTCCTCCAGGATATGGAAAGTTCAAAGTTAAGATTGTTTTTTTTAATTTATTCTTATGTTTTTCATTGTTTATTATATTCTCATTCATTCATTATCTGTATTCATAAAAATACATATATTTTTAAAGATGTGTCGTGGTATACATTGATTGTTTTCTTTTTAAATAAATATTATTTAGTGAGTTTGTACTAATATCTAATTTATTATCACTAAGAATTATTATTATGAACATTTAATATATTCTATTGACTAAACTCCTTTTTTTTTATAAGCAATTCACCCCAAGCGAGGTGGGAGTGCCACTAGTACACAAGGGAGTTACAGAGAGTGAAAGTAAAAGGAAAGTAAAGGGAAAACTGAATATAGGATAGTTTTCAGGGAAAAGCAAGTAAGAGGAGAGGAGTTCCAATGTCGGGAAGTGCGAGAGAAGAAGCTGTTGGAGTAGAAGAGGTGGTTACATTTAACTGTTTTGACAGTAAAAGGGTGGGACTGTGATGTCAACCTAGTAGCACGCTTAAATTCATGCAGTCAGGACACCAGTGAAAATACCTCGTCAAAGCATATGCCATGGAAATATTTGTAGAAAAGACAGAGCGGAGCCACATCATGTCTGTGAGAAAGTGACTGGACTTGAGATCACATTGCATATCCATCTTTGGATTTTGTTGAGAACCTTGAGATGAACAGCAGGGGCACCAGACCAGATACAGCAACAGTATTCCATGCACGGCCGAATGGTAGATTTGTAGATGTGACTGATGGACTCAGACGAGAAAAACCTTCTGGTGCAACACAGAGAACCAACTTTCTTTCAGTAGCTGCAGCTATTGATTCAATGTAGATGTTCCACCTCAGGTCAGTGGAAAACGTGAGACCAAGAAGGTGCAGTGAGGCATGTAGAGTTAAGCATCAACCATGCTGATAGGAAACAAAGAAGTTTCTTTATGCTGAGTAATTGACAGTAGTTTCATTTTGGACGCATTAAAATTCACAAGCCATTTCCTGCCCCAGTTAACCACAGATTGGAGGTCATTTTTGAGGCAATGCCCAGGTTAACTTTGTCATCAATGCTGGATTTACTATTGAGACAGGAGTAAATAGTAGTGTCATCTGCATAGATACCTACTTGAGAACTGATGACGTCAGGAAGATCATTGATGAAGATAGATCCTTGAGGAACACCAGTGTTCATATGAAAGGAACTGGAAGAGAAACCATTCAGGACAACCTTCATTTCATGGTTAGACAGGAATGTTTGGATTAAATCAAATAATTGTCCTGTAATACGGTATTGCTGAAGCTTACTTAGAGATCAGATTACCAAACCCTGTCAAAAGCCTTCGATATATCTAGAGCAACAGCTTGAGCTTTGCCGTTATTATCAACAGGCTGGTATACATATTCAGTTATGTCAGTAAGCACATCAGCAGTAGACTGGGTAAAGCGGAAACCATATTGTTTGTCAGAGAGCAGATCATGGGAGGTGAGATACTTAACTATTTTGGCATTGATTAAAGCCTCAAAGATCTTGCCGAAGAGTGTTTGGGGACTTATAGGATGGTACTTAGATGGATCAGAAGTGTCTCCAGAATTCTTAAAGACTGGAATGACAGAGAACAACTTCCAACAGGCTGGAAAGCAAGAATTGGCAATGCTATAGTTGTAGAGTTTGGATAGAACTGGAGCCAGCTCAGGGGCACATTTCTTTATGACTACAGCATGTATCCCATCACTACCACTTGCTTTATGAGGGTCTAATTTAGAGATGATGTCTAATACCATCAACAGGGTTATGCACATCTCACTAAGTATGGCCTCAGTTCTAGGGGAAAAATCAGGTGTGGGTACCAGGGATGAGTTATGTGTTGCGTTAGGTGAGAATTTCTGAGCAAATAATTCAACCTTATTTACTGTAGATGTTAGGAATTCGAATTGATTGAATAGGGAAGGGATTGAGGATTTGCTGTAGTTCAGCACACTCTTGCAGGGCCACCAATAATCTTTAGAACCAAACTTGCGAGATGCAATACATTGTTTCAACCTATCATCAAACAGTAGCTTTGCTTCATTGAGAACATGCTTGCATTCATTATGAGCAGAGACTAAGAGACAGCTGTTGCAATCAGACAGCTTCTTATGATAGATACAATGAAAAGAAATGTGTAAACCAATAACAAAAATCACATACTCCTCTCTCAATCTTTCTTTCACCAATATTTGTAACATTCATTTTAATTTCTGCAGTTTTGAATCTTTTCTCTTGATATGGTCTTCAGATGTCTTCACACTTTGTGAAATTAATTTAAATTCTTCTATTTCTACCAATGAATTGTCTGTCTTCCTCTTTGCAAAAAAGATTCTACAGTATCTGTCTATATTTCTGAGATGAGGTATTATGTACATTATTTATATTATTCAAAATATTGTCCTCAACTTTGTCACCATATTTATTACAACGTTTCTTCAGGTGGTTGGAATGTTGAGCCTGAAGGAGGCCGAGCATACAACAGCTGAAATGTTGTAATAAATATGGCAACAAAGATGAGGACAGTAGTCCGAATAATGTAAAAAATATTCTAGCATACACATGCATGACCTCAGTGTTTATATTCGGGAAAATCTCCCAGTTGCAATTTATTCATGATTCTTTAATGTGCTTTTCACTTTCATTATTGCACTCTTTTAGCTATCTGTTTTTAATTTATTGCTCTCCTTCTTCACAGGACTGTAATGCATTAAACAAAATTTTTGCTCTTACTTTACATCCATCTTTGAATATTTTTGTGCTTGGTGATTTTAATGCTTATCACATCAAGTGGCTTAAGCATTTTAATGTTGCTGATGTTACCAGTAATCAAACTTTCATTTTTTCCATTGCTCAATCTTAGAATAGTGGATTTCCTGACTTGTTTCCCGGATAAATCTCTTCAAAATTCTTCTTTACTTGATTTGTTCTTTACCACCTCTCCTAGCTCTGGTAGCGCATCATAACTCTGTCTATATTTCTGAGATGAGGTATTATGTACATTATTGACATTCCTAGACCGATGCAGAGATCTATAACTCATCCCTTCAGGCTTGGCACCACGACCTCCTGTCAATTCAAGGAGAGCCTGTCTGATTGCAGAGAAAGCGGGACATGCCCTTGTCTAAGAGAGAATCCAATACAATCGTTGGATAAAATAGAAACTACAAGCTCATATCTCTCAGAGGCTAGAGGATTTCTTCAACAGAATTACAAATGAAGAAGACCAGAGAAGGATCCAAAATGACCTAGATAAATCCTTCAGACATGAATTCGATGTAGTCAAGGCTTGCCAACTACAAAAATTAAATAGATTGAAAGATCAGAAGGTGACGCACAAGGTCCATCACCCACCAGTGAAAGCAGTAGTCAACATCAGCCAATATCAGCTGAGTGCCTCTGAGGAGTCAGTATTGAATAAGGGTCTCAACTTCACCACAACCATCAGGCGAGTGCCATACTTGGACATCATTGCCAGTGAGGAAAATAGTCCGAATAATGTAAATGATGTAACTCTGTCCTCTTGACAATTGGGATCAGCTGTGGTACCTATTAATATTTCTTTTGAGTTATCTATAAGAAAGGAACTTCCTGTTCACTAGACTTCTTTCTGTTATCAGTGTACTGATTGGATTTCATTTTGTGACTTTATTCGAGACGCCCCCTTCGATTCATATTCTTAACCTTTCTATTGGGAATTGTGCCTCAGAAGTTTCTTCATGGATTAAAGCTGGCATTGATGCTTTTGTAACTTTTCACAAACATCACGAGAAACCACAATCTTCTCCATGGTTCACACCTGCCTGTTCAGCCATTATAGCCCACAGGAATCACTTTTCCCAGCTATACCAGCGTGATAATTCCAATTACAATGGATACCCATTTGTGCCTGCTCAAAAGAATTGTAAACGTATCCTCAAAGAGGCTAAGCTGAGATGACATCAGGAAGGTCATTAATGAAAATTGGGTAAAATTAACTGAATTCTAAAAACTAGTTTCATTTTAACAAGGAAAACATTTTAGCAGTTGAAATTTTATCATCAAATCCTGTATGTTTCTATCAGCATAAACAAAATGGAAACTTCAACGGACATTACTCTCACTTCTCTGACATACTATTCGATAATCCATGAATACGAAGAAATCAAACCCACAGCACTCAGCCTCCAAAACAAAAAATACAATTACAAGAAAATATGTATTTTCCAAGTCTATTTAGTCGTGTCTGCCTTCGTATTTGGCATTACCATTGCATGTTTTTTGTTTCCTAGTCTGATGAAATCCTTCATAAAATTTGAATTAATTGTAGCAACTGCATCCACGATGACTGCTGCACCAAATGTAAGTATTCACCATTGTCCAGTTCTCTTTCTTTCTTTCTTTCAATTTCTTAAAACATTCTTTCTATAATTGTGAAGTCATTAAAAATACATCTGAAGAAATAATTGCATTATTCATGTTTGTACACACTTTACACTCATGAAGATACAGACACACATACACACACACACAGACATATATATATATATATATATATATATATATATATATATATATATATAACACACATATGTATGTTTAGGCAGCATATCTTCATTCAAACATGTTTCATTTGATAATATAGGCATATCATATTTACTTATTTTTATACTGATCTGTTCCACTTGTCTAATCAGTTTCTTTTTGTTAAGATGAAATTCATCAAGGAAGTCACAGTAGATTTTGGACTCAAGTACTTTCAACATTTTCTAAGGTCATCTTCAGGGGTAAATTGCAAACACAAACTTATTATAACTGCTATAAAATCTGCATTCCATTGTCATAGTGATTTTTTAAAAACACACTTTCTTAGAGTTATTTTGGAATTTTAAAATTTATCCACTGAAGATATGGAATTTTTTTACAAAACAAGCATTCCAATATAAGGGAGCTGACCGAGAATTAGTAGAAATGTAAAATGGTATTAGATTTTATATGCACATTAATCTGTTGCTGCTATAGTCATAATAAAATTTGTCGAGTGTTGGTTGATAGATTTAATATAGAGGGCCTTGAGAATTTGTTTATTATTTTCATGATATATTGTATTGGTGTAGTCAACAAGTATTTTCTTGTATTGTGAAGATTGCATAGGAATGTATTATTAGATGTTATTTTTTACTGGAATAAAACTTTTGTCTGACAAATGAAGTGTAAGATGTCCTGAAAACACATTAATTATTTATTTAAAAATATGATTCCAACATGCTACATAAGAGTTCTGTAGGGATTTGTAGTTCTAGTTTTGTTTACAACTAGAACTTGTAAAACTTGGGATGACCCATGCCCTTTATGCCTACATGAGAAACTACACATTATTAAGTTTCTAAATAATAAAAATCTATTAAACAATAGACATGAGTTAACGGTTTTTTTCCGACATCATCAAATCTTTGCATTGAATAATTAGCATAATTTTTTTTTTTAAATCCATAGTCCTAATAAATAGTTTAAATACCCTACAAAAAAGATAACCCTTTATGAAGTCATCAAAAAACAAATGTTAGGGCAGTTTTTTTTTTATATACACAAAACCCTTTCAGAAAAAATAAAATAAAAAAAATAAATAAATCTCCATAGACACGTAAACCAGACTAGACGAAATCAGCTTCCGTTTTAAATTTAGACACCCCAACCTTACCCTGACTTGACACCTATGAATGTAACTCTATACTGATACAAATTATTAACACCCTGCGCCCCCTCTTTATATGAACAATCGCGCTGGCCGTTACCATGGAAATTTTGATTTCAATAATGAATCTGCTATTAAAACACGTAAATTTCAGAAATAAGTTATTCCAAAAAAAATTTCACTTGAAGATGGAACAGAGCTTACTTTAATTCAATTTAATTCAAATAATTATATTGAAGTTTTCGGCTCTTGTTTTGAAACATGAGAACTCTTATGTAGCGTGTTGGAATCATATTTTTAAATAAATAATTATCTTTATGCTCTACTTTTGTATCAAGCACTATTTTTGAAAAATAATAACAAAAATACTAAAGAACTTTAGATTATTTACCTAACCAGTTCTTTCCTATTTTCTACATATTTTTACACACACACACACACACACACACACACACACACACATATATATATATATATATATATATATATATATATATATATATATTTAGTTTATGAAAAACTAGGTAATCCGTATGGGAGGATAAAATCCAGAGTGCTCAATGTAAATCCAGAGCAAATAATTTAAATAAAAACAGACCACTTTAAGGTTCCATGTAATAAATTATTTCACCACAGCCCTTTTAAAGGACTGCGGATCATCAGACTTTACTTCCAAACAAAAAATGAAAAGAAAATTTACACATTTTTGACGGGCTGTATTAAACATATGTGAAGTGAGGAAGTGAGTAGGGAGAGAGAGAAGACATGAGTGAGTTAGCAAATATTGACACATTTAAACAGTTAACTTAACGGAAGTTATATATTGAAATTGAAGGGGTAGAGAAGTAAAAACCCATAGAGAGAAAAAGAGAGAAGGAAGTTAAGAGAGAAAAGAGGAGAAGATGTCATTAATTTTCTTTGTAAAAAAAGCTAGAAACAGATGCTGTTATTTTGCTTTACTTTGAAAGTGTTATTTTGGGAGTTCATAAAGCTTATAATGTTTGATATAAATTTGAATGTCTCTAGACTGTCTACAAATAAATTAATTTGATATTTGTTAGTGATTTAAATTTTTTTTTAAATTTTAGGGATTTTCTATGAAATATTCGATTAGAAAAATATTCATAGAAAGTACAAAATTTTATTTTAAAATATAAGTTTACTTCTAGTAATCTTTTTTTTAATCTCTTAAAAAAAAATTATTATTGATTATTGTTGACATCTCTATCCGTTTGAATTTTGTTCGTGAATTTAACTCGTGACTGTTTCCAGATTAGTTAAGTTAATATGGAGTAATATTTGAAGGTAACATTAAAAATCTTGCTTTGTCATATACTGTATACACACCCATGCAAATATCACATATACACACGTTCCTTTACATATTCAATCACTCATACAGGTACCCATGTGCCGATATACACAGGTAACTTCATGTATTAACATCCACCTAAATATCAAAAACTTTTTCCAATTTAAATATTTTATCATCAATAATGATTATTAAAGGGTAATATATTTCAATTTAAATTAAATTATCAATTTTTAAAAATTTTCCTCCATATTATAAAGAATTTTAAACTCGCACTTCCAATTGGAGAATATTAAATGAGAAAATGATAACAGTCACTAAAGTAAGTGTAAGTCCTTCTTTTATAATATTCTATGTATCCATAAATATACATCTACACACATATCCGTACACATACATATACATATATTCGCATATACACACAAATATATATATACATATACACATACAATTACACATATATACCCACAGGGCTGTGGTGAAATAATTTATTACATGGAACCTTAAAGTGGTCTGTTTTTATTTAAATTATATATATATATATATATATATATATATATATATATATATATATATATATATATATATACCCAAGTATATGATTGGTGTATATGGAATGAATTCCAATAACCAACAATTACTATTCTTAAAAGAGTGCTCAATACAAAGTAGAGCAGATATAATTATATGTTATAAAATCACTACAAAAATAGCCATTTTGTTTCAACACTTCTAGTGTCTTATCAAGTGATGACGTTGAATTTTTGTAGTGATTTTATAACATATTTATGTTATAAATTATTTTTTCTTTAAAAAAAATATATATATATATATATATATATATATATATATATATATATATATATATATATAGTTACCTCCACTAATTCAGTGTACATAAGATTTGAAATGAAATTTTAAAAATGCATAAGCTTTCTGGAAGCTTTCACTTTAGATTTAAATGAAAGCTAAAGGATTTCAAATTTACTATTAGGTTGGTGCAAAAATAATGACGTAATAATGTCGTTTTTTGACGTATTTTTTAACGTCAAAAAACGACATTATTACGTCATTATTTTTGCACCAACCTAATATTTCAAGTAAGCAAAATACCGTGTGGTGCATTTCAAACGGAATTCATATTGATCAGAATTTATGTTTTTTTTTTCAGTAAAATCACTAAATACAACCATTTGACATATTTGTAAATAACTACCACAATTTTAAAAATGAATTTTTTTTTTTTAGCATGTCACCCGTAGCAAGGCGGGTAGCCACTGGTACACAAGGGGTTACAGAGGATTTGGAGCGAGAGCAGATAGTAATGATAGAGGAGAGAATGAGGAGAAGGATAGTGGATAGATCAAGGCAACTGGAGATGTCGATTGACATTACATTTGAATAGTTGGAGATTAAAGCTATCAGGGAAACAGGAGTAGGGAAGGGAGTTCCACAGGCGGGAGGTGTGAGACATGAAGGTATTGGAGTAGAAGAGGCGACTACATTTAACAGTTTCAACAGTGAAAGGGTGAGAGTGGGATGCCAGCCTCGTAGGATGCTTGAATTCGCGAAGTCTTGGAACAAAAACAGCTCATCGGAGTAATTACCATGAAAATATTTGTAAAAAAGACAGAGAGAGGCGACAGCATGTCTGTGAGAGAGCGACTGCAGATGAGGGTCAATTATATTGCATATTTGTCTCTGGATCTTATCAAGAACCCCAAGACAAACAGAAGGGGCTCCAGACCATATATGGCAGCAATACTCCATGCAAGGGCGAATGGTTGATTTGTAAATTTGAAGGATCGATTCCGGGAAGAAACATTTCCTGGCGCGGCACAGGGAGCCAACTTTCCTTGCGGTGGACGAAGCAATTGACTCAATGTATTTGTTCCATCTCAGGTCAGTAGACAACGTGAGACCAAGCAGCCACAGAGAGGCGCTTTCGGGAAGTTGAGTGTCAGACATTCTAATGGGGGGCAGGAAGAGATCTCTGTGATGATTAATAGAGAGCAGTTTTGTTTTGGTGGCATTAAAGTTAACCACCCAATTACGGCCACAGTTCACAACTGATTGGAGGTCCTTTTCGAGACTAACGGCCAGGTTAGTTTTGTCAATGACACTAGATTTACTTTTGAGGCAGGAGTAAATTGTAGTGTCATCCGCGTAGATGCCCACCTGGGAGTCAATGACATCAGGAAGATCATTGATGAAGATAAGGAACAGAGTAAGGCCTAGGATGGAACCTTGGGGAACATCTTCATTCGTAGGATAGGAGCTGGAGGAGAATCCGTTGAGAACGACTTTCAATTCACGGTTTGACAGAAATGACTGTATTAAGTCAAACAATCGACCTGTAATACCGTAACCCTGGTGCTTGTGAAGAAGTCCGACATTCCAAACCCTATCAAACACTTTGGAGATGTCTAGGGCCACGACACGAGCTTCCCCGTAATTCTGAAGAGCTTGGTAGACATTTCAGTTATGGTTGTAAGCACATCAGCTGTAGATCGGGCAAAACGGAAACCATATTGCTTGTCTGAGAGCAGATCATGAGATGTAAGGTGCATAACCACTTCGGTATTGATTAAATACGTTAAATTAGTTCACATACAGGGAGAAAAAAAAATTAAAATAGGTAGGTTGGCAAATGCAGACAGAGAGACAGAGAGCGGGCACACTTTGTCCAGCATTTGGGCAGAGCAAAATGTAGTTAATGTCTGGTTCAGTGAAATAGAAAAGAAACTTGTTGATTTGAAATGTTTTCAGTTGTACACCCCCACTTCTTTAAATAATTACCTGTATTCATATTTATTATTGCAATTATTTGTCAAAGCTGCGAAGTTGAAATATTTGGTGATGCAATCAGGCAATTTCTATGGATATGATAATGGAAAAATAGTTGATGGGGACTATTGAAATTGGATTGAAGAAAGATTCATGACATAAAAAAGGAAAGTTCTTTGAAAAAAAAAACATTAGTGTTTCTTCATTTTCAAAATAATTTTCATTTTTCTTAGATGACATCTCATCAGGAGGAGCTGATAACAGGAAATGATAACAACAGTAAGTAAAATTTAATTATACATACATACATACATACATAGACACGCACATACACATGTCGTGTCCACTAAAATATCAACTACAATATTTATAAACCAATCACACTCAAGAAAACACTTACATCTTAAAACGCACCAATAAAATCAGATTACAAATCAGAATGTTTGTTGTATTAGTCATAATTATTTTTAAGTAGATACCGACCAAATATCGTACGGGCGTAGTAGAAGACATACCACGTGACTTCTTAGGGCCAATTAGAAATAAATAAATAATTTAATTCTGGAGCCGATATTGTTCGGAAAATGTGTATAAAAACATACGAAATCCGTTACCAAAACAATATACACGCGGCTGCCAGCAAGCGACACACACCTCTCGCCGATGACCTTCACGACCTCATGTCAAAAACGACAGCGTTGACAAACTCCAGACCACGGCATCACCGCCAACAGTAAGAAACAATTCGTATCTCTCGTATCCGTTTTTACTATGAATCACGCACACACATGTTGACTTTTTCATACAAACACACATATCACAACATTTTATTGTTTCTCACGCACGTACACAAAGACAGTTTATATTTTATTTCAGAACTATATCAACCCAAACAAAAGACATTACTTTCCAATCTATTATCAACTTTTTGTATTCCTATCGTTATATTAAATCAATGTTTATTTGTTGAAACTACGTCGGCTTTTCTACTGAATTTTATTCCTTCAATGAAAAGCGTTTGATTATTTTAGACGGCCATATTACGAGCGACCGTGTAACGATATTTTATTAATGTATTGAATCCCGACACTCCAAATTTTAATATTCAACAAAAAAACGAGTAGAAGGATTCCTACACACACATCAACATTATATATATATATATATATATATATATATATATATATATATATATATATATAACATACATGTAAGAAGTGCTGGCATCCTAGTGTTTCATATGAACTGATTCTTAAAATTATAAAAGCTTAACAAAACAATATATGTTGATAATAGGACAACCAAATTAAATCGGCTTTGTGAAGTTAGATAGCGATAAAATTTCAAATTCAACGAAAACAAATGGTCTGTTGCAAAACCCTGGACAAAGGGTGCGTAAGAACTGTCCAACTGTTTTATATTTCCGAGCGCTTTTGGCTATAACTTTAGTTTAGACATTATCAAGGATGTTTCGATTTTTCAGCGTAATTGAGTGTATGCGTTATGTGTATGTATTAGTGTGTGGTAGGGATGTTTCAATTTCCGAATACGGTTTTAGCACATTGTGGCTTTGTTCGAAACATACCAGTAGAAAACACAAATATATTAATTGTACCCACCTGCAAAAAAAGACTAAAAATAATGGAAGTTTTAATAATAAAAACGAAAAAGCTAACTCTTAACAATATTAACTACGAACAAAGCCACAATACACACACACACACACACACATACACACACACACACAGATATACATACATATATATATACATATATATACATACAGACATACACATATATACACATATATACATATATATATATGTATATATATATATATATATACACACACACACACATGAATTATTTAAATCATTGAGAAATCATTGATAAGGTTCCATGATTAATTTATTTCCCCAGAAAATATATTTTTCCTGCTTTATCAGGTCACTTCTCTAGTTACAAAGGAATTTGGTTTCTTTTATTTTTAATTCTTTGTAACTAGAGAAGTGATCTGTTGAACCAGGAAAACATACATATGTATATATATATATATATATATATATATACACAAGTATCACAATATGAAATAGACAAAGTCCGAGAATTATTTTAAGACATTTTATATTTATACATTCTTTTTATAGATACAAACATGTAAGTAAATGCTGTGTTTATAAAGAAAGAAGGACAAGATAAAATCCCTTCTCCAAAGAAAAAGGAGAAGAGAGAAAGATAAAATAAACAAGACATATAAGGAAGTGAAACAAAATATGTTGATAATAGGACAACCAATCAAAATCGTCTATGTGAAATAAGATATTGATATATTTTCAAATTCAACGAAAACAAAAGGTCTGTTGAAAACAGAATTGATACTATGTAATAATGTCACACAAAGTGTTGACACTTTGGCCCGAGAGGCAATATGATTTGAAATTAATTATTTAATAAGAAATAAAAAACCCTTTAAGAAATTAAAGAAAAAAAATCCGGAAAATTTATTCAAAATCAAAAAAACAGGAAAATAGAAAATAAATACAAAAATAAACCAAATAATTAAATAAAGTAAAATTAAAAGTACGTAGATAGCATAAATAAATCAAATAAATGATAAAAACAATAAAAAATATATTATATATATATATATATATATATATATATATATATATATATACACACACACACACATATATATGTAAGCAAATATATGGATATAGATCCGACAGTATGAAGAAAAATATACGGAAAAAACAAACAAAAATCCTAATATGCAATTATGCTGTTTTCATGTTAATGTCAACATGTTGACATTATTAACATGAAAACAGCATAATTGCATATTAGGATTTTTGTTTGTTTTTTCCGTATATTTTTCTTCATATATATATATATATATATATATATATATATATATATAATTATTTATTTTAAAAAAAAAAAAAATTTATAACATAAAAATATGTTATAAAATCACTACCATTTTGTTTCAACACCCTCGGTGTCTTATCAAGTGATGACGTTGAATGTAAAATAAATGGTTTTAAAAGTTTCAAATTAATTAATAATCCTACGCAAGGAGAAAACGTTGTTACAAAGGCTAGATGGACCAATCAAAACATAAGTACAGGAAAATTCAAAAAGCTCGATAACGAAGTCATGTTATAATATCTATTCAGATGTTTAGTATTAAAAAAGAATTTATTCCAACGAATAATTACTAAATTATATGATAAAATTTAATATTAAAATTTAAAACTGCTAATTACAAAATCAAAATTTAACATTTATTCGCTATTAAGTTTACAACTATAAAATTACTGAGGAGAAAAGAAGAAATATATATGTTATTCAATTTATTTCTTCACTGAAGTTACTTTAGCTAATATAGCTAAAGTAACTTCGATGAAGAAATAATAATAATAATAATAATATCCGGTCTTTTTACAATGTATACATTTTAATCCTCATGGTGTGTGAATGGGGTCCTAAACTCACGCGTAAAACAAACGCAGTCAGATTCTAATATATAAGCACCAAGACATATACACACACAAAAAAAGAGACAAGACAGAGAACATCTCCACGGTCTGTCATGAAAAAAAAAGGGGGGGGAGTGGGGGAAGTGGGAGAAGGGAAACCAACACACACGTACATACATACATAATTAAAAGTGGATGCACTTTCCATACACATAGATACATATAAATACATGCACACACATCCACAGACATTGACCCAGACAGTTGGATACCCCAACCGATAAATATTTAAAACAGAAAATGTCATTGCATGAATGTTAACAACCTATTGAAATCTAACTTAAGCGAGTAAATATACAAAGATAAAAATGATTAAAATTAATATTATTATTTAATATATTAAAATAGTGTATCTAAAAATAAAAAAAAAACAAAAAAAAACGGACATTAAAGTCAACACCCATCGGTAACTACGATGTCCACCTCATATAAGTATACACACACACACACACACATATATACGCATACATACACATACAAATATATATATATACACATATATACATATATATACACACATATATACATATATATACATATACACATACATATACACATACATATACATATATACATACACATACACACATACTCACACACATACATAAATATACATACATACATACACACCGAAATATCTACACATACATACATAAACATATACATACGTATACATTTCCGTGGTATCAAGTACACATACACATACATACACATATACACATATTTACCCACAAATATACACACAAATATGTGTACACATATTTACAAATAAATACATATATATACACAGCAATACACAAATATAAACATATATACACACATATATACTAACCCATGTGGCCGTAATGACATACCCAAGTTTCCCTACCTACACGTACACATAAACAATTTCATATACAGTAGGTGTCAACATACATATATACAACTGCAAACCTACATAAGTAAACACACACACACATATATACATATATATACATACACATACATACATACATATACACACACACACACATATATATATATATATATATATATATATATATACATACATATATATACACATACATACATGCATACACACATACAGAAATATACATACACATAAATATCTACATAAAAATACCTATCTATAGTAATAAATACACATATATACGTACATACACATAAATGCAACGACATTTGACCAAAAACATATATAAACATACAGACATACATACACATACATAGGCATAGACATACCTCGATATACATGCAAACACAAAAATACACGTATCCTAACATACATATATAAAAAAAAACAAAAAAAAAAACACATTCATACCAACATAAATATACGTAAATAAATTTACGTACACATTATAACAATACACATACAAACATATACACATATATATATACATACACATACATCTACATATATTCACATATATATATATATATACATACATATACATATATATATATATATATACCTACACATACACATACATGCACACACACATATATATATATATATACACAGATACACATACATACACATACACCTACATACACACACACATATATATATATATATACACATACATATATATACAACTACATAAACATGCAGACACTTACATATATACACACACACATATATATATATATATGAAGAAAAATATACGGAAGATATGAAAATAAATTTTTACTACGTAACCTAAAAAATTAAAAACGGAACAAATAAAATAAAAACAAATAAATATACTAATAAACAAAATAACAATAAAAAAAATAAAAAAATAAAAATAAAACATAAATAAATACTATGTTACTAAAAATCTAAAAACCGAAAATATACAAAATAAATTGACTCAAATTCATCCAAGTAAATAAATAAACAAACCAATCCCAAATAAAGATAATCAATCAAAAACTGTTCCCGCCAAAATAATACTTAGAATGAACTACAACAATCAACCCCGAAACTGAACAAATAGCTTTAATTAAATTCCCAAACCAAAACAAAACAAAACTGTTAAATAAGTGATATAAACAAATTTTTACTACGTTAATAAATAAATAAAATAAGAAACAAAAAAATAAAAACAAGCAATATAATTTGACCTAAATAGATAAACAAACGACTTCCGGTGAAATAACCGCCATAACAGAATACCCACAATGCACCACTAAACCGTATATATATAAATAGCCGAGAAAAATAACAGCATATGTGGCCTGACGATTGCATATAGCATGAAACAGACTGTCGCCTCCAAGTGTTGACTTCTATGTTCACTTTATATATATATATATATATATATATATATATATATATATATATATATATATATATATATTAGTTGTATATTTAGAAATATAAGGAAGTGAAACAAAATATGTTGATAATAGGACAATCAATAAAAATCTTCTATGTGAAATAAGATATGGATATATTTTCAAATTCAACGAAAACAAATGGTCTGTTGTAAACAGAATTGATACTACGTAAATGAACTGTTGAAACTTTGCCCAGAGAGGAAATATACCATCATATAGCCGGCATAAAACTGACCTTGCAAACCGAACACTCCTTTTTGGACAAATCGGTTAAGGGGACGTCAGGCTATATATATATATATATATATATATATATATATATATATATACACACACATATATATACAGTGCGTCCTGCTTGATTATGCAATGTTTTCATCTAACGTGTCAATAAATTCTGTTTTTTTTCAGACTTTGTGCTTCTTGCATATTAAATTATACTTTCAGACAAGAGAATATGATCAATGAAAAAAAAAGTTGTATAGTAACAGGGTTCTTTTTGTCAATGTATGTAAAAAGGCACAGTTTCAAGTGTTTGGTCTGATTAAACAATCACCATATAAATCCTTAATATGGGGAAGAATAAAGGGTCTTACTGAAAACGATTATGCTGAAATTACTTGCATGATTAGAAGTGGTCTGTCAACGCTAGAAATTTCAAAAAAGTTACATAGAGACCACCGTACAATCAAAGCATTCGTCTTAGACAGTAAATCATGCAGAAAGACACCTAAACGATCAAATTTGCAAAAGTTAACTGCCAGAGATTTTCGTAAAATTAAATATGAAGTCTCGAAGAAACCGCATGAAACTAGTAAAAACATATTTGAAAGCGCTGGAGTGCTCAAAGTTGGTAAAACTACCCGTTGTGAGGTCCTCAAGACCTTGCCAAAGTGAAGAGTCCCATCAAGAGGCCCCCATTGAGCAAAGCAAACAAGATGAAAAGAGTTGAATGGGCACACAGTTACATGAAGATCAATTTTAGCAATGTGATTTTCGCCGATGAGTGCCATGCTACCCTTGATGGGTGTTAAATGGTCGACCGGCAGGAGTACGCATTCGTCGACAACAAGGTGACGGAGGAGTGATTTTTGGGCTGGGATCCGCGGAAATGAACTAACAGGCCCACAGAAAGTA
>OZ010589.1:14506714-14511714 GCA_963932145.1 Acanthosepion lycidas
TACACGCATATACATAAATACATATATATATATATACACGCATATACATGCATACATATATATATATATACACGCATATACATAAATACATATATATATATACACGCATATACATACATACATATATATATATATACACGCATATACATACATATATATATATATACACTCATATACATACATATATATATATACACTCATATACATACATATATATATATACACTCATATACATACATATATATATATATATACACTCATATACATACATATATATATATACACTCATATACATACATATATATATATACACTCATATACATACATATATATATATATATACACTCACATACATACATATATATGTATATATATAGACTCATATACATACATATATATATATATACACTCATATACAGACATACATATATATATATATACACGCATATAGATACATATATATATATACACTCATATACAGACATACATATATATATATATATACACGCATATAGATACATATATATATATATACACTCATATACAGACATACATATATATATATATATATATACACGCATATAGATACATATATATATATATATATATACACTCATATACATACATATATATATATATATATACAATGATATACATACATATATATATATATACACTCATATACATACATATATATATATATACACTCATATACATACATACATATATATATATATACACTCATATACATACATATATATATATATACACTCATATACATACATATATATATATATATATACACTCATATACATACATATATATATATATACACGCATATACATACATACATATATATATATATAATTTATATATATATATATATACACGCAGATACATACATACATACATATATATATATCTATATATATACACGCATATACATACATATATATATATATATATATACACGCATATACATACATATATATATATATATACACGCATATACATACGTACATACATACATATATATATATCTATATACACGCATATACATACATACATATATATATATAGACACGCATATACATACATATATATATATATATACACGCATATACATACGTACATACATACATATATATATATATATCTATATACACGCATATACATACATACATATATATATATATACACGCATTTACATACATACATACATATATATATAGATGCATATACATACATACATACATATATATATATGTATATAGATGCATATACATACATACATACATACATATATATATAGATGCATATACATACATACATACATATATATATGTATATAGATGCATATACATACATACATACGTATATATATAGATGCATATACATACATACATATATATATATGTATATAGATGCATATACATACATACATACATACATATATAGATGCATATACATACATACATATATATATATATGTATATAGATGCATATACATACATACATACATACATATATATATAGATGCATATACATACATACATATATATATATGTATATAGATGCATATACATACATACATACATACATATATATATATATATACACGCATATACATATATATATATATATATATATATATATATACACACATATACATACATGCATATATATATATACATATATATATATATACATATATATATATATATATATATATACACACGCATATACATACATACATATATATATATATACACACGCATATACATACATACATATATATATATATACACACGCATATACATACATACATATATATATATATATACACACGCATATACATATCTATATATATATATATACACACGCATATACATATATATATATATATATACACACGCATATACATATCTATATATATATATACACACGCATATACATACATATATATATATATATATATATACACACGGATATACATATCTATATATATATATATATACACACGCATATACATACATACATACATAGATATATATATACACGCATATACATACATACTTATATATATATATACGCATATACATACATACATATATATATACACGCATATTCATACATACATATATATATATACACGCATATACATACTTATATATATATACACGCATATACATACATACATACATATATACATACACGTATATACATACATATATATATATATACACACGCATATACATACATACATATATATATATATATATATATACACGCATATACATATATACATATATATATATATATATATATATATATACACGCATATACATACATATATATATATACACACGCATATACATACATACATATATATATATATATATACACGCATATACATACATACATACATATATATATATATATATACACGCATATACATACATACATACATATATATATATACACGCATATACATACATACATATATATATAAATATATACACGTATATACATACATACATACATATATATAAATATATATACACGCATATACATACATACATATATATAAATATATATACACGCATATACATACATACATATATATAAATATATATACACGCATATACATACATACATATATATAAATATATATACACGCAAATACATACATACATATATAGAAATATATATACACGCATATACATACATATATATATATATATATATATATATATATACACGCATATACATACATATATATATATATATACACGAATATACATACATACATATATATATATATATATACACGCATATACATACATACATATATATATATATATATATATATACACGCATATACATACATACATATATATATACACGCATATACATACATACATATATATATATATATATATATACGCATATACATACATATATATATATATATATACACGCATATACATACATACATATATATATACACGCATATACATACATACATATATATATATATATATATACGCATATACATACATATATATATATATATACACGCATATACATACATATATATATATACACGCATATACATACATACATATATATGTATATATATATATATATATACGCATATACATACATATATATATATATATATACACGCATATACATACATATATATATACACGCATATACATACATACATATATATATATATATATATATATATATACACGCATATACATACATAAATATATATATATATACACGCATATACATACATATATATATATATACACGCATATACATACATACATATATACATATATACACGCATATACATACATACATATATATATATATATACACGCATATACATACATACATATATATATATATACACGCATATACATACATACATATATATATATATACATGCATATACATACATACATATATATATATATATATATATACACGCATATACATACATACATATATATAAATATATATATATATACACGCATATACATACATACATATATATATATATATACACGCATATACATACATACATATATATATATATATATACACGCATATACATACATACAAACATATATATATATATATATATATATATACACTCGCATATACATACATACAAACATATATATATATACTTATATAAACACACGCATATACATACATACAAACATATATATATATATATATAAACACACGCATATACATACATACATATATATATATATATATATATACACGCATATACATACATACATATATATATATATACACGCATATACATACATGCATATATATATATATATATATATATCTATATACACGCATATACATACATACATACATACATACATATATCTATATATACACGCATATACATACATACATACATATATATATATGTATATAGATGCATATACATACATACATACATACATACATACATATATATATATATATACACGCATATACATACATGCATATATATATACATATATATATAGATGCATATACATACATACATACATACATACATACATATATATATATACACGCATATACATACATGCATATATATATATACATATATATATATATATACACACGCATATACATACATGCATATATATATACATATATATATATATATACACCCGCATATACATACATGCATATATATATACATATATATATATATATATATACATATATATATATATATATATATACACACGCATATACATACATACATATATATATACACACGCATATACATACATACATATATATATATATATATATATACACTCGCATATACATATCTATATATGTATATATACACACGCATATACATACATACATATATATATATATACACACGCATATACATACATACATATATATATATATACACACGCATATACATACATACATATATATATATATATACACACGCATATACATATCTATATATATATATATATACACACGCATATACATACATACATATATATATATATATACACACGCATATACATACATACATATATATATACACACATATACATACATACATATATATATATATATACACCCATATACATACATACATACATATATATACACGCATATACATACATATATATATATATATACGCATATACATACATACATACATATATATATATACGCATATACATACATAATATACATATATATATATATATATACGCATATACATACATACATACATACATATATATATACATATATACGCATATACATACATACATACATATATATATATATATATATACGCATATACATACATACATACATATATATATATATATATACACGCATATACATACATACATATATATATACATATATATATATATATATATATACATGCATATACATACATA
>OZ010589.1:14534181-14686681 GCA_963932145.1 Acanthosepion lycidas
CTGGTTCTCATATTGTATTCATGTCTATGCTGGTTTGGCTTAGGAGCTCTAATAGAGCATGGGTTCAAGACATCTGTATACTGCAAGTAAACATTCACTGGACAATGTTTCAACTGATTTCTACCACACAAAGTATAAAGAAAGGGATGGTCTGCTACCTACAGCATCAAGCAAAAGTCATAAGCAGCAACCAGAAACATGTACAAGAAATGGTTAGTATGAGCAGTGCTCTACAACTACCCTGGGTACAGAACCCCTTAAACCAGGATAGAAGGGTACAGGATGATCACACTAAGAAAACAGCCTTGGTCTGCCTACCCTACGTGAAGGGCTGTGAGCTATATAACTTCAGGACAGCATTTAGGAGTGGTTCAGCACAACGCAAACATCTCTTCTGAGTAAGACCATACATAGAGAACCTGATTAAGGACTGTGCATATGCCATCACATGTAGCTGTGGTAAGAAATATAAAGAAAAAACTGCCCCCTACCCAAGGTAAGGCTGCAAGAATATCAAAACCACAACACAAGTGGAAATAAATATGGAGGAAAAGGGAGATCACTGCTCTCTGTGGGATGAAGTTGAAATAGTAGACAGAGAACATCACTGGAAAATATGAAGAATTGAGTTTTTAGTAGGTGAAAAAAAAAATAAAAAAAATAAAAATAAAAAAACACTACTTTTTTCTCTTTAGGCAACTGTACTTTAAAATTGTGGACATTAGTATTGGGTGAGGATGAACAAGAAAGTTAACATACCTCTTCAAAAATAACTGAAACACATCCATTATTCAAATCAAAGTTAAAAATCAGAATTTCAAATACAGTTTCAAGGCCGAAAGGAACACGCTACTTTCAAGTTATTGCAAAACCATCTTCATGTGTCTTTCTTATCCCAGTGGCCACATACCCAAATTTCAACTTAGTAGAAATTACGTTGTGTCATATGGAACATCTGATTATGAGAACAATTTTGTTATGGTGAATGCATTTTATTAACCATACAAGACAGTTAATAAATTTGGAGTTCATTAACCTACGTTAGTTTTTGAAGTTGCAGCATTAACAGTGGATTAAAAGAAATGTTGTTCTCTATGACAATGTTACGTTGCATGAAACAAGAATGACAAAAAAATTTTTTGGAACTTGTTTGGTCTGTTCTACTCTGCTTGCCATAGCAATTTGATCTTGTGCTAACAGATTATTACTATTACTTGACACCATTTCAAACACACACACACACACATTATATATATATATATATATATATATATATATATATATATATGAGAGAGAGAGAGAGAGAGAGAGAGAGAGAGAGAGAGAGAGAGATAGATAGATATACACACACACATTATAAAATGGACAAAGTCTGATAATTATTTGAAGACATTTTTTATGGATACAAATATTTAAGTAAAATTAAGTATAATAAACAGTATTAACATTTACTGGCCTGAATGTCTGAGAAATTTTCATAGAAAATATGCATCCGCTCACAGGAATCAAAACTGTATTCTATATGGAACCATCATATAGCTTGACATGCTTTTACCGATTGAGCCACAGATGAGCATTTCGGTTAGCAAGGTTGATTTTATTGTTTTTAAACTGCATGCATGCATACATAATTTTATTTTAATGTAACATTGATAGATATACGGTTTCTGATGCTTCTCAAACAAAAGGCTCTCATGATGACTGACTGACTGACTGGTTTTCCATTTTGCATACAGGTAGATCAAAAGACCATTTATTAATTTTGGAAGCTTTATGTTTAAAATTATTCCAGTCTGTACTATGCAAGCAGAAGGAGAATTTTTTTAAGATCCTTGAATTTATTTGGAGATATGTGAGCTTAATTTTTTCCTATTAATGCTCCAGTACTATCTCTTATCAATTCAAATGAATTAAAAGTTGGCAACGATTGGTACCAGATGATGTGTTGGCTGACAGACAGCCTAGGTCGGGATATTTAAACAAAAAAAAAAAAAAGAAAAAAAAAAAAAACATAAAAATGTTCATTTAAATCAATATTCATGTTCTGTGGTATCAGGCCTTTGTTTCAAAGCATATACATGTCCACACACACACACACACACACACACACACACACACACACACACACACACACACACACTTCTGTTATATGATTTAGCAGTTAAATAATCTAACCTGAATTGGACATCTTCAGTGTGTTCATTCTTTCTTTAATTTTTGACAGGTTTTATAATTCACGAATCTGTGAAGTGGGCACTGAAATGTTTGAGTTGTTATCTTTTCAGCATGTTCTTTAAATATATTAGGTTGGTGCAAAAATAATGATTAAAAAAAAAAAAAAATTAAAAAAAATGACATTATTATGTCATTATTTTTGCACCAACCTAATAAATAAAACAGAAAAGAAATTGTAGAGAAAAAAAAAAAAAAATCTATATTAGATAATTTTACATCCTGACATTGACTCTCAATTGTATAATGCAACATCAGGGTTGCCCCTTTTATTGACAATGTTGAATATAATTACATAGAGTGAAATGGAAGCAGAAATACTAACAAAGAATAGCACTTAGGTAATAAACTAATGAATACTAAAAAGAAATTTAATTTCTGTTTGAATTTCTGCAATGAGGAGTTACTTACATTACAAACTGAACCAATTATATAATCTATGACAGTAGATAATTTTCATTTTGCTGACCATGTCTTAGGATATCATGTCTAGTTCTGATTTAGTACTGCTTACTTATTACTCACCTAGTTTCCATTGAACCTTTGAAATAAATTCTGTAAAAATCACCTGAAGAAGGCCGGAGAGCATAAAGGCTGAAACACTGATATTAACAAAGGTGATGACAATACTTACATTATTTAGATTAGATATTTATTAAACATAATTTCTGAAAATATATTTGATATTTGTTAGAGGAAGTTAGGCAATGTTATGCTTGTCTATGCCATGAATATTTCTATACCATTTGTAACTGGCTAAAATCCACCATACCACACACATTTTATTACCCCCACTACCATCACCACCATTCTCTTCATATTCCATTGGTGAGATGGAAGTTCCACTTGAGCAGTTTCTTCCCATGAACTGCCGATTTGTGAGACCAACACCCAAGAGGATGCTTCCTTGATCACTACAATCTCAACTGATTCATGTCCAGGGTTATCTTTCCCACATATCCCCATAAACTAATAAAATCTAGATTTCATATATGCTGTCACTTTTGGAAACATGATTAACCTTGTTCAAACCGATTCACATATATACCTGGACAGAATAAATTGGGGATCTCATGTAGGACCAGATTCAAATAATAGTTTAGTTCCTTTGGAATTTACCCTTTTAAGAATATCTCAATACCAAGTAATGAATCTAGAACTCTCCCAAAAGGAGAGACGTCAATACCTATGAGCATATTTCAAGAGTTACATTTAAAAACCGATTAATAAAAATGTATCCTAAACCTTCCCAGTTTACACTGGGAAAACAAAAACAAAGAGAGAAGAAAAAAAGGTTAAAATAGTGAAATGTCCTATTTCAACTGCTGATATTCCATTTTTTTTTTTTGACTATGTTTGCTGATAAAAGTAGTATGCAAAGAAAATTTAATCTTTTTTCTTTATGAAGATACAATTTGTTTTTGTCTCTGAGAATTATTTTCTGTTCCACATTTCTTTAAATTATGTTACTATTTCAATGACAGGCACTTCATTTTTCACATTTGCAAAGCTGAAAATTTCATAGCAACACATTTCAAACATTTGCATTTGGAGTTATATATCTTGACATATCAAAATAGTCAAACTATTATCATATTTCAAGTTTCACATTTGAAAGCCTATTAATAGAAAATATTTAACAAAACAATTACATCATCAGTCCTATGACCAGGTATGAATACTGAAAAAGAAAATACAATTTCTGTTTGAATTTCTGCAATGAGGAGGTACTTACATTACAAACTGAACCAATCATAATCTATGACAGTAGATAATTTCCATTTCGCTGACCGTGTCTTAGGATATCATGTCTAGTTCTGATTTAGTACTGCTTACTTATTACTCACCTAGTTTCCATTGAACCTTTGAAATAAATTCTGTGAAAGTCACCTGAAGAAGGCTGGAGAGCATAATGGCTGAAACACTGATATTAACAGGTATGGTCATAGGGTCACTGTGCAGCTGAACACCTGACAAATTTCCTCCATATATATATATATATATATATATATATATATATATATATATATATATATATTGGAAGCCAGTGATATTCATTCATGCATAATGTGTATTGGACAAGTGGAGTCCATCCATCTTATGGTCAAACCACAGCTGATGTTCTCCAAATTCAAAACTAGCCTTGGTCACCAACATGTGGGTGTTGATTCCATTATGGGAACTCTTTATCCTGGTCGTTGATTTCTGTCTCAGTGATGTGTCATCAAAGCACTGGCTGCATGGAGTCCAGCCTACCTCATTACAGGACATGGCTTTACAAAACTGTAAAACTGAGTGCTACTGATACCCTGTAACACAGTAGTATCTGCCGCATCGTCAAGTCATCAACGATTAAATCGGTTCCTCCAGCAGGATTTTATCGATAGGAGAATGGCTAGACACACAGCAGAATTTCAAACAAGACCTGTCAAATGGTGAATGAATCAATTTCATACAATGTCATTTTTGATTATATCTAAAAGGTATTTATTTATTTATACATAAATCTAATTTTCTTGGATCATTTTCCAGTTTCTTTTCTATGATCACTGGGATCCTGGCCAATTCTTAGAAGAGGTATTTAGTTTTAAAGTTTCACAGAAAGAACATTTTATAAATAGATTCAGATAAGAAATGTTGGCAAAATTCAGATAAGGTTTTTTTTTTTCAAATTATTTTTTATTAAAAAGATAAAAGCCAGTGCTTAACCAAGTTGTTTACTCTTTTAAACAAAGGGGAGCTGAAATTTCTATTAAGCGATTAGAAACAATAAGAGCTTTTGTTTGGAAACTGTGCCAACAACAAGCACAGACACAGGGACATGATAAAAAGAAAATAGGTATTTGAAATATTCAATGAGCTAAGCAAGATCCCCAGTAAAGTTTTCAATCTTAATCTCCTTTTGTTAAAAAACAGAAACAAAAAGTTTGAAGTTAAACCTATCATTTGATATTCATTTCAACAAGATTTCAATGGCTTTGCTAACAAAAGCAAACAGAAAAGCAAACTATCCAGAATTGATCAATTCAAATTAAATGACTGAACATGTGCAAGTTTTGACAAATTTATATTGAAGCAAACAGGATGATAGGTGTACCTATCTACTCCTATCACTTGGGAAATGTTTCAAGTAAATGTCAAGTGACCATGTGCGAGCAAACGGTACATTCGCTCAAACTAATGAAGGCGGTTATTTAGTTTTCCCTGCTTCTCTTGCCCTCAATAAATCCTTTTAAATTCTCATTATGTGTTGCAGGATTTTCAGATGTCTCTTCCTGATTACACGATTCTATGCAATTTCCTATTGTTTATGTTTTTTCTATTGTGGTCTCAGTATTCATTGATAGAATTCTGTTTCAAGTCTTTGACCAGCATTCACTGCCATATAGAAGATTAAATAATACATAGCAGTTCAGCACTCATTTACTTGTTTCTAGAGGTATTTCCCTATCTCTTAATAGTTTGTTTAGTTTCTGAAAAGCATCTTTTGCTATCACTTTGTGACTTCAGGTCCGTCATACTTTTATTTAGTGCTTTATTAAAAGCATAGTTGTAGTGGGTGGCTAGATAAACTTGCCACCATTTTATGACAAAGCACTCCCACAGACAGACTTTTTCATATGCAAATATGAAATATTTACACTCCCTTTTCTCACACATGAAAATTTAGGTTTTGTACATTCCTGAAGAATAATTACTTGACATGTAAAGATCAAATGTTATGTATTTTAAATAGATGCCCCATTTTTTTTTTATGAAACTGTACATCAACTTCAAAAACACAGAATGCATGGTTATTAGCAAAGGCATGAGCCCAAAGCACAAATTGCAGATACTAAAATTAAAATTTAAATATTTGGGAATTATTTTAAGATGGAAAATGTAACACTGAAATCCAAAGGTGTATTGGAACAGCTAAAAGCTATGCAGAGTACTAAATAGAAAATTTTTTCTAGAAGCAAGGAAAATACTAAACTACTATTTGTGCTCCAGTATGGCAATGAGTGCTGGATGATCTCAAAGATGAAGAGGAGACGAAGCAACAGAAATGTGGTTCTATAGAAGGATGCCATGGATCTAGCATGTGAGCAGCAATAAAGTTTTGGGGAAAGAAGAAACAAAAAGGAAGAAACAGCTGAGTTTTCTGGGGTATATAATGAGGAAGGAAGGAAGGAATGGAAAATCTGATACTCACAGAGCAGATAGAGGAAAACAATGTATAACATTCATTTTTGATATATAATAAAAAAGTTATTAAAGAATATTAGTGGAATGATCAGAACTTGATTCAGGGATTTATTGAAAGCAGAAGGGCAATTGAGATGCAATACAAGTAAGACATGAGGAAATGAAAAAGGTGAGAAAGGATACATTTCATTACTTATGTTGTGCCTTAAACATTACCAGCAATAGGCCTCTTTTCTTGTTTTTCCTCCTTTTGAAGTGTGTGCCATCAGCACCAAAGCAAATGGGCTGTGGATGCTTCTCACACACACAAAAATGCATCTACAATTTTTGTGTATTCATTTCTAAGTAAAGAATTCCTAAACTTTCCTTTTGTTATTTTTGTTAAATGTTACCTTGTATTACAGATCAATCTGACTGTTAGTTTGTGCATGTACCTTTTCACCACTATGAATTCATGTAAAATACTCTCATAAAGACCTTATATATTAATTATTGAATAAACAAACATACTATAACTTATATTGGTGTGTGGAGGGGGTGTAGCAGAGATGTGAAAGAGAAAATTAGGATTTTTTTAATCACAAGGCGAAATATATTTTAATTTCATATTTAAGTGGAGAGTGTACATAAGGTAAAAGACAACATAAAAAAAATAAATCATGTTAGGAAGAGGTCTAACAAGATAGTTAAATAAACTGAAATTTAAAGAAATACTTGTATTTGGTTAAGTAAATAATAATTGGAACAAAAAAAAAAAAAAAAAAAAAATCAACAATGTCAATGAAAAAGAAAATTGAGGATATCAAAACTTTTCTTGAAAATTGGGAATATTTATAATGTGTCAGAATGTGCATTCTTATTTGTTAAAGTACGTCAGTGATCAAAGCATTCTAAGTGTTGAAGGTATTTTGTATTAGTATCACTTACACCAGCGCCTTCCCCCCGCACAGGAAATGGACATTAATACTAACATTTTACCAAACTATCTATGATAGACAAAAAAGGGTACCTCATACAAATTTAAGAAAATTTGGTAACAGAAGATTTTAGTAATTTTAGTGAAGTAGGAAAATTCAGTAAACATGAAATAAAAGTTGATTGAAAATTTATTTTAGGGCTGTTCTGGAGTGGGGATTGAGGGGCTAAGCCCCCTCCCCTATATTTTTAAACAATTGAAAATCATGGAGTCCGAATACATACTACACTACAACAATAACGACTACAACAATACCAGAGCCATACGTGCAGAAGAGGACTTGGGGGCTAGGCTTCCTTCCAATATTTTTTAAAATGTATAATTAACTAGATCTAGATAAAATTCCACTATAACAATACCAGGACAGACTTTCTACTGGGAGCTACCCACCATGTTTAAATAAGAGTTAACTAAAAAAAAAAAAAAAAAAAAAAAAAAAAAAAAAAAATTATCATGGGGGTAAACCTCACTGCAACAATATCAGGGCAATACTTTCTGGATGGGAGGTTTAAGAGGTTAAGCCCTCTCCCTCCAATATTTTTAAATAAATATTTTTTAAGTACGTATTTAATTACTATAATCTATTGTTTTCAAGCAAATAAAATCGATATATCTAAGTTAAGATTTTTTTTTTTTTTTTTTTTAAAAAAAAGAACCAAGAAGCAAAACTATATAGCCTCATTTCTATTTCAAAAATAAAGGAGGGGGTGGGGGCTTAGCACTAAAATACCCGCTCCAGAAAAGCCCTAGAAATCAATTTTCAATTAATATTTTCTTATTACCAAATTTTCCAGGCATCCCTCATACATAACAATTTAAAAAATGTAATAGTCATACAGAGAAATAAATTTGACCACAATTTTGATAAAAAAAAAAAAAAAAAAAAAAAAAAAAAAAAGATCAAAGGGAATGTAATCTATTCAGAAGGAAAATGATTGAGAGTGCCGCCATCAAATACATCAAAATATAATTCTATATAAATCTACGATCTGATTTTTTCCCCCAATCTCACCTTTCCTGAAAGAATTACTCTATTCCCCAAGCTAACATACACAACCACAAATATGTCAAAAGGAAAAAAAGAAAAAGAAAAAAAAAGAAAATGGTTAAATCCATTTTTGAAGAGGTACAACACATACGTCCATCGCATACCATAACAAATCTAATCACAATTGAAACAATATTCATTTAAAAACAAAAGAAATTCTTGAATATTACTCAATCACTTTACTTTTCACCAGACTCAATTATGACAGTGTCTTCCACATGCTTTGACTGACCTTTCAACCACCTGATAGAAAATAGATGAACATAAATTCTCAAAATAAAAGCCTTCATAAAACAATGACATCCTCACCTCTGTGTATATAAATACATGCAGCATAATAAATCCTACATTGCTTTGATAAAGTCCCTCAGAAGAAAAACATGTTGGCTAAGAATAATTTTTCTTGTCTCTTTTTATTCATATTTAACTATGTTAGTGAATATATATTCACACCAGATTTACACATACACAAATTAAAACACACACACACATATATATATATATATATAATTTATTTTCAACCAATAAAATCCTATTAGGTTTGTTTGATAAACAATAATTACTAGGGCAAATACCATCAAAATACTTGGCAGAAGTAGTTGTAGACCTACCAAGCATTAGTTTTGGACTGGTTAGAAAATGGTAGCTCCCTTCACCACTCCCACAAATTTGAGAAAAAGATTTTCAGAAGCCAGTGTGAAATTATTTTCTAAGTCACAAAAGTTTACACCTCTGTGTGAAATTAGATTTTTGATCCACTTTATGGATATAAAAATAGAAGCATACTGCTTCTCAGGGTAAGAAACAAGTTTGGAGGCCAGTTTGATCTACACGTGCATGTATGCACAAAAACACACACACAACAGAAGACAACAACCAGTAGACACCAAGTAAGGCCTTATCCATGCACTGACAGAAACATTAGACGGTCTTAAAATTTGTCTACACATTTCAGATTGCACTAAGAACACTTAATTACTTGATAAAACTTCATGGCACAGAAAATTGTACATTTTATTGTTATTGTGCATTTCTAAAATAAACATAAATGTTACTTCAACTGATGTTCTGCTTCTACTTGTCCTTCGAAGAATAACCTATTTTTTTTTTAGGTTTTGTTTAAAATATGTTTTTAAATCTTTGGAGTCCCAACACAGATAGCAACAGCAACCTGCATAGACAGAGCCTGACATGCACACTAGTGGTAAGTAGTCTTTACATAAAGAACACTTAAGATGATAAAGCAATGATAAAAATCAGATAAAAGCTGCAATAACTTCAAATTACACTTCACAAGAAGTAGTGATCGGCAGGCAATTGAATTATATCAGAGTGTGCTAAAAATAATTGTTTTACCAGAAAAACTAAAAATATATAAAAAAGCCAGTTACATTTATTTAAATATTGTATGCACAATTATAAAAGTAATCACTTCCATTCAATGACTGCAGTTCAAAAAGGCAAATTTTCGAAAAAAGTTTGAAATATTCTGCCATTTATGAAATGTTCTAGTAGCTGAAACATACAGGGTTCCCACCCATGTTAAGTTTCAAGGACTGAAACTGACACACCCGGGCACACAGTGGCCATCAATTTCAAAAACACAAACTTTGTGATTTATCTTATAGTTTGACAGATGATATGTTCAAAGAAAAGCTACAGCTGTTTGCAATAATTCACGTCACATGGGTCAATTGAAAGCAGTGAAAGTGTTGAAAGCTAAAATAACTGAATGCAGACCTGCTTATGTTATATTTTGTATAGCATTCTACACAGTTTGAAAATTTTGAATGACGCACTTTAATTCTTACTGCTACATATTTCAGTTACGTAGTTAGAAAAATCTTTGATTGCTGCACATTTCCTGTGAATGGTTTTCATGAACAGAACTACAAATAGAAATTTTCCCCAAAATACTACACATTTTAGCTACCCTTACTACTCATTGGACATGGCACAGAAATCAATGATAACATTTGTTTCAGTTTAACATTCAGCTCCTCTTCCAATTTTGATCTCTCTATGGATTTGTCTTTTGTAGATTTTTGCATGACATTGTGATAAGTGTGAAATTTGTTCAGCTTTCTCTGCATAGCTGTCAACTGACGAGTAAACTTTGAAGCTTGTGTTTTTTTGGTTTTTCACTTCTTCAATTTCTATAAGCATAGATTTCCGTTTCTGTCCAGATTCTTCCTGCCCTTTGATCTTCTCAGGCTGAAGGAATTGATTATGACACCCGGAAAATTTGGTAACGAAAAATCCGGTAATTTTGACATGGTAGGAAACTTTGGTAACTATGAAATAAGAGTCGATTGAAAAATTGATTTTAGGGCCGTTCTGGATTGGGGATGTGGTGTGGTGGCTAATCCACCACTCCTTTATATTTTTAAATAAATGTACGGCCCTGGTGCTGTTGTAATGGGGTTTTATCTGGATCCCACGATTTTCAGTTATTTAAAAATATAAGGGAAGGGAGCTTAGTCCCCAAATACCCAATCCAGAATGGTCCTAAAACCAATTTTCAATCTAATTTTATTTCAGTTACCAAATTTTCCTACCTTGTCAAAATAACCGAATTTTCCTAAATTTATTGGTTGTATGTTGTCCTGGCATTGGAAGCGCTACAGAAAAGAGCCTTAATCATGGGAACATTCCCAGCACCATCAACTGTGGCCAAATAGTGATAATACACTGTGCAACCAGAGTCCTTACTAACTAAAAAACCTCTCTTCGCTGAGACCTGTCCACGAGAGAATACTAGCAATCTGTGAACAACTTTCCAGTTTTTGATATTCTTTATTGGTAGACAAAGAGTAGAACAAAGTGTTCATACTTGCTGAAATTCTTGGTAGCAATATTTTCTGTACATTATGTGGAAAAGACATCTTTTTAGACAGTCTGCTGTAGCAGTTTTTTTTCACAGTTCCAGGGTTTAGGCATGCAATTGACCTTACTAGAGGGCATCCAAGGGGAGATTTTGCCAGAAGTTTCTCAATGATGGTGATTGTTGCAATTCTGCATACAGATCTTGACATATTTCCCTTTTTGGATAAATTTTGCATCATATCTGCCAGAAGCCCACACTCGATCTTTACAGCATCTTTATGCATGTTTGGGCTTGATAAAATTCTTACAAATTCATTCAGTTTGGAAAATATAATTATCTTTCTCGTGTTTTCTTCCTTTACAAATCTCAACAGTTTTATGATCACGCTAAAAAGATCAACTGCGAGGAAACGAACCAACGGTTTGTCGCTCTGATATTTTATCAGAAATGTTCGATGTCTTTTGAAACAAACACAAAAATCTGCAGTTTCACTGGAACATCGCAGAGAAAGATGTGATATGAAAACTTTTTTTTTAAGTTTAAATTTGATGACATCTGACCAAATGCCTAAGAGTTGTTCACATGTTTGTACATTTTCTAGCTATTTATAACCGAAATTAAATACAAAAGTAAAGGGACAGGGTTGTCAGTTTGAACTTTTAATATATTATAAAGCCAAATAAGTTAATATTTCAACATTTTTTTTCACACAACAAAAGCTAGATACAGTATATTAATATTAGCCTGCAAACTTTAAAAATAACATTTATTTTTATTTATTTTTTCAAATACGCATTTTTATCCCAAGATACATTTTCTATTCTATCATCCATCTCGAGAAAAATTTGATTCACAGATTTGTTACCTTTGGCAACAATTTAGACAAACTTAGTTTACACATAGATACACAGAGACGGGACGCGTAATGTATCTATTTTTCAGCATAAACTCACCCACCGCTGAATAGAGATCAAAAGGAATTTTTTTTTACTTTGGAAAGTGACACGTGAAAGAAAATTTCAATTGTTCAAATTTTTAAAAAAATATGTTGATAAATTTTTTGAGATTTTACTAAATTGAATTTTATTAATGTAAAATAATTTATTTTCCTTTCAATTACAAATTCAATGAGTGAATTAATTTGTTTTTGACAAAGATAAAAGGTGTCAGTGACAAGTAAAACACTTGTCACTGACACCATTTATCTTTGCTTTTCTTCTTGTTGAGTGAGGGTAGTATCTAGGAGATACACCTTCATATTCTTTCTCGTCACCAATGAGGTCATTAACTCGTTCTAATCAAGGAAACAAACCATCGTTCGCAATAATTGCCAAATATTACTGACGACTAAAAAACATTTTTCTTAAAAGGATAGTTTTAGGTAAAAAAAAAAAAAATAAATAATTGGGGTTTGGCATTTTGAATTTCATTAATTGAGAAAAAGAATGTGTGTAGCCAAATTTTGATAATTCCAGTACTTTTCAAGGACATTTTCGCCTATTGGTGTTTTTCCAAGAAAAAGCCCTGCCAATTTACCAGGATTTTTTAAGGTTTCCAGGACCCTGTATGAAAATCAATATTTGCTGGATCTGGAAGAATTTCCCTTCCTTATGATTTTATTTTTCATGGTTTTGCAAAGTGTGCTGTTTTATTCTCCTGCTGGAGAATAACTGTTTACCAAAGAAGAACATTTGGATGTAATACTTGGTTTAACTGATCAAGGTACTGACAAACATTTGTAGTGATGGTCCTTCCATGTTCCACCAGATATAAAGCAAATACTTCTATGGGTGGAATACTGATTGGGTGTTGGCACTAGTTTCGCATTTTGTAATAAACACTCATTTTGTGTGTGTGTGTGTGTGTGTGTGTGAGTGAGCGAGCGAGAGAGAGAGACTCCCCGCCCCACCAGGTGGGTTTATTAATCAATGGTCCTAAAGGATTGGGAAGAAGGTACTAATTAGTTGGGTGTCTGCGGAAAACCCAGCAAGGAGTCCTAATCCGATTTTAGTACCTCTTGAAAACTGGGTTCCCGCGGAGCTTCGGAGATCCGGCGAAAAACACAGGGTGGTCCAGGCGATTTGCATATTAAAATTCGTGGGCGGTGCCTAAAAACTAGAGATAGATTATATATATATATATATATATATATATATATATATATATATATATATATATATATATATATATATATATATAGAGAGAGAGAGAGAACTCGAAGGAAACGGCTTAGTGGGTTTTGATGATCTGGCCAATTGGTTGCATGCGTCAAAAAGTCAGAATCATACCCAGAGATAGCAATCGAACCCTTGCGAATCCTGATAACTTCGTCAACAAAGCTGAGAAAAGCCGGCTGCTATATCGGAGGGGGCGGACGAAGAACCACGACTTATCTCCCTTAGTACAGCCGAATTTCGACCGGCATAATTGTGTCTTTCTTACTCTGTGACGTTCCGACCCAAACGAGTGAATCTCGTTAAGACAGTTTGTATTCGTGCAATTTCATTGGTAGTGATATAAAAACAGTAGCCTTAACGGGCTCTTTGTACAGGAACCGAAAGTGTTGCTTTTTTTTCTTTGTGCCCTTGCGGTTACGACAAGAGCATCTGTGCACAAATAGCGATTTCTTTCAGCGTGGAGCCCAGCCATTTAATTCATCCTACCTCCGGATCGTTCTGAGGGATGGAAATACTGCTGTTTGGATCAAAAATTCACAACGTGGCGGATAGTGGTGGTTCCTTCAGTTCACCGAGGGAGGACCGGGTGGTTTACTTTTCGGCCAGAACCACCGGAGAGATAGGACAGAGCTGTAGCCGGCAGGGCTTCTACGTCAGATAACAATGTAATGCAAAAATGAAAGGTTGGTATTACTGGTGAAAAGGCTATTCTAGATAGTGGAATATTGTGTTCTGTTCTCACCACAAAAAGCATAAAAAAAAACCTAAATCCTTTCTTTGCATGTTTGTTTAAACTATGAAATGTAGGAAGAAAAAAAAAAGCAATACGAATAGCAGAACTGATGAATTAATTCTAGACGAAGTTTCATACCCTTCAACTTTGGTTGACTCATAATTCATAGAAGTGAAATGCATAATTAATTTCCAAACACACTATATATCTCTTATCGAAATTTGGCTCGGTAACAGCCAAATTCGACGCAAAAAGTTGGGAAAAGAAAAAAAATAAAATGAGGCGAGGACAAAAAAAAATAGTCAGATGTAAAAGTTCACAGGTATAACTTGAAAATGACTGCCAAAAACGTCCCTTTGGTGAGCCCTTAAAAAGGACCCCAACAACAGTTCAGAGAGAGTGAAAGAAGTAGAGAGATAGCAGAAAGAGGGGAAAAATTATGCTTACAGTTCAAAAAAAGGCTTTAGTATTTTTTTTTTTTTTTTTTTTTTTTAGGAGCTGGGCAGAAAGGTTTTTTTTTTTTTTTTTAGATATTTTGAGTTGCTGTCCTTGGAAGATAAACAAGATGGTGGAGAATCCGGGTTAAGAATAAATGCAGACTTTGGTTCCTTGGTAGCAAAACTATAATCTTCTTGATTACTGGAACAGACTCTTCAAGCAAGTTTTTTTTCGTCGCAAGAGAAGACGACTTCGTCTTCACACTGCGAACACACTTTTTCTCTCAGAGCAAAAACAGGTTTTCGTCGCAAGACAAGACGACTTCGTCTTCACACTGCGAACTCACTTCCTTGAGCAACAACAGGCTTCTTTTTTGAATCACGTGCGACCAATCGTTTAGACACGATTTCGCCACGTGACACAGCAGCAGCAGTTCTTACACTGCACACAGGGGGGGGGGGGTGGAAGAGGAAGAAGGAAAGTAAGAGAGATAGAAAGATAGATACAGAAATTAAATTTCTGACTCTCTCCCGAATAAAAAAGAAAAAACCGTATCATCAACTAATTAATACCAAAGATAGTCAGGATTCCTATCCTCAACTGATTTCACAGTTGAACCGGTCTAGACAGAGATTCGCTAGTTGTCTCAACATTATCTTCATTCTCTGTTTCACAAGTTAAATGAAATCACTACCATGTTTCTTCGGTTTTATTTGAAACGAATGGGATATAGACAATTCAATCGGAAATAAATGCTTTATCGAATGCTCTTGCAACTTATCTCCTTTCTTGACTAAGGCAGATATAATTAAACCATCGAAACCACGAGTAAGTTTCACTACCCTACCCAGATTCCAATACGGTCTAGGCTTAACAAAACTTTTGATTAGAACATCATCATCTACTTTAATTTTGTTATCAAAATCAACTTTATACAAATCATTAGATAATTCTCTTAAACTCAACAAATACTGTTCATACCATAACAGTTTAAACTTATTCAAAAGTGATTCCCTATATTTCAAACTTTCGATCAGATCAGATCTATTAGGGGGACAAATCGAAAAGGGATCTTCTTTGAAATTCAAGAATACTGTTTTTCCAGGAAAAGAACGAATGAATGCACTAGGGGCAATAACTTCCAAACTGGAATCATCTGAACAACGATAAGTCAAAGGTCTATCATTGACAGACCTCTGGATATCAGACAACACAGTTAATAGTTGAAAAATAGTCCAACCTATTACGTCCGATAACTTTAAATAAACAATTCTTAACCGTTTTGATTAATCTTTCCCACATCGCACCAAACCAGGCAGAATACATAGGTATAAGGTGCTTGATACTACAACATGTATCGAGATTTCCTCTAAATTCATCAGATAGAAATACCTTTTTCACTAAGTCACATCCAGCGACAAAAGACAAGGCGTTATCAGAATATATGTGTGAAGGCACACCGAACTGATTAAAGAATCTAAAGAAAGCTAACACAACAGCGTGAGTAGACATATCAGGCAATAGTTCTAGATGTATTGCTCTCACATTAAAGCAAGTAAAAATTAAAATATACATTTTCTTAACTATACTACCATCAACAACCCAAAGGTGACCTGTAAAATCAATACCTGTATATAAGAAGGGTCTAACAAGATTCACTCTATGCTTAGGTAGGTTAGTGACCTTAGGATATCTAAAGGAAAAACGAATTGTACCTTTTACAAATGACACAACTAGCAAGGACAGTCTTAACTGCCTGTCTAGCCTTAGGTACCCAAAATCCAGTATTGCGTAACCTATCAAGTGTGGCAGCAATGCCCAAGTGTTTACATTTAACATGACAATCCATGATAAACAAACTCGTAACGTGACAAGTTTTAGGTAGCAGTATGTACTACATCAGAAAAATATTCAGAATTATCAATTCGACCACGACAACGTATTATACCGTTGTCATCCAAAAACAAATTGAACTTATTTACTAACTGAGGAACTTTATTCTCATCTTTATGTTCTTGGAAATTTTTCTCTTCAATGAAGAACTCACTCTGAACTATTTTAATCAAATATAATTTAGATTTCACGAGATGATCAACATAATCATTATCTCCCTTTAACTTGGCAATGAACTTAAAAACTAGCGTGAGTGTACCAATTAATTTCTGTAGAGAGGAGAATCTTTCTAATCTTATTATAGCTGAAGAATTAGATTCTATTTCACAGCTAGAGTAAGCAGTCATTAATACTCGACACTTTGCACTAAGACAATCCAAATTATATTCAGGCCATATCAAATAATCCTTCTGCAACCAGACAGGACCTTTTAACCAAAAATCCTTTTCCCTTATAAACTTGCTCAAGGAAACACCTCTAGTTACAAAATCTGCTGGGTTTTCACCAGTACTCACATACTTAAATCTTATAACATAACCTTTATTACTTAGTTCACTCACCATAGACTTTATATCTTTTAGTCGATTTCTTGTGAACTGACATTTGGTGTTAATTGTCTCCGATAACAACAACACCTGTGCCTCTACGGCTATTATAATTTCTTTACATTGCAGGAAACATCTTTGTTAGAACAGTTATATGTTTAATACCTAGATAAACAGATAATAACTCCAAAGTAGGCAGAGTTCTCTTTACAGATGGAGCAACTTTTGCTTTCGCAAAAAATAACTTAGCATTACCCTGCTGGTACATATACTCTACAACTCCGTACGCTTGATTTGAAGCGTCACAGAACATTATCAAAATAACAGAAGAATCAGTTTGAACCGAACACCGACTAAAACTGATGTCTCCAATGTTCACGAGGTTCTTTTGAAACTTATTCCATAAAGATAAAATATCGCTCGGAATTACCTGATCCCAGGCGACACCCAACTTCCATACTTGACTTAAAATAATCTTTCCCCTGATAGTTATAGGTAGCACAAGACCGAAGGGATCAAATATAGAGGAGTTGACTGACAACATATCTTTTAGTTGAGACCACTTTTTCAACGCTACCGCTAGACACTTTAATTTCGTCTAACTCAGGATTATACCAATAACCCAAGACCTTCTCATAGGACACCCCATGAGAGGAGAAATTGTTGTCTAACTGTATACGACTAGACACCAACTCACTATTGCTGCAACAAGTTTTCAACTCGAAGCCGCCCTTTTTCATTGTAGCAACAGCTTCGATATACAATTGTAATAAGTCAGCGGGGGACTGGTGCGTTTTAACCAGATTATCGACATAGAAATTATTTAATAACATGTCTCCACACAGACCATTGGCATGTTTCTCTACGTGATACCTTACAATATAGCTCAAGATAAAGGGGCTTGAAACGAACCCAAAAATTAGTGTGTTGTATCTGAAACACACCAACTTATCTTCCAATTTTAGAAAGAAGCAGAATCTGTTCTTATCAAATTCATTTTTTAACTTTATCATTAGAAAAGCTTTCCTAATGTCAGCCAAAAGAATAAAATTGTTCGTCCTGAATTTAAACAAAAGTTCTAACATGTCGGTGTACAAATTTACACCCGAATAGGCACAATCATTAAGAGAGGGCCTCCCACCTGTTCTCAGTGAGCAATTAAACACAGGCCTTATTTTTGTTGTGCACTGCAATTCACTTTTATAGACCGGACGATGTGGTATCCAAGTATACTTGGCAAATTCCGAAGGAGGTACATGTATTCTCTCTATTATACCCTCGTCTTCCTGATCGAGAAATACCTTGCAATAATCAGCGTACAAACCCTTGTCCAATAATTTATTTACCACCTTATCTAAAACAGCCAAGGATACATTATGATTAGATGGCACCTTGTTCAGCTTATCTAAATCCCAAGATAAACCAACATAATAACAGTTGTCTCTATATTCTATAGAAGAACGAAACTCATCAATTTTCACCCTATCATAATCACTACAGGTTTCATCAACTATTCCTAAAGATTCCAGATTAAACATTTGTTCAATACTTCTATCAACTGTAGCTTCATGAAAACTATTCCATGGGTCTAAATATTTCGATTTAGGGTCTAAAACAAAATAAACATGTGTGACATTGCACGAAGAGAATTCTCCGATAACACGATTGTCATTCATATCAGAATGTACCTGCACAGAACTACAGGGTTTGAAATTGGCAACGTCTCCAAATAAAATGATTCCATGGGACGACTCAAATGCAAAACCGTTTCTAAAATTAGTGAGCTGTAGGGGTCCCAAAAACTTTATAACATCTATTCCTACTAGACCATGGACTCTGAGTACATCATTTCTTATCTCAGAGAAATCAGCAGCCAACCTCACATTATTCTTTAAATCAGAAATTACATCACCCAGTCCGTCCATCTTAAAGGACAGGTCTAAATGTTCAATCAAAAAAGAAACAGGCCTTGATTCATCATGAACATTCACACAGAAACTAACCTTCTTTAAATTTCTCACTTGATCACCTAAGAATGTTTTAATGAGAAACTTGCGACTATTCAAGGGAGAGATATTGTCAGCATACTTATTGGCAAATTCTTTGCACAAGTAGGATCTCTCACTACCCGTATCCAACAGACAATTAAATGTAACATTTTCACCATCCAGATTTACAGAAATGTTAACTACAGGTAGCAAGGACGCACTGCTGGTCAACCAACATGCGTTCGAAGCAACTACAGGCTTAACAGCTGTAGGACACATAATGCTTAAATGTCCAGGTCTATTGCAAGACCAACATAAGACAGATTCTTTTCCATTAAAAGGACATATATCTTCGATATGAAGGAAGCTAGTGCACCTAGCACAAATTTTCAACTCACTACATCTTTTTAACTTGTCCTTGTGAGTAGGATAAGATTTACACACTCGAGCCGAATGATCATTGCTTTTACAGAAACAACATTTGTATCTAATCTTGTAAGTTTTTACATGGGAATTCTCCAAAGTGGAGGGTCTTTTCTCAGGTAAAGAAAGCTTGAATTTGGACTTTCTTCTAGAAAATTCTACCTTACGATTTCTTAAATCATATTTCGCAAAATTCTAAAGTTATAAAGATATCTGTACTATTATCAAGAATTTGTTCTAACGAAGGATAATTGTTATTCACCTTATGTACTAATTCCGACTTAAACGAGGCAGGCAATTTGCTGAATATTATATGACTTAACAAGCGATTTCCAAGAGTACCACTCTCCAGAAAATTTAGTCCGAATGAGTTTTTCAACTCATACACCTGAGTCTTCACATCAATCAGGAATTTCTTCCCAACCGTATTATTATACAGACGGTCCACATTTAACAAGGAAGAGAAAATCGAGTCTACAATACAGTTCTCGTCCAAAAATTCATTGGAAAGCAGTTCCAATGCTACTCGATAATTTTCATCAGACACTGATAAGTGTTTTATTACCTGAAAAGCATAACCAGTAAGAAGACTCTTCAGAACTACCAATCTCAGCGCATCGCTATCTAGATTGGAAACACAATTCAAAAATTCTCTGTGGAAATTCAAAAAGGCTAACTTGTCTGTCTCTAAATCCTTGTCATTAAATTTAGGACATTCTATTTTAGGGGTTAAATCTACACCCTTGATTCTTCCACTAGTTTTCAAACTAGAATCACTGTCTTTAACCTTATTAGGACTTAACTTAGATAATTTTTCTAATGCTTGTATTCTGAACAACGCACTATCCTTGATAAAGGTTTCGACTGTATCCTCGTCAACACCTTCAGACAAATAAGCACCAACTATCTGCTCTTCCAAAAGAGTCACAGACGCTAGATAATCATTTATCTGACCCTTGTATAAGGAATATTTAGTGTCTTCTATTACCTCTGAGGATTCCAGAGCCTCAAACACCACGAGTATTTTATTTCTTGTATACTTTAACTTTTTCAACAAAATTCCAGCTGCCGGCACAGCCATTTTAATTGGCTCCTCCCCACCTAACCTTTTACTATTCATGACAAAGAGAGGGGAATACAAAAGACAATGACGACACTTATTTCTTGGCGCCAAAAACACCCGCCTAATACATGGATCTATAGAAGATAAGATGGCGGCTTACAAAAGCCCGCCAACAGAAATTTCAACAAGAAACCTTTGCAACACAAAAAAGGAAGAGACATAGACCTAAAAAGGGACGGCAGTTACAATCAAGTATACATAGAGATTAAGAGTTATTTCAAGCTTGAGCAAAACGATCTTTTAATTTCGTCCAATTAAAGAATCGATCTATAGAACAACCCCAAGCCTGTTGACTGACAGAAATGGCTTCACCCCCAAATCTTAGTAAGATAGGAACAGAAAACCATTAGGTTAGAATACTACTAGTTCATATCGACACCTAGCAGCGTTCATAGGTTTTTGGCAGAATATCGAAATTTGGCTTGGTAACAGCCAAATTCGACGCAAAAGGTTGGGAAAAGAAAAAAAATAAAATGAGGGGAGTAAAAAAAAAAAAAAATAGTCAGATGTAAAAGTTCACAGGTATAACTTGAAAATGACTGCCAAAAACGTCCCTTTGGCGAGCCCTTAAAAAGGACTCCAACAACAGTTCAGAGAGAGTGAAAGAAGTAGAGAGATAGCAGAAAGAGGGGAAAAATTATGCTTACAGTTCAAAAAAAGGCTTTAGTATTTTTTTTTTTTTTTTTTTTTAGGAGCTGGGCAGAAAGGTTTTTTTTTTTTAGATATTTTGAGTTGCTGTCCTTGGAAGATAAGCAAGATGGTGGAGAATCCGGGTTAAGAATAAATGCAGACTTTGGTTCCTTGGTAGCAAAACTATAATCTTCTTGATTACTGGAACAGACTCTTCAAGCAAGTTTTTTTCGTCGCAAGAGAAGACGACTTCGTCTTCACACTGCGAACACACTTCCTTGAGCAACAACAGGCTTCTTTTTTGAATCTCGTGCGACCAATCGTTTAGACACGATTTCGCCACGTGACACAGCAGCAGCAGTTCTTACACTGCACACGGGGAGGGGGAAGAGGGGGAAGAGGAAGAAGGAAAGTAAGAGAGATAGAAAGATAGATACAGAAATTAAATTTCTGACACTCTGAGATACAAAGTCATCACAAGGAAGCTGGCAATATTCGTGATGACTGAAGCCTGGTTGAATTCACAAAATTTAGCAAACTGCAAATAACTGACACAAATAAATGAAAAAGAAATGCAATTCTAAAATCTAACTGACGTTACTACTTCGATATTTCGAATATATTCAGTTGTTCATGGATTAAGAAAATAAAAGAAAGCTTATTATCGTGTATTCAAAAGAAATATTAGAGTTTACAATTTTTATACGAGTGACCAGTAATATAATGACTATGAACGTTAAAAATGAGATTGATGTGCGATACTATTTGTCCTTGCCGCGGTAAAAAGGAAGAAATTTTTGTTAAAACATAAGAAATTGTTATGTACTGAGAGATATTGAAAGGAGAAGGGTTAATGCCGAAAACCTGTGGAAGAATTGAGGATTTAATTCACACATAAACAACTTGGATTGTATGTCAAGCAGTTTGAACAATGGAAACACTTAGGAGGGCAATGTTGATCGACACACAGCTGCAAATACGAGCTGGAAAGCAGAAAAGTAAATTTTGTAAACAACTGAATTTGGAACCGAGTTTTCCCGGACGGAAAATGGTCGAGGTAGCAGGCGCAGGTAAGATATCAAGGAGTATAGAAGAAGCACCCACGCTCACTGAAGAGGTCGGTGAGAGAGGATAATAAAAGAGAGGGTGGCGAGAGGGAATTCCTCAAAGTTATGATGTAAGCCAGAGGGGGATTCACAGAAATGCTCCCACCTCATCATACCCCCATGCCTGTCCATAAATATGAATGGGTGAAGCGAATTAGGCAGAATAGAGACAGAAGAGACAAGAGATGAGAACAGAAACAGGAAAGAGACCCACGTGATCATCTGTCGACGAAAGCCTTGTGCCGAAATTCATCAAAACAGCAACCCAAACTTTGCCAAGTCAACAATAATATCACTTCCGATTTAGTTGTGGGTTAGACTGATAATTGTATATGAACTCTGATATAACCAATTATTGTACGAAGGACTGATATTAAAAACAGTATTTACTTTTGTTCAATTTATTCGAGTGTTATTTTTTCACTGTACGTCTTTGCCCTGCTTAGACCAGACCAAAACGAAAATACCTGCAACGATTCCATCTTGGCTGCCTTATGATCAAACTTAAATCACAACGCGAGATAGGGCAGGTCTGAGATCGAAGTGACCTTCATCGATCAGCCACTGTGTTAGAAGTCTTGGACGGCCGGAGAGGGTGTTAGAGGTTACAGATGATCAGAGTTCAAATTTCGATAGAGTCTATTATGTTCATTTCACACCATGCCCTTGGAAACACGAATCCATCTACCTGCTATTGCGTTTGTTAGCCATGAGTAACAGTCGGACTAGAAGGATTACTGAATCCCAAATCAAAAAGGCAGCAACGAGAATAACCATCATATTTGCGAAGAAATCATTGTGATTCACGAATAAAAAGAATCTGAAGAGACATGATACCTTACATTTTGAAAGTACATAGCATAAAAATATAAAATAGATTTTATCTTAATTTTCAGTTTTATCACTTTAAAATTTTTAATCTCTAACCAAAACAAAAGATTTTTTTTGTGAGTTCAATCTTAGACAAAAAGTGATTGAAATTGAATGACCTATCTTACCAAACATTTAGCAAAGGAATGATTCTAGTTCATGCGGTTCGGCATTAGTTCCAGATGCTTTAAATGCAAGATGATCAACGTTCTGGAAGGAAGCGATCTTTTGACAATAACACACTAAGTATTTCGAAAATTTGACATCAGAAACAATACGTTATACACTACAAGCATTGGATGTCTTTTCTCACGTTGACAAAAGTGTATTCAAACACGTGAGATATTTAACCATGTAAATTTGTTACACAGTTTTACACATAGCTTCAATTTTTATTTCATAATTTTAGATGCAAGGATGAAGGTAATATAAAAATTTATCTACTGAAACTGATAACATTAACGTTCCTAGAGAGGTTTTGTGAATGATTATATATATATATATATGATAGAGAGAGAGAGAGAGAGAGAGAGAGAGAGATGGATGGAAATTAATTATATATATATATATATATATATATATATATAAGAGAGAGGGAGAGAGAGAGATTAATTAAATATATATATATGTGAGAGAAGGAGAGACTAATTATCCATTTCGTTTATAACTTTTAGTTCGGAAACACAAAGATGTTCAACTCATCAAAACGATATCTCCTTCCCTCACACCACCAATCTAATGTGTCCGTTCGTTATACTTTCTCCAATTGCAGGGGGTAGCGGGTGAATTTCGTTCTGATGAGTTGAACATCTCGGTATTCACGAAATACCCTGATTTATATCTTTCTCGGAATTATCCCTTCCAGTCACAAACTGGTGGTTTTATGTGTGTGAATTATAAAGAAATAATGGATGTTTTTTATTAATTATCAGATATATTTTTATCACTTTAAACAAATATTTCTAATGTATACCCATACACGAATATTAAGAGTAAGACATACAATCATGTGCACTGTAACTTATGAAATTGTGTTTGGTTCACGTGTTTGTACAGGTTTTTTTTAACTGTTTACAACAGCGCAACTAAATTCCATGAAAATGGCGAAGTGATTAGCCAAAAAGTGATGAGAAGAAACAATCATTTGGACAATTTCTACAGACATTAAATAAAAATTTCTTGTTCACATACAAGAGAAATACAAAAAAAAAAAAAAAAGTTAAAGTATGACAGCTATCCAAATACTCAACACGTGTCGATACATGGTATAGAATAGATATTCATTCTGCTTTGTTTACGTTGGCAATTGCTGGATAACCAGTTACCATCATGGAGAACTAACTAGTTAATATTTGGCGATCTACATACACATTTAGGAAGACCAATTATAATCTCACGATAAGAGTGGAAGATAATTAGAGAGATATACGCATGTGCGTGTGAGCGCGCACACACAAACACACACTATCCATACAAGAATTACACCTTTGACAATGTTAGCTACAATTACCCAGACCCAGAAAGAACAAAGAAATGTCTTTTTTTTTTTAACGGATAAGCAAATTGCAGCGATTTTCAAAACAGCGGAAGCTGGGAAATATCTGGGTAGCCACTTATGTATTTTTTCACTTTGTCGATTTGTATCATATCTTCCCATTGTAATGAGCTCATTCCCACACACATCATTTAGTGCACATGAAACTTAAATTGTAAATTTTTTGCTATCCGATATCTCTCAGTAAATTTAATTTTGTTTTTTTAAACAAGCATATTATTGTCTAAAAGAATTTGTAGTTAGTCCTGAGAAAAAACACAATATATAAAGAAAAATAAAATTCAAATTAAAAAAGGCATTTGCGTTTTCCTTTAGCTCTTTCTCTCTTAAACAACCTACGAAAAGGGAACTCTCAAATAAAGAGGAGGAACAGATCGAAATCGGGCCCAAAGCACTAGAAGTTTGCAGGAGCAGAGGTTACTTATTTGTGACTGAAAAAAACCAAGAATCATGAAGGATCCATGCATAACTTCAGTTATAAAAAAAAGTGAAAAAGAAAGGAACATAGGAAAATAAAATAATTTGGCCAATTATAAAAAGATACTTAATGTTAGCGGCAACCAAAGTTCTCATCACAAACTCAGCTTATTCAAAATCAAAAGGATATAAAAAGGACGGAACAAAATAACGCTACAACATAGAAACCAGCCATGCTTAACGCACGAAGAAAGAGTTAAGAGGTTATCTGCTACTGACATTTACACCCTGTTAAAGACTGAGAGAAAATAAAGTAGATTGACACTGCCCTAATTTTTTACTACTACATCTACCATGATTTTGTATCAAAACGACCACAAATGGATATTTCTCCAGAATGCTACGCCTTATTAGCAAACATTTTGCTACGCTCAGCACTAAAGGACTCACTCGTCACTCTTAAAATAAATAAAAATATTTATTTTAAACCCTTGAGTGTCGTGCTATTCTCCAAGTTTCTGATAAAATAATTATTGTACCACCTATCCACATTGGTGACGTTCTGATGTTAACACATTTGACAAATCAACGTTCGCTTGTTAACTTTTGCAGTCTTGATTCTATTAAGTAAATATTAGGTATTTGCAAAGGTTTCCAGCGACAAATTTCAACTGTATTCAGTCTAGTTAAAGAAAAAGAAAAAAGAAAGAAAGAAAGAAAAAAGAAAGAAAGAAAGAAAAAAGAAAGAAAGAAAGAAAAAAGAAAGAAAGAAAGAAAAAAAGAAAGAAAAAAAGAAAGAAAAAAAGAAAGAAAGAAAAAAAGAAAGAAAAAAAGAAAGAAAGAAAAAAAGAAAGAAAAAAAGAAAGAAAGAAAAAAAGAAAGAAAGAAAAAAAGAAAGAAAAAAAGAAAGAAAAAAGAAAGAAAAAAGAAAGAAAAAAGAAAGAAAGAAAGAAAAAAGAAAGAAAGAAAGAAAAAAGAAAGAAAGAAAGAAAGAAAGAAAGAAAGAAAAAAGAAAGAAAGAAAGAAAGAAAAAACAAAAAAGAAAGAAAAAAGAAAGAAAAAAGAAAGAAAAAAGAAAGAAAAAAGAAAGAAAAAAGAAAGAAAAAAGAAAGAAAAAAGAAAGAAAAAAGAAAGAAAAAAGAAAGAAAAAAGAAAGAAAGAAAAAAAGAAAGAAAGAAAAAAAGAAAGAAAGAAAAAAAGAAAGAAAGAAAAAAAGAAAGAAAGAAAGAAAAAAGAAAGAAAGAAAAAAAGAAAGAAAAAAATAGAAAGAAAAAAAAGAAAGAAAAAAAAGAAAGAAAAAAAAGAAAGAAAAAAAAGAAAGAAAAAAAAGAAAGAAAAAAAAGAAAGAAAAAAAAGAAAGAAAAAAAAAGAAAAGAAATAACGCACATTGAGAATATTTGTAAGAACCTAATTCTAAGGTGAAGTTTTGACAAAATTGTGAAACACAGAATCTAAATAAACTATTCGCACAACTATAATAATAAAGTGCTGGAGTATTGAAGAGATTTTTTTTGGTATTAATCAATGATGTAAGTCACAGATTACCAATGGTGTGAATATTTTAAAAGTAAAAATAATAGCATATGAAAACAGAATATGTTCAGATAAAAAAAAAACAAAAAAAAGACAAAAGACAAAAAAAAAAAAAAAAAAAAAAAAAAACACGTATGGAGAAGTTGAAAGAACTGAAATTGTCCGGAGGGGAAGGCCAGACACACATCAAAATTCACCATTTCCTTGAAGACCTTGTAGTCAATAGCAACAAATAAATCACAAAATAACCTCCAAACCTTAGTACTAGACTACGTAAGAATATGAAACGAACAAAAATAAAAAAATAGTAAAAATACTTTAAAATAAAGTGGGAATTATAATTAACAATAAAGAAAGAAAAAGATTATATAAAAAAAAGTTAAATAGACAAAGAGTATTCCCATGATGCACCGGAACAAACGTTTTTGTCGTCAATTGAAACAAAAAATCAAATTTTCACTATTCATTTTCGACAGCAAAAGGAGACATATCCGGGACACTTTGAATGAACATAAGCACCAACTTTTTATCTCTGTACCCCTATATGTCCTTAAAATTCCTCTGAAAATAAAGTATTTTATTGTTTTGTGTATGCTTATTGTGTTGCATTTTGTTTGTAATTTATATATTTCCGTTGTAGTCTGATGTCTAATCTCCAAACAGAAAAAAAGAGAAAGTATATTGAGACAAGATCACAACGCATCACCAGAACCACAACAAAATGAACACAAAAAGTTTATCCTGCGCGTAATAGAAATGGGACTTCACTATAGGGACTGATTTTTTTTTAATATAATGCAGATGTAGATTAACAATAGAACCTCATATATAAAACATTTAGTTCAGCGCATTACTCGAGTTTAAAGGCGAGTGGAATTTTGTAAAAGTACTCAATATTAAAAGAAAAAGCAACAACAGTTAGTAGATAAAAGTAGGTAAAGTCCACTGAATTTTCGATACCTAAGCTGTAAAAATTGAATTTCTCGAAATTTCAGGAAAGTAGGTGGGTGGTAACATATGTAAAAAATAATTTCTGAATATGTCCTGAAAGTTTCATTAAAATCTGACAATTATTTGATTTTTGCAAGTGTGTTTTTCACCGGAAAAAGCGCAAAAAATAAAACTAATCGTTATTACGTTGGCTGCTAAACTATGCTGTTTTTTCCCGCGAAAATGTGGAGGTACCTAGATAATAATAATAAAAAAAAATAAAAAAAACCCTTCCAACTTCGAGTTTTGCAGTGACCATTCATAGGGATTTTTTCTGTGTTACGTCTCTTTAGAAGAGAGGCTATCATAATTACCCACAGTTAACCTCATGTGGCTCAGCTTCTTTCCCCCACCCCCTTGCTAACCCTTCCGCCATTCATTTACACAACCCAACTGCCTTCCCCTAAATATGCCTGTGAAAGTTAAATTTTATCGCTTTTATTTGGAGATACCTTTATATATCTAATTTAAAAAAAATTATCACATAGCTGATATTCAGCACCAACTTCAGAGTTACGTAGACGAACCGTTTTTGTAATCGTTTGGTCCACTCACCAGGAGATATCAGTTCTGTTAAGCAATTGATGGACTTTTATTTTTTGTTTGATATTTCCTTATCTTCAGTGATTATAATTTTTTACTCAGGCAAGTAATATACCACTACATATAACGTTTATAGTAGAAAGGTATATATTAGTGATTGCATAAATAAAATGTTAAATGACATCTTCCGGCTAGGAGTTTCACAGATTTTTTTTTTTTTTAATAGTGAACACTTTATTTTTAACAACTTTACTGGTCGACGGGTTTTGTTAGGCGTATTACCTACATGTCAGTACATCTAACTTATTAGTTTTCCCAAACACTACTTAAAAATCAAGAACATCCAGAGACATGCAAAGCAGATGTGCCAGTCTTTAACAAAACTTCTGTTGTAGTTATGTGGCTAGGCGTTAGCGGCTAGCATCTTCGTGGAAATAAACCAAATTTAAGCCATATTGGGTACACCATCTATACAGATTTAAAAAAAAAGAAAAAAAAAAAAAATCATTTCACCCAAGCAGGGCAATAAAACTACTAATACACAAGAGGTTACAGGAGTGTGTGTGTTTATATATATATATATAGTAATGGATATCGGCTTGGATTGAGGAATCGGAGAGCAGAGTTCGAATTTCAGCCGAATCCATTGCATTCACTTACGCGCTAATACCCTTGGGAAAGGTATGGATCCTCTTCTTCTCCCTCCAGCTATGGGTAAAATAGCAGAACAGACTGGGTTCTATAGCTATAGCCTTGGATGGCAACTGGTCTAGGAGAAGGACAACTCCTCTGAATTCAAAACCTGCGGAGGGTCGTTTGGGAACCTTGTGGCATTCGGTGCACCAGGTCTCTGTATTTGTCCCTCCAAAAAGTGTGGATGGTCCTGTACGAGGCCTTCACCACTATAATCAAATCTTATGTGCCGGTGTCGGGCTGTCGGTTTCCTGGAAACTGATCTGCTTGACCCTCATACGTCGAATCTCGACGGGAGAGTCGATCATATATATATATATATATATATATATATAAAACTAGACTCGTTTCGAAAAACCCTTGAATTTTTGATTTGCCAATAATCAAATCAATTTCGAGGGAAAAAAAAGCTACAAACGAACTTCTGCCGAAAAAAAAAAAAAAAAAAAAAAAAAAAAAAAATCGCACAGATGCAGGTCTGAAGCCCAAAGGAAAAACCCCGATACGAGTAAATAACTAACAAAAGAGCTCAATACAATCGTATAGCAGACCTAGATAAACCTAGTGAGCCAGACAAACCTACCTAGGTTTCACCTAAACGGATCGTCGGGGAAAGTTTGGCTAACGAGGCAAAGAGAAACGCATATTTATAGGCGATAGCTAAAATTATACCACGTGACCAAAGAACCACAAACACAACCACCTAAGTGTGGTAAATATTTATTCAACAAAAATGGGGAGGGAGTCTGGCTCACTAGGTTTTATATATTATATAAAAACACAACAACAACACAGAGGAATAAAGACAGAAGAAACTGTTACACTATTTACATTATTCGGATTATAGTCATGTTTGTTGCCATATTTATCACAACGTTTCGGCCGGTGGTTGGAATGTCGAACACGCTGGGGTAGACTTCTAGTTCCACGTGCCATGTCCTGTTAATTCACCTTTACAAGTTTTCCATTGCTTTAACCCGATATGGAAACTATCAGTAGATCTAACCCACGCCTTTATCCACTGTGCCATGTGTCCTTAAGGACGTCTGTATATGCATTTCTGGGACTTATAAACTTAATGTCTTTAGCAATCATTTTTTACCAGAGCTCATATTGCAATTTTCGTTGTTATTGCTTTTCACCGACACTCCTTATTACTAGTTTCCACATTGTATTCATTTCTATGCTTGATCGGCTCAGGAGATTTTTGTGGCCTAGCATATGTGCTGATTCCTTAAGTTTACGAATTTTCTCATGATGTTCTACCTCGCATATGCGGTCTCCCTAAGATTCACATAGACGTTATTCTGCTCAAGCTGATTGTTAGTTGTCAAGGCTGTGTGCCACCCTCTGAGTAGCTTCCTTGTAGATTGATCGGAAAGTTACCTTCATATGTCCAAAACTCCGCCCACTTCGTGGAAATAATGCCCCATCCTATCCAACCAGATGGTGAGCTTGGGCGTAGTGAGTTTGTTCACCAAGGTACCCATGGAGGAGGCATTCTCAGTAGTTAGAGACAGATTGGCCTGTGACTCATCCTTAGGAGAACGGACCAGTATTCCATAAATAATCTGATGGAGATGTTGACTGTCACACTTCGGAATTGGATCACATATATCGACAGGACGAGGGCTTAGCAATGGGCTCGTCATTATCACCAGCAATGGCGAATATGGAATACTTTGAGGAAATGGCATTAGAATCTATATCTCTAAGGCCAACTCTATAGTTAAGAAACGTAGATGACATCTCCATACTCTGGCCACACCAGGAAGACGTCCAGGTTCTTCTGGACCACGTGAACTCAATAAGACCTTCGATACAGTTCACGATGGATAAAGAGAGTAACAACACACTCCCATTCCTGGATGTTCTGATATCTCGAACAGAGCATGGGTTCAAGACATCCGTATACTGCAAACCGACATTCACCTCAATTTCAAATCCCACCATTCATATAGCGTAAAGAAAGGGATCATCCGCTGCTTACAACACCAAGTAAAAGTCATAAGTGGCGACCCAGAGATATTAGATAAAGAATTGGTCAGTATAAGCAGCACCCCACATCTTAACAACTACCCTAGGTACATGAAAGCAGTCACAATAAACTGGGATAGGCAGGTACAAGAGGAGGACAACAACACTCAGAAAACAGTCTGCCTGCCTTATGTGAAGGGGGTTATCGTAGAAAATACAAAGGATCTGCGGCCCATCAGGACAACCTTCAAAAGCTGGACGATACTTCGCAGATACTTCTCCCGAGTAAAGCCTCCCATAAAGGAGAACATGATTAAAGACTGTGTGTACGCTATCCCGTGCAGCTGCGGAAAGAAATATAAAGGTGAAACAAGCCGCTTCCTTAAGATAAGGCTTCAAGGACACCAGAAAGCTGTAACACTAGGGGAAGTGGAAAATCAGGCGTGGCTGACCACATATGGAGAGAAAAGGGAGATCACCGCCCTCTGTGTGATCAGGTTGAAATCATAGACAAAGAACGTCATTACAAAATTCGTAACTTAAGGAATTAGCACATATGCTAGGCCACAAAAACTCCTGGGAACCAGTAATAAGGAGTGTCAGAGAAAAGCAAATTTGACGTCGTCCCCTGGTCGCAGCGCCAACCGTGTCGTTCTATCCTAGTCTACCACGGCACCAACTGTGACGTCCTACTTTGATTCCCAGTCTGCCTACCCACGTTGTGAATTGATCTAGGCAGAGGAAATCAATCAGTCGTCGGGGCCGTACTGCAAACCGAGTTCAACGGGGGTGATACCACACAAATATGCATAAAAGGCAATAAAATGAAAACTCAAAAGTTCAAAGTATCAAAGTAAAAGGGAACAAACTTTATGTCTAGTTGTTCGATACATAGGACTGCATCTATCTCCCGACCCGTTCTATGGATTGTGACACGTCGTTTTCCGCTAGGCAAGTTTTAACACTTCAAGTCGTCTGCTCTCTAAGAAATTGGTGTTTCGGTGGGTCTTTGGACGAAAGTCAAAAGAAAAACTTATTTCGGTGATCTGGATCTAAGTCGCTCTTCAAAATAATTGTTCTTGGTTTGAAGATGGGTCCGGAATTGTGCCTGAATCCTGGTCAGCTATCTGCGAGGCTTGCCTCACCTGGAGACTGACTCTGGGAACTGCTGGGACTCGACTCATTTCTGCTCGTTGTGGCTTCGTTTATATGGGCGCCGACCAAAACCGGGGTGAGTTTGTCGGCGCCAGGGGGTTCCTCGATAATTCTAAATACATATCCACCTCTCTGGTTAGGAATTTCCACCTTTTTCCATTTTTTGGGAACCTTTCCTCACTCCCACCTTTTCATCATACTTCAGAGGGGCGTGAACTGCCCTCCCCACATCTTCGTGGCAATCTCTCTTACTCATCCTCCAGATGGGCGGCAACAGCCTCCCTCGTGCATCACGTGATCACCACTCGACCAATGATGTCTTAGTCGGGCGTGGACGAATCTGCGGCTTTGTTTCAGGAAGAAAAAAAAATATCTTGCTTAAAAAAAAAAAAAAAAAAAATTATCTCTTCTCTTTCCCTTTTCTTCCCCTTAATGGTTTATCATTTCTCCAGCTGCGAACGGGACAATATGACAATGGCGGTCATAACTCTTGTTCTACACGTGGTTTACGTCAGGTATTTTATCGCTAATTATCAGAATGTGTGGTCTTCTTAACACTGTCTCAAAAAGAAACATCTCCAAAGTTCCAGTCAGTCTGTCGCCTCGAAGAAAGAAAGAAAGAAAAAAAAACAAAAAAACACATTCATTTTCCTTCGGTACAAATTCCTGATAACAAAATCTTATTATCGCAGGCCAAGGATGTTCCGTCGAAGCTCGTGGGTGGTTTTTAACTTTTCATATCTGTCCAAGTCCTTTTAGTTGCCTGTTTTTCGTCACTTAACGAAATAACATTTTCATTTGAATTTTTTTTTTTCTTTGGCCAGCTGGTCTGTAGTTGATAATAAGATGTCTTCCCGTGCCAATAGTTTGTTTTCATATCCTTAGATAACACAGCCGATGCCCAAACATATCTGATTCTTTCCTTCTTTCCCTTTCTTTTTACTCAGAATTTCCCTGTCATTGTAATGACACTCTTTCGCCATTTGTTACTTATCAAAATATCCTTTTATCCATTGTCTCTTAGCTGTGTGTGTGTTTTCTTGCTTATCACTCACGATTCGGTTCTTAGCCTCTCCTTTTCTTTCTTTTCCCTTTCTGCCTCGTTAAAGGGTGCCACAATCCTCCCCTAACCGATTTGTCATTTACCCGTAAATGACACCTAAACCCAAATACACCATTTAACATGCATCATGCATTTGTCCCATGCAATTCTATACTACTTTCCTACATGCAACGTAATGTTCTCTTTCAAGTTCTTCTGTTCTACATGCAATGTAATGTTTTTTTTCATCTTCTTCTGTTCTACATGCATGTAATGTTCTTTTTCTTCTTCTGTTTTACATGCAAGTGTAATGTTCTTTTTCAAGTTCTTCTATTCTATATGTAATGTCATGTGTGCGTGTGCCTGCGCATGCAGATGTGGTTACTATGGCTTGTTCTTCTTGGTCAATGTTTTCCTCTCCGCTGTGGGAGGTTTTTCCGCCGCACGTGGCGGTCTCACGCCAGCCTCCTCCGCTGGTCTTCCTGCAATTTCTTCGCCGATTCTGTATGAGTAAGGAACACTGCTCGGCATCTCCCTCTCGAGTTGCTGCATGCGCATTGGATTGTCGTTCGTTAATCTCTTACTCTTAATCTTCCATACTACTATACCCCCGATGGCTATAACTATGAATGTACCCATCACTATTGACCAACTTATCGCGATCTGCTCATCGCCTTCCCAAGCCATACCTTCATTTCCCAACGCACTTAACTTGTCCCTCAATTGATCCATATCGATCTTTTCTATCAGCTTCATTAGTTCTGGCATTTTATTCAAGGTAACATTGGAGAATCCCTTCACTATTCGCTCCCATAATTCTGTACAATTGACTAAGCCTCTGCCAATCATTTCTATGATTGAATCTTTCTCTTCATATCTTTCTTCTTCCTGGTAATAGGGGGGTAAGGACATAGATATCCCAAATGCCGAACATCCCATGGGTAACTTTAACAGGGATAATGGTGGCCTTACTCTTAATGTCCTTGTGGACTCTCCCCCACACACCCTAGACAAGCTGATAGGTTTCTGTGTGGCTACTGCCCACACCCAGTCTGAAACACTGATAGCTTGTGGTAATGCCGTGTTTGCTAATACCTCTACTTGGCAAGTTCTCTTAATTCCCTCTCTCTCTTCCCTTCAAACAATTCTAGTATGCACATCTTGTGGTTACCAGTTATATAGATAGGACTTAACGAGGTACAATTCCCTAGAGCATCATCTCTACACTTTCTAGCTTCTTCAGCTGTTAGCAACATGAATTTCGTTCTCCCTGAATTTAAAGCTATGTATTCTGTTTCCACCTTGTACCTTGCTATCATTCCCAAACCTTGATCTCTTCTGGGATAGGGAATGGGTAAATTTATAACCTGGTATATCTCGAATATACTCTCTCTATCTAACAACGGAACAGATATCACAACCAATAGTCGTCTATTTTCCAACAGGGTCACACATCCCAGGGCATTATAATATTTCCACAATTCTTTGGTGGGGTCCACTGGCAGCCTTAAATGGTGGGGTAACTCGGCCTGTATTCTGAGTAGCACTTCCCTTAGGCGACCCGGGTTTACTATGCTTGGGGAGAGGTGTCCCAATGACAGCATGTCTAATTGCGCTCTCACGTGTTCCAGCAAGGTCGTCAACGACTGACTAGTTTGTCGTACCTTATTCGTAATTGTCATCAGTTGGAAATATTTTTGCATGAATCCGCTCATTTCTTGTAATTCGATCATTACAGTTTCTGTATCATTAATTACCTCTTGTCTCAACCCTGCCAGGTTATCTATTAACCAATTGATTCTGGCTCTGTTTTTGGCCACCTCTAACCTTGTCACATTTAATATTGTCACACTCTCCCTTGCCACTTGAGCAAGCGTCCTCTGGTTTACTTCCACTTCTCTCAGTTTCCTTCTTATGAATTTAACATCATCTTCAGTCACTGTTCCAAACAGGACATTTAACGCTTTTCCTATAATCGGAACTACTGATCTCTTTTCCCGCGTCTGCAGTAACTATTCCCTTCAGGTAATTTTGCATGTCCCTCCATTGAGCCTCTATCATAGTGGCCTCTGATTCCAGGGAGTGTAGTAAACTAAGATACCCTTTTTTCTTGGGGTAATCTTGCCCTACCTTCAACCGGGCTGCATCCAGCTGCGTTAGCTCATTTCTTAACTTATTTAGTAGCGACTCGTATGGTTTCAAATCTATCACGAATGTGATCAACCATTTAGACCTGGTTATTATTACTTCACTCGTCTTTTGAAAAAATGGTGTTTCGGCTGTGCTTCCCAGCTTCCGCCATCGTCACCATCAGTGTGGCTATCACCATCATCATCATCAGCCCTTTCATCTTGATCATTCCTGTAAGGTAACAAAATTCTCTTGTTGTTATTCTTCACAACCATTCAGTCTTGCTCAATTCATCACTCAATTATTCCATAATTTCTTACTACGTTCAGCTCTTCCCTCCTCCAACTAACTCCTAGCAGACAGAATGGCCCGGACAGATGTGCGTGTCGCTCACTCCCAAAGGTCGTACTTCATGACACCACTGATGGCCAGTCAGCAATGCCAATAATCTTCTTCCGTCCTTCGTGAGATGCAGCCCGCGACTCCATCCCCTCCATCCACATCCACCACAGTCAGCCAGCAGGTTTTTTGGATGAGCCAGTGTCGTTACCTGTCGACACCGAATGTTTCTATTCTGCACAGCCTTCTTTGTTCTACTGAGATTTGGGGTTCTTCACCCTTCTTGATCTCATCTTCCGAGGTGGTCCCTGCTCAACCTCTAACCTTCCCTCTGTGTTTAATTCCCGTCCAGGAGGTGTTTTGTCCTCTTCTTCCTCCCCTGACTCTTCCTTCTGTTTAGAGTCCTCGCCCTGGACGTCTTTAATACCTCCTGACTATGTCTAGATCTCTCCTGTTCCTTAGCTTTTCCTTGAGCTGGGAAAGGGGTATTTGATCCTCTTCCTCCCACTACCTGGGCCCTTCGTCCTGTTCAGGGTGCCTCTTTTTAGAGCCCTTGGCTGCTTGATTGGATCTCCTCGTCTTTCTCTTCCTTTCCTTTGGGCATGGGGGTGCGATGGCGACCTCGCAGGGTCTTCTCTGCAACGATTCAGTCGACGACTGAACACCGCTGATATCTGCCGAGGGTTCCAACCCCGTCACTCGGATTGCTTAGTCTATCTGGCCAAGTCAATCTATCTCCTCATTTTCTTCGGAATCTTCCTTCGTCTCCATTTCTTCCGGCTCAACCAGAGTTACCCTCCTTGTCCTTGTCTTCTTAGGCCTCGGCTCGCTCATTTCCAGGTTAGCTATTTCAGCCTTCTTTAGATCATTGGCATGGACCCTCCTTGCTCGTCCTGTCACTTGATCCCATATTACATATGATACTGGACCCGTCTGCTCTACTATCCGGTAGTACGGTTCCCATCTTTGGTCCAGCTTTCCTTCTCTCTGGTGGATTTTATAGTAGACAGGGTCTCCAACCTTCAATTCTACTACCTTTCTTTCAACATTCACTCTCTCATTTCTTTTCTTCTGGGCCCTCTTTATTCTTCTTCTGGCCTGAACAAATATTTTATGTTGTTGTTCTAGCAACAGCTGATGATGATCTTCTCCCATATACTTTCTTCGGGGCTTCAATAGGTTATCAACAGGCAGGACCACGTCTCTGCCAAACAACATAAAGTAAGGAGAAAATCTGGAGGTTTCGTTTATCGTAAACCTGACGGCCGCCAGAGCCTGTGTCAAATACAAGTCCCAGTTTCCAGTGTTCTCTCTGACCAGCTTGGCCAATACATCTCCCAAGGTTCTATGAAACCTTTCCACTTTAGCATTTCCTTGGGGGCGATATGGAGATGTTTTCACATGCTCTATATTCAAACCTGTCAGCACTTCTCTCATTATGCTGTTTATATTCTCCGTGCCATTATCTGTTACCAACTGCACAGGGGCGCCATACCTAGGGAAGATTTCACTTATTATCAAACCGGACACAGTTCTAGCCTTCTTGTCTGGTACTGCAAATGCCTCAGGCCAATTTGTTAGCCAATCGACAAAACTCACTATGTAGTTGTTTCCCTGCGCAGTTTCCCCATATGGTCCTGATACATCCATACTCACTTTCTCGAAGGGGAAGTTCGGCACGTCCGTCTCCTCCAATGGTGCCATCTCCTGCCTTCTGCTCTGCGACTGGCACACTACGCAGCTCCGAACATAGTGACCTCTCCGTACAATTTGGGCCAATAGTACTTTCTTCCTATTAGATCACATGTCCTATCAATTCCCATGTGACCTAACCTCTCGTGGCACTGTTCCAATACCTCTGGTCTTAAACTTTTGGGCACATACAACTTGGGCTTGACTTCCTCATCCCTGCCTGAGAGATAATACAGCCTTTCCTCTATTATGGCATACTTGGTGGTCTCTCCTGCCTTCACCTTTTCTCTCAGGGCAGCTATTTCACTGTCTGCCTGCTCCTTCTCAATTCCTTCTGTCCAGTAAGGATCGGTTATTATCTGTGTGTCCCCTTCTTCGTCCGATTCTAACATAGGGCGATCTTTTAGCTTATTAGAGTTAATTACTCCTATTCTATAGGCTTTATCATCTACTCCCTGCTCTACTTTTACAGATCTTTCTTCCAGTTGTTTCAGTATTCTTGAGAGTAAATCTGCGCACGTGTTTTCCTTCCCTGCCAAATACTTACAGTGGTAGCCACTTAACTTAAGGGCCCACTGTTGAATCTTCTTATTATTTGTCCACTCTGCCTGCAATAGGTACTGCAGAGGTTTGTGGTCTGTTTTTATAGTAAAGATCGCACCATTCAAGTAGAGGTCCAGTTTTTGGAGCGCATACATGATAGCATATGCTTCTCTTTCTATTACTGGCCATCTCTGTTGTGTCTCAGAGCTTATGAGAGAGAAAGTATATCGGTACTTCCTCTGGTATGCCTGGCACTGGTCCTTCTTTATCGGGACACGGCTGGGTAAGAACTGCTCCTACACACTGCTCACTGGCATCAGTGTATAGTACCATGGGCTTGCTGAGGTCTGGGTACGTCAGCAGTGGGACGGCTGTCAACTGTTCTTTTAACGTATCAAATGCCTGTTGACAATCCTCTGTCCACTTAAACCTAGCGTATTTCTTCGTCAGGGCTACTAGTGGTATGGCAATTCTCGAAAATGCCGGGACGAAGCGTCGGTAGTAACCTATAGCTCCTATAAAACCTCTTACCTGTCTCACTGTCATAGGTTCTGGCATTTCCCTTATGACTTTCACCTTATCCATGTCGGGTTTAATACCGTCTCCGTTTATAACAAAGCCCAAATATCTAGTCTCCTCCTTCAGAAACTGACACTTCGACAATTTCAATTTTAAGCCGTGTTTTCTTAACCTTCCCAACACTTGTTTTAGATGGAAAAAGTGTTGTTCTACTGTCTCCGAAAATATTAAGATATCGTCCAAATATGCCATGGCAAAGCTCTGGTATCCTCCTAACACTATTGACATCAGCTGTTGGAAGATTCCCGGGGCATTAGCTAAACCGAATGGCATCACCCTGAACTGGAACAGTCCTAGGTGACACGCAAATGCGGCCTTCTCCTTGTCAGCCTCATCAAGGGCTACCTGCCAATACCCGAACCTCAAGTCCAACGTAGAGAAGTACTTTGCCTTCCCTAATAATGCCAATATGTCATCTATTAGTGGCAATGGCACCGCCAACGGCTTCGATATAGAATTCAGTTTCCTAAAATCTACACAAAAACGGTGCCCGCCATCTTTCTTACCTACTATTACGATTGGGAAGCTCCAAGGGGAGATCGATCTTTCGATCATCCCAGCTTCCAACATCTCTTCTACTGCCTCTTCTACAAGGGGTCTTTTATGAATAGGTGTCCGGTAGGGTTTTAATTTCACAGCGGGGTGATCTCCGGTGTCGATTTTCATTTTGACTGTGTGGGTCTGGCCCAATTCCTTGTCTGACTGGGCTACCACATCTCGATTATCCCTCAGCAGACCTCCCACCCTGGTTCTAAATTGATCCGGTGCTAATATATCTTCGTCCACTATTCCTTCTGTTTGCTCTACAACTTTTCTTCGTTCCTCTTCGAATCTCACCCGATTCAGAGTCCGTAGGGTTAGCGCTTTCCCTATCTCTTCCCCTCTCCTAACCTTTATAGTCTTTTGGGCCTGGTTCACCATCATAATGGGCACTAATTCAGCTGCCTCCACCACCGTCTCACACAGAGTTACCCCATTCTCTTCTAGGCCCTTCCCCTCCACAGGGACCAACTGCAGGGGGTCCTTTTCCTATTTTCTTCCCTGACATTAACCTACCCTTTCCCGACACCGCCGTTCTAGGGGGTAGCTTTACATCTTCCTCCACCACTATTATTATATCTTCTTCCGGTGGGCATCCCAATGGCGTTCTCTCGCCATTCACTATCAGCACAGTGGGGTTGAACTCTATCTGGGCCCTCTGGCTCCGGAGCCAATCTTCTCCCAAGATTGCCTCCGTACACAGGTCGGGGGGTTACGTAAAAATTTTGGGTGCTTCTTAATTTCCCAATCCTCACAGGGAGCCTCACCATCCCTTTTATCTTCAGGGGGGCTCCATCTGCTTGCATGACCTCTATGTCCGCTTCCCGTAACCTACTCTTCCGTTTCACCCGCCTGTATGCTTCCTTTCTCAGTAATGACACAGATGCTCCTGTGTCTACCAGAGCTTTCATCGCCTTACCCCCTATCTCTGCTCTACAGGATAGCTCCTTCTCTTGCGTCAGCGAAGAGAACACTTGGGCTTTCCTTTTCCTGGGCCCCCACCCTTGGGTCATCCCAGCCATAGGCGCCGGCAGCAATAAATCACCTTCATTATTCTTACAGGGGGGGGAAGTTCTGCGCTTTTCGCACCTGGGCAGGCCCGGCTGGACCTCTCCCAGTCTCCCGCGGCTGTTCCTAAGGATACAGCTTCTCTTCAAGTGCCCTGGTCTCCTACAAAGACAGTTCGTCGCAAAGTGGCCCACCTGACCACATGTCCAACATTTTGCTCTTTTTCTCTTCAACTGAGCTAACCTCTCGTTTACTCCCGGGGGGACCTGTCCTCTACCCAAGCGGCTCGCCCGACCACTGGTCCAAGCTTTTATTTCCTTTCTTTTTAACTGGGCCACCCTCCCTCTTAATTCCGGGGTGGCCTGCTGGCTTTTCCCTGGTCTTGTCTCTTGGGCTCGGCCTTCTTTGTTAATATCGGTGGGGCGCCTTTTCTCAGCCCGCACCACTTGGCCAGGTGTCCTTTCTTTCCACACCTGGTGCACCTGTCCTGTTCGAAGTCTGGGGGCAAACCCCACTTCGTCGGACATTCCGCCGCTCTGTGGTCCTCATGCCCACAGGTCCAGCAGACCAGCCCGTATCTACCCGGCGTGGGCTTATAAAATCCATGCCTGGTTGACCATGCCTTTCTATTGGGGTCTTCTTCCCACACCTCAGGCTGATCTACTTCTAGCTTGACCCTCCGATTCCACGCGGGGGGGGGTCTTCCGCCTTTCCCCCTTTTTCCGACCTCTTGACTTAGTATCTGGTTCCTTCCACACCTTTTTACCTTTTCCCATACGCCCTGGCTCTCCTTGGCCAGCTCTATTGCCGCCGATAGTCTCACCGGCCCCTCTTTCAGCACGTCGTGACGAACACGCTCGTCACTTAGCAGACCTGTATGTGGAGGCCCTAACTGGGCCTGCATGACCGCATTGTCTCTAACCACTTCTGGGAAGGCCAATGATGACAGCTTCCCCGCTCGGGCCCCCAATTCTCCAGAGGTTTCGTCCCGCAGCTGTGTCAGCTTTAAGAGGGCCCTCATGGCCTCTATAGCCGTGCCCTCGTCGGTGAATTCGTTGGGAAAGATTAAAGGGACTATTGACCAAGACAAGTGGGGTTGACTCTCCAAGAGCTCCTTCATAAACTCAGAGGCTTTCCCCTTTGTGGCATCATATGCCAGATACAGGGTCTCCTGATCTGTGAGTTCATATATAATTCGGCTCTTCTCCAGGATTGCCAGCCAGTTTTTGAAATCTTTCCCACTGCCGTCAAATGCTGGGACCCTCGGTCCACCCAACAACTTTCTCAGGTCAGCTGACAACCCTTGTCTAACCCCCTCTTCATCCCCCACTGCTCTATCTGAATCATAGTCCGACATATTTAAAGAGAAAGACAATCTACGCAGCAACAATCGAGGTTGGGAAATCAAGCAAAGTGTCCTACATTACAGACGATTCTGTTCTCGTTCCTCTCGGTCCCGGGTCGTTTTGAGTCCTATTCGAAATTTCTCAGCAACAGCGGTCGATCCAGGATCCTGTCCTGCTGTCACGGTACTAATTGTGGCTGTTCCAGGGTCCTATCCTGTGGTCACGGCACCAGTTGTGACGTCGTCCCCTGGTCGCAGCGCCAACCGTGTCGTTCTATCCTAGTCTACCACGGCACCAACTGTGACGTCCTACTTTGATTCCCAGTCTGCCTACCCACGTTGTGAATTGATCTAGGCAGAGGAAATCAATCAGTCGTCGGGGACGTACTGCAAACCGAGTTCAACGGGGGTGATACCACACAAATATGCATAAAAGGCAATAAAATGAAAACTCAAAAGTTCAAAGTATCAAAGAAAAAGGGAACAAACTTTATGTCTAGTTGTTCGATACATAGGACTGCATCTATCTCCCGACCCGTTCTATGGATTGTGACACGTCGTTTTCCGCTAGGCAAGTTTTAACACTTCAAGTCGTCTGCTCTCTAAGAAATTGGTGTTTCGGTGGGTCTTTGGACGAAAGTCAAAAGAAAAACTTATTTCGGTGATCTATATCTAAGTCGCTCTTCAAAATAATTGTTCTTGGTTTAAAGATGGGCCCGGAATTGTGCCTGAATCCTGGTCAGCTATCTGCGAGGCTTGCCTCACCTGGAGACTGACTCTGGGAACTGCTGGGACTCGACTCATTTCTGCTCGTTGTGGCTTCGTTTATATGGGCGCTGACCAAAAACCGGGGTGAGTTTGTCGGCGCCAGGGGGTTCCTCGATAATTCTAAATACATATCCGCCTCTCTGGTTAGGAATTTCCACCTTTTTCCATTTTTTGGGAACCTTTCCTCACTCCCACCTTCTCATCATACTTCAGAGGGGCGTGAACTGCCCTCCCCAAATCTTCGTGGCAATCTCTCTTACTCATCCTCCAGATGGGCGGCAACAGCCTCCCTCGTGCATCACGTGATCACCACTCGACCAATGATGTCTTAGTCGGGCGTGGACGAATCTGCGGCTTTTTTTTTTTTTTTCTTCCTGAAACAAAGTTATCTCTTCTCTTTCCCTTTTCTTCCCCTTAATGGTTTATCATTTCTCCAGCTGCGAACGGGACAATATGACAATGGCGGTCATAACTCTTGTTCTACACGTGGTTTACGTCAGGTATTTTATCGCTAATTATCAGAATGTGTGGTCTTAACACGGTCTCAAAAAGAAACATCTCCAAAGTTCCAGTCAGTCTGTCGCCTCGAAGAAAGAAAGAAAAAAAAAAAAAAAAAAAAAACACATTCATTTTCCTTCGGTACAAATTCCTGATAACAAAATCATATTATCACAGGCCAAAGATATTCCGTCGAAGCTCGTGGGTGGTTTTTAACTTTTCATATCTGTCCAAGTCCTTTTAGTTGCCCGTTTTTCGTCACTTAACGAAATAACATTTTCATTTGAATTTTTTTTTTCTTTGGCCAGCCGGTCTGTAGTTGATAAGATGTCTTCCCGTGCCAATAGTTTGTTTTCATATCCTTAGATAACACAGCCGATGCCAAAACATATCTGATTCTTTCCCTTTCTTTTTACTCAGAATTTCCCTGTCATTGTAATGACAATCTTTCGCCATTTGTTACTTATCAAAATATCCTTTTATCCATTGTCTCTTAGCTGTGTGTGTGTGTTCTTGGTTATCACTCACGATTCGGTTCTTAGCCTCTCCTTTTCCCTTTCTGCCTCGTTAAATGGTGCCACACAATAATAAAAACGAAAATTGCAATATGAACTCTGGTAAAAAAGATGGTGGCTGAAGAAATTACGTTTATAAGTCCTAGAAATTCATGCACAGATGGCACAGTGGATAAAGGCGTTGGTTATAGCCAGTGACAGGATCCAAAGAGTTGTTAGTTCAATACCTGGTTAAGGCAGTGGAGAACTTGGAGAGGTGAATTAACCGGAGATATCTGATAACTTAGACATGGCATGAGGAACTAGAACAGTCTACCCCAGCCGGAACGTGATAAATATGGCACCAAAGATGAGGACAGTAGTCCGAATAATGTAAATAATACCTCATCTCAGAAATAGACATATACTGAAAAACTGGTAGCATAGAACTTACGGTTATATCTAGCAATTTCAACTATTACACTAGCTAAACCTTCAATATAGAGATCTGAAACGAGATAAAAAAAAAAAACATCACAAACGCGTGCGCGCACACACACTACTAATAGGATGTCTTTAGCGTGTGATCATGCGTATAATTTATATAATAATAAAGCGCAGTGTACGTGTGTCCGTCCGTCCGTTTTTCGATCACGGCGAATCATAAACAACCTGAAGTAACAGGTAGTGACTACTGTAGTTACACACGATTAAAAAAATAAATAAATAACTCAGTTAAATTTAAATATTAAATAGATTGAAAGGTTTAAAAAGCAATTCTTTATTAAAGGTTTTAATTTCGTTTTTTCGTCGCCGTACGTTATGTTGCTCATGTTTTTTTTTATTGTTTGTTTTTTTTTCTAGCATGCGCACCGTGATGTATTTGAAATAGTTCAGGCTTCCTAATGTTTTAAGAGCGACTTTATGTGAAGGGATCATAAAGAATGCCGATTAAAAAAAAAAAAAAAAAAAAAAAAAAAATTATGTCGAATTTAGGCTTGTCCCAGGTAACGCTAAAAAAGTGGTATACCCTGGAGAAAAAAGGGTCCCCAAATTGATAAAAAAAAAATTTTAACGTGTAAATGTTTGTTAAAATTAAAGAGGGAAGACCAAAGTATTTTTTGAATATTTTTTCAGATTTTTTAATCCTTCCTATAAATTTAAAAAAAAAAAAAAAAAAAAAAAAAAATTTAGTTCAAAAATCAATTAAAATTCAGTTACATTTTTTTTTTTCTTTTTGTTATCTTAGGGAATTTAGAATGATTAAAGTGTACTTAATGTAATTTGAAAGAAACATTACTTACTTTTTTAGCAGAAAATTTTTTAATAGATATATCTCCAACCGTGGTGTTAATTGATGGGTGTCAATATATTGACAACTTACGTCAAGGGAATTTATCCTACGGTAGCGCAGAAGTGATGTAATTCGTTCTAATTTTAAGTGAACCTGGTTAGTAAATTTAAAAAAAAAAAAAAACTTTCAACTTTTTTTTTAACCTTACGTTTGAAGAAAAATTTCTGCACTGAAGAACATTAACATTTATTTTAAATTGTGAAAAAAAAAAAAAAAAAAAAAAAAAAAAAAAAATCAAATTTTACAAGTAAAAATAAACCAGTAACAACATTTTTTTAAATTGAGTTGTACATATTTTATTTATTAATAAAATTAATATTGAAATGCTATGCAATAGATTTCAAATTTTGCTTTTAACTGAATGAATGCAAAGTAATTTCTGAAGTAAAAAGAACTTGCTTCTATCTAGGGAAACAACTACCTCACGTGATGTTATTTCAAAGCTGTGCATCCATACTTTCGTTGGAGACGATTTTAAATACAATTTTGGAATATTAAAAAATTATTTTAAAAATATCAACGTTTGTCAGATTTTAATAAGCTTTCAAATTTATGATCTATAAGAAAGTAGAGAATATGTCATTCCCATAAGGTTGCATAAAGAAACTTAATTTTAAAATATATAACAACATTGTCATATTGTGTATTTAAAATAGAAAAAAAAAGAAAAAAATTGTAAAAATTCATTTTTCAAATTTTTTTTTTTTTCAGATAAAAATTACCTTATGTTATTCAGAAAAGTCAGAAAAAGCTTTTTTAATTAAATATTGTCTTAGTTTTATTGGGTTTTACTTTTGTATGTTTACAATTGAGGTAAAAGTTTGGACAATTTTGCACATTTTTTTAACAAAAAAAAAAAAAAAAAAAAAAAAAAATTCAGGTTGCAAAAAATAAATTTTTGAAATTTTCATAAAATTAAGTTCGAGGGGTGTAACATATAAAAAAAATATTTTATACCATGACTTTCAAAAAGACAAACATTTCTAAAATAATTTCATTTGTGAATAAGTTCTGAAAGTTTCATTAAAATCCAACCAGTACTTGATTTTTGCAAGATTTTCCAAATCAATGCGTTTTTTTCAACTGAAAACAGTGAAGAAAAAAAAAAAAAAAAAAAAAAAAAAAAAAAAAACAACAAGATTTTCAACCAAAATTTAAAATATGCTGCAAATTTTTAAAAATAATTAAAAAATACCTTTGTCTTCCTTCTTTAATTTTAATCATTTTTTACACGTTAAAATTTTTTTTTTATCAATTTGGGGACCTTTTTCTCCTATACCACTTTTTTAGCGTTACCTGGGACAAGCCTAATTTTATTGTTTTATAAAATAATTTTTACTATTTCTAAGGTGCTAAAAAGCCTAGGGCTTACCGCAGAAGCTAACGTAAAGTCCGCCCGGAGAGCGGCTTCTAGGTTACAATTAGTAGTACAATAGTAGACATTAAGGCGTGCGTACACTGTATGATGTATGCATGCCTTGTGTATCAAAGAAAGTTTGTACGGAATGTTAAATATTGAAATTGATTCTTTTGAGTACGTCAGCGTGGTACCATTTTATGCATGATTAAAAAAAGAAAAAAAATGAAATTGAAAAGCAAACAAAACATTGAATTTGCAAATATCCCCCGCAAACTCTTTATCTTCCTCTCACGCACAAATACTGGGTACAATATTTTATTCCTCTTTATTTTCTATGGTTTTTAATCCCACATTTTTTTTTGTATTTAATTTTCCATTTCATGCTTTTTTTTTGTTCATACATTTTTCTCTTGTTTCTTCACATAAAATCTTCCAATAATCTTTATTCTTTGTGGTAATCCATCTTTTCCACTATGTCTCATTAACTCACACTATCACTCACACACAGCGATACCCACCTCCACCACACACCTTTGAAGTGTCATAGGCATTTGCTCCCATCTCGCTTATAAAGTTTTTTTTTTTTCTGGGCCAATAGATTATCATTCGCAGTCGTAAAATAGTTTTCGTTATTCTAAGCTTGTGTTAACTGCCCTCAACCACGAAGTGTGATTTTTTTCAACCTTGTGCTCGCATTAGAATGTGGAGAAAACTTTTTCTCGCGGCTTGCGTTCTGCTAACCTTGTGCCATTTTTCAGAGGCAAGAAGAAAAACACGGGGTAAGTTTTTTTTGTTTTCAGTTTCACCAATAAGTCAACAACACCCTCGTCGTCTAGTAGCTATTTTTATAGCGACTAGTTTTTTTTATCCTATTTTCTCTTACGGTGGGAGAGTACTTACACACACTTAAAAAATATTTTAAGGAAGCTGAGGACAAAAAGTTAAATTTAATGTTTGACATTTTTTTTGTCATTACAAATTATAAGCAAGGACAGGTAAAAATCCATAACCTGGCACACCACTGAGCTGATGATTCCCCCCCCCACTAATGTTCTATTTTAGAAGATGAGGCATTTAAAGTTTAACGAACCTTATGCAGCAGGCCATGTGAATGAATAATAATTAGCTTCTAAAAATTGGTTTGTTGTTGTGACCCCGTATCGGGCTAAATAGGTTTTTTAACAAATACAGTACAGTACAAATGATTTATCATTTAAAAATCAAAGCAAAGAGGGTGGCAACTTAGTATGCAACATGTTTTTTTTTTACTTTTCAGAAAAAGACAAACGAAGTTTATTTGACAAGTACAGAAGAACAGTCATTCAAATTAAAATCTGTTCAATTTCACATAGCCAAAGACTAGAGAAAGTGTAGTTCACTATTGTACAGTACAGAGGACTAGTATTTCCCGCCACTGGCGTGGGCCATGAAGCTTATCGTGTAAAAAAAAAAAAAAAAAAAAAAAAAGTATCTACCTGTTGCGGGGGAGAGAACGGTTTTATTTTTACAAATCAATCCCCTCGTAGAAGAATTCGATACTCCGTATTTTTAGCTAGTGTCAGACTGAGCAAATATTAGTACTGCGCCACGCAGTACTAATATTTGCTCAGTCAATTTTTATTTTTTTAACACGATTATAAACAAACTTTAGAGGATTTTTATACTACAGAAACTCATTTCTGGAAGATAAAAAACAAAAACACATCGAGTAAGAAGCTCTTCACATTTCAATTAGAAAAACAAAAACAAAACAAACTAAGTTTTAAGAGGAGTGGGAGGGGGTTAATTGGTCCTCGTCTCCTTAACCCCCTCCCACTCCTCTTAAAACTTAGTTTTTTTTTCTAATTGTAAAAATGTGAAGAGCTTCTTACTCGATAGCTGTATGTTTAAAAAAAAAAAAAAAAAAATCATGCCGCTCCATAAAACATTACGTTTTTGCTTTTAAAAAAAAATTTCAAATAATTTCATTCAAGTTTAAAATTAAAAAGAAAGCATATTCTTCTTACTTTTCTTGTGTTCAGTTATTAAAATAAATAAATAATGGCAATGCTTACTTCCATACAAAATTTCAAAAGCAAAACAGTGACAAAATACGAATTTAAACAAAAAGCATACTTTACTTTTATTGCTCTTGCCTTCTTTAAATCTTTTTGTAGTTTCGTAAAGAAACGGGCATCAAACCCAAAAATGAGTTTTGGTTTTTTTTTTTTTCTCCCTTCTCCACCGAAATGAAAGCCCAAAATTGGGGAATAATCTCATTCAAACGAAAACTGTACGGTCATTAGAAAAAATACTGGTGGGGTGGGGAGTCTGTTAATTAAAAAAAGTTTTATGCTCTTTTTAGGGATGGCATATAAAGATTAAAAAGACTAAAAACCAAATTTCAAAGAAAGTATAAATTATCGAAAACGTATTTTTAGGTTGTTTAGGAAGTTCGTAGTGGTACCTAACGTAAGGGGCCACGGTACATATGATCCCTTCGCATAAAAGTCACTCTTAAAAATTAGGGAACCCAAACTATGTACTATTTTTTGAATGTACGTCGTCGTCATAGTACGCGTGCAAGAAAAATGAAAAACACGACCAACGCACCATGCTCGACTTAAAAGTTTTAATTACGTTTTTTTTTTTTTTTTTTTTTTTTTTGACGATATCAGTTTTAATGAAAAGTGAAATTAATAATAAAGAATTGTTTTTTAAACCTTTCACTTTGTTCTATATTGAAATTTAACTTTAGTTTAAATGAATTAATTTTTTTTTTCTAATTGCTTATGATTCGCAGTTATCGAAAAACGGACGGACACTGCTTTATAGAAGAGTTTTTAAATGCTTACGTCAATTTTTCAAGATTTTGATTTGACATTATAAAAACTTTTAACCGAAAATTTATGAGTGTCATCATCACCTCCCACCATTTTTTTTTAAAAACGTATTCACGGTGCATCGAAGTTCTGTGAGTAATTAACAAATTCCTTTAAAAATATATCTCTACAAAGTTTTCTATCCAGTTAATTCATAAGTTCTTAAAACTAAAAATTTCATTTTAATTGGATAATTGATTAATTGAATTACTTCGTTTTTTTTTTTTTGTTTGTTTGTTTAAAAAAAAACAAAAAAACTTTCGAATATGATGGCCGCAACGATTAGATATCTTCCGAAGACTGTTTTTTCTCTCTTTACCTAGACTCATTCTGAACAGAGCATACCCTTTTTCCTTTTTGTGTCCGTAGGCAAATAAGAGATGAGTCGATTGAAATTCCGGTTTTAGGACCCTTCTTAGACCCCTAAATCCCTCCCTCCAGAAATTACGGCCTTGGTATTTATTTTAGTGGGGTTCTATCTCCATAGTTAAATTAAATAATACTTTTTAAAAAAATATTGGAAGGAGGGGCCTGGATCCCACGATTTTAAAGTTATTTGAAAGTATAGAAGAGGGGGCTTAGCCCCCAAATTCATACTCCAGAAAGTCCCTAAAAATCAATTTTTCAATCAACTTAGTTAAAGAATTTTCCTAAATATACTTTTTATTATCATTATTATTATTATAAAAAAGGTATATTTAGGAAAATTCGGTAACTAATTTAAATTTATTATATGAAAAAAAATTCAACATGTGTTAATCATTGACAATAATGTCAATAACAATGTTGAATTTTTTGTGAGAGGAAAAGTTGCATCATGGCTAAAATAAAATATTGTCATCTTTATCAAAGGGGAGGGGGACCCGTAATTAGAAAAAAAAAAAAAAGAAAAAAAGTCTGCTTTAAAAAATCCAAGAGAATTCCAGGACGACCATTGTTAAATTGTTTTTTTTGTTGGTGTTTAAATGATTTTACGATGCCTAGCTGTTTTTTCAGAAATCGTTTAAAACTTAATGTTATCTTGTTTATTTCCTTTCAGAAATAAAAATAATTATTTATCCTTTTTAGGATTTGAAACACGTTGTAGCGATTTAAAAAAAAAAAAAAAAAAAAAAAAAAAAAAAAAATCACTCATGAAGCGAAAAGAAAGCATTGGTAAAAGAGCGACTTGTTTTACTTAATAAAAAAAGTTTTTAAAAGTAATGAATAAAAACAATTTTTTCATAGTTTCACTTGTCTCGTCGACTAAATAGCATTTAATTACAAATATATTTCTTTTTAAATAACTTAATATTTGAAAAACCTAACTGAACATTAATTTTTTTTTTTTTTAATTATTTTCACTTCTTCAATTTTACCTTTCATTATTCAGATTCTCCATCCCAATGTCTCGAGTTATCGCATTTTTTTTTATTTTTTTTTTTCAATAAAATGATTCTTATTTTTATAAAACTCGGTGTTCAGATTGAGGAAAAATATTTGCCATAAGTTTTCGATGAATGTTTTAACTTCTAAACTAGTAGGATTTCATAGTCACAAATGGTAAAAAAAACTTTTGTGAACTTTTAAGCATCAGCTAAAGTGGCTTGTAATTCTCTAATTTTATTTTTAAAGAGCCGCATCTAAGTTACACTTAGTATTACTAAGTGTAACTTAGATGCGGCTCTTGAAAAATAAAATTTATTATTTTTTCCTTTAAATTTATAGACAATAAAATGAAATTGTCCATTTTTTTTTTTAAACTTACTTTTAGTGATAAATTAAATTTTTCTACAAAACATCTTTATTTTTATTGCGTAAGACAATCGTACAAAGTGTCATTCTTCAATTCAACAGGTTGCTGTAAAAAGAAACGCATTCAAATACGATGTTTATAATAAAATAAAACTTTACCTATTTTGCTGGCATCTAATATCTTCGTTTTTGATTATCTTAATTTAAAAATTCTACTTTAAAAAAGTTAACTTACCTTGTAAGAAGTTTATGATCACCATAGCGGTAAGAATCCATTGCTTAACGATTGATTGATCATGTGATCTGCGGGAGAGATAGCTTCCTTTATCGAAAATATTCCGTTGTATCGTTTAACTTTTTTTTTTTATTTTTTATTTTCGATTGCCATTTTAATTAATTTCACACTTCTTCCCCAGAAGAAAAAACAGAAACAATAATAATAGTAATTATAATTATTTTAATTGGTTCAAGTTTTTAGTTTTCGATACCTTAAGTTAAAAAAAATAAAATAAATGTCGTACTCACGGACATGTAAGAAATAAATGAAAAAATAATTAAAATTTTCAAATAATTTGTTTCAAGTTAATTTTTTTTTTTTTTTTTGTTTAACTTCAATAGACTAAAATTAAAAATAATCCGTAAATAAAAACAAAAAAAAAACGAAAAGAATGACAGCTTTTTTTTTCTAGACACTAGACTAGAGAGTGACTACGCCAGTCATTCATCGATTTTTTTTTTTTACGATGAAAAATCAAAACGAACAATTAAAAAAAAAAAAACCCTATAAAACCTCAATATTTGTCCGATAGATTTGTTTCAAAGGAAATTAACAAATTTAAGAATTAACTGGATTTAAAAAAAAAAAATGTTAAAAAATTAAAAATCACAGCGAAAATATTTTTTGCATACGATACCACATCAACAATAACAGTTTTCTGTTGTCATTACCACTTTTGAAAATGAACGTAAAAAAATTGAATTAAGTACAGAGGAAAAAAGTTTATTTAAAAATAAATTAGCTTTACTTTATGAATATTATTTTTTATTCAATAGGTTTCGTTGAAAATTAATAGAATTAAACTTTTTTTATTGCTACAATACTAGGAGTAAAAAAAAATAATTTAAAAAAAAAGTAGTTAAATTTTATTTTTTGGTTATTTCCTCATCTGTTTGATGTCATGAATATAACTACTGTACAAAAAATAATCTAACAATTGTAAAAATGGAAAAAATAAGTAAAATTATTTTGAAAATGTTCATGCTTGAAAATGACATTAAATTTTATATTTCTCAATTCAAACAACTTCATTTAATTTAAATAAATCCCTCTTTGCAAACAGCAAATGGATGATTCTCAAAGTAGCACTAAAAATTGCAATTAAGTTTAAAGAAATTGTAGTAGGATTAGGTACAGTGTAACCCGGATATAAGAGACCCGGATATAAGAGAAACCAAGATATAAGAGATTTTTCTCTGGTCCCAAATCAGAGCCATACTTATCTAAACAAAATAGACCAAACCCGGATATAAGAGAAACCCGTATATAAGAGACTTCTTATCCGGTTCCGACAACTCTCTTATATCCGGGTTACACTATAGTAATAACACCATACAAAAATATACACTTTTCTCAAAGTGTCTCTTTGAAATTATTAAAAGCAAGATATTTTTAGCCTGAAATGGACAAATCCATAAAGACATTCTGCACAATGTGTTGTCTGTCAACAAGCCAAGTTTCACAGACACACCAAGTCTGCTGTGCAGAATTTTGAATTACTTTCAGCAAGATTCCAAACTAAATATTGACATTGTCAGGCCATTGCCTCCAACACAAACTTGTATAGATTGTGCAACATGTTGGATTGAAGTCCAGTTTATGATAGATATCACTGCAAAGTCAGTAACCCAAGCTTTCATTGATGCATGGATATTGTGATTCAGCATACCACTATATGTTGTCACCAATTTGAAAGCGAATTATTCCGAAAGAAGTAGGAGTCTACAGATTAAGAACTACGGCATATCATCCATAAAGTAATGGATTGATAGGAAAAGCGCATCACGCATCAAAAACAGCAATAATAGCTTGAAAGGAATCCTGGCTAACCACCATACCCATTGTATTTTTAGGAATTAATAGTACTTCAAATAAATCTAATTTTGCACTGTTCACAGCAGTTACTGGAGCACCAATACTGATCCCTTACCAATTAGTTGACAATGCAAATATTAAAGACAGTGAAGATTAAAGAGTGTATAAAAGATTTATGTAAATCTGTCACAATTAAACATGTTAAATGATGACAGAAAACATATTACACGAACACACTTTCATGCCAAATTCTTTCCATACTTGTGATAAAGTATGGCTTTGAGTAGATCGAGTATGAAAACCTTTGGAAGCACCTTATACAGGCCCTTACAAAGTTTTACATTCACTGAAGCATTACTTAATAGATTTAAATAATGACGTACATACACAAGTATCAATCGACAGACTAAAAACATATATAGAGTCATTTGTACAAGAACGTAAAAATCAAATGGCGAAACATGGATGTGTCAGCCACAATAAAAAGAAGAAAACCACATATGGAGACTAGAGACACTGCAGTGGAGAGGAACCTGATTCGAGGTAGCAGTTTGAGACGCAAGGGTTGGTGATTTATTGGTTGTAAGTTTGACTTGATATACAACTCCTGAAGAGAAAGAAAAAAAGGATGAATGCAATGAATTAATTTTTGTCAACCAGAAGAAATCCAACAATCTCTGTATGAACTCTCAAATCACAAAAAAAAAAATAACTACGATGATAGTCAACCATTTTAAACACTGTAACCAAATGGAGTCGACAATAAATGGTACTATAGACAGTAAATTTGGCCATTACTTCATCTCTATATACCATGAAATGAAAAAATATCAGAATTTGTACTATTGGCAAAAAGTAGTAAGTAGTAATAAATAGCAGGAGTAATACCTTGAATCAGAGGATGAATGTTTTCTGAGAAAATTTCGCGGACATTCAGGCCGGTAAATGTTGTTTAATACTGTTTATTATAAACAGAGTATTTACTTAAATATTTGTATCTATAAAAAGAATGTATTAAATGTTTAAAAATAATTGTTGAACTTTGTCCATTTCCTAATGTGTGACATCATCATATATATATATATATATATATATATGATCTGAAGGCACAACCAAATCTGTTTTTGACATACAAATATTTTGTTTCTAATCTGCGTTATTACTGCAAAGTATAATAATAATTATTTATTATTGTTATTGTTATTAAGCTACTTTTTTTACTACATGTAGGAATAATAAAAGCAAGTATCTCCCTTTTGAAAGAAGAATTTATTTATGTCCCAAGGGTTTCCTTGAGGATCACATGCCAGTCTGTTGGTGGATAGTAGTTGTTGTATAGTTTTAAACTAGCAAGAACATAAGTTCGATACTTTTTGGAAGTGATCTGAAATGATAATACAGAACTGTACCATTGTCTCTCATGATGTTACAAGTAAAACATTTTTATTCATCATTTCTCTATACAGCTCAACTCCTTATATGCTTAAATATCACTGTGGGACAATATGTACTATGTGTTTAGTATGGTTTGCATATGTATGCTAATGTTGTACATGTAAAATATTTTCATGTTTATTTCATATTCGGAGTTCATTTCTTTGTGTTGTTCTAGTCCTGGGATTCCCAAATTGGGTTGTACTACTTCCCTGGGAGTGGTAAAAAGATCCAGGGGATGGTGACAATAAAAAGGGAAGGTCAGTGGCAGCAGGGTGGCATTAGGACTAAGTAATATTTTTTTTTTTAAATCTACATGATGAAACCCAAGTCACTTTAGAACATTTATAGCTTACAGATAAAAAATTAAAAATAATTATATAAATAAATTAAATGTAATCAAAATAAGAATTATACCTGAATGCAGGTTTTTATTTTAGTTTGTTGACTAAAATTAATAGTATGAACGTTTGTTCATATCTTTTTGATGATATCTACATAGGATGCAGAACACACCAACCAGATCAGACAGCTGTCAACTGCAGAGAACACTGGCCTAGGTCTGTTGGTGTGGTAGTGATATAGCCATGTATATTTGTCCAGCAACACCTAATCTAATTGCATCTAAGAAGTGCCAAAATGCATGTGTGCTTACAGTATTAGATTAGCTGTTGTCTTGAATTTGCCGTCTGATACCATGTAAGTAGTCTTTCCTTCTGTCTTGTTAAGGTGCTACTATATCACGGATTACCAGTATAACCCAACTTCGCCTGGGTGTTTCATTACTGGGAATTTTTGCCATTCAGTTGGAGCAGTTTAAGTTTAAAGTCAGCCCACCCAAAAACCAATATTAGTAACACAATTGGGTGCAACTGAGACACATCCCCAAATGGGGAGTTAACAAGTTGAATGGGATGTGGCCCTGAAAAGGGTCGTTTTTGCGTTCTCAATCTTGCAAGGAAGGAACCTCTTCCATGGACTGTCATAATAATATATGATAATTTTCATTTATAATATAATTTTTTTTATGATTCTAATCATTTGCATTAGATTTCAATTCTCTAAATTGATTGTATGCTGTTTTTTTTTTTACAGACATTAAATTTTGCCTTTGATTTTTGCACAAAGTGTAAAGAATCATTTTTTGATTTTTCACCCTCAAGGTTGTAATTTTTTCCAGACAATTTGGACTCAAAACTGTCATTGAAGAATTATCTATCAAATAAAAATAATTTCATTGAAATTGGATGAAAACTGTGGCACGACATAAACATCTGACCTCACACACACACGCACACATTTTGAGAATTATAGATATAGATAGATACACTAATGCTTGTGTTGAATCTTGCAGGGTAGAGAAGACCAAGATACTTCCTCTCTCATTCTAGGTAGCCCAATATCTTCATAGAAATATTTCTAATAGTGTACACTTAGTGGGTGTTGGTCTTGATGCAGGAAAGTATAGACAATATGCAAAAGACTGAATAAGTGAAGAAGATTATTGTAGCAATATTGGTGTTTAAAAATGAATTTTATAATTATATTAATCATTTAGAGAGGAATTTTCAGTTGTTATGAATTAATGAAAGAAGCATCCATAAAAATCAGAAGAGTAGTATTATATGCGTGCATGAGCTGGGGCCACTCCTTAATTCAACATGTCATAGGTCAATGTCAAGGGTCAGTTTCACTTCCGGAGCATTCAGTGTGTTATACACAATTAGACTAGAAGTGCCGGGGGATGAGTATTGTCAGCAGTTATAAATGTTACAGACAGAAGAGGATTATTATTATTATTATTATTATTATTTAGTTTGTTTTCATGTTTTTATGCTACTTCTGTATTATCATTACCTAAGTGCATTTTTATAACTTGTCATATTTTAAGGCAATTGAAAATGTATTCTATAAAACCCAACTGAGAGGTGATGCCTGGAGAGTTTCTTCTCATGCTGAATAAGTTGTTTCATTTGATGCAAAGACTTTTAAAAAAAATAAAAACAAAACAACTTGACAAAATTCTGTGTAATGTTCTGAATATTTTCAACTATCTTTAGTCATTTTCATGAAGTGAAGTTAAAAATTTGATAAATGAACTGTGTAGCATTTGTTAAAAGTTTGAAATGAGAGTTGCAATTTTTTTCTATTGTCCTCTCAATACAAGGCCTAAGTGCCACTCAAGGTAGTGTTACTTAATGATTGTTGTAATGATGTATAAGGAAAAAGCAAGTTTCCATATTATGAGGACATGTAGGATAGTTAACAGTTGATCCAAGACTTGAAGAGGTTTAAATTCTATTGATCAGGGAAGCATCCTTTGTGGAGTCCATTCCAAATTGAAACAGTTCTGAGGAAGAAGTCATTTGAGTGTAACTTACTCCTTAAATAGAATATGAAGGAAATGATGACTAAGAGCACGTGACAGAGCACGTCCTAGCAGTGGTGGAATCAACAAATGTAGTTTGTATGAACATTGGAGACACATGGCTAAAATGACCTTAAAGTTCAAAGTAACCCGCCCATTGCACACAATTTTGGCAAGTTCCATTACAGTTTTCCATCTGAGATCAAATGATGACTTATCCATCATGAGACAATTATCAAAAGGTTTAACAGACTTATTCTATCCGTTCTAATGTTTAAACCCTAGATTGCTGCCTATACCTTGGTTAAATTTATAGACATCATATATTTTATTCCAAGAATATTATAAATGTTTTCATTATTAAGATTTAATAATACTTTAAAAGAATTTGACAATTAGCTGAAAATATAACGACTGTTATTATTATAGTCATAGGGGCAACACTTTCCTTGTAACAAGGAAGCAGTCAGAGGACAGGGGTTTTCCAAAAATAAGGTGAAAGAAAGTATCCAAAAAGATTCTATGAGGCAGATATTCATACTTTATTTTGAAGATAGAATTGGTTAGGCAGGGGAGCAAGAATCAGAAACACAAGAATTTATGTTCTTTTGTATGCACCAGCTATCAAAAGTGTTGTAATTAATAAATAGTCATTGCTTTTTGACTGCATATCTATGAATGTTATTTTCTTGATTTGAAATCCCAAAGAACTGCACAGAAGAAATGATGTAAGGAACAGTTTTCTTTTACAAAGTATGTCTTTAAATTAAGATTTATTTTGTCAAAATGAATGAAATTTAATGGCTGAATTTTTTTTTTTTTTTTTTTTTTTTTTTTTACAATTAAAAAAAAAAATTGAGATAATAAATGTTTTTGTACAGGAGAGAGGCGTATAGGAATTTTATGATACAATGTGAATCCATTTTAACTAACAGTGTTGGAAGATGCAGTTCTGGATTTAATTGCCATTACAATTGTCAATGGAACATGGAATGCCTTCAATACAATAATTGCTGCCCAGACAATGTGGGAAACAAGACCAATAATCGTGATAACATTGAGTGATAAAATCCTTTAAATTATTTTCAGAACTTGAAACATCAATGTTTTTTTCAAATATTTTGCATATTATTATTATTTTTTTTTTTTTTTTTAAATGATTTTGTGTCCCCAAAACCAAGTCAGCCATCATTTATTTTATTTTGAGAACTAGAATATTTTTCAAATATAAACACATTTTCCTGTGCATGTCATACAAATAATAATTTTGTTTTGTTATTTCACTTATGATATCTTGTCATAAGAACTACGTTATAGAGAGTGAACTTATTTTGTTAAAATTGAAGTCATTTTCTTGCTGTTAACATCAAATACGCATGCTGTTTGAAAATATTTATTTTATAAAAGTATAAAAATCTAACCCATGATGAAAAATGGGTGTGTAGCTGGCTGATTTTCAGCTATTCTTTTTCTTTTAACCTAACTAGTCACAATCACTGACGTATTTGCATGTCAAATTTTTAGAGTTAAATCTGTTCCGATATAAAGTTGTTGAAGTGAAATTGATGTTTCTTTATACGTGATTTATAATTATAATAAAATTGCATTGTTGATGAGTTAATAAAGAGGTATGTTCTTGTTTTACTATAGAATTCAATTGCTTATGGTTTTACTATAGAAATGCATTGAAAATCTAGAAGTTTATTTAGAGGTCATAAATAAATGCAAGCATTACAGAGTGAATCAGGACATTGTATGTTGAATATAAATACCTTGTTAGTAGCTGCAGGGATATAGTAAAGATTTCGTACAAAAGGAATTATTAGTGATATGGAACTGATACAAACTTTACTGTTTTTTTTTGTTTTTTTTTAACATTAGGAAGAAAGGGATTGTCATAGGTCAGGAATTATTAAAAATATTATTAATGAAAGTAATTATTATTACTTAGCATGCTTTCATATTTTTTATTCAATATTATTTCTATATAACTGTAGTATTATAGAAATATTGAAGATGTATTTTATTTTTTGAATTTTACAAATATTTTAAATATTAAAGTTTAAGAATATTGTTAATAGAATAATTAGCTAGAAATATTATAATGTTTATTATTAATTGTTTAAATAAAAAAAATAATTATGAAGTTGTTGCTTGTAGGTAAACAATGTTTGGTTTACACATGAAAAGTTTTACTGTTTGTTTTTTCAATCACTGTTTAATTCTGTAAATCTTTTCAGCAATAAGTAACTGGAATTTTGTTGATCATTAGCATTTTAATAATAGAATCATTGATTGAATAAAATCAGATTTGAAAGAATTGTGTAGTTATTTTAATAACATGAATCCATTTTAGCTTATAGTTGTGTTGGACGATGCAGTTCTGGATTTAACCCTAATTGTGAATGTCAATGCAACGCGGGCTGTCATAGAAACCATAATTGCTGCCCAGACAAAGTCATTGTGTGTGGACGAGGAACAGGCCCGATAATGTCGGGTGAGAAAATCATTTAAATTTCTTTCACGTTTATAAATATTTTGAATACTTTTCAATTATTAAATGTTGAACAGTGATGAAGATAAGAGTAAAATTGATAATGATTATTTTGTCGTTATTTTTTTTTCTTTTTTTTTTTTTTTTTTACATTTGATTATTTTAATTGTATTGCAATTTGTTAAAATATTTATAACTTTAGCCTCAGATTAGCTTTCTGTTAATTAGATTCAAAATAAAAGTCAGTCAAAATTTGAGGTTTGTTCTAACTTTAAAAATGTTAGAATTTTTAATCTTTTTTAATTTCTTTTTTAATTATTTTTTATTTATTTATTTATTTATTTATTTTTTATTTTTTTTTTTTTAAAACTCTAAACCAGTGGGTTCCCAAATAGTGCAGCATGCCTCGTATATCCTTCTTTAGCTTTGTTTTAAATTATTTTCCTTCTCTTAGACTAATTGCCACTCATGGCTACACAGCCTAGTCTATATTACACCTTTTATTGTGATATTTTAAGGTGATTGTAAATATATTCTATTAAACTAAACAAAGAGGGAATGTCTAAGACCACTGGCGAGTTTCTCCTGATGCTGAATAATTCAGTTGATTTCACATGGAAAATTGGGGGGCAGGGGGGAAAAAAAAAAAAAAACTTGCTGAAATTGTGTGTAATGTTGTGAATACTTTCAATAATCTTCAGTTATTTTCAGGTAGTGAAATTAGAAAGTTGATTAAATAGCCAGTGTAGCATTTATGTTAAGTTTGATATGAACTATTTATTTATTTATTTTTTATTATTGCTCAACCTATGCAAGGCCTAAGTGCCACTCAAGGTAGTGTTACTAAATGACTGTTGTAATGGTGTATAGGGAAGAAGCAAGGGTTTGCATAGTTAACAGTTGACTCACGACGAAGAGGTTTAGCTTGTAGTGATCAAGGAAGCATCCTCTGTGGAGTCCATTCCAAATTGAAACAGTTCTGAGGAAGAAGTCATTTGAGTTTAGCTTATTCCTTAAATAGAATATGAAGGAAATGATGACCGGATGACTAAGAGCACGTGACAGAGCACGTCCTAGCAGTGGGGGAATCAACAAATATAGTTTGTATGAACATTAGAGACACATGGCTAAAATGACCTTAAAGTTCAAAGTAACCCACCCATTGCACACAATTTTGGCAAGTTCCATTACAGTTTTCCATCTGAGATCAAATGATGACTTATCCATCATGAGGAGACAATTATCAAAAGGTTTAACAGACTTATTCTATCCGTTCTAATGTTTAAACCCTAGATTGCTGCCTATCCCATTGGTTAAATTTATGGACATCATATATTTTATTCCAAGAATATTATAAATGTTTTCATTATTAAGATTTAATAATACTTTAAAAGAATTTGACAATTAGCTGAAAATATAACGACTGTTATTATTATAGTCATAGGGGCAACACTTTCCTTGTAACAAGGAAGCAGTCAGAGGACAGGGATTTTCCAAAAATAAGGTGAAAGAAAGTATCCAAAAAGATTCTATGAGGCAGATATTCATACTTTATTTTGAAGATAGAATTGGTTAGGCAGGAGAGCAAGAATCAGAAACACAAGAATTTATGTTCATTTGTATGCACCAGCTATCAAGTGTTGTAATTAATAAATAGCCATTGCTTTTTGACTGCATATCTATGAATGTTATTTTCTTGATTCAAACTTGCTTATTTCATTTTGAATTTGCTACATCCCATTCTGAATTTGGCTATTTCATTATAAACTTGCTTAGTCCAAAAATGTGCTTTGATTAGTTCCAAATTGAACTTGAAATGTTATAGAATTAAATGAATCTTAGAACTACTATTTTAATAATGTATCTGTCTGTATTTCTGAGGTGAGGTATTATAGATATTTACATTATTTACTTTGTTCGGACGGTTGTCCTCGTCTTTATTGCCATATTTACAGCTTTTTGGACATTGTACCTCTGTGGACAAAAAGGGTTCAGTTCAAAATTCCAATCACCTGGAGAAGGCCAAAGTTTACAATGGTTGGAATATTGTTCAGACTGTTCTCATCTTTATTGATATATTCACAATGTAAATTGTGTAAATGTACTTACTGTATACCTACTTTTTCAGCCCCAATATATTATGCATAGGAAGCAGAGGAGGAATATAAGAATGTTATAATTGTGCATAGACAGGAAATGCTGAAAATGTTGGGACACTGAAATTTTAAACATTTAAGTTTAATTTCTTTATGTATCTTGGTGTAGCGTCTAACAAATTTCATTTAGTTTCTTCATGCTTTGGTTTTTATCACTTTTATTATCAAGTTTCCAACATTGTGATAATAGTTCTTCAAAGAAATGTGAAATGTAAGAAGTTGGACGCAAATTAACTATGGATGATCTAGGAATTAAAGCACTTTTTATAAAGTCTGTCTATGTTTCTGAGATGAGGTATTATGTACATTATTTACATTATTCGGACTATTGTCCTCATCGTTGTCGCCATATTTATTACAACGTTTCGGCCTTCCAGTATTTGTCTATGTTTCTGAGATGAGGTATTATGTACATTATTTACATTATTCGGACTATTGTCCTCATCTTTGTCGCCATATTTATCACAACGTTTCGGCCGTTGTACGCTCTGGCCTTCTTCAGGTGGTTGGAATAGCATGTGGAACTAGAACAGTCTACCCCAGTGAGTGAAATAAAGGGTTCAGTTCGACATTCCAACCACCTGAAGATGGCCGGAGCATACAGTGGCCAAAACGTGATAAATATGGCGACAAAGATGAGGACAATAGTCCGAATAATGTAAATAATGTACTTTCTGTAAACTTTTGCTTTAGTGAATTGCTTTCTCTTTTAATTAAAGCAGTAAAGTTTTTTTTTTTTTTTTTTTTTTAAATTGAAATTTTGGTAAATTTAAAATTTTAGCATTCCAGCATTTTCAGCATATTGTATCTATGCATAATTGTAACCAACATTTGCATGTTTATATTCCCCAGCCCCATTACTTTAGTCTGATGAAGTCCTAAAACTCGAAACATGTCTCACAAGAATTTTTTCCACTTTGTCATTAATTTTCTTAACATTGTTTTGATATATAAAAATATATATCACATTCTCCCATTGCGGTAAAATATAATCTATATAATAAATGCGAATGTCAGTGTGTCACTGTCACACTTTGTCAACTTTACTCCGATAATTGATTCTGCATCTGATTCATCTAACAATTCCCTTTCAATGAATAGCCAACGTGTATGATTCCTAATTCTCCTCAGACAGCAAAATTCTTATTTATGATCTTCAATATAGAAAAGGTTCTCTCACATTGAAATTGAGGAACTGAGTGTGCAGATGAGTTTATAAAGTTTTTATTTCTTTTTATCGCTAAAATAATTGTCTGCATTTGTTTCTGTATTGGATTTTTTTAAACTTGATATAGAAGGCCCACTCCATCAGGGGCCCACTTACCCTTGGGCAAATTGATACTCTGGCCAGTTTGTCACTGATTATGAAACTGGAAATTACTTTATAATCTAGCATTTTAATAATATAATTGCCAAGTGAATTAAATTAGATTTGAATGAATTGTGTAGTTATTTTAATGTTACGTTATGAATCCATTTTGAAAGTTGTTGGACGATATAATTTGGGGGTTAATCACTTTTACAAATGTCAATGCCACCTATACAATAATTGCTGCCCAGAAAAACTCAGTGTGTGTTATTGCCTTGTATAGTGATTAACACAATGACAGTAATTAAAATTATTTTGATAATTATTTAGTTTTTATATTATGTTTTATTAATTATTTTAATTGTATGTGATAACTGTTAAAACATTTAGTATTTTTGTTTAATATTAACATTGTAGTAATAACTAGATTTACTATATACATGTCTTGAATATAAGTATTTCTGCAATCATGAAGAATTTTACTTTTCATTTGTACAAAATTGTTGAAATCTGGGAAATAGGATTTGTAACATTGTAGATTGCTTTGCAGTGACCAGATAAAACATTCATAATAAAAATGTCTTCCTGTTTGACAATTTTCTTGTAATTCCAAAAAAAATAAATTAAAATAAGAGAAAACAGCTTTCAAACCTATTTTCATGCCTGGCCTGTCATAAGACATAAACACCATTGAAAACATTTTGAGTTTTATTCATTGATGGAATGTTTTCTAAAAAATTTGTTGATGAACAGCAGTAATCTTTTTTTGTATCAATTTTGGCAGAAATTGAGCATTAAAATAATTCCAAAAATCCAGTAATTACATATCACTAAAGTTAGTAATGACTTATGGCCATATCATGTTCAAATATCGGTTCTCATCTGATCACAGAAGTTAAGCAACATTAAGCTTGGTGAGTACCTGGCTTATGTCCACATCACGTTGAAACATAGGTTCCTGTATGATCAATGAAGTTGAGCAACATTAAGCTTGGTGAGTACCTGGCTTATGCCCCCCACGTTGAAACATGGGTTCCTGTATGACCAATGAAGTTAAGCAATGTTGTGCATGGTCAGTACCTTGATGGGTGCAATTTAGGAATACCGAGTGATGTAAGCTTGGATGTATGGGGTGTGTGTAATGAATAATCAGTTGGAATTATTACTCAGAGAGCTGAGTTCCAATTATCATTGGGTTCGTTATACTCACTTATGTGCAAATACCCTTGCAAAAGGTATGAATCCACCTCTTCTCCCTCCAGCTATGGGTTAATTAGTAAGACTTATGACTAAACCATTATGTCCTACACCAAAGAAAAATTCTTACAATCTAAAAAAAAAAATTCTTTGGCATTAAATAACCTGCAAAGGATTGATAAGCCGTAGAAAACAAATAAATAATAATGGTCAGTACCTAATGGATAACTGTTCGGGTATAGTGGGTGCTGTAATGTGTGGGTGGCATAATAGACCATGTTGAGTTAAGTTCAAATTCCTGTCAGGTTTGATATATTCACTTAGGCGCAAATACTGTTGGGCAATCATGAATCGAAAAGAGATATGATCACCAAAGCATGTCACAGCCGCACATACCAACACAGATTGGGCCAGCTCAGTAGGATAAAGACCAATTTCTCCCCATGAATCTTGGGCGGGCCTATGCCCAACAAGAGATCATCACAGATTGAAAAGATGAATAATAAGGAAGTGAAATGGAATATTCACCTAATGTGTCTTTTTACAAGGTTTTTGAAGCATGAATTGCCAAGATACAATTAAAAAAAAAAATAGATGACTTCAATTTGGTTGATTCATACGCTTGTATGAATGCATATAAACTCATTGTTCTATCAAATAACAGAAGTGATAGTTTGTACTAAAATTATCCATGTGTAGTAAATTGATAGTACTCTTTAGCATGGGATATTTATTCCTACTCCCCACCTGTGAAATCGTATATTTTTCCATCTCAAATATTAAAGAGAAATATTCATCCAGCACACACTCACCAGGCAGATTTTGTGACCTGTCAGTTCAGAAACACTTCCTATTGAAATCTTCTTTTACTAACTAGCATGGTTGTACTCATCATTGGCTTGCTAAACCCATCATGTAGCTTATATCACCTGGTATTCCATAGTGGACACTCATTTGAACACTGACCAGGCTTCCCATTGCTTAACTGGTGATTGGATGAGAATTGGTGAATCTTCTTTATGTCTTGTCCCTAAAGGACATTGTCGATCATGACTCTCTACAATTTCTGGTTCTGTGTAAACTCTTGCTAAATTTTATTTTTTAGCTATCTCTCCCGTTTTTCCATTCATATACTCAAGCTTGTTATGTAGGTTATGCATTGTTTTTCTCTGTTCCTCTTACCTTCATTCTCTCCTGTGTGTATCAAATTTTCTGAGCTCTCTTTCCTTAGATGCCTTTCAATGGTCTTCATTTCATGATTTCAATGGTCTCTTTCTGATATTAAATATAAGTGTCCGTTTGTTTCCCTTTTGTCTAAAACTTTGTTGTTGTTCACATGTTCGGTCCAGGGTGTTCTCAGCATGCTTCTGTAAAACCAGATTTTTGCTGCTTCAAGTCTCTTCTTCATCTGTGAGGAGATTGTCCAGCATTCACTGCCATATAGGATGACTGATATTACGTAATAGTTCAATACTCTTTTCTTTGTTTCTGTTGCTTCAAGTCTCTTCTTCATTGGTGGGGAGGAGATTGTCTGGCATTCACTGCCATATGGGGGGACTGATATTACGTAACAGTTCAGTACGCTTTTCTTTGTTTCTGTTGCTTCAAGTCTCTTCTTCATTGGTGGGGAGGAGATTGTCTGGCATTCACTGCCATATGGGGGGACTGATATTACGTAACAGTTCAGTACGCTTTTCTTTGTTTCTGTTGCTTCAAGTCTCTTCTTCATTGGTGAGGAGGAGATTGTCTGGCATTCACTGCCATATAGGAGGAAAGATATCACATAACAGTTGAGTCCACTTTTCTTTGTTTCTAACAAAATTTTCTTGTTTCTTAATACATTGCTTAGCCTTTTGGAAGGCATCTTTTGCTATCCCAATGCACCTTTGGATTTCAGTGTCATACTTTCTGTGCTCTGTTAAAACACTTCCCAGTTATTTAAATATTTGTACTCATTTGATTTTGATATCCCCAATTTGTAATTTGCATGTTCAGCTGCTCCTTTTGCTCATAACCATGTATTGTCATATTATACAAAGATTATATATTTTATCCTAAGAATTTTCAAAGTGTAATTATTAAAGTTTTATAATATTATTAATAAAATAATTATCTGCAAATATAATTATTTATTATATTCAAATAAAAAGGATGAGGCTACCTGTGAAATCCTTGTTTGTAGATCTTTTCTTGAACTTCTCGCATGTGAAACTCTTCATTCTCTGCCACATACACTCTTCAGAACTTTAAAAGCAACAGCAATTGTCATCTTCTATCTTTCCGAATCCTGCCCTTTCTCCTCTCTTAATGTATTTCCATTCCCTTCCACTCTTAGTAACCCCTTTGCATCCCAGGGGCTTTATCAACTTGCTTCGAATGAAATGATTTAAAAAATAAAAATATATTCAATCTTTGGTTTACACAAGAAAAGTTTTAATAAAGTCCATTTTCAAATTACAGCTTTATTTCTGTTAATCTTTTCAGCATTAAGAAACTGAAATTTGGTCGATAAATTATCGTTTTAATAATAAAAATGACAACCAAATGAAATAAGATCAGAAAGAATCTTGTATTTGTTTTAATGTTATGATATGAATCCATTTTAGCTTATAGTTGCGTCGGACGATGTCATGCCGGATTTAATCCCCGTTACTATTGCCAATGCAACCCGAAATGCCATCAATACAAAAATTGCTGTCCCGACAAAGTCAGAGTGTGTAGAACAGGACCAGTAAACCCGATGCTATCGGGTGAGAAAATCATTTACATTTCTTTCAAATATTTTTTTTTTTCTTTTTTTGTGTATCTATATTTCTGAGATGAGGTTTTGTAATTATTTATATTATTCAGTGTTGCCCTTGTCTTTGTTGCCACATTCATGATGTTTTGGCCGTTGTATGCTCCAGCCTTCTTCTGAATGGAATTTAAACTGAACCCTTTCTTGTGTCTATCACTGTAGATTGTTATAGTCCCACATGATGGTTATCTCTCTTTAACTTAAGTTATTTTTTGTTCACCTAAGCTGTAGCCAAGTATTGAACTCACAACTCTTTGAGTCGAGTCACTGGATCCAACCAATGCTTTTATCCACTGGGTCATGTATCCTTGAGGACATCAGTGTATGAATCTTGGGGACTTATAAAACTAATGTTTCGGTAACCATTTTGTTTTACCCGAGCTTTGGTTGAATCCATTGACTTGACCCAAAGAGTTGTGAGTTCAATACCTGACAACAGCTGAGATGAATAAAAAACTTGGAGAGTTGAGGGAGGATAACTGATACTGAGGCATGTCATGTGGAACTAAAACAATCTACCTCAGTGGATGAAATAAAGGGTTCAGTTTAAAATCACCTGAAGAAGGCTGGAGCATACAATGGCCAAAACATTGTGAATATGGCAACAAAGATAAGGACAACAGTCTGAACAATATAAACTTTTTGTGTGCCTTTTCCAAGATTTTTATACTTCCATAACATTACTTTACTGGAATTTGGTTGATAATTTATCCTTTTAATAAATGTCGATTGAATGAAATTAGATATGAATAGATTGTGTATTTTAATTTTACTATATGATATATATTGATAGTTGTGTTGGACGATGTTGTTTGGGATTTAATCGTCATTACAAGTGTCAATAATCCGAGACTTTGTGTTCATGTGTATGCACCAGCTATCAAATCTGTTCTAATCAAAGAATAGGTATTACTTTTTTACTGTATATATATATATATATATATATATATATATATATATATATATATATATATATATATGAATGTTGTCATTTTTCTGATTTAAAATTGCAAGGAATTGACTAACATAGAAAGGAAATGATGTAAGAAACAGTATTTGTTTTACAAAGTATTTTTTTAGATTACAATTTATTTTGTCAAAACTTTGCATTGAAAATTAATGGCTAATTTTTTTTAATGATTAAAAAAAATGATATAATAAAATGTTTTTGTATGGAAAAGGAGCATATAGGAATTTTATGTTACTATGTGAATCCATTTTAGCTAACAGTTGTGTCGGAAGATGCCATTATAAGTTCGGTCACCATTACTATTGTCAATGCAACGCAAAATGCCACCAGTACCGTAATTGCTGCCCAGACAAAGTCAGAGTGTGTGGAAGACCAATAATCCCGATAACATCGGGTGAGAAAATCATTTACATTTCTTTTAAAGATGTTTTTCCATTTAATGTATTTGTATAAATCCAATGTATATGAATTTGTTTCATCATCACTTTGAGGGATCTTTAGTGGTCAATTTATCTGTGAGGTGTTTGGGATGATCAGATGAGAGGAATATTCCTGACAGTAGTTCTATGGTTAATCAGGATGAGAGAAGAATCTCTTGGGGAAGCTTTCCAAATTAGGAGTAAACCAGTTTTATTGAATTATTAAAGTCTGCAGACTAGGAAGATCTTTTAGCACTGGATTGCTTTCCTCTAACTAGTTTCATTCCTGATGAAAATGACATCTTCTATTCTCTTGCAATTCTGACAAATTCATTTAAATTTGAGAAAAGAATTTTCAAAACAAATCTTACAGTTTGGTTCATCCTAATATGAAATCATTATTGAATATATTTTGAGGTGTATTCCTTGAAAACTAAATGACCGATAGCTTCCTAACAAAGTTATTTGGAATACTGCCCCAAAATTGAATACTGTTCAGGTCTCTCAGGATGTGGATGGTATTCTCTGACTGCAGACACACACAACAGAGATGAAATGTAGTTTATTCACCTGAGAGCAAATACTACATTTTGATCCCATCTAAAAAGGCGATTAGTGAGTGCAACCACTATAAGTGATATTTTTCAGATGCAATGTATCAAATGAAGGGAACGGAGTGAGGCAATTTCCAAAAATCTAGTTACAATAAATTAAATAAAATAGCATCATTGTTTTAAAATTATTATTAAACGTCTGTAAGATGGATTTGGTTACAAAGTAAGAAAGAAATAAGGGAAGATAAAAATGTTCAACATCTCCTGTCAATACCTCATAAAAATGGACTATTCCATTTTGGTTATATAAAAAAGGAGAAAAGACACTACTTGGTTTTTTTCAGTGAGAAAATGAAAGAACGACATAAAGAAGGTAAAATAGATGTGTTTAACGGCTGTTTCTAGGAAATGGAAAAAGTCAATTTCAAATTTTTTTCATTTGTACCCACTTCTTAAAATAACAACCAGCATTCATATTGATGATTATAATTGCAATATTTTGTTAAGGTTGTTAAGCTCATATATATATCAATTCAATAGGGGAATTTCTATGAATATTTTGTCGTAGAACCTGCCATGAGTTTATTCAGTCATTAACTTAAGAATTAAGATACATATGAAAATTTAAAAAGAGAATCCGTGAAATTATGGTGTAATATTAACCTGTTGTCTTATTCTTTATAAGATTATCAGAACTTTAATTTCAAAGATACAGATAAAAAAAAATGAATGAAATTTGTAATCCTTTGTGTATAGATTGCTAGGGAATATGGGATGCTGTTAGGGTTAATAAAGTAGAAAAATTCCGGGTTGGGGGAAATGTTTATTTTCATAAAATGCTTACTCTTGAAAGACACTAAAAATTTACAGGGTGGTCCAAAAGTCTTGTCACCCTGTACATAATTGCAACAACACTCTGTGGGGTATTGTCAAGGAGAGTTTCACATGAACGATACCAGAATACTCATCAGTTGAAGGATGTTGTTTGGAGAGCCTTTGCAACAATCAACAAAGTGCAGCTTTGTAAAATATCACACAGGACATGGTTCCACATCTTGTGCCACGAAAATGGTGTTCATACAGACCTTGTGGATGTGTGACAACCTCAATAAAAGTGAACTTAACCCAGTACATGCACTTTGTATTACTTGTTGTTCTATTGTTCTTGGTACTTTTTGGTAGAGGGTGACATGACTTTCGGTCCACCCTGTAAAACAAAAGGAACTTTCAGTGGTCAAAATTTAAGGATAGCTTATCTGACAGCATAGTTATTGAAGATTAGGTAGAAAGAAATTGTGAGAGGTCACTAATATGAAATAGGGTCATATTCTATATTGTTTTATTTTTGCATCAATATATTTTTTATATTATTGTCAGATTTTATGATGATTATATATTTTATCTTAAATATTGTAATTGTTAAAGTTTTCGAATATTGTTTGATAATGTAACATTTTAAAAATAAACAAAAATGTCAAGTGAATGAAATTAGACTTAATCTTGTAGCTACTTCAATGCTATGATATGAATCCATTTTAGTTGACAGTTGTGCCGAAAGTAGCCTTTCAGGATTTGATGACAAATGTCAATACAATGCAGAATATCACTAATTGCTGTCCAATCAGTGTGTGGGACAGGATGCCAATAAACCCAATAACGTTGACTGAGAAAATCATTTAAATTTCTTTCAAAGATTATTTTTCCCTTAAATATATTTGAATTATCAAATATGTATTCATTTCATTATCATGTTAAATAAGCTTTACGGATGAATGCTTCTGGAGGCACGGTGGTGTAGTGGTTAGTGGCTTGGATTGAGGAATCGGAGAGCCGAGTTCAAATTTCAGTTGACATTACATTCACTTACGTGCTAGCAACCTTGGGAAAGGTATGAATCCAATTTTTCTCCAAGCTATGGTGGGACAGACTGGGTTCTATAGCCTTGGTTGGCAACCTGTGTAAGAGAAGGAAAACTCTGAATTCAAACCAGCCTGGAGAGGGCTAGATTCCCTTAGGCTATCTTGCCCAAGACACATCACTTCAACTGCGACTGCAGTACATGTAGTGCCCCTTAGGCCTTAAAGGGTTAAGACTGCTGATCATGATATATGTTTGAGTTGCTAAAATGGAGGGATGGTGGCTCAGATTGAGGAATTGGAAAGCCGAGTTTGAATTCCAGTCAAATCCATTACGTTCACTTACATGCTAATACCCTTGGGAAAGGTATGAATCCAACACTTCTCCAAGCTATGGTGAGACAGACTAGGTTCTATAGCCTTGGGTGGCAACCTGTCTAGGAGAAGGAAAACTGGAATTCAAACCAACCTGGAGAGGGTCGGGCTCCATCAGACACACTGTGGCTGCAGTACATGTGGTGTCCCTGCAACCCTAATGGGCTCTTCATCATGATCACTTCAGTGAAGTGTCTAAGTACATAAGATGAAAGATAATTCTAACAGTAAATATTTTCACGATCAGTTATGATGTAGGAAGACTTGTCCTGGATGATTCTTTCCAGCTAAAAGCAAAAAAAACGATATCTGTAGTGATTAAATGAAAGCACTTTTGTTTTGGAGGCATTAAAATTTACAAGCCATTTCTTGCCCCAGTTAACCAATGATTGGAGGTCCTTTTCAAGAGCAGTTACCAGGTTTAGTTTGTTGGTTCAGTTGGATTTGCTACTAAGACAGAAGTGAATGATAATATCATTTACATAAAAACCTACTTAGTAACTGATGACATCGGGGAGATCATTGAAGATCAAAAACAGCATAGGTCCAAGGACAAGTCTGAAAAATATCAAGATTATCTTTTTAGCATTTGTGGGGTTGCTTTGCACTTGTAACCCTCAGCCCTATCGATCTCTTCTGTCTCTGTCTTCTTCTTTGCTAGCTTTGTTCAGTATCACCAACCTTATAGGTATTCTGGCTTTTTTTTTTGTTTTTCACTCCTCGGTTGGGGCAGGTGTATTGTTTTAATAGGGTTGATTCAGGCTTTCCCCAAATCTTATGATATTAGGATTGACTATGATATATAATGTGGACCCATCTGTACATTGTGTAACACAGACAAGATGCTTAATTCTTATCTGTGGCCATGGTAATTTTTGTCTTTGTTTCTTGGACAACTTTGGGAGTCGAGGCTGGAATAAGAATTTCTTCAGTAAAATGACAACACTGTCAATAACTCTAACATGTTTATTGAATATGAAAATAAAGGGCTTTATCTCCCCGATGTCATAAATTCCCAGCTAGGTATTTATGCAAATGATATTACCATTCACTTCTGTCTTAGTAGCAAATCCAACCGAACCGACAAACAAAATTTGATAACTGCTCTTGAAAAGGACCTTCAATCATTGGTTAACTGGGGCAAGAAATGGCTTGTAAATTTTAATGCCTCTAAAACAAAAGTGCTTTCATTTAATTACTGCAGATATCCTTTTTTACTTGCCATCACCATGACTGGTGCTAACCTCCAGAAGAGAAATACTCTATGCCTTCTTGGCCTCACATTTTCCACTGTGATATAAGTTATTGTTCATTCCTTCTGAATTGCTGTGTTACTACTCTATTCAAGGATTGAACTCATGACCACTAGGGGACAGTAACTAGGGATGAAATATCACAATCAACAGATATCTCATATCAGCCAGTCCATGAAGATCTGATAATGACCAGAGGGTACTTGGTTGAAATGTTGTCTATAATAACATCTATATCAACAAAGATGGAAGCAATTATTTGAAATAATACAAGAATATTGGTATTTATTCATCTCAGAAATGAAACACTAAATGATAGAAAATAAAATAAACTGTAAAACCATACTTGTGAGTAACCAATATTTGAAATTTTGACAACATATTTCTGATTATATTTTTTAGCATTATGAAAATGGAATTTACTTAATTAATTTAGTGTTTTCATAAGATCATCAATTGTAGGAAATTAGATTTGAAAGAATAATATGGCTATTTTAATTCCACAATACGAATTCATTTTAGCTCAAAGTTGTGCCCGAAGATGCCATTTGGGAGTAAATCCTCGTTACAACTGTCAATGCAATCCGAAATGCCACAAATTTAATGACTGTTGCCCTGACAAAATCCGACTTTGTGGTGGACCAGGGCTAATAAGCCCATTAATATTGCGTAAGAAAATTATTTAATTCCTTTCTGACTCTGAAATATTTTCAAGTTTCTGAATATTTTTGAGTATCTTTTTAAAAATTAATTTTTCACAGCGATGACCATAAAAACATTAATAATAACAATAATGGTTATGTTGTTTTTATTTTATTACATTACAAGAATTATTTAAATGATGGGGAAATTTCTGATATTAAATATCTTAGTGAAAGATTAATGTTTTGTTAAAGTTTAACTGAAATATTTGCTCGTAGATAAACCATCTTTGAGTTCCACAGAAAATGTTTTCAAAAGTCTATGATTTTGAATCGCCAATACTTTCTATCAATCTTTTCAGTATCAGGAGACTGGAATTTATTTGCTAATTAGTATTTTAATAATAGAATCATTGAGTGAATGAAATTAGATTTGAAAGTATTAATAGATTTGCAAGAATAATGTGGCTATTTTAATGCTACGATATGAATTCATTTTAGCTCAAAGTTGTGCCCGAAGATGCCATTTGAGAGTAGATCATCGTTACAACTGTCAATGCAATCCAAAATGCCATAAATTTAATGACTGTTGCCCCGACAAAATCCGATTTTGTGGTGGACCAGGGCTTATTAGCCCACTAATATTGCGTAAGAAAATTATTTAATTTCTTTTAAACTCTCAAGTATTTTTAAGTTTCTGAGTATTTTTGATTTAGTTTTAAAAATTAATTTTCAACAGAACAGTAAAAAAAAGACAAATGATTTTGTTTTTATTTTGTTATGTGACATGAATTATTTGAATGATATTACAATTTCTTATAATATTGAATATCTTAGTCAAAAAGAAACCTTTTTCTTACACACATTTATAATGCAACTCTCGCTCGAGTTGGGGTGTAATTAATCTAAAATACAATATTTGTACAATGATGTTATTTACACAAAAACCATTTTGAAAAAATCTATGATTTTGAATGATAGCTTATTTTTGTTAGCCTTTACAGTTATAAGGAAACAGGAATTCTGTTAATGTATCATTTTAATAATAAAAATGTCATCTGAATGAAATTAGATCCAGAATGAATTGTATATATATTTTATTGTTACAATATGAATTCATTTTAGCTAATAGTTGTGCTGGAAGATGCCATTATAAATTTAATTCCCGTTACAATTGTCAATGCAACCCGGAATGCTATCGGTACAATAATTGCTGCCCAGACAAAGTCAGAGTGTGTAAAAGACCAATAAGCTCGATAATGTTGGGTGAGAATCATTTACATTTCTTTCTAATTGCCTTACATGTATTTTGTATAAGTCAGTGTTTATGTATTAGTTCAATTATTGCATTGTGTGATCTTTTGTGGTCAGTGTCGCTTTGATGTTCCTGTGGTGGTCAGGTGAGACATAATCATGACTAAATATTTCCATGGTGGATCATGATGAAAATATTTTTTTTTCTTGTGGTCGCTTTTCAAATTTGGAATAAATAAGATTTAAAAAAAAATTCTTAAAACTCTTCAAAATACCAAGATTTTTTTTCTTTGTATTGTGGATTCATTTGCATTGACTGGAGCCACCTTGTTTAAAATCTTTCCTTCCAGTTTTCAACCCTGACAACTGTATTAAAATCCTGACAAATTGAAATCAAAGGAAACAATTTTCAAGTCAATTCCTGATCAGTCCAAGAATATAATCACTATTGAAAACATTCTGAGCATTATTCAGTCAAATCTAACAGACAACAGTTACCCAACAAAGAATTTGAAATGCTGTCCAGGAATTGACGTTATTTATTTGAATAGATTTTTGCAGAAATTGAGCCTTTTCATAATTTCCAAGATTCAACAACCAAATGTTGCTAACTGTGGTAATATAGAATATTCTTCTACTTTGTCTTATATTTTATAAGACTATTAGAACCTGAATTAGCAAAATGCAGGTTAATCAAAGAAATATATATCTGGCCTATTTATTTTCAGATGTCTATGCTTTTCAACTAAGTTTGGAATCTTGACAGCTAGAATGAAATCAGAGACAATGATTTTCAAGCCTGACACATTCCAAAGATATAATTATTATCACATTGAGTGATCTTTCATAGTCAATGTCTAAAAACATAAAATAGGGTGAAAACTAAAGTCTGCAATATTACTGATAGAAATTTTGTCTTGCAGTTGGTCATTTCTCTTTTGACTCTGTCAAAATCAGAGAAAATGACTTTTTAGATTAATTTCCAAAACTTGAATAATCATGAGGTTTAATCAGTTAAAACATTTTGAGGGTTATCTAAGGAAATCTAAAAGATAAGAAGTTCCCAGACCAAGTTTGTGGAATATCATCTGTGAACAACAGTAGTTGCTAAATATGATAATATGGATATTCTTTTATTGGGTCTTATATTTTATAAGACTATCAGAGCCTGAATTGACAAGATGGAGATTAATTAATGAAATCTGCTTGACTTATTTGTGGGTGTCTTTGCATTTCAACTAAGTTGATTGTTGTAACAGAAGCGATGGTTTTTACCAAAGTTCTCTGTGCAGAGAACACGCATGAAATGATAATACTCTTTACATTCATTCTGCTGTGAAGTCCTACAATGTTTTCCTATAACAAATATTCTAGAGAAAAACATTGAATAAGTTGTCCCTGCTTCATTTTCAGATTCATGATCTGAATATTTATTGTTTTACAAATATTTTGGACAATTTTATATTTTTGTAGGGGTACTAAATTTTAAAAAAAGCAATAAAAAGACATATTAAAAGGACATTCCTAACAAACAAACAAAAATCTAACTCCTAACAAAAAACAAAACAATTCCTAACATCAACAAAAAAATCCCCATTCCTAACATCAACAAAAAAATCCCCATTCCTAACAACAACAAAAAAATCCCCATTCCTAACAACAACAAAAAAATCCCCATTCCTAACAACAACAAAAAAATCCCCATTCCTAACAACAAAAAAATCCCCATTCCTAACAACAACAAAAAAATCCCCATTCCTAACAACAACAAAAAAATCCACATTCCTAACAACAACAAAAAAATCCACATTCCTAACAACAACAAAAAAATCCACATTCCTAACAACAACAACAACAACAACAAAAATCCACATTCCTAACAACAACGACAAAAATCCACAAATCCCAATCTCTAACAACAACAAAAAACAATTGCTAACAACAACAGCAAAAAACAATTCCTAACAAAAAAGATGAGTAAACTAGCTCACACATTCATGAGTCTAACACACCAACCATCACGGTCCTGCAGCAAGATTGGAAGCTCATTAGGGTGGAATTTTGTGTCATTACATAGTTGGTCAATGCATATGGATGCTGGGTAATCAACCCGTCTTGCACTATGGCTACATGTCCAGAGTGATACATCACTGGCAAGTTCTTGTTTTGCCTACCAGCAGTGTCCTTCAAAAGACATTCTGCATTCATGCAAGATGGTAGAAATATTAGGGATGGGTCCATAGAGCTGTGATTTACTTGGATTTTGTTTCTGTTGTCCACTGCCTTTTGCGTTGGACATTGTCATCTGTAATCTGCTGCCTTTTGCGTTGGACATTGTCGTCTGTAATCTGCTGCCTTTTGCGTTGGACATTGTCGTCTGTAATCTGCTGCCTTTTGTGTTGGACATTGTTGTCAATACCTGTTTTTCATTACCTGTTTTAATAAACTTAGAATGATTCATTCATCATTACAATTGTTTCACGAAAATGGAAATGATTTATGACTTAACCAAATATTTTATAGTAAGAATAATTAGCTATTTTAATGCTACAGTTTGAATCCATTTTAGCTGAAAGTTGTGCCAGACGATGTGGTTCAAGAATAGATTACCGTTACAAATGTCAGTGCAACATGGAATGCCATAAATACAATAACTGTTGTCCCGACAAAGTTCGACTTTGCGGTGGACCAGGACCAATAAGCCCAATAATATTGCGTAAGAAAATAATTTAATTCCTTTCTGATTTTGAAATATTTTCAAATTTCTGAATATTTTTGATTATCTATAAAAATTAATTTTTCACAACATTGAGCATAACATTAATAATAACAATATTGGTTAATTTGTTTTTATTTTATTACATTACAGGAATTATTTGAATATCATTGCAATTTCAGTTAATATTGAGTATCTTAGTGAAAGATGAATGTTTTGTTAAAGTTTATCTGTGAAATCTTTGTTCATAGATAAACCATCTTTGAGTTCCACACAAAAGGTTTCCAAAAGTCTAGGATTTTGAATCACCAATTCTTTCTATCAATCTTTTCAGTATCAGGAGACTGGAATTTAATAAGAAAATTTTTGAGTAAATAAAATTTGATTTGAAATAATAATGTAACCATTTTAATGCTATGATATGAATCCATTTTAGTTGATAGTTGTGTTGGACAATGCAGTTCCAGATTTGATTTGAATTGCATGAGAAAATCTTTTAAATTTCTTTAAAACTTTGAAGTAATTTAAAGTTTCTTAATATTTTAAAGCTTAACTGTGGAATCTTTGCTTGTAGATCAACAATTGAGTTCTACACAAGAGGTTTCAAAAGTCTCATTTTGAATCAGCATTCCTTTCTGTCAATCTTTTCAGTATTAGATGGGAATTTAGTTGATAATTAATAATTTTAATAACAAATTTTTTTTTTTTTTTGTGAATAGAATTCGATTTGAAATAATAATGTAGCCGTTTTAATGCTATGATATGAATCCATTTTAGCTGATAGTTGTGTTGGACAATGCAGTTCCAGATTTGATTCGAATTGCGAATGTCAATGCAACGCAGATCGCCATTGACACAATAATTGCTGCCCATTCAAAGTCAAGTTGTGTGGAACAGGACCAATAAGCCTGATAACTTTCAGAGAGAAAATGTTTCAAATTATTTTCAAACATTGAAACATCTTCAATTTTTACAAATATTTTGAATATTTTTTCAATGACATTTTGTCCTAGTTAGCCATCATTTATTTTATTTTGAGAACTAGAATATTTTTCAAATAAAAACACATTTCCCTGTGCATGTCATACAAATAATAATTTTTTTTTTTTTCCATCAGTTATGATGTATCGGCATAGTGTATTTACATTGTTAAAATTGAAGTCATTTTCTTGCTGTTAACATCAAATACGCATGCTGTTTGAAAATATTTATTTTATAAAAGTATAAAAATCTAACCCATGATGAAAAATGGGTGTGTAGCTGGCTGATTTTCAGCTATTCTTTTTCTTTTAACCTAACTAGTCACAATCACTGACGTATTTGCATGTCAAATTTTTAGAGTTAAATCTGTTCCGATATAAAATTGTTGAAGTGAATTTGATGTTTCTTTATACATGATTTATAATTATAATAAAATTGCATTGTTGATGAGTTAATAAAGAGGTATGTTCTTGTTTTACTATAGAATTCAATTGCTTATGGTTTTACTATAGAAATGCATTGAAAATCTAGAAGTTTATTTAGAGGTCATAAATAAATGCAAGCATTACAGAGTGAATCAGGACATTGTATGTTGAATATAAATACCTTGTTAGTAGCTGCAGGGATATAGTAAAGATTTCGTACAAAAGGAATTATTAGTGATATGGAACTGATACAAACTTTACTGTTTTTTTTTTTTGTTTTTTTTTTTAACATTAGGAAGAAAGGGATTGTCAGAGGTCAGGAATTATTATAAATATTGTTAATGAAAGTAATTATTATTACTTAGCGTGCTTTCATATTTTATATTATTTCAATATTATTTCTATATAACTGTAGTATTATAGAAATATTGAAGATGATGTATTTTATTTTTTGAATTTTACAAATATCTTAAATATTAAAGTTTAAGAATATTGTTATGAATAGAATAATTAGCTAGAAATATAATAATGTTATTATTAATTGTTTAAATAAAAAAGATCAAGTTAATTGTGAACAATGTTTGGTTTACACACAGTTTTACTGTTTTTCAATCACTGTTTATTTCTGTAAATCTTTTCAGCAAAATGTAACTAGAATTTAGTTGATCATTAGAATTTTAATAATAGTTGTTGATTGATTGATATTAGATTTGAAAGAATAATTTAGTTATTCTAATGCAACAATATGAATCCATTTTAGCTGAAAGTTGTGCCAGACGATGTGGTTCAAGAATAGATTACCGTTACAAATGTCAGTGCAACATGGAATGCCATAAATACAATAACTGTTGTCCCGACAAAGTTCGACTTTGCGGTGGACCAGGACCAATAAGCCCAATAATATTGCGTAAGAAAATAATTTAATTCCTTTCTGATTTTGAAATATTTTCAAATTTCTGAATATTTTTGATTATCTATAAAAATTAATTTTTCACAACATTGAGCATAACATTAATAATAACAATATTGGTTTATTTGTTTTTATTTTATTACATTACAGGAATTATTTGAATATCATTGCAATTTCAATTAATATTGAGTATCTTAGTGAAAGATTAATGTTTTGTTAAAGTTTATCTGTGAAATCTTTGCTCGTAGATAAATCATCTTTGAGTTCCACACAAAAGGTTTCCAAAAGTCTAGGATTTTGAATCACCTATTCTTTCTATCAATCTTTTCAGTATCAGGAGACTGGAATTTAATAAGAAAATTTTTGAGTAAATAAAATTTGATTTGAAATAATAATGTAATCATTTTAATGCTATGATGTGAATCCATTTTAGCTGATAGTTGTGTTGGACGATGCAGTTCCAGATTTGATTCAAATTGCAAATGTCAATGCAATGCGGAATGCCATCAACACAATAATTGCTGCCCAGACAAAGTCAAGTTGTGTGGACCAGGCCCAATAAGCCCGATAACTTCGGGTGAGAATATCCTTTAAATTATTTTCAAATGTTAAAACATCTTCGATTTTACAAATAATTTGAATATTTTTTCAATGACTATGTCCCTAAAACCAGCTTAGCCCATCATTTACTTTATTTTGAAGACTAGAATATTTTTCAGACATAAACCTATTTCCCTCTGCATGTCATAATAATAATTTTTTTTGTTTATTTTTTAAAAATTTATTATTTCTTGTCTGGTGAAATACTTTAAAGAGTGTATTTTTTTTTTTTTTTTTTTTTTTTTGTTGAAATTGAGTTATTTTATTGTCAGCATTGAACATACATGCTATTTTTAAATATATATTCTGTATAAAAGTATACAAATATAGCATGTGATAATGAATGGGCTAGTATTCAAGTATCTTTTTTTTTTTAATTTTTTTTTTTTTTTTTTTTTTTTTAACCTAACAGCTCTTTTTTTTTTTTTTTTTTTTTTCATTATTTTTATTTTTAAATAAAAAAAATATTCTTAATTATTTATTTATATTTTTATTTATTTATATTTTTATTTATTTATATTTTTATTTATTTATTTATATTTTTATTTATTCAACTATCTTTTTCTTTCTTTTTTTGTTTGCTTTTTGTTTTTTTTCTTTGTTTAACCTATCTAGTTACAGTCGTTGGCTCATTTGTAGAAATATTTTACTGCCACTAAATCTTCATATATAAACCTCTTAGTAATAGTACAAACACCTTAATACCATCACAGTCATTTATATATAAATTGTATATAAGGCAGTTATTAAGATTTTATGATGACTTAATCATTTATACAAGACTGGTGCTATAAAAAGAAAACTACAATGCATATTAATTCAGCATTCAATCTCCTTTGAAGTAGTTCACTTTTGAAGCTACACACTTTATCCGACATCATTTCCATTGATGGAAGCATTGCTGGAATCCGATTTTTGGGATAGCTAGCAGCTAAATATATACAACTTGACCATGTTGGTAGATATGAAAATGTTAGCATATAGTGGCAAATGCCAAAATTTGCAATTTTGAATTTGGCCCAACTCAGTAAAACTGTTGTAATTCAGGCTGCAGTCAAGAACGGAATAAAATTTTGTAAATATCTTGCCATAAAGCTTGCAAATTTGTTGTCAAATTTTATAAAAAAATTAGATACGTTTTTTTAGAAATTAAGGGAAGTTTAAGGTCAAGGTCAAATAATTTTATTCAAATTATGTTAAATTTGTATATAATTTAGCAAAAAAAAAAAAAACAAACAAACTAAGATATTTATATTTAAACTTTGTGACTATTTTTCAAAATTCACCTTTTTGGCAAGGCTCAAAGGTCATATCTCTGGAACCCTTTGACTTAGAGATATAAAATAGGTACTATCTATCACGAAGCTCTATAAGTGTACCAAAAAAAAAAAAAAAAAAAAAATCCATGTCAGTGATGGTCTGGCTCTTGTTGAAATGTCTCAGTAATAAAAAAAAAAAAAATGTTGACTGAATACAGTTAGATTAGAGAGAATAACGTGGTGATTTTAATGCTACCATATGAACAATTTTCACTGATAATTGTATCGGAAGTTGCAGCTCCTGATTTGATTCCAATTGCAAATGTCAATGCAATGCTGAATGTCACCGAAACAATAATTGCTGCCCAGACAGTCTGTGTGTGTGTGAACCACCATGGCCAATAGGCCCATTAACTTTGGGTGATGAGATCATTTACATATATATTTTTTTTTTTTTTTTTTTTTTTTTTTTTTTTAGCAAGCGGGAAATTATTTTGAAATTTCAGAATATTTTGAATATTAAAAACAATATATATAAGTACATAATATATATATATATATATATATATAAGTACATAAAATGACTATGATTATTTTGTTTTTATCTAGGTTAATTATTTTAGTTGAATTATTGTTAAAATATTTAGTATTTTTGTTAGTCTAATATTATTCCTCTCCGAATTTCTGAGATGAGTTATCATTATTTAAACTATTTATATGCAGACTGTTGTCCTCTTTTTTATTATGATCACAACATTTTACCTTTTACACCTGATCCAGGTAACTTACAGGGAATTCTGAACTGAACTCTTTATTTAATCTATGTTAATAGACTCTTTCTCGTTTCACACAAGTTCTTATTTTAGTAAAAATGGTAAGCAATATCAGTACTAAAAGTAAGAATTAAATGAGATATCATGAGCAGCAGAATGAGAACAGTCTACCCCCGTAGATTGAATAAAGGGTTAGTTTGGTATATTTCTGCAATGAGTTATCATTATTTACACTATTTACATGTAGGCGGTTGTCCTCATCTTTAATGTGATCACAACATTTCGGCTGTTTTTGCCATTCGGCCTTCATCAGGTGTATGCCAATCCAGATAACCTACAGGGAATTCTGAACTAAAATCTACGTGGGTAGACTGTTCTTGTGAGGGGGAACCCAGGTGTATGCATATTCATTATATCAGTTCTCAATGGCTGAAACCTTGGGATAAGGCTGAAACATTTTAATTACAACATAGATTCATGTAAATAGTGTAAATATCCTTTTATAATTATGTTTATATACCATTTTATTAGGTTGCACAAGCATGATGCCCTGTCAATATCACATAAATAATGGACTGAAGAATTAAGATTAGTTAAAATTAGTCTAATATTATTGTTCTCATAATTAGGATGTTTATTCTAACTTTAAATGTTTCAATCACATTTTGCAATTTTTGCTTGTTTCAATAAAACAGAAAAATAGGGAAAAATTAGTGTAGTTTACATTTTTTTTCCTACACTTGAAAAGTTTTGACAAAATGTCTATTTTCTGCAATAGGAAACTTCAATTTAGTTCATGATTTAGATTTTGAATAATAAAAAAAATAGACTGAGTTCAATTAGATTAGAAAGAATTGTGTAGTTATTTTAATGTTGCAATATGAATCTATTTTAGATGATAGTTGTGTCGGACGATGCAATTCGAAATATGATTCAAAATGCAAATGTCAATGCAATGTGGAATGCCATCAACACAATAACTGCTGCCCAGACAAAGTCAAAGTATGTGGAGTAGGATCAACAAAGCCAAAAACATTGCGTGAGAAAATCTTTTAAATTTTTCTCAAAATTGAAGTATTTTTGAACTATTGAACATTTTCAAATACTTAAAAAATTAATTATGATTGAATAATGAACATAAAAACAGTAATAAAAATGATAAAGATTTTGTTTTTATTACTTTACAAGAATTATTTGAATGATGTTATAATTTCTATCATATCCAGTGAAAGTTTTCCAATACACATACGAATAGGATAATAATCTCAAAATATATTGCATGTTATTATAACCTAAAAAAATAGAAATGGAAAACGTTAACAGAAATCTTTGCTTGTAGGTAGACAATCTTTGAGTTATGCACAAAAGGTTTTCAAAAGTCTATTATTTTGAATCTTCAATTATTTCTGGTAAATTTCCAGTATTCAGAAACTGGAATTTAGTTGATAGTTTTGAATATTTAAAAAAATTAATTTGTGTTGCCCTATGATATGTATTTCAGCAGCATATTTTCATTAAGACAGGTTTTGTTAAATAATTTACGTATGTTCTGTCTACTTATTCTTGATAGGATCCTTTCATATTTGCGAATAAGTTTTATATGTGGTTATTGAAAGATGAAAGGTAAAATCTGTGCTGATTCATATTGTATTTATTCTCCGAGTACTTTTGACATAGCATAATGTCATCAGTTAGTTATAGGGTAAGTATTGTAGTGTTCATAGTTGTGAAGGACAAAAATTGTTGTTATAATCGAAAATTAACTTTCTCATATGTGGAATCAGGAACACTGTCATGGCATGGCTAACAGGCACTGTTTAAGGAGAGGTAATTAGGTATGCTGTGCAAAGATTTTCCGACATGGGTAGTGAAAAAATAAAGAACTATTAGTACAAATATTGACATTTAAAAACAATCTATTGCACACATTTTAAAATGTTTGTGGAATATTCATGATTAATTTTAAGGTTTGGTTTCAATTTTTTGATATAAATAGCTTCAAGAACTTTTAATTTGTGTTTATTCCTTTCGTGAAAAGTATGGAGGTATTTTTGATGAGGATTTTCCTGAATTGCAAATGTGGACAGGTATGTTGTTTTAAGACATTTTTATGTTTATACATTCTTTTTAAATAAAATAATTAAAATAATTGAACTTTATCCCTTTCATAAGGTAAGTTGTAAATATTTAGAAATGTTGGACATGTTAGTCAAATGAAGACTTAGCCTATATGAAAGTGTTGTTGTCATGTGTCCAACAGAGATATTATTTTTATCGTTGGAGATACAATCTTCCAGAGGACATTTAAATTTATAAACAATGTTGGTTTTTTGCAGCATGCAAGTGGCCGGGAAGAGTCATTATGAATGATTTTATTAGATATAGTGGATATAGTAGATTTAGTGTAGTATATAAGTTTTATTTTTTTACTAGGATCTGTTGTGGATGTATTAGTTTTTATCAATTCTTTTTATTTTCGTTTTGTTTATAGTTAGCATGCATTTGATTACAATATGAATAGTTGATATGTTTAGGGTTAGTTGGAGGAGTATTATGTTTTATTTATTCTGTATAAAGTTCTCTGATGGAGCATCTTATTTGTTTGTCAACTGTTGTAGCATACCAACGGATGATAATGGGTATGCCCCCATTCACATAAATACAATAGTAAATACTGTATGTTGGTCTGTAGTTGAAGATTCATTGTGGAATTGACTTGACTCATTTTTAGCAGTTGACTACTACTTCTACATGCAGTTGGTAAATCTTATATGTGTTGTTCTTGTCCTAAGTATTATCATTCGTTACCAACCTTTGTGCAGTTATTCTATTCAGTAACCTTCCCTAGGTTACAACATCAACAATGTAGTTGGGGGAAATTTTTATTTATTTATATATAAGTTGTAGCCTCTGTTTGTTTCTTATTGAACTCCTAATGTTTTTGAGATAGACCCCCCCCCATAACCATATATATTCTGAAACTATATTACCTGGGGTACTTGGATAATTATATTTCATTTTGATCAAATGAGGTCCTCAGTGGGCATGAACACCCACTGAAAATTTTTCCCTTTGATTTAAATTAGAACAAGGGAATGAATCCTATCCATAATATATGAGAAAGCCAGAACATGGAGATCACATTGGTAAGATCATTTTGATCAATGTGTGTTTGTGTGTGTGTGGGGGGGGTTACAGACATGAAATTTTTTTTCCCTTTGATTTAAATTAAATTTAAATTTGAACAAGGGAATTAATTGTATCTAAAATATAGGAGAAAGCCAGCAGATGGAGGTCACATCAGCAAGATCAAAATGAGACAATATGGATGTAGAGTTGAGCAAAAAATCACCAATCAGTGGGTAGTGCCTTACAATATATATTTTTTGTGACAATTCAACTGTCATATCAATGTTGAAATCTGCTCATCAATTGATTCAATCAAGTATTGATCAAATAGATATCAAAGGGGCAGATCAAGCTGATCAAGCACAAACCCTCAACTGAAAATTTTTTCCATTTGATTTAAATTAAATTTAAACAAGGGAATGACTTCTATCCAAAGAATAGGAGAAAGCCAGAAGATGGAGGTCATATTGGCAAGATCAATGTTTTCTCCATAGATTATAACAATGATTTAAAATCAATCATCATTTTCTTACAAAAAAAATGTGACATACAACAAGGCATGGATAATTTGGCTAGTAAGTATATAAAATGTCCATGGTTATTTTATTTATATCTTATTACATTAGGTTAATTATTTTAGTTGAATTACTGTTTTTAAAATATTTACCATTTTTGTTAGTCTAATATTATTCCTCTATGAATTTCTGAGATGAGTTGTTATCATTATTTAAACTATTTATATGAAGTTCTTGTCTTTATTGTGATCACAACATTTTGCCTGTTACACCTGATGTGGGCTGAAGGGTATATGTTGATCCAGGTAACCTACAGAAAATTCTGAACTGAACTCTTTATTTAATCTATGTTGGTAGACTCTTTCTCGTTTCACTCAAGTTCTTAGGTTAGTAAAAATGGTAAGCAATATCAGTACTAAAAATAAGAATTAGATGAGATATCATGGGCAGTGGAATGAGAACAGTCTACCCCCGTAGATTGAATAAAGGGTTCAGTTTGGTATTCTCAGTAAATTACACAGATTGGCATACACCTGATGATGGCTGAAGGGGACAATGGCCAAGACATGGATAAGGTGGAAATGTTGTGATGAAGGCAATAATTGTATATAAATAGTGTAAATATCCTATTATATTTTTGTTTGTACATCCCTTTGTTAATTCACATGACCATTGTGTCCTGTAAATATTCTGTTTTGATTTTGTGGAAAGAAGGAAAAAGACATTATGTGTTTTCAGTGTGAACATGAAAGAAAGGAAGATCAAAGTTTACCAGCTCCTGCCAATGCCTAATAATTTTTTTTTTTTTTTTTTTTACATCTGAAATATTTTGATAAAATGTCTATTTTCTGCAATAGGAAATTGCAATTTATTTCATAATTTAGATTTTGAATAATAATAAAAAAAAGTCATCTGAATACAACTAGATTAGAGCGAAGTGTCGTTAATGCAAGGTGGAGTTCCATGAAAACAATAATTGCTGTCCAGACAAAATGTGTGGAAAAGAATCAATACACCTGATAACATCGTGTTAGAAAATCTTTTAAATTTATTTTAAAATTTTGTAGTATTTTCAAGTTTCTAATTCAGAATATTTTTGAATATTTAAAAAAAAATTACAATTGTACAGATATTTATTTAGTTTTTAATTGAATACTTTACAAGAATTACTCGAATGACTTGCTTGTAGTTAACAATGAGTTCTACATGAAAGCTTTTCAAAAGTCTGTGATTTTTAAATCACTTTTTATTGCTGGTAATCTTTTCAGTATTTGGAAAGTGGAATTTAGTTTATGATTAGCAATTTGATAATAGACTTGTCGATTAAATGAAATTTGATTTCAAAGTATAATGTACTTATTTTAATGCTATGATATGAATCTATTTTAACTGATAATTGTGTTGGACAATGCAGTTCCAGATTTGATTACAATTGCAAATGTCAACGTGATGCTGAATTTCATTGACACAATAATTGCTGCCCAGACAAAGTCAGTGTGTGTGTGGACCAAGGCCAATAAGCCTGATAACTTCCAGTGATGAGATCATGCATTTATTTATTTATTTATTTTATTTTTCAGCCAATGGGAAATTATTTTGAAATTTCAGAATATTTTGAATATTAAAAAGAAGTTGTGCTGCACCTTGATGGATATAAGTACATAAAATGACCATGATTATTTTGTTTTTATCTTATTACACTAGGTTAATTATTTTGGTTGAATTACTGTTAAAATATTTACCATTTTTGTTAGTCTAATATTATTCCTCTCTGAATTTCTGGAAGTTGTTATCATTATTTAAACTATATGAAGTTTGTCCTCATCTTTATTGTAATCAAAACATTTTGGCCATTATGCTGTCAGGCCCTCAAAAAGTGTATGTCATTCAACATAATATACAGGGAAATTCTGAACTGAACTCTTGATTTAATGTACATCAGTAGACTGTTCTTGTTCCACTACTCATATCTTGGGATATCTCATCAAGTTCTTATTTTAGTAAACATGGTGAACACTAACATTGGTACTACAAATAAGAATTAGATGAGATATCATGGGCAGTGGTATGAGAACAGTCAACCAAAAAGCGTTCAGTTCAGTAATCCCAGTAAATTATCAGGATCAGCATACACCTGATAAACGTGAATGGGGGGGGGGGGGTGACCCATGGCCAAAACAGTGATAAGACCGAAATGTTGTGATGAGGGAAATATTTGCATGTAAATAGTGTAAATATCCTATTATAATTGTGTTTGTACATGCCTTCGTTAATTTGCATGACCATTGTGTCCTGTAAATAAATCATGAATATTTTTTTTTTTTTTTTTTTTTTCAGTGAAATGGAAAAAGTTGGCAATTTTAAATAATTTTATTTGTACCCACTTCTTAAACAAATGACCAGCCTTCATATTTATGATTGTTGTTGCAATATTTTGTTAAAGTTGATAGGCTCAAATATTTAACAATGCATCGGAGGAATTTCTATGGATATTTTACTGTCACAGAACTCACCATAATTGTACTCGGTTATTAACTGAAGAATTAAGATTAGTTAAAACTAGTCTAATATTATTGTTTGTATAATTATAATTCAAGTGTTGGTTAAAATGATCACCTTAGCATGTATCACGCATGGCACATAACTGACTGATAGAGGATAGTGTAGAAATAGTGATCCATACTAGTATTGTTAGTCACGAACACTTAGACGTCATGCAACTTCTCATTTATAGATTTCTTTATGATCATGTGATCTACTTAATTAAATAATGGAATTGCCCATATTTGCTCACTGGCGATCTATGTTCAATCTACAGTGTCGGTAGTGACACTTTACTCCAATACAACAGTTTTTATTAGTGAATCCATAATTAGGGGTTGGTTGGAATAAAGACTGATACATTTGTAATTTACTAATTAGGAATTGGCTGGTGGTGTAGTTACTTTTTTATAACGGTGTGATATGAGAAACTGGAGAGCCAAGTTCCAATTCCAGTAGAGTTCATTACATTCACTTACTTGCAAATACTATTGGGAAATGTATGAATCCATCTCATCTCCTCCTATCTATGGATTAAATAGTACAGCAGAGTTGGCTCTCTAGCAACCAGTTTAGGAGAAGGACAACTCTGAAATAAAAATCATAACAATTGACCATGTTCCCTGACCCCCAACAATGAGAACGGGAAGAAGCAGCAACATGTGGATGAGTGATAAATATACCAGCATTAATTATCTGGGTTTTTGTTGTAACCTAGAAAGGGTTACTGAATAACCAAAATGGATGTTGGAAATGAAATGGTAATCTTTATAACATCAAAATACAATACTTGCCAGTGGCGTGAAGTAGGTAAACCACTGCTAGTGGTGGACTACTTAGACAGTATATTACCCCCACCCACAGCACTTACTATAGTATCCAACATATTTATGAGGATTGCGAAATACACATTAGTGTTCATATGTACGGTATATAACAGTTTTACTAGTAAGTGAATGTACAATTAGTTTCAGGTTGTAATGAGAATTCCTGTAGTTGTAATTTACTGATTAAGGTAAATTACAAGTTTTTGAGGGAGGAATTTAATGCAGTTACTGCTGTGTATTTTACAAGTAGGTGAATCTATAGCTGGGAATGAGCTTTATATGAAAAGCTCAGATAGCAAAGCTATGTTGTTTTGGATTTTATTTGAACTTGTGAATTAGCAGGATTTTATCTGGTGAGAATGAGTGAGGCAGGATATACTCAACCACAATCTCCCTTGCTGCTAAAGGAGTGACAGCTGAGGTAAACAGCTGTCCCTAACTTTGCCAGATCTGGTCCAAATTAAAAGTTGGTATTTTTTTTTTTTTTTTTTTAACACACCATTTTTTTTTTCTACCTTGAATTTATAACATAAGAATTTGATTCATTGACAATAGACTGGAAACCAACTTGTGACTTGATACTTGAAAGGAACATATTCCTTACATATATGGAGCAGTTGGCCATTAGCTGGCAGTAGGGAAATCCAGGAAATGACGGAGCAGATGCGTCAACCAGAGGAATGACAAAATGTAGCAAAAGCAATTGACATCACACCTGCTTTTTGCCACCCCTTGCTAGACAAGAATAATTTTAACTTAAAAGATTTCCCCAGTCTAAGAATTTTTGTTTGTAGACTGAAAAAAGAGTTGGATTCCTGGTTTTGGAGATCAACTTTGTCTGTCGGCCTGAGACATGTTCATGATTTGAATTGTTGAATTTTCTGCAAGTCAGTAGTCTGGGACATTGTTAGGGTTGTTGTGATGTGTTGTAAATAAGACAGACACCTATTAAGTGCCAAATCAACTGTAATTAGGAAGACCGCAGCAAGAAGTGGGGAGGGTTAATGTAACCCTTGATGAATAAATTCTCTGTGATTATTTCACAAGCAAGACTATTGTCTATTCTAGAAAATCATTTCTGTTTTTACTTTTTTGTAACTCATTGCCTTTGCTCCTAAGAACATTCCGATAACCTTTGCCTATGACTTTCTCAGATTAATCTTAATGTTGATGAAAAGATCATTTGGGGGAGCGAGATGCCCAGGCAGTGTCCATGTTTATGAGAGAAAAGAGAAGGGCTATGGTTACATGCTTGCTCCTGTAAAACTCTAGGTAATCATAGCATCACTAAAGGTGCTGAAAGATTGTTTGGTTCCTTGTATCACTCTAGAAAGTACCTAATTCCAACAGCCATGATCTATCTTGACAAGACGAAAATCTGAGAAAGAATTGCTTCCATATCTTGGCTGGTGTTGCATAGTTTAAAAGTGATTACACAGCCTCGTGGGTGAGGAATTATATCCCACCTTACAATCTCTTTTCTGCAAACTATAATGCTGGAATCTCATAATTCTATCACTATTTCCATGTCAAATGTTCTGAAGAGCTACATTCCTTAGTTCCACAAGTTCAGACCTTCACAGCTAAGCCTCTCTCTTCTCTATCGCTATTTCCATGGCAAATGTTCAGACGAGCTACATTCCATAGTTCCACCATTTCAGGCCTTTGCAGCTAAGCCTCTCTCTACTCTATCGCTATTTCCATGACAAATGTTCAGACGAGCTACATTCCTTAGTTCCACAAGTTCAGATCTTCACAGCTAAGCCTCTCTCTACTCTATCGCTATTTCCATGGCAAATGTTCAGATGAGCTACATTCCTTAGTTCAGACCTTCACAGCTAAGCCTCTCTCTACTATATTGCTATTTCCATAACAAATGTTCAGATGAGCTACATTCCTTAGTTCCACCAGTTCAGACCTTTATAGCTTAGCCTCTCTCTACTTTATTGCTATTTCCATGGCAAATGTTCTGAAGAGCTACATTCCTTAGTTCCACCAGTTCAAACCTTCACAGCTAAACCTCTCTCTACTCTATCGCTATTTCCATGGCAAATGTTCAAATGAGCTACATTCCTTAGTTCCACAAGTTCAGACCTTCACAGCTAAGCCTCTCTCTACTCTATGGCTATTTACATGGCAAATGTTTAGATGAGCTACTTTCCTTAGTTCCACAAGTTCAGATATTCACAGCTAGAACCTGCCATGCCATGTTTATCGTAGCAAGTCATCCCTATTCATTAATTCTTCCTTTAGGAAGGAGGAAATTTCACTCAGGTTCTTTCCTAGAACTGTGACTTTGTGGAACATCCTCCCAAGAGGATGCTTTCCCAATCAATATAGTCTTAACCTCTTCAAGAGAGTCAATTGATGTATATCCTACATATTCTCATAATATGATCTTCTTTCTTCCCTTTGTGCCCTAAAATCACTCTCAGTCAGTAACTCCCTACCTTTACTGGCTCTTGGGCCTTGTATTGGGATTAGTAAAAAGTAAGTGAAACCTATTTTAAACATATAATGGTGGCACCATTTGAAAGATAAAATCTTATTTTGATTTATTTTTCAGTTAATAATTGTATTGAACGATGCAGTAATGTAGTAAGTCCTAGTGCCCTTTGCCAGTGCAATCCAAGATGTCATGAATTCGGCAACTGTTGTGAAGATAAAGAAAAACTATGTGGACCAGCGCCAACGCATTCACCGTCACCAGGTAAGCAAACCTATTTTCATTCTATTTTTGGGGTAAAGAAGTATGACAAAGCAGAAAAACGTTTCAGGTAACATGTTTTGTTTTTTTTTTGTCCTTTAGGAGTTCATTGGACTAAATTTATGTTGGTGCTCATGTGACTACATATGCGTATGAAGGAAGCTGAAAATTAAAATTATTCTTTTTAAATACAGGGTGTCCATAAAATTCGTGTGCACTTTAAAAAATTTATAACTTTATTTATATTTGTGATAGAAATAATCTGTAAAAAATGTTATAAAGTTTAATGTACCTAATTTTAAGTATAGCTAAAATAACCAATATGATTTCAGGCATTGCTGTAAATCAGTTGGCAAATATTTTCCATGAACTTCAAAATCGTATTAACCTTTGTATTGCTAATGATGGAGGACATGTGGAAACTTAAATAAAATTTCAACAAAACCTTAAAAAATATAGATTAACTTCTTTCTAATATTTTTTACAAATTATTTCTATCGCAAATACAAATAAAATTATAAATTTTTTAAAATGCACACGAACTTTATGGACACCCTATCTGTTTTGGGTATATAATCTAATGGATTTAATTTAGATACTTTTCTTCTTTTTCCATCACTTTTGTTATTAAATATCCCACTTTGTGATAATAGAAGATCTGCTAGGAATGGTGAAATATTGTAAGAACCTGGACCTAAATGTGGATGATTTAATGATTAAAGCTATTTCTAAACATTTTCATCTTAGTAAATTGTTTTCTCTTTTAGAGTTACATTTTTTAATGGTCAATCTCATTAGAAAGTAATGTATAATGGGTTGATTTCTAAAAAATCCCTTTTATGTTCATATAATGTTTTATTTAAATTCCTTGAGGTTTCTCCTATGTATTCCTTGTAGCAATTATTACAGGTGATAAAGTTAATTCCCCCTTCAAGTTTTAGCTTATTGTATTGTTTATTATTAAATCTTTTATTGTTGTACTTGTAGTTGTGACAAATTCTATGTTGAGTTTAGATAAATTCTTTTCAATTGTAATTATAATAAACTTAGAACATAGAACGATATATTTTGATTCATTCGGTTTGTCAGAAAGGACACATTTTTCTATTTTGAAATATTTTCTGAGACTTGTTTTGCATTAAATATGGAATAATTCTTTTGTTATTTACATGTAATTTTTGTTCTCCATGTAAGCATGTATTTGCATATATTTAAAGAATTAATGGATTTTATTTTTAATCCACCATTTTCATTACTTCAAATGCTATTAATAGTGGATACTCGTATTTGAAATAGATGCCCCATTTTTATTGTACAATAAATATTGTAATATCTTATTGTATAGTGTATATTACATCTACTGGTCTGTACATTAGAGAATTCTTAATAAAGAAAATATTCTCAAGTTGGGATTGAACTTTCATCTTTCTTTTAAGAGAAACCACTGTTTGAGCCGGTGTGCTTTACCACTTGCCTACAAAGGGCTTCACAGTTCAGCAAGGCTCAAGGAAAACATATATAAGATTTTTATAAGGTAAAAACCCTATGAAAAAGTATTGAAGTAGTACAAATAAATGTTTGTAGTGGCATAATGTATCGGGTCAAAAGCACACAACAAAAAGAGAGATTCCCCGAGCTGAGTTTAAAAAGGAAATTTGTTAAATTTATTGAACACATGAAATGAAAGGAATTACACAAATTAAGTGCCAATTAATGTATGGGCGAATAAAAAGTATATAGATCAAATAAAATATGCCTTTTTTACAATAAAGGATATGAACACTATTTACATGATTTGGACTATTGTCCTCGTCTTTGTTGCCATATCTATTACAATGTTTCAGTAGTTGTATGCTCCAGCCTTCTTCGGGTGTTTGGAATGTTGAACTGAACCCTTTATTTCACTCATGGGGGTAGACTGTTCTAGTACCACATGCCATGTTTTAATGGATGTCAGTCATCAGTTATCTCCTGTTAATTCCCCACTCCAAGTTCTCCACTGCCTTAATTGAGTATTGAACTCGCACTGGATCTAACCAAAGCCCTTATCCTCAAGGACACATGGCACAGTGGATAAAGGCATTGGTTAGATCCAGTGACAGGACCCAAAGTGTGTGAGTTCAATACCCGGTTAAGGCAGTGGAGAACTTGCAGAGGGGAATTAACAGGAGATAACTGGTAAATGACATTTAAACATGGCACGTGGAACTAGAACAGTTTACCCCAGTGAGCGAAATAAAGAGTCCAATTCAACATTCCAACCACCTGAAGAAGGCCAGAGCGTACAACGGCCAAAACGTTGTAATAGATAATGGCTCAGAGTGCGAAATTGAAGAGCCAAGTTTCATTCAGGTTTGCCACATGCAGATATCCTCAAGAAAAGTATAAATCTATCACTCCTCAGCTATGGCTTGAATAGAAGGACAGACTAGGTTCTATAGCCTTTGTTGGCAACCAATCTACCACAGAAATAACTTCAACATACCGCGGGAAAATCTTCTACCTAGTCAGTCATGAATCAAAAAGAGACTCAATCACCCAAGCGTGTATCACGTGTATGGTACTTAACTGAGTCTTCAACTGGCTGCAACAAAAGAGCAGATGCTAACAACCCTACATTCTTACTGTAATATTGTATGTAAATGAGATTCTGCTATAAAATCAGAATGCCACAGTGAATGCCAGTCAAGCTACCATCTGTTGACAATATTCCAGAAATTACTCTACTTTATAACAATATGGCATCGCCAATAGGATCTCTAACCATGTTGAATGAACTGCAGCATAGCGAAACATGGATTAGATGTTTTGCAGCATTGGTGAGAAAATAATCACCCAGTCTATTTTGAATCTTGAAAAATACCTATTCACATTCTACCCATGGTAGTCATAAAACAAAAGAAAATGGTAGGACAAGGCATATTGCAGAAAGTTACCCAAGTTGGGCTCCACCAATTGTTGCAATACAAAAGCCAAATGATGATTTGAGGATATGTGGGGATTACAAAGTAGGTGTGAATCATTAGTATGCTCTGATTTATTTCCCTTACCTAACATAAAAATAACAAGTCATGAATTAGCAAGAATGAAATTGACATATAACCAAATAGGAATTGACAGAAAATTTAAAGAACTCGCTATAATTAATACACCAATATGCTTACTAAGACTGACTCATTTTCCATTTGGAATTAAGACTTCAATCTATATTATTAAGTTCTATCAGAGGGGGTAAAAAATATAATTATATATCGAGATGATATAGGCATAGGTGCTTGCAGTAAAGAGGAATTAAAAAATTGAACAAGTTTTAAACAAATTAAAAAATGCTGATATGATGATAAATAGCAATAGATGTGAGTTAAATTGTGACAAATATCGTATTTATGATACCAAATATCTAAAGAAGAAATTTCACCAGACAATAAAACTGATAAATAAAATATCGGAAATATCTAAACCAAAAAAATAAAAAAATGAATGAGAATTCTTTTTGGGATGGACCAATTTTTATAGTAAATATATACCTAGATACAGTAACCTAATAGAAACATTTGCAGAATTACAGAAAAAAAATACAAAATTTAAATAGATTCAAAGGCAAAATATGGCTTAAAAAAGGCACTAATAAGAAAACCAATTGCAAAAATTTTTGATCCAAAAAAAGTTGCATTGACTACAGATGCAAGTGAATATGCTGGAGCCACAATACTATCTCAAAAAGGTCATCCAATAATGTACATGTCAAGAAAATTAATGTCACCTGAAGCTAACTACTATTAAATATTAAGAAGTGTTAGCAATAGTATGAAGCACAAAAAGAGCTTGAATTTTTTTGTTAGGACAAAAATTTTTGTTAAAGTCAGATCACAAACCTTTAGAGTTTTTATTTAACCCTAGAGAGGAATTACCAATGGTCACATGGGTTTTATAGCCCATTTAAGATGGGCTATAAAACTCATGGCCTTTTGATTTTGATATCATATATGCAAAAGGGAACAATTCCACATGTGTATGCGCTATCCAGACTAGATTTTGACAGTAAAAAATTAGAAACATCTGAAATTCCAAAGATAAAATATTGCACTGGGTTGAAATGGATGTGTTACCCCTAAATTGTCTCAGAATGGAAACCTACAAGATCAAATGTTAACTAGAATTTCAGACAGAATAAAAAGAAACACATGGAGCACTTGTTAAATGGCATAAAGACCCTACAAAGAATCAAGGCATAAGTTTACTGTAGAGAAAAGCATAATATGCAATGGAGATATGATACTCCCACAAAGTTTAAGAAAAGAAGTAATAAAAGGTGTACATTATGATGTACATTGTGGTATAACAGCAACACAAATGAGTTTAAAACTACAAGTATGGTGGCCAGGGTATTCTTGAGAAGTAGAAAACCATGTAAAAAGATGCCCAAAATGTGCTGTAATAAAAAAAAATTTGTGGCCAAAAGAAAAAGAACCATGAGCTTGGGTACACATGGATCATGCCCATATTAAAAGCCTGGGGCTATTTTTTAATTTTAGTGGACTCGTTTTCAGGATCGCCTGAAGTAATTAAGATTGCTGACAGAAAATCCATTACTGTAAAACAAATATTAAGAACAATATTTTCAAAGTTTGGAGTGCCTAAAACTTTGTTCTCAGATAATGCATCAGGCTTTTGCAAGGAAAGTTTGTGCCTGTAGCTAAAGTGTATTGGATGCATCCTGTATAAAGACCCCCCCTACCACTTACAATCAAAGGAACTCATAGAAAGAATGGTGTAGTCTGAAAATAGGACTAAAAACATTTTCCCCATTTAATGATGATATAGAGTTATTTATGAAGATTACTGTTAAGCTATAGGACAATTCCACATGCCAGCAGACTAAAAAGTCCCTCTGTATTAATGGATAGACAGATTAGATCTTGCATAACAATGATATTTTTCAACAAGTGAAAGTGTATGACATAAAAAAGACAAAGAAAAGAGAAGGCGAACTTTGTAGTACAGAAAGCATACAACACAGCAATACTAACGAAAAATTGACAAAATGTACTGTGGCCCATGGAGATCATTTTAGAAGCAAAATGGAATCTGGGGATATTGAAATGGGCAAAGAATCTGAAGGTGAAGAACATGAGGGGGAGGAGGAGACTAATGAATCCAATAATGAAACGGAACAATCTTTGGATGATAATGACCAGAAATCTGTCAAGGAATTGAAAGAGGAAAATGAACTCGGACCTTTGGTCCCCTATAAGAAGAAATCAAGATATATGTCAAGAAAGACAGTTTAGTTCCCAAGAATAATTAGGGGAGGTTGAAGGGCAAAAGTACATTATGGTTTAGGGAGGTGTAGTACTGTATGTAAATAAGACACTGTTATAAAAACAGAACAGTAAAGCGAATGCCAGTTGAGCTACCATCTGTTGACCTGACAACGTCTATTCCAGAGATTACTCTACTTCATAACACTTACAGTTGATGCTTAACCACAAACTTTTGCAGTTTATGTTTAGCTTAGCCTTTTTACTGTTGATACTTGATGTTAATTCTATAAAGGAAAGTTTTATAGAAAAGGCACAGGGAAGCTTCATTATTGCAGTGGAAAAGTGACTGAAGCATCTCAGCTTCAGTCACTTTTCCACTGCAATCAAAAATGAGACAGATGAGGATCAAGAACATTGCAGACTCTTCTTTGGATTTTATCAGGAACCTCTAAATATACAGGAGGAGCACCAGACCATATGTGGCAGCAATATTCAATGCATGGATGAATTGTTGATTTATAAATATGCAAAAGTTTTGAGAAAAATTGTCTAGCATGACAGGGAACTAACTTTCCTAGTAGCAGACCTAGAATTTTGTTTTAATCATTTCACCCCAAGCAAGGCAATAAAGTCACTACGATGCAAGGAGTTACTGAGTGTTAGAGAATATGAGAAAAATATACTAGAAAAAAATATACCAAAAAAGATAGAGGAACCCAATATGCTGGATGCTTAGGTTTAAAAATGTTGGCATATTGTAGACTGTGATGTGTTTAACCTCTTTGCTAATTCCCGTGGTACTTTTCTGTGGATTTCTTTCCACTGATGACTTTCAAGTTTCCTCATGAAATACTGATGACTGCCATAGTCAGGGATCATTTTCCAAGGATGCTCTGACAGAAAAGACAGAGAAACCCAATGTGCTTGATGTCTAGGTTTCATATGTTCCAAGCAAAAACAAAGAAAGTGGATCATTGATAAATAAAATCTTTTGTAAATGTCTGCATATTATAGATTGTGTCAGGGTTCATTTTCCAATGATGCTCCTCCATAAAAGAGAAAGCCAATAAGCTGTATGTTTGGGTTTCAAAATGTCGGTATATTGTAGATTGTGTCAGAGTTCATCTTCCAAGAATGCACTTCCAGAAAAACAGAAAAGGCCAATTAGCTGGTTTTCATATGCTCTAAGCAAAAAATAAAAAAACTAAATGGATCATCGATAAATAAAATCTTTTGTAAATGTTGGTATAGTGTAGATTATGTCAAGATTCATCTTCCAACGACGTTCCTCTAGAACTATATTTTGCAAACATATTTCCTATTTACCTTAATTTTCACCATGTTATACATATTTAATTATTTTTTATAAAAATACATATTTTTCAAATAAATATTTATTGCATGTCCAGATCAAGACAAACTTGTTTAGAAATATCTAAACTGTCACCTGTATACAACTGCTTCCTGAGATCGGTGATTAAAAAATGGCTTCATAGGAATGAAATCTGTAGGTTTTAGCATTGACATTCCTTCCTTGAGTCTTATGAACTGGCACTAGACGATTGATTCTCAACCTTTTTCTAACCATGCCCCCCTTTTCCCTCCTTTTTTTTTTTTTTTTTTTTTCTTGCTGGACCCCTTAATATCTGTTTGACATAAGACAACAATATCCTATTTTTCACTAATAAAAATTTTGAGGTTCTAATAATCAAAGAAATATTATATAAGTAAGACTTATTTTTAAATGAAAACTAATTTAATGCAAATAAATTATTCTACAATTATAATAGTAATAATAATAATAATTATAGTAATAATAATTTTTATTGACCAATATTTTGTATTACAATATTACAATGTTTGTCCCATGGTCAAGGCCATGGGGAGCGGTTTTATTTAGGCAATTGAATTCACTGCAGCATTTATTTATCCACACTGGTTAAAAATTTTAATAAACCAATTTGAGTTAAGTGTGTGATTAGAAAAAGAAAAAAAGGCATATTTATTTAATGAGATTCCTGTGGTTGATGCTGCTTGGTGAGTTTCTTTGTGGCTGGTTCCATTGATGTTAATGATAATCGAAGATCACCTCTTTTCACAATGTCAAGTCTATTGCGAAATTTTGATAACAGTTGAGAAACACGACTAAATCCTGATTCAACATGACAAGATGTTGGAAAAGCAATGATGTAGCAATTAATTTTAAACCTTAGGTATTGAAAGTTCAGTGTAGGTACCTATATAAAAGAAATAAAAAAAGAATATATATATATATATATATATATATATATATATAAATTTCAATATAGTGTAAATTACAGTAGAAATTTAATTTCTAATAATAAAAACCATTTTCATGGATCACCAAAATATCATTGTGGACCCTAAATTTGTTATATTTTGTCTGTGGATCCCTACACTAGACAATCGCAAAGAAAGGACAGTAACAAATAACAAAAATCACCTCACTCAACCTTCGGCAAGAGCAACAAGTAAAAGGCAACACATGTAACACAAAGAGAAAATTTTGATGCAATCGAGATGCTGTCATTATTCAAATAATAGCAAAAGGTCAGAAAGGAAACTGCAATCAATATTGGAAGGAGCTATAACAGTTACTGGAATTAGGAAACTTATTTTCCTGAAAAATTGTTTCAAGAGAAAGATTTTATAAATTCCAACCAAAAATAACACTGGCTGCTTGGTCAATGAATGCCAAATGTTTCCTTATAAGAAAATGGTTAATGTTACTGTTAGTATTACAGAGAACAGATACTACACTTTGAAAACAAGCCCGATGTTCAAGGAGCAAAGAAAAGCATAACTCAAGTAGCACTGGCTGCTTGATCAATGAACGTCAAATGTTTCTTTATAAGAAACAGCTAATAATATGATAATAATAAAGAACGTATAGAAACCAAACACCAAACTTGCTGATTTTCCCTAACTTTTCTAAGTATTGACACCATAGTCTACCATATACTGTCACTTAGAAAAGACAGAGAAAGCCAATAAGCTTGGTGTTTGGGTTGCATATAATTGAAAATGGTAATTAATTATGACTTCCCCTAATAAATAGATACAAATATTACCTGCCAACAAGTGATTTAAGATTTTTGTCTTTCTGCTTTTTTTAAATTTTAAATTTTTCTTTCAGGTTCAAAAGCAACTTCTAAAGAATTGTCGCAATTTTTCACCACTCTTTGGGGTAGTGACGCTAACGGTGTGAATATCACTGTTAATTACCAAGGACGAACTAACAGCTCAAACAAAGTTGACATGGCACCACAGTCGTAAGTAAAATGTAACTTCTCACTTTCGTATATTAATTAAAAGAGGAAAATTTTATGTGTACACATTTTGTTCCTTGAGGATCATTTGTAGAAAAATAAATTGACTTAATTTTGATATCAGTTTCATTATTCTATCTGGTCTAAAATTTGTTTTATAGGATTGAAGACCTTATTTATCAATGAACCCTTATGAGGATTGGAGACTTTACTTATCAATGAACCTTCATAATTTTGAAGTGAAATAAATTGGCTTCATTTTGATATCAGATTCATTATTCTATCTGGTCTAAAACTTGTTTTTAGGATTGAAGAACTTACTTATCAATGAACCCTTGTAAGGATTAGAGACCTTACTTATCAATCAACCCTCTTCATTCTGAAGAGAAATAAATTGACTTCATTTTGATACCAGTTTCATTATTCTATCTGGTTGAAAACTTGTTTTATAGGATTGGAGACCTTATTATCAATGAACCTTTGTAAGGAATGAAGACCTTACTTATCAATGATACTTTATAAGGATTGGAGACCTTACTTACCAATGAACCCTTGTAATTCTGAAGAGAAATAAATTGATATTTTGATACCAGTTTCATTAGACTATCTGGTCGAAAACTTGTTTTATAGGATTGGAGACCTTACTTATCAATTAATCCTCATAATTTTTAGGTGAAATAAATTTCCTTTATTTTAATAACTGTTTCATTATTCTTTTTCATTTAAAACTTATTTTACTGAAATGGAAGACCTTACTTATTGAGCAACTCTCATATAATTCAAATTATTCATGAGTACTCTCTGTATATTTAGTCAACTCATTTATTTCCAAACCAGTATCTAAAGGCTATATCAATATTTTACACCTTACACAAAATTTATAACTCTTGTTGTAAACAGTCGTGTCCAAATTAACAAATTAAGTTTCATTTTTATTAAATACGATATAATATATTTCTTTCTATTTTTGCATCTATGTTTGCCTGCTAAAATATTTCTGGCTTTATCTTTTTAGGCTATTCAGAGAACTCCCCAAGAAAATTCGTGATAAAAGAACTTACAAGACATTTTTTGTCTTGTTAGACAACTACAATCACAGGGTTGGACAATCCGAGGATAGACTTCAGGTAGAGAAGAATGAAGAAAATGAATTTTTGAATGCCATCCTTTCAACAACAGTGATGATGAAGACCCATGAATTCTTGAAGCGTAAAGGTAATCTATAATCTAAAATAAAGAGTTTGTTCCTTGTCTGTTATGCACCTTGTGTAACTATGTGCCTGTAATTTTTGTAATTTTCATGCATATGACTGTGTTATGCACAAGTGACTTAGTGGCTTGTGCTATTTAATAAGCTGCAGATTTGAATCAACCCAGAACTAAGAAAAAGGCAAGAAAGTTTTTTTAATTATAAAAATAAAAGAATATTTCTATTTTCATGTTTTTACAATTAAATCTTTTGTAGCATGTATTAGTATTAAAGTTCTTTAAATCCTTGTTCTTGCAAGCTCTTGTTTGGGATGCATGTAACAAACTTCACAAGATTTGGCATCCAAACATTCCAATCTCCTTAAAAGTCCAATCTTTTCAAACATTGATTGAACCAATCCTACTGCATGGATCAGAAACTTGGACATTATCTGTTTGTCTTGAGACAACTGGATTGAACATATACAAGAAAATTCAGAACATCAGTTGGAGATCCCATGCAATGCTTAACATAATTTACAGATAACTAAGACCAATATCTCTTAAGCTCAAACAAAAACGATTGCAGCTTTCTGGCCACTGCCACCAGGTGGACAGGGAAATCGTCTCTTTTTTTTTTTTTTTTTTCTGGAGGAAGTTTTTAGTAAATGTGCTTTGCCAACTTAATGACACATGAAACACATGGTTTCATACTTTTGTCCTCAAATCCTTTCGGCTTTAAAAGATTTACCCTCTGTCTATACAATCATCAACGTTAAGCAACATCGAACCTAGTCAGTACCTAGATGGGTGACTGCTTGAGAATACCAGGTGCTGTAAGCTTGGATTTGTGGGTAGTTTATTGAATAATGGCTCAAAATTGTTAATTGGAAAGCTGAGATTGAATTCCAGTTTTGTTTATGTTCACTTATGTGCAAATACCCTTGGGAAAGGTACAAATCCACCTCTTCTCACTCCAGCTATGGGTTAATTGGTAAGGCTTGTATCACCAAATCCTTATTATCTTCAAAAATAAAATTGCAAACAAAATATTTGCTGTTGTAGGTTGGCCATAACTGGGATTATAGTCATTATAAACACCATGATCGTGTCAATGACTGCATAGTATATGTTACAAGTTTTGAATTCAAAGTTGTCCTAGACTGGTTGCACACGCTGTCATGCTATTTAACCCATAGTTGAGGAAAGAAGAAATAAATCTAAGAGTATTTGTGTGAAAGTGAATGCAATGCACTTTTGGAATTTGAACTTGACTCTAATCTTTGTCATCTGCACATAACTTATACTAATAACCAAATGCACATTTTTTTTTTTTTTCTGCTTCAGGATTGGTTCCAGACTCAAAGAATGGTTTTAAACATAAGCTTCGTGAAATGTGGTTCAACACCTATTCACGGTCAGGAGGTACCCAGGACACAAGTGGTTTTGAACATGTTTTTGTTGGAGAGCTCAAACACAATTCCGTTTCTGGGCTTCATAGTTGGCTACAGTTTTACAATGAAGAGAGACATAACCGTCTGAATTACATGGGATGGATCTATAAGAAAAGGGTATTTGAATTTGTTTTTTTCATTTATACCTCTCTTGGTGTAGTTTATGAAGTTGAACTTCCAGTAGTATAAAGTTGCCAACTGGACACGTTGTTAGATTGCCCAATGATGGAGTGAGCCCCTATAACAAATAAAAATGCGATGAAGAAACAAACGCAAACAAATGTTTTAGTAATAAAAAAGAATATGACTTTTATAAAGTCATCTTCATGCTATCAGTTACTCAAGTGAGAGGACATTTTTCAAAGCTAAAGGTTATAAAGACAAGGTTAAGAAATTTGTCGTCTCTTTGAGAGAACAACCTTTAATCATGATCATTGAAATTTCAAGGTCTGCTTGGTAATGATGAAACATTACTAGTTTAGCTTTGTTACAAACCAGTTGTTCCCCTATTAAGCTTTTATAACTGGGTTGAGGGGAGAGATCAGCTTCTAGCTTTCAGCTAATCTATTCTTTATATGTTCCATAAGCATAATGAAGTGTGGGTGCCAAATAAATGATAATGTGAGACTTGTAACTTCAGTATTTAACATGCTATGCACTCCAATATTTTGCCAGTTATTCTAGGTCAGTGTGGGTGTGAAGCAGCCCCCCCTGAACTTTTGTCCAATCTGTGGATCTTAAATTCAGACTGCAATGTATGAGAGACTGCTTGAAGTTGCTGTAGACATTTGTTGATATAAATACTTTTATTATATCTTTTCCACACCTGCAATCAAGATGAAGGCATGAAGTTATGTTTCCCTACTCAGTGGAGCATCCAGTTTGCTTTCATGTCTGAAGTGAATTGCGTACAGTGTCTATTCCAGAATTGTACTGCCTAAGGACATTAGGATGTGTTGATAATGAAATGGCTAAAGATTTACAAAGTAGAATTGACAAACTGAGTTCAAATTCTAGACTCATCTGTTGTTCACTTTTGCAGAAATGCCATTTATAGTGATATTCAATGCTTGTTTGAAGGATGTCTCTTTAATTGGTCATAACAACTCAAAGCACTTGGGGATGCCAGTTTAATTAATCTCTGATCCGTCTCAACCAAAATATCTTGGGATGAGTGTGGGCCAGGAGCTGTGATTTATGGCTTTTCCTGTTTTGATTTAAAAGTCTTCTTTTAATTTCAAGACTTAATCTTGCCAAAATGTAAGTCTATGCCACAGACATTTTCAAATATCTCCTTTCCTAAAAGACATGTCTCTTTTGCAAGCCAATGTACATGACCATAAAAATATTAGAAAATAGTTAGTAGTAAGTTAGGACATAAATTTCTTGCTTTAATTGAAAAAATTCTCCTAGTAATAATCCACTTATCAAAATTTTTAATAAAAATACTCTAAAATTAAGTTGCAGTTGTACTGAAAATTTAGAAAAGATTATAAAAAAAACATAATAACAAAATCATGAATAAATACTTACACCTGAATCAAAGAAATAGTCATCCAGAAATAAGAATAAACAATAGTAAAGATAAATTATGTAACTGTAGAAATTCTGAAAATTGTCCTTTGAATAATGTCACACAGAATCTGTAGTTTACCAGTGCACTATCTCATCTATTGAGAATCCTAATGTTGAGAAATTCTATATAGGAATATTAATATTATTAAGAATGAATTTAAATTAAGATGGCGACAACAACTGACTTCCTTCAATAATACAGAATATTGCAACCAAACATCCCTATCCAAATATTTTTTTTTAAAGGAAACAAATTAATTACCAACAATAAAATTGAAACCAATAAAAAAAATTGAGAACATGTAGATTTTTAAATGACCCATGTCCTTTGAACCTACATGAAAAGTTATATATTATTAAGTTTCTGAAAAATAAAAATTTATTAAATCAAAGAAATACAATAGCGTTTTTTTTGTAGACATTATCTCATGTTTTCCTTAAAAAATAATTAATTATAAAAAAAATTTGCATAATTATATAACTATTATTTGATCATAAATAAATTTATAAATGCGTAATTAAATTCTAATATTTTAATTTTATAATACCATTTATAGTTTATTAATAAATACAATAATATAGTATTTTAGATATTTATAAGTAAAAATAATATTTGAATACGCCTTTAAGAAAATCTCAATGTAGTTTTAGAATACAAGAAAATAAATAAAAACAAATAAATATAAATGCCAAATGTATTGTGTACTGTAACCCAAAATAATAAAAAAAACAAGACAGATGACACATATTAGAGAAATCTCTAACTCCCACCTAATCTTAACTGATTTTCAATTTACCACATAAAAAATATACTTGCATTTTCATTAATCAAAAAAGCCAACACCCACTTAATAAAAAAAATTTAAATTTTCATCATTAAAATTTAAAATATATAATACTATTTGGCTTATAAATAAAGTAAATCAACTTTTTTAAAGTTTATTCTCAGCATCGCTCGAAAATGGAACTGAACTTCAAATTTTAAGTTTAATTTAAGATTTAAGTTTTGGTTTCGAAACATAGTAACTTTTGTGTGTTGATAGAAACATATTTTTTTTTTAAATAATTATAATATTATGCTCTATCAAGCACTGTTTTTTAAAAATAAATATTAAAAAACTCTGGATTATAAATCTAACTATTCTTTCTTTTTATTTTTTGATATATGTTCATGCAATTTTTCATTTTCCTTTCAGAATGGAATTCTTGGTCTGAAATTTAGATGGTTAGACAAAATAAAGCCAATCAGTACTATCCAGGTGGGTCCGAGCCCAGAGTTCGACATTGCCGTTCTCAGTACCTGTTTCCTTGTTAATCCACCAAGGGGCAACTGCCAATTCAGAATTGGTAGAGACAAGTTAACCATCAAAGTTTACAAGGTAAACGGTTCACCAACTAAAATTGGAAGCGCTTTCCTTCAGTAAAAGACTTTTCCTGCCAACTGTTGCCATTTGGATTTGACCAGGACTCTTCAAATGTAGCTGATGAACCAAGTTTGTATTTTGGTGTGAAACATCACAAGTACTTTTATTTTATAGCTTAGATGAAATACCATGACAGTTTTTTCAGTTTGGTATTATATAATCAGCTCGATAGAACACCTGTAGACCTTAGGCATCACAAATGGCTTTCTATTTAGCCAGGTATCTTCATTTCTTCCTCATGAATATAACAATCAAGATGAGGATAATAAACTGACTGAAAAATCATACAATAAAGATAATTTTACATAAAAACAAAAAAAAAATACCTAAAAACATTGAAGTGTATGGTTGCAGTAAAGTTTTTAAATCTTTTACTTACATTAACTTAATTATTAACATTTTTTTTTTCGTAATGATTAAAAAAAATTGATTCTGGAATGAAGCCTTACCAATGTTGCATAAACTGTTTTTCTAACTAATATCTTCATCTTGCTTGTTTTTATCACACAATTTTGGTTGGTATGTGCTTCAGCCTTCCTTGAGTTTGTGCTGTTTCTGGTAAGCCACCTGTCATCTGCAAATTTTAGGATCTGTGTAGTTTTCAAATCGAGAAGGCCACAACAGCAATATTAACAATAATAATGATAGATCTATGGTAGGTATTATCTATTTGAGACTGTACAAATTGATGGAGAACACCTATAATGCAAGGTCTCCAGTTGAAGACAAAAAAACTGTACAGAAAAAATGAATATACTACTACTACTACTACTACTATTAATAATAATAATGTTGAAAACACCTCTTTTGATAGATGTTGCAGCCCTAGCTATTAAAAACACATACAAAAGTCGACTGAAAGGTTAATAGGTTGACAAAGATATAAGTGTAAGTAAAACACCAGTTGATAGACTAAAAGACTTTAGAAAGGTATGAATTTACCTCTTCTCCTCCAGCTATAGGTTAATTAGTAAGAATTGTCACTAAATCATTATCTACAAAAAAGATTCTTACAATATAAAAATATTTTCTCTGACTTTAAATAACCTGCAAAGATTTGATAAGCCATAGAAAACAAACAAACAAATAAATCAAAAACCCAGTGTTTATTGGCGTGTTGTGCTCTCATTCAATAGTAATAATAATAGTTGTACCTCAGTGTTACTTTGTTAGCATACCGCCTTCTCTCATTACTACTCCTACAATTAATAGATAGATAGATCAGGAAAGAGACTGAAATAGATAGATAGATAAGGGAAGAGACTGAAATAGATAGATAGATAGATAAGGGAAGAGACTGAGAGAGATAGTACATTTTTCTATTTATTATCTTGTTTTTTATCAACACCTGTCGCCATATTGCATGCATTTGCCTGTTCTACTTGTGCTTGGTATACTCTTATGAGACTGGGTGTCGTGATATGTATATTGGACTTTGTATACAAGTGTCACTTTGTTGACAAACTGATCTCTCTACTCCTCCGACTACTAAAAATAATGACTTATGATCCTATCACATTGAAACACTTGTTCAATGACTGAAGTTAAGCAACATCAAGCCTGGTTAGTACCTAGATGGGTGACTTCTTGGTATAGATGTCACCAACGTGTGTAGAAGTGCTCTGGCCTTTTGTGACAAAATCTCTACCCGAACTCCCTCAAAACCTCCACAAAGTACTCTTTGTTGACTGTCTGGCCAGAGAGCACCCTGTGGATGTAGACGATGCTCATGCTGTTAAAAAGGGGATCATCACGAGTGGGCTTGCATTTGCCTGGCCTCCTTCGTCCGGGGAGTTGGTCATGATGCTTTCTTTGGTCGTTGTATCATTAGATCTAGCTTTTGTCACGGGTCCCCAGAGACTCAAGTACTCTTGGATTGGAAGTAATGAGCCCAACCATCTCCCTACTGTGACTTTCCTCCTGTTCACCACTGAACACCTTGGGAAATAATTTGGCACAAATTTTCTGCAGGTTCAGATCTTCAGGATTAATTCTGTGGATAGTTGATATTATACATCAACTCCAAGCTGTATACGTATTGATTTTATAGACGCACAACATTGTAAATGTCCTCAACCAGATCTGATGTTCTGACGTCCTTCTCTCTCTAACATCTCTCATCGTCTTTCTTCTCCCCCTCTACTGTCCTTGAACCTCTTGTGCCAGTGAAAAACTTGCTCAGCTCATAAATTTAATCCATAAGCATTATAGAGTATTTCATAAATTTCTGTAGTATTCTTGCCCAGTCTAATGCAAAAAATTTTATTGTATAGCAAGCTTCCAAATAACCGAAGTTGGCAGGTCAGCTTATCAGATGAACTTTAATGGCATACTAAATTTGCAATAATCTAAGACAGTTATGACTGCATCTTGCTAGATAACATTACTAACTAGATAACATGCTCTCTAAAGATTATGAGGATAAGTAGGCTAAGTAATAGTTGACCCTAGACTTGACAAGGTTAACATTGTAGTGTTGGGGAGGTATGCCTTTGGAAGTTGTGGCTCTCGGGAGTGGAATATTCTATCCTGAATGATGAGGTGCGTATCAGAAGTTTCAAGACTTCTTTAGGAGAGACATTTATTAATTTCAAAGAAGTACAAAACTCTAATCTCCTCTGACCTCAATGCAAATGTAGCACTTCAGCCATTTAGTGAAGGCCCTGTCTGCCTTCTTCAAGTCGTGTTTAAAAATTGTATACAAGCATAAAAAAATAAAAATATCTACATAAAATTATAAGTTTTGGCACAAATGTTGCTTGTCTTAAGAAAATGGCTGTACTCGTAATCAACATGTCAAAATGAATGAAACACAGCCAGCATGAATGGTGTGCAGCCGACGTGTGCATAATGGTGATCATGCCCATCTAGGAAATTTTCTCTTAGTTGATTAATTACTAAGATTAATCGATGAAAGAGCTTAGTATAAATCTTATAGGACTTGCCTGTCATCCTGTTCATTCCCCTAGGGGAAGGAAGTTAGTAGCTTGCATATGTAACTATCTTCATGTGTTTTAAGGGTTGAAAGGTTGGTAGATTCTGAATATTTTTTTTCAGAATGTGCACCTTAAGATGTTCAAAATATTGTTTTGGTACTTTGATTACCATTATTATTATTATTATTATTATTATTATTATTATTATTTTATTTGATTTCTGTTGTCTACTCATTTCGTTCCTGGTTCCAACTTGTCAGAAATGGCATCATGACATTTTCCATGGAGCATTTTTGCAATAAAAACAAAATAACCTAAGACTGCACATATTTTGCATAGATATAAAACACAAAAGATAAAGGTGTAAGCTGTACTTGTGTGAACAATTTTTTGTATTTCTTTGTCATGGGCTATCAGGGATCCCTTCAATGAGTCTATCGGAGCCTTTTCCAATCAAACCAATATCTTCAATCATAACATTATTATTATTATGTTGTTGTTGTTGTGCATTGACCTAGTCAACTGAAATTCTGTTCCTGAGGTATGAAGTCAACAAGACTCCTCACAGCTTAAGAACTTTTTAGAGATCTGGTCTCAATTCCAATTCTCCTGAAGCACTCTTTTAACTTTCTAGGCCGTGTTCCAAGTGCATGCATTACTACATGATGTAATGAATATGCATACACCTGAATATTTATACACAGTAATATGATTGGCTGGTGTCAGTCATAAATACAGATTGATGTGGAGGTACAGGACGACGCCTATTGCCTACCACTAAGACGAGGACCAGTCCATTACGGTTACCTGCTAGATTCTCTTACTCAGTTACAGTAGTCCAAAACACTTTGCTACTTCAAACAAATATATCCCTTTCTGGGACATATCACCAAAGAAATTAATTCAACAGCCATATTTTATAGCCTCTTCAACTTCCTAAGTAGACCCTGGTATTTTTTAATATTTTCAGTTTTTTTTATGTCCTCTCTTGTATCAGATGGAACAACAAAATCAATCAATCAATCCATCAGTTAATCAATAATGATAATTGGTATTGTTTGTTTTTTCAAAATTTGGGTTAGAATTTTACCTTATTTTTATAGGGTCTTTCTTCAGTAGATGTGGCACAGAATTGTAGTTTATAATATTGAAATGCATTTTAAATGATACTTTTCTCCACATACCAAATAGATAAAAATAAGTTATAGGAATAAAAGCAAATGCCAAATATAACCCGCCAGTGATTTTTATATGTATTTTAAATTCCAAAGATGATCAAATGAATGTTCTTGAAATTGTACCTAATAAAAAGCATGCAAAATTGTTTTCTTGTTGTTTTTCTTTAATTGCAACGAATGCAGGTTGGCATGGCGAGGATCAGTATGGACAATAAAATTGGCAAAATGAATCCTCATTCCATTATTGCAATCAAAACGGACATATTAAAAGCAAAGGAAAAGAAAGAAAAATCTCATCAGCCTGGTAAAATGAAACTTGAAAAGAAAAAAAAAATATAAAAGAAAATATAAGACTGAAAGAAAAATATTTATTATCTATATATATATATATATATATATATATATATATATATATATATATTCAGTCATGGTTTGATCCATATGAGTGAATATGTTAGCTCTATCACTGATATTGAGCAATTTCCAATAAGTATCGTGCATATATAATATATATAGAAATTATATATGTACACATATATATAAAATAGATATGTAATATTTTTCTCTATTTTTAATATATCTTTATACTTTTTTTATATATATTTTTTTACATATTTTTATACCTATTTTTAAAACAGGTTTTTGCAAAGTTTTGTTAGTAATTTTTTTTGCCTATATATTTAGATGTTTTTTAGCTATTTTCTTCCATCTGTTTTTAGTTTTCTTTCTAGCTATTGTTTTAGCAATTTTTTTTTTCAGTTATTTTGCTTTAGCTATTTCTTTTTGCTTTATTTATAGCATTTTTCTAGCTATGCTTTTTTTTCAGCAATTTTTCTTCAGCTATTTTGTTTTTAGCTTTTTCGCTACAGCTATTTTATTTTGCCATTTTCTATTCTGTTTCTATTTAGCTATTTTTTTTTGCTTTTTTTCTAGATATTTTCCTTTAGCTATCTTGGTAGCTATTTTTTAGCTATTTCTATTTGGCTATTTTAATTATTTCTTTTGAGCTTTTTTTTTTTTTTTTTAGCTATTTTTCTTGGTTCTTTCTTTTTAGCTATTTCATTTTGTTTATTTTTTAGCTATTTTTTCAATTAAAACTTAACTATTTTGTTAGCTTAAAAATGACAAAACAAAAATATCTATTTCTTTTTAGCTATTACTTTTTAGCTCTTCTTTTTTGCTTTTTGTTTTAGCTATTTTGTTTTGATGTTTTTAGATATGTTTTAGCTATTTTTTCGTTTTTCTTTAGCTATTTTTAGCTATGCTTTTTCAGCTATTTCATTAAGCTATTTTTTTTTTTTTTTTTTTTTTTAGCTTTTTTGCTATTTCATTTTGCTATATTTAAGGCTGTTTTCTTTTAGGTATTTCCTTTTAGCTATTTGGTTTTGCTGATTTTTTAGCTATTTATTTTGCTACTTTATTCTTTGCAGTTATTTCTTTTTTTTTTAGCTATTTCGTTTTACCTTTATTTGTTATCTATTTCGTTTTATTTCTTTCTAGCTATTTTTTTAGATATTATTTTTAAGCTATTTCTTTTCAGTGATTTTTTTTTTTTTTTTTTTTTTTTTTTTGAAGCTCTTGTTTTTTCTTTTTGCTCTTCTTTTCAACTTTTTTCTTAAATGCTTTTTTTTTTTTTTTACTTCTTTCATTTTACCTGCATTATGTTAATTATATATTTTTTCATTCCATATTATTTATGCCTGTTTTAATACAATAACAACATCTTTGTCCTTCCTCCCACCAAGATTCCATTTATAATGAAGTCGCTGTGCCTCTTTCATGATAACCTGAAGCTTGCATCTATGATAATTCACATTACATTTTATTCAACTCTTGACTTTGTCAATTACTCTCCATGCTAGTGTGTGTGTGTGTGTATATGTGTGTAAGTAACCCCTCATCCAGTATGTGGGCCTTGCATTTCATCTGTGATGTCTCAGAGACTGCTCATCTTGTTATTGGGATGGCTCTTTATCTAACTGTATATAATACTGTTATTCCTCACGCTTACAACATATTTGCAATTGTTTCGGTCATGTGAATCTGCACTCACCAGCTGGGAGGTCACTTGAAGTCAACCCACATCCTTTGATGGTCTGATCCGATATTGAATGTAAAAGGGTAAAAAAAATGTTTTGTTTTATTGCTAAATCATGAGGCACCCAAACTTTTTAGCGATTCAAATATCCAAGTGTTTTCATTTGTCTTACAATTCTGATGAGATATGGTCAAGTGTACTTGGGGTTAGCTAATCTGTGGTGGTTTATTTTATTACAACTCGAACTAAGTCTCCTACTTATTTTATTTTAGCATATCATACAAAGGCAACAAAGAACAAGAGAAATAACTTCATACCACAGAAATATTTTTATATCAACAATAAATATTTTATATAATACAAATGTTTACGAAATATAGTATGAATTGCATAAAAGTTCTTTGTTGCATATTCTGAAGTATTACTGAAAATATTATGTGACAGCTTTAGTGTTTAGGAATTGTGTGTGCAAACTTGGGTTAGTTTGAATAAGTATTTGTATGTTTGCTAGGAAATTAAACAGTTTGTTTTTTGTAGTGTAATTTTTTTATAATTATTTGCTCGACTTACAGTTCAGTTGAAATTTATTTCACTTTGACTGAATCCATAACTTGTTGTTCTTGAAGATGAGTGAGTGAATCTTGGTATCTTGTTTTTTGATGAATTTGTCACTGGCCATGTCGATTATTATAGTTGGTGATTGATAATAGGTAGAAAAAAAGTACAAAAATCAAAAAGAACGCTGCTGAAACTAGACTCTTTGTGGCTTCAACCATGTCAGGGGTTCCTGCATAGTACGCACCACCCTGACCATGCAGATACACAATGTATATTATTAGGTGATGACTGACAATTATAAAGTCAATTTAAAAATAATTTAAAAAATGGTGGATGCCCATAAAACAGTGCTGAAAAAATGGCGTAGGTCACAACGAGGCTCTCAAAAATGCATCCCTCCGGGTCAAGGATTTTGTGGGTATATGTGGCGGCACTGTTACTAGCAGAACATTAGACAATGTTACTACCATTGGAGTTAGAACAGTAACATGTCTCACTGTTGTCTGCAGCCCACAACCACTTCTTCTTCTTTGTGTCTCATGTCCCCTCACGACACAGGTGATCATGGCTCATACAATGTAAGCTCTCGCAGAAGATTGAGTTTTCCCATTTGGGGGAGACACCATGGACATTATACACACATACATGTACGTATGAACATTCACCACTATACAAACTCTTTACGATCATACACAAACACAAATGTTAATGTCTATGTCCATTGTAAATTTTGTTGTTTAATTTTGTTGCATATATATATATATATATATATATATATATCGGCCTTGTTTGTTTTCTTTACACTTCTTTATGTTCTTGTAGTGGACCCTCTTCTAGCAGGAATAAACGTACGTGTTCCTAATTTAACAACATGTAAACCCACGGTCCACTACAAGTGTCCTTTTGTAATTCGCCTTGTTCCATAGTTAGTTAGCATGTGAGATACGCCCTAAGATAAACAATGGGCCATTCCTGTAGGACTACGAGGATAGATGGAAGAAAAGATGTATCAAAAGGACTGTTTGGTTTTAGGAAAAGAAATAAAAACCAAATGTAAGAAAAGAAAGGTGGAGGGGGCGGTAACACTGTGATGTGTTTAATATCTGCTTTAGTAAAATAGAAAACTTCTCCTGGTTGTAATCTTTTCATTTGTACCCCCTTAATTCTTTAAATAATGACCAGCCTTCATATTTATGATGGCTATTTTGTTAAAGTTGTTAAGCTCAAATATTTAACAACGCGTTGGAGGAATTTGTATGGATATTTTATAATCATAGAACTCACCATGTTCATATTAAATCATTAACAAGATTTGGGATTCATCAAGAAATGAATATAGGAAAACCGTGATATTTTCACTGGTACTATTAAATTCGTAAAGTAACAAAAAAAAAAGAAAAAAAAAATTGCCTGGCGTTTAAGTCAATTCGTGTCGTGTTTAACAGCTAAGAGCCGTTCATTAATAACGATTTAAGATTTATCAGCTGACTAATATTAGGTTGGTGCAAAAATAATTTCGTTTTCTAACATATGTTACTATGTGAGAAAACGAAATTATTTTTGCACCAACCTAATAGCTTTTATGCTGATCAAGATTTAATTCTAAAATGCCCACTGTGTCAGGAAATTCACAAACCAACGTTTTTATCCGTACGGAACAATAGCATAGTGCATAAATACGTTTGTTTGTGAATTGGATGACGTAGTCGTTTCCAGTTCAATTCTTGGAGCAGGCAGTGTTTATTTGCACCCAGTGGAAACAGGCAAGCATTAACTAAACATTACTAAATAAAAATAATGACTAGAGAGGGGGGGTCGGCAACTTTTAGCTATGTGCCGAATAAGGGTTTTAAAATCCTTCTGTGTGCAAACAGCATACGTATTTTTATACGTCAAGGTCAATATACCTGTTCTTCAATATATTTTATATAGTAATATATATTATATATATACTTTAGTATATATTAAAATTGAAACAGCTAAATATCTACTTTGTGTTGTAATAGTTATTGGTTCGGACTTCGTGATGTCATACGCGGCTGCATGCTATTGATTGAATATTGCTTGGCGTGGCACGCGTGCTACAGGCTGCCGGCCCCTGAGATAGGGAAGGAAATAAAGAGTGTTAAGATAAGGCATGGGTCGGCAACCTAGCAACTTAGGGTTTTAAAACCCTTCAGTGTGCCAACAGCATATGTATTTTTATACAAGGTCAATATACCTGTTCTACAATATATTTTATAGTATATATTCTTTAGTATATATTAAAATTGAAACAGATAAATATCTTCTTCGTGTTCTAGCAGTTATTGGTTCGGATTTCGTGATGTCATTTGCGGCTGCGTGCCATTGGAAATTGCTTGGCGTGCCGCGTGTGGCACGCGTGCCTTAGACGATATCCTTAGACATGAGCAATGGAACGAGAACAGTCTACCCCGTAGATTCAATAAATTGTTCAGTTAAGAATTCGCTGTAGGTTACCCCGATCGACGTACGCTTGAGGAAAGCCGGAGGGAACAACGAGCGAAACGTTGTGCTGACAATAACAAAGGTGAGGACAATAGTCCGAAAATATATAGTGTAAATAACTCAGAAATTCAGACAATAAATGTAATTCAACTCAGAAATTTAGACAATAAGAAAAAAACTCTGTCGCAAATTGAAGCCGGTTTATCGATTTCACTTTTGGTATCGATAACCGTTACTCTAGTCGCACGACAAAAAAATCTCAAAATATTACGCTATGGATTTAGCTTTCCTTAACTATATGTAATGAAATCCGCTTTAAATTAAAGAGCGTCTCAAGGGACAAATGAAGTATAGACGACCAATCACAAGTCTTGCAATCCATTACGCTCGTCGGGACACCATATTGTAGTGGTAGCAACGGAGGGTTTATCAATAGCATAATAACCTGACGAAGCCCATCGCTCTTCAGACTGGAGGTCTTACGGCCGCATCACATTGAAACACCGGTTCCCGCACGATTACCGAAGTTAAGCAACGTTGAGCCTGGTCAGTATCTAGATAGATGACCGCTTAGGAATACCAGGTGCTGTAAATTTGGGTGTGCAGGTGGTGCAATGGATAATGGTTGGAAAATATTAATCGGAGAGCGGAGTTTCGATTTCAATTGAGTTCATTATATTCACTTAGGCGCAAATACATTTAGGAAAGGTTATGAATTCACCTCTTCACGCCCCAGCTATGGGTTAATTAGTAAGACTTGTATCACTAAATCATTATCCCCCAAATAATCTTACAATCTAAAAATATTTTCTGGCTTTAAATAACCTTCAAAGGGTTGATAACCCGTAGAAAACGAATCCATCAATCTTCAGGCTGGCTTTAAAATCAGTGTTGTCCTTCTGCTAGACTGTTTATCGCCCATTGCTAAAGAGTCCAATCTGGTCTGTTATTTAATTTTGGAATAGCAATCAGTGTGGGGCAGGGTCGACCAAACCTTTTTTTTTCTGATAGGACAAATTAGTAATTTAGGTATAGTCACCTGTCCATAAAGTATTCTATTTAAAATTTCAAAACGTTTTGAATATTAATTTGTAATAACAAATATATATAATTATAAAAATACTGTAATATTGACAGTAGAAAAAAGAAATTATACGTACACAAAATAAAATAAATTCAATGTGATTCTTTATATTGCTTCTCTCTTATAAGATTGTCAATATCTGCTTTTATGGAACTAGTCTTTATTTGAAGAATGTTAGTTAAATTGGAATCACTTAATCGATTTCTTTCAGCAGTTTTGATGTTTTCCATACATAAAAAGAATTGTTCAAAGCAGTATGTATTACCCCACACGCATAACAGTTTTCTAGATAAGCTAAATGATTTTCATTTTGCTCTGGCTTTTTCCCCACGCACGAGCCGGCGTGTCTCGGCAAAGGCCTTTGCCATTTACCCCTTTTAGTGCAATAGGCACAATCTGAGAATAATTTTCTCAAAATACGTTACTGAAGTAAATGAAAATATACCTAAACATTTTAGGGTGCAGTGGGCCGCATGGAAATATTAAGGGGGCTGCAGTGTTGGACGTCCTAGACGCTAGGAGAATGACAACTTAGAATTAGTTGGAGAAAGTTGGATTCATGCTTTTATTTAATCATTTTACCCCAAGTAAGGCAGTAAAGCCACTAAGACACAAGGAGTTACTGAGTGAGTGTGAAAGAATAAGAAGAAAGAGAAACATTATTAAGGAGCGAGAACAATAAAAGATGAGATAATGATTGACATTGCATTTAAATTTTTGAAGTTCAAAATTGGCTGAAAATCAATAAGCTGGAAAAGAGTACCACGAACGAGAAGTGCGAGAGAAGAAACTGTTAGCATAGAACTTACGGTTACATCTAGCCTTGACAAATGTAAAATGATGAGGAGACATTTGCCATCAATCTCGTACCGCGCTTAAATTCATGAAGTCTAGGTACCTTAGCGGAATGTACATAAAATAATCACTATGAAGTTATTTATAGAAAAGGTACAGCGAAGCTACGTTATAGTGATGAGAGAGTAACTGAAGCTTAGATGCCAGGTCAAGACCAATAACATAGCAGATTCTTTGTATTTTATCGAGAATCCCTAAATACATAGCTGCAACATTCAATGCATGGACGAATAGTAGATAATATATTTTTTTTTTCTAAGGACAAAGTAAACGAAACAGACTTGACTGGAATTTGAACCCGGCTCGTCAATTTCATTTTTATCCCCGGTAACCGTTACACTACTTGCATATCCTGGACGAGCAAAAAGATATATATATATATATATATATATATATATATATATATATATATATATATATATATATATATATATATATATATATATATATATATATATATATATATATATATATATATATATATATATATATATATATATATATATATAAACATGTCACACTATGATTTCAGCTTTCCCTAAACACATATAATGAAAGCCCGATTAAAATTTACGATCATCTCTTGGGACTACTAGAATATGAATGACTAACAACGTCATATTATCCACGAGAATAGAAGTATATTACAAAAGGTACAAACATCTTTAGATGACGGGCAACGATGTCGGGGATAATGAATACAAATAATTATAGGTACCTCCAAGAAAGTCAGCATACCATGAGGAAAACATGCTCCAAACGTAATGAAAACATAGTTTTATCGTCAAATCTTTATGTTATTATTAAGAGGAAGGATCAAAATATTTTTGAATATTTCATTAAATTTTTTAATCCTTTTTAGAACATTCTAAATTTTGATTAAAAAAACTTGATTTTCTTGCGTCAGCGATTGAACTAACTTTTAGCATAGCAAATTTTAGCTTCTTTTTTTTTGCTGTGACAGACACGTTAATTTGGAAATTATTGCAAAAATTAGATAAATGTCGGATTTCAATGAAATTTTCAGGACTTATTCACAAACGAATGAAATTATTTTTGAAATTTTTTTTTATTAGAAAATCTTGCTAAAAATATTTTTTTTTTTACCTGTTTCACCCCCTTACTTAATTTATGAAAACTTGAGAAATTCAACATGATAATTTGTAGTGACTATATTAGTTAAAATCAGAATTATTTGGAGAATTTAAATCACCGAATTTATTTTGCAAAATTGGACTCCGACTTGTTCTGAGTCGAAAAATAAAAACGCAATAAAACAAGACATTATTTAATTAGAGGAGCTTTTAATTGCTTTTATGAATATATATTAAGGACAATATGCTTGTATGAATATATATTAAGGACAATATTAAGTATCTGTCTATATTTCTGAGATGAGGTATTATTCACACTATTTGCATTATTCGGACTATTGTCTTCATCTTTGTCGCCATATTTATTACAACGTTTCAGCCTTTCAGTATCTGTCTATATTTCTGAGATGAGGTATTATGTACACTATTTACATTATTCGGACTATTGTTCTCATCTTTGTCGCCATATTTATTACAACGTTTCGGCCGTTGTATGCTCTGGTTTTCTTCAGATGTTGAACTGAACCCTTTATTTCGCTCACTGGGGTAGACTGTTCTAGTTCCACGTGCCATGTTTGATGGATGTCAGTTATCAGTTATCTCCTGTTAATTCTCCTCTGAAAGTTCTCCACTGCCTTAAACGGGTATTGAACTCACACTCTTTGGGTCCTGTCACTGGATCTAATTAACGCCTTAAGGAGTGGAGAGGAGAATTAAAAGGAGATAACTGAAGAAGGCCGGAGCGTACAACGGCCGAAACGTAATAAATATGGCGATAAAGATGAGGACAATAGTCCGAATAATGTTAACAGTGTAAGGACAATATTGTCTGAAGAAAAGAAATTTGATGAAAAATGAATTTTTACAAGATGTTTTCATTTTTTACAATTTTAAAATTGAATAATTTATAAACATTCAGTTTCAATGTGATGTTTCTTAGGAGAGATTGTTATTAAGTAAGAACTATATTTACTAATTATCTATCTATCTATCTATCTATCTATCTATCTATCTATCTATCTATATATATATATATATGTTGTAAAGGTTATTACAATCTGACGACCCTGAATATTTTTTAAAAGAATTTCGATTTATTTTTGTATGTGTGATATACGTGTAGATTTTCTAAGTATCGGTGTAAAAACCGATAAATCTGCCATTAAAAGGTCACGCGTTTTAAGGGTTGTCCACCCTTACGATGAAATAAAACATATGAACTTTATTGTCTGCTCCACCATACTATGAACACGTTCGGTGGTCATTCAGCTGTCAGTAAATAACCTGTTAGAAAAACAAAACCTCTTGGTTAAGAAATGCTTGTATACAACGTTTTATGCTATAATTAAGTAATATTTATTTCAAATCAGATTAATTTAACTTTAAATTTGCTAATTTTTCTCAAATAACGTTTCAGAAATATATATCTTATTTTTGCAAGATTTTTAAAACCGATAATTAACTTTGTTTACAAATGTGTCAAACATGGCCGTTTTTATCGATTTCACTAAAAAAAAATCGATTCCGATCAATATAATTTCTGTTTTTAATACACCACAGAGTATTTTGCTTATTGAAAATAGAAAATTTGAAATCCTTTAGCTTTCAATTGAAGCTAAAATGAAAGCTTCAAAAAATCTTTTTCCTTTTTAGAAATTCATTTTAAACCTTACGTATACCGAATTAGTAGGGGTATCTAAATAATTATGAAGCTAGCAAATACTGGGGATTACTCTTCGTCAAAGGACGTTCTTTTCAACTTTTCCAATGTTTATGATTAAATGTTATTCTCGTGTCAAAACGTACGAGTTGGTGGCGGGGTCTGCCACAGTTCTTGTGCTCAATATTTCCCAGCTCTTTAAAATTAATTTTTTTTTAATCATATTCTATGCAGCTGGGTTTTCTTATTATCACCCGTCAGTTTCACTGTAAAAATGGCCGCCAAGCAAAAGGCAATCGCCGTAGAACACACCACAAAGGAAGCGATTATTTCTAAACCCCAGGAAGTTTCTCACAATGGCCAAAACCACAGATTGACCATTGAAAAATCTATTGTTGGGAAAGCTTAGTAGTTTTTTCCCGGTCAATAGACTTTTTCAATAGTTTCCAACGCTGGTTCACCGGAAATTTCGTCTATGCATTTCATCGTCTCCCTGGAAAGCAAACGGTTGATTGTTTCCGATTCGTTGTCACAAATGTTTCTCTGAGTCGTTTAAAGTTTTTACACTTGACGAGGCTTCGCCTCAGGTGTTAGGGAAGGGCGAGAAATATTACAGTATTGTCATTAATAGTGGGTGCTGAAAATTCTTGGTCGGATTAAGAAGGAATTCCGATAAAATTCTGATGTTTGGTTAGATTGGCTCAGATTTGGCCAGATGTTTCCGACTCAAACCTTTCCGATACCTTTCGTAATTGGGGAATTATTCATCATTATCTCTTTCGAAACGGTTACCTTGTGAGCTAGCTTTCAAAAGTTCGGGGCCAAATTCCAAAATTATACTGCTGAATCTTTTGGTAGAGTATTGTTGTGATAGGATCCACCTAATTTGCATAGTGGAGTACCGACCATATAAATATGGTTGACTCTGCCCGACTGCAACTCAGGAACGGTCTTCCCAGGAATATACAAAAGACTATATGTAAATATTGTGTACACTTTCTTGTTTCAATACATTTTGTTCTAAGTACATTTTGTGTTGCATTATTATTCCATGCATTAGTCAAGTTTCAACAAGTATATATATATATATATATATATATATATATATATATATATATATATATATATATATATGTTAAATTGTGAAAAAGTTTTTGGCGATGCGTTTCATTGGACTGGGTTCGTTTATGTTGTTATAACTACACATGCACACGAACGAGAGACGCTGGTAGTTTCAAAATTTTATTTGAAAGAATTTTCTTGAAATAATTTATTTTTTGCAATTTAACGAAATTCATCTATTTTCTTTTTCTTTTTCCTTACAACTTTGTTATTAAATATCCTACATTCTGATAACAGAAAATCTGTCAAAAATAGTGAAACTTATAAGAACCTGGACGTAAATTGATTGCGAATGTTCGAGTGATTAAAGCACTTTCTAGACATTTTAGTCATAGTGAATTATTTTCCATTTTATTAGAGTAGCATTTTTTATGTCGAAATTGTGGTCAGTCTGGTTACGATGGACAACCAATGCGTTTTGTGCGTATCTCTTTTGTGTACATATTTAAACTTCTTGAGGTTTCTCCAATATATTCTTTCTGGCAATCCTTACAAGTGATAGAGTAAATTGCTCCTTCAAGTTTTGGCTTGTTGTTTTTTTTGTGTTGATTAAGTCTTTTATTGTTTTAGATGTAGTGCCGAATTTATGATGAGTTTAGATACATTTTTTCAATCGTAGTTGTGATTTAAAGTAAAAAAACACTCACACACCTGTGTGTGTGTTTGTGTGTGTATACTGCTGAATGTGTTGGTAGAATATATATAATGTGTCTGTGTGTGCGTATGCTTGTGAAGATGATGAGACAAAGTGGAAAATCTATTAACGACGTGTTTCGCCGAGAATGCCCGAGGAAGCCAAAAAAGAGCAGTTGCTCGCGACGAAACGCGTCGTCAATAAATTTTGCATCTTGTCTCATCATCTTCACACACACACGCACGCATATACAGACGCATACACACATACACACACACACACACACACACACACACACACACACACACACATATATATTAATTTAATTTAATTAGACAACTTTAAGGGCCCATTGATTATATTTGGTCCCTCGGATCACATTTCAAGCACAACAAATGGTTTCAAATTTACGTATTATTTTTAAACATTTTTGAGGGGTAGTTTTAAGTTGATGTAAGGCGATAGAGAGATAGGGAGGGGGAAGAGGACGACTGATATGGTCCAAATTAGAGAAGGGAGAGAAAGGTAGGAATAATTTTAAACCTATTTTTATTAAAATACTTAAGAGTAAGAGAGGGGGTAAGTACCAGGCATTGGCTTATTTAATAAGTCATCTCACAGGAAACGAGACAAAGAGAAAAAAGAGAAGAAAAGATATAAGGAAGGGATGTGAGGAAAAAGTGGGGAAAGAAGAAAAAGAAGAATAAATTAACATATATGGGCATATTGCGGTTAATTTAAAAAAATAGATATTGGTATATTTTGCAGTTAACGTTTGACATTAATTTAAAATTTAAAAATTTAAAAATTATCAACAAAATGAAATAGGAAAAAATATAATGTATTGACATTATATTTTTTCCTATTTCATTCCTAAAACAAAACAAAAAAATATATTATTAACTTTATTAATAACAACTAAGAAGTAAAAAAAATTAATTAAAATTTCAAATTTTAAATCTTAAATTCAACATTTAACGTTAAAATAAAAAAAATTCTAATATCGAAAAATATTTCGAAATGAAACAAGTTTTAAAAGTAATAATAATATTATTATTTTTATAATATCGTAATAATAACAACAATAATAATTACCTACCAATGAGAGGAATAATAATAATAATAATAATAATAATAATAATAATAATAATAATAATAATGAGAGGAATGACGGTAGCGCCATAATGATGAAATGGTAATATTAGATCAGTCAAAACCCATTTAACCATATGTCCTTGCTTATATGTACATATAAACATACACACACACACACACATACAAATACTTATACACCCACACACACATATATATATTCATATATACACAAATGTACATACATATACGCATACATATATTTATACATATATATATATATACACATACATATATACATTAATATATACACATGTACACGCACAAATATACATTCATAAATATATATACATATATATTTACATACATACACACACATATATATAAACACACACACATATTTATATATGTATACATATATATATGTATGTGTGTGTGTATGTATGTATCCACAAATCCAAATACAAGCAAGTAAATAACCCCATATATAAACGTCTACATACACATACACCCACATATGTGTATACTTATAAATACCATATAATAGCATACAAATGTCAACACAATTATATCAACACATCAATACACACATATGCCCATACACAAATATCCGTACGCATATGCAGTATAACATAGCAATTAAACCTATACATAAAGACAACAGGTGTTATTTCAAGTCTGGTTATTTAAAATTCCGGAGTTTCCATGGGCAGGCCTCCCAAATATTAGATGTAGTTTGTTATTTTGAGACGATATCTGTGCCTGCATTTAATGATAATTTCATTGCGGTGATTTAACAACTCCTCAGAGTCATTATGTTTGATTATTAAGATTTTCATCTTAATACAGAGGTCACGCCTGTCTCTAAAGTTTCTAGGAGTTCGAGTCCTAGAGATAATTCTCCATTTCACCTGTGGGGTGAAGCCATTTTCCACCAGACCCCAGTAGTATTTAGACAGTGCTGTTTGATGTTTAAGAAATTCATTAGTGAAGGAATGGCGATGGCTATAAAGGCGCTGCTTCCAATTCCCAGTAGATATTCCAATATAAATCTTTTTTTTTTGGCGGGATGGGGGTTGTATTCTCTTTGGTGAAGATCGTTGCTTCGTACAACACGTTTTCTGTCATACATAATCCTACTACTAAGCATTCTTAAATTTTTACATGTTCGATTTATATATATATATATATATATATATATATATATATATCGTAAATCGAACATGTAAAAATTTAAGATCAAATTAAACCTGATAAGCTCAAATATACGTATATGGTCCTATATATATATATATATATATATATATATGTGTGTGTGTGTGTGTGTGTGTGTGTGTGTATGTGTGTGTGTGTTTAACAGGTTTAATTTGATATTAAATTTTTAGTGTATCATGTTCAAGTTACATGATTATTACTCACTGTCGAATTAAGTGTATTGACAAGGAAGGTGGTTATATTGAAAAATAAATATTTGTGTTACAAAATAAATGCGTTTTTCATTATGAACCTGATGGCATATTGTTATACATATCAAATGTTATACGAGATAGATAGATGTGAATGCGTGTGTGTATTGAGTATCACCTGAAAATAAACATTAGTTTAGCTGATGGCATTTTTCATCTCAGTTTATAATTGAATGTCACTCTCTTTTGACTTTTCAAGGCAACTGACTCCTAAATTCCCTCCAGTAAAAATCCTTTCCACTGTTAATTATCTGTTTTCGTCTTCTTTGCTCCATAATCTCGTCATCTTTTGTCGCAAACATAATTACACGAAAATAAGACAACCTTTCTCTTTTATTTATTTATCTTTCGATAAAATCGCTTGTCATAATCAAAAAGTGACATGCATACGAGGTTCTATTTTTGCAGTTTGTTTTTATATGGCGATAATGCTACCAAGACGCAAGGGATTACTCGGAGTGAAATACAATGAGAAGGCTTTAGAAGGAACTGGAAACACAATCCTAAAGAGAAAATAAGGGATAAACCTATATTCACATTTGCAACAAAGTAGCGATAATAAATATTTTTACAATAATGTCCACCAAATACAAGGTTCAAGAACCACACGTGTCAGACGGTTATAGAGCAAAGGGTAGACGGCGCATTTTATGGGGATATGTGTGGAAGATAACAGTTAATCCTAGAATTGAATAGGTTAAGATTGTAACGATCCTCTTGAGAGTAGGTTCCACAGAGCCGCGGTTCAAGGGAAGAAGCTGCATGTTTGAATCTTATTTCTCGCCAATGTAATACGCAGCCAATTAGGCTGGTTCGGTACAAGGCACGTAGCATAGTGGGTCCTAGTCGTGAAGGTTAGAAATGGTACGCTAAAGAATATAATTCTTCTGAAAGCTCGCCATGGAAATAGCGATAGATCAACGAGAGGCTTGCGACATTTCGTCTGTGAAGGTTAGAAATGGTGCGCTAAAGAATATAATTCTTCTGAACGCTCTCCATGTAAATAGCGATAGATCAACGAGAGGCTTGCGACATTTCGTCTGTGAAGGTTAGAAATGGTGCGCTAAAGAATATAATTCTTCTGAACGCTCTCCATGTAAATAGCGATAGATCAACGAGAGGCTTGCGACATTTCGTCTGTGAAGGTTAGAAATGGTGCTCTAAAGAATATAATTCTTCTGAAGGCCCTCCATGGAAATAGCGATAGATCAACGAGAGGATTGCGACATTTTGTCTGCGAGAAAAGTGTTGTAGGGTGGGAAATAATTAATCAGCCAAAAAGACGCGCAGAAGCATTTGGACTCTATCAAAACTGGATAGCGAAGACTGTAAAGCTCCTGCGTCAAAAAAATCAATGCAAAGACGTTCATATGTTTCAGTGGGAAATGATGAATATCGATGCCTTAACAGTGCTTTGTGTTACTCTGAACTTTATTTTTGTGGATACACGTGTTTGAGTAGACGTCCTGTTTTTTTTTAACAGTGTAAATTAGGTCTTACCGGAGACCTAGTAAAATAAATATATTCTCTGGCAGGGTCCGGACCTGTGTCCCCCTTTATAGGAGAAACCACCGTCTGATCCGGCATGTTTTAGTTTGCTCAACCACAAAGTGTCACAGTCAGGTAAGGGTCAATTCCACTTCTCGTTCAGATCTTCTCGAAAACCTGCTCACTTTTTATATTTTCGTATCTGAAATGTAAAGTAATTTCTAAGAAATTAATTTTTTTTTTAATAATGTATGCACAGGTGTTTAATCAACAGCAGACTGAAGAATCGGAGAGACTAGTTCGAATTCCAGTCGAGTTCATTCCATTCATTTACGTGCTAATACCCTTGAGAAAGGCATGAATCCGTCTCTTCTACTACCAACTAGGGGTAATAAGCAGGACAGACAGGGTTCGATAGCCTTGGTTGGCGACTAGTCTAAGAGAAGGAAAAATGAGTGACGGAACTATCAGGTTGGTGCAAAAATAATGACGTAATAATGTCGTTTTTTGACGTTAAAAATGTTTTTAATAGATTATTTCTTATTATTTCAAACGTTATTTTTTGTGGAGTAATAAGAAGAAATGTGGGATTAAAATAAAATCCATCAATTTCTTAGAAATGGGCTCCGTTTAAAGATATTTGCACAGGTAATAGGTTTAGTGAGAATTATTAGGTTGGTGCAAATATAATGACGTTTTTTGACGTTAAAAAATACGTCAAAAAACGACATTATTACGTCATTATTTTTGCACCAACCTAATATCTATTTACGTTTAACTGAATGACTTGAATTAAAAATAAAATTCCACTACTGACTAATAACGCTTTTATTGATGAAATCGGCTAATACAGAGTGGACCAAAAAAGTATGAAGGGTTTTAGACATTTAAAATAAAAAATAAAGGAGTTATTAAATCAGGAAATCCCTTTATGACTTTTGGTTGAAATGCTTCCGGAAGAAAAGAAAACTCCAAAGATGGATCGAATAGGTTGACACTGTATTGATTTCAGACACAAAAAAAAAGAGACAGAATTTCCTATATAAGGTAGTAAAGGAAAGCGCGAAGAAAGGACGAACCATTCTAAGAAGACAGAATATATGGTCATTAGCCGGAGGGTAAACCAAAGCTGCGTGCTACGAACTGCAGATAATAAAATCAAACAGGTACAGAATTTTAAATGAAGACGGTAAATTAAAAACCGAAATCCGAAGACTCGTTGGATTGTCGACATTGCCTTCGAAAAACTAAAAAAATCATTAGAAACAAAGAAAATATTGCTGAACTGCTTTGTAATAAAAAAAAAACCTCCTACAGAATGCGATGGGTAATTTGCCGCCATTTTATATTTGTCATTTCGCGCATACGTATTTGTTTTGCTTCTGTCGACTGCCCAGTAGTGTCAGTTGAGTAGCATAAAGAATATAATAGCAAAAGAGCATAATAACCCAATTCACTCCACCGGAAATTTGGAAATGGCATGCTGTACTGCTTGGCATTAGCTCCAAAAGCTCCAATGCGAACATTTTAGAGTGTTTAGGTCTCTGGGGACAGTGAAGAGGATTCGGAAAGAGTTGGGTGAGTCAAATGGCGATTACGAAGCTACGGCAGCTTGGAAAACTTACTCTGATCGTTCTGATCAGAAAAGAACTCGCGAATTCCAAGTCAATCAGGTCCATAGGCAGTGAGGTAGTGCTGCCCTTGGTCAAGAGAGTGGCTGCTGGAAAACCCTGTATCTGGCAACGGGGCTCTGCACTATGCTACACAAGCATGAGAACACAGTCATGACTGTCAGGCAATTTCTGCGAGCAAATCACCCCTTACATCTGGTCACATAACTCCCCAGACTGCAACCTTCTTGATTATTAATCTGTGGGGTGCAGCTGGGCGAGAGATCAACAAAACTTCTTGTAACACCAGAAGGCAAGTATCATGGCAGCATTTACCACCTTAAACAAGGAGACCGTCCAGAAGAGATGCGGGAGATTCCGAAGTCGTCTGGAGGCCGTGGTTGAAGCCAATGGCGATTTTATTGAATAAATTTACTCTTTCGTACATCAAGATATTTTTGTGTAATATTGATAAATATATCTATTAAAATGAGATGTCAATGTTATTTTAATTTTTGCATCATTTAGACGGCAATTAATCCATCGCACACTGTATATAGCAGGCTTGTGGCAACAGTGATGTTATCCTACAGAAAGATGCTGAGAATACCTTGTTCGATTTTCGTTTTGATATGACTGTTATAAAGATAGAGTATGGCAGAAATTAGGTACTTTTTGCAGCGGTACAAACGAACCGACCATTTTCTATAGTAATCGATTTTCTGACTTGCTCCTTTCGATTCATGGTGACGGTTTTAGTAAAAAAATTAAAATGTAAATGTAAGTGGGTACTGTGCGAACGGTCCGTAAATGGGTACCCCACGAACAGTTTGTAAATGTGTACTCCGCGGACATTTCGTAAATGGATAACACTTGAACGGCTCGTAAATGTGTACCAGCGAACGGTTCGTAAATAGGTACATCGCGAACAAGTTCGTAAATGGGTACCATACGAACCGTCCGTAAATAGGTACCCTGCGAGCAGTTCGTAAATGGGTATATCGCGAACGATTCATAAATGGGTACATCGCGAAGTGTTCGTAAATGGGTACTGCGCGAAAGATTCGTAAATGGGTACCCTGCGAGCAGTTCGTAAATGGGTACATCGCGAACGGTTCGTAAATGGGTACATCGCGAACACTTTGTAAATAGGTAAACCGCGAAAGGTTCGTACATGGGTACGTTGAGAACTTTTCGTACCTCGCGACCTGTTCATATACGGTTACCCCGCGAACTGTTCGTAAATGTCTACCTCGCCAACGCTTCGTAAATGTTCGCGAACAGTTTGTAGATGCGTATTTCGCGAACGGTTCGTAAATAGGTACACCGCGAAGGTTCGTAAACGGGTACCCCGCAAACGGTCCGCGAATGGATACCCCACGAACAGTTCGTAAATGTGTACTCCGCGAACAGTTCATAAATGGATGCTCCGTAAATGGGGACCGTGCGAGCGGTTGGTATAAGGATACTGCCCGAAAGGTTCGTATAATGATTACCCAGCGGTAATATAAATTGAAAACGCTGGACAGAAATGAGTAAATAAAAAAGATACAATCTGTCATTTGCATCGGACAATCCTTTTAGGTAATAAATGTAATGAAAACAGAGAGTGGGGAGAAAAATTCGATTGTGGAAAGTTTGAAGAGATAAAACTCATTATTGTCACTGTATGTCGATCAGTTATAAACCGGAAATTTGAAATTTCTCTCATCGCTTCACGTTCAAGACAACGCATGAAAAAAGAAATAGACAATTGCGACAAACAATCTCGTTTATCAGTATTCAATTCTTTTTTCCTGGAGATATAATAGCTGATAATATACAACATTTCGTAATTATCAACGTGTAAAGACTTCAGATGCTAAATAGCGTCATGAAATTTGTATCAAAACACAGACATATTTTTTTTTTCAAAACGACAGATTCCAGGAAAAAGCCACCTAAAAAAATAAAAAAAATCTTCCATGTCCTTCCAGGACATGGTTTTCCACAATTACGCAAATACAATATTACTATTAATATTACCAGCACCCTCCTGAGTATTCTGATTTCACTAATCCTGCCATCAATTATTATTATTATTAAGGGAGAGTGCTGCACTTCAGCAAAGTGATGTTAGGTTGAAAATATTCTTCTTTTATGTTCAGTGTCCCTTTAGGACGTGGACGAACATTTCTCTCCACAACTTCCCAACCTTTGTAGTTTTAAGCAATGTTTGTCTCCTTACTATCTTGCTCTGCCATCCTTTTGTGCAAGCTTCTTAGGTAGGCTGATCATGGCTCTCCACAACTTTCTATTCTTCATAGTTCTAAGCAATATTAGTTCCCTTACTATCCTGTTCTGCCATCTTTTTGCACAAACTTCTTAGGTAGGTTGATCATGGCTCTCCACAACTTCCTATCCATTGTAGTTTAAGCAATGTTAGTCCCCTTACTATCCTGTTCTGCCGTCCTTTTACACAAGCTTCTTAGATAGGTTGATCATGGCTCTCCACAACTTCCTACACTTCGTAGTTCTAAGAAATGTTAGTCTCCGTTAGTATCCTGTTTTGTCATATTTTTGCACAAGCTTCTTAGGTAGGTTGATCATAGCTCTCCACTACTTCCTATTCTTTGTAGTTCTAAGCAATGTTAGTCTCCTTACTATCCTGTTCTGCCATCGTTTTGCACAAGCTCCTTAGATAGCTTGATCATGGCTCTCCACAACTTTCTATGCTTATGCATGTTATTCGCTGTTACCTTCTGCCTCTCTTGCCTTTGGTATGTCTGGTGAGTGTCAAATCCTCCATGTTATTTTTTCTCATTTTGCGTCCAAAAGATTCCAGTTGTTTTCTTTCTGATTCTATGTACAGGTGTCCTTTTTTTTTTTTTTTTTTTTTTTTCCCATTTCCCCTAAAGCTTCCTCGTTGCTCTCATCTTCCGCCTATGGTATTCTCAGCTTCCTGTCTAATTTTTTACGGTTTGATATTGCATAACAGTTTGATATTTTTTCTTTGTTTCTATCGAAAATATAACATTTTGTTTACGAAGCCCGAGTTTGCAGGAATTGCCAAGTCAATAAGAAAGCACGTTGGTTATTTTTGTGGTATTTGATCATTATGTCTGAGCGTTTAGCTTTGATTGATTTGTCTATATATATTAAAAAAGTCCAATAAAGTTCCATAAAAGTTCTGCAGATCCTATGTCAGTCGTTGGATCTGGGTAGTGTTTGCATCATTTCTTTTAGTTTTCTTCTTGTAAAAGTTGTAGATTTTCCAGTGCAAATATTGGCCCATCCTATTATGCCGAGTTATTATTATTATCCTATTGTAATAGTGCATGTCGTTCTCTTCGTTAGTTCGCACGATCGTTACGCCCTGCCAATACCTCATAAATTAGGGACTATTTCGTTTTCAGCGAGAAAATGAATGAAAGAAAGAAAGAAAGAAAGAAAGAAAGAAAGAAGGGAAGATAGAAGTGGAACGAGAGAATCAGATTAAGCTGATGAGAACAAATATTACACCTTGATCTTAGCCAAAAGTCCTAGAAGCGATTGCATTTTCTTGTCTCGCCACGCCGGCGGGACGTGATACAAACTCAGTTTAATGTGCATGAGCGCATGCACCTGGGACATGTCTAAAAATAGCCCAGCCCCGCAACTGCAAAGAGGGGTTCGCTGCAGGGAGCAGCTGTTTCCCGTGACCTGGCACATCTCAGTATTATTTTCAGTTGCGCTCTGTCCGAAGACAGACACACAACTGAGTGATAAAATATAGTCTATCCGCCCGAGAACAGATACTACGCTTTGATCCTAACCAAAAAGTCCGAGAAGATATGGCAGCCTCGATAAAAGCTCCATTTTCCAGACGCAAAATAATTAACGAGTAAGGCAATTGCCAAAAATCCAGTTACCATAAAAAATAGCATCGTATGCGAAATTATTTTAAAATTATAATTAAGAAAAATGTTCATAAGACGGAAATTTGGCTAGTTGTTATTATTATTATTATTGTTGTTGTTGTTTCTTTTGATTTGTGTTGTACACAAACTTTCTTCTGGGTCCCAATCAGAGACCTAAGGTCAGAAATGGCTTCATGATTTTTTTCCACTGATATTTTTGTACCCGCAACCCCGCTAAGATCACACACATTTTACATAGATAAAACTGTTCGTAATGTGTGAAGTGTACTTGTGAGTAATCGCAGTTTTCTCCATTTATTTCTTTTTGCAGAAATTGTTTGCAGCTTTTAACACTAAGTAATATCCATGAACGCCATTAGTAAATGCTGACCAAACTTTTTGGGAATACAGATAAATTGCTCCATTTGGTAGTCTGTCAAATTACCCAGCGTATCTTGTGTCTCATCAGGCATTTTTACACATCTGCCGAAATCAATCCGCTGGAAAATATAGAACTTCTTTTTTCTATCAATCTTTCCGTCCATCTCGTGTTTTGGGTAGCATCTTACATATATATATATATATATATATATATATATATATATATATATATATATATAAGGGGGAAAAAGAAAGAAGGCTTCAAAAGAAATAAAACGATAAGAATGAAGAGAAGTACGAATAAAATGGGAAAAGGAGATATTAAAAAAAGAAAAAGGGGAAAAAGGATTAGAAGAGAGAAAAGAACGGAAAGAAGAAAGAAGGAAGTAATAAAGAGAGAAAAAAGTAGAGAAGATAAGAAATAAAGGAAGCACGAATAAATAAAAGAAATAAAAAAGGAAAAAGAAAAGCCAAGAAATGAAGAAAAAGAAATAAAGAAAAGGAAAAAGAAATAGAGAAAAAGAAAATCTACGAAGAAATGGAAAATACTACTAAAGAAACGAAATACGAAGAAAGTAAAGAAATTAAAGAGAGAAGATAATAAGAATGAAAAAAAAGAAAGAAATGAAGAAAGAAAAAATGAAAAAAAAAAAAGGAACGAAAGAGTAGTACAAAGGAATGAAGAAAGACATCGGGATTAGAAAAAAAATATTTTGAATGAACAAAATGAAAATTGAAAAAAAAAATATTACTAAAATTGTTGAAATTCATCCGAATGAGAAAACCGAGTGAAAAGTGAATAAAATTGTTGATAATCATGCAAATGAAAATAAAAACAAATTAAATAAATTGACAATTAAGACAACTGATTTAAAAATGAAGATATTTAATGAAATGAAAGAAGAAAAAAAAAAGAAAAAAAAAAAAGAAAAGAGCAGATCTCAAGACTGGAAGATTTGAAGGATATTGAACTCATAAGAAATGTAGAACTAAATATAAAAACTATATAATAATAATAAAAATATATAATATAATATAATATAATATAATATAATAGTGTATTTAGAAATCCTTCATTTATGCATGTTTCATTAAAGACGACAGACAAAGTACTACAATTTAACCTTTTTGTTTAATTTTTCTTGTATTCGAACAAGTGTTTTATTTTGGACACAGTATGTGTGGAAATGGAAAAAAAGCAGGAAATTAAAAAAAGAGCCAAAAAGGTAAGGAAAGACAAAAAGGTAAGGAAAAAGAAAAAAAAGAAAAAAAAGGAAGCAAATATAAAGAAAGGGAAATGAAAGAAGGAAAGAAAGAAAAAAGAAAATTATAAAACGTAGTGAGAATCAACGAAAGAAATCTAAGAGAAAATGTAAATAAAGAGAAAAACAAAGGAAAAAGATAAAGGAAAAGGAAAAAAGAAGAGAAAGAAAAATGAAAAAAAAAAAAAAAAAAGAATACGAGCCAAAAAGAAACAAAGAATTAAGAAAAACGTAAAATGAAATTAACGAGAATAAACGAAAGAATAAACGAATGAGAATAAACGAATGTGAATAAACGAATGAGAATAAACGAATGAGAATAAACGAATGAGAATATACGAAATGAGAAAAACACGAGAAAAAGAAAGGAAAATAAAAAGAAAAGAATGAGAAAGAAGCAAAGAAAAAGTAAACAAAAAAAAACAAAAAACAAAGAATAAGAGAACTAAAGGAAGTTAAAAAAAAGAAAGAAAGCAGGAGAAATCGAAACATGATTAGTACAAACGACGCGAAGAAATTAGAGATAAAAGAAATAAAAAAATTGAAAGCAAGAATTGCATTGAATCATGTAAAGGGAAAAAACAAATAAAAATAGTAATTAGTAATAGATAGCGGCTCGGATTGAGGAATCGGAGAGCCGAGTTCGAATTCCAGTCGAATCCATTGCATTCACTATACTCTTGGAAAAAGTATGAGTTCTTTCCCCAGCTATGGGTAAATAGCAGGACAGACCGGGTTCTATAGCCTTGGATGGAAACTGGTCTACCGCAGAAAGAACTGGCAACCTACTGTGGGAAAAAAATCTGCCTCGCCAGTCATGTATCGAAAGATACATGATCACCTAAGCGTGTATCACGGATGGCACATAACGGACTGAATTAAATAAAACAAAAACTAATAATAAATAACGAATGAATATTGAAAGAAAGGACTAAGATCATCAAATAAGTGAAGAAGAATATTAATTCAGGATTGATTGAATTTTTACGGTTTATCAACCTTCTACAGGTTATTTATTTTTTAGACAGTAAGAAATTTTTGAGACAATAAGGATTCACTGATACAAGACCTACTGGTTAACCCATAGCTAGTGAGAGAAGTGATGGATTCATGCCTTTCTCAATTGTATTTATGCAAAAGGGAACGAATAGGACTTCAATTGCAATTTGACCCACCGATTAAAATTCCGAACTCTTTTCCATTACACCACTCGCACACCCAAACACGCAGCACTTGGTATTCTTAAGCGGTCGCCAATCGAGGTACTGATCAGGCTCGACATTGCTTAACCACAGGGATTGTACTAGAACCGATATTTCAAAGTGATATCACCGTAAGACATTATTAATTCAGGAAAGAAGGTAAGAACACACAGAAAAAGAGAGAGAGAGAGAAAGAGAGAGAGAGAGAAGGACAGAAAGATAGAAAGAGAGAGAGAGAGAAAGACAGAAAGAGAAAGAGAGAAAGACTGAACGATAGAAAGAGAGAGAGAGAGGAAGAGAGAGAAAGACATAAAAATAGAAAGAGAAAGAAAGTGAGAGAAAGAGAGAAAGAAAGAGAGAAAGAAAGAGAGAAAGAAAGAGAAAGACAGAAAGGTAGAAAGAGAGAAAGAAAGAGAGAGAGAGAAAGAGAGAGAAAGACAGAAAGAGAGAGTAAGACAGAAAGAGAGAAAGAGAGAAAGAAAGAGAGAGAAACACAAAGAGAGAGAGAGTAACAGAGAGAGAGAGAGAGAGAGAGAGAGAGAGAGAGAGAGAGAAAGAGAAACAGAGAAAGAGGGAGATAGAGAAAGAGAGAAATAGAGAAAGAGAAAGTGGTTGGGAGGACATTGGACATTTCTATCGTAATTTTTTTTTCATCGGTGATAATTATTTACTCAAAATATCGTCATGTAATTGCAAACATGGCGTTGAAATTTAATTGTTGAATTCTTTAAATCACAAAATTGACAAAATGTTATTTGTGGCTCTATTTCTTCGAATTCAGTGAAACATGCGAACAAATTTATTCTTCATTATTGTTTCGAGTTTCTGGCGTCATAAGAATGAAATTTTATTCACTTGATTTGAGCATTAGATTTGGAAGAAATAATGAAGTTTGCAATTCAAGACAGTAAAGCAAAAACAATGATAAGGAAGCGAAAGCACATATATATATATATATATATATATATATATATATATATATATATTGAATTTTTTTTAATTTGTAGGTCTGATGAATTGGACCGTGACTACGATTCCAAAGTAATAAATTATAACCATGGAATATTAGTGTTTGAGCCTTTTATATTATATTCTTGTCCTGTATTGTACATTGAGCTCTACCTGGATTTTACCCTCTTGAATATATATATATATATATATATATATATATATATATATATATATATATATATATATATAATTAAAAACAAGGATCATAACATTCATCGAGTGGTTTGTAGGTTAATGCAACTTTAAAATTTTCTTTGCGAACAGTTTTCGCCATTTTATATCACTAATTTTACTAATCTATTTTTTGTATGAATGGTTCATGTAATATAAATTGAACTGCACCCCATATTTGATTTAAAAGAACTGATCCAACGTACAAATTTTCGGGATAACAGCTGAGACATTACTGTATTTATTGAACAATTCAATTCATTCCACATTTACTGAAAAACTCCTGCAACAAAAAAATTCTCAAATTACCGTATAAGTAAAAAAACGCACTCTCTTAAATTTTCAAAAAAAATTCAACCTTAGCGTTGTGACCGCACGCTCCAAAAATTTTTATCAGTTAATAATAACACATTTCTAAAAAAACATTTTGATTCGCATTTAATCTTTCGTCTCCGCTACTACCTGGATTTACTAAAAACAAAATAATTTCCATGCCTGAGGATGACTGTATGTACAGTTGAAAGTACTAACAGATTTAAAAAAAGACCTTATACAGCTTGTATTAAAAACAAGGATCATAACATTCATCGAGTGATTCGTAGGTTAATGCAACTTTAAAATTTTGTTTGCAAAGAGTTTTCGCCATTTTATATCATTAACTTTACTAAAGTACTTTTTGTATGAATGATTCATGTAATATATATATATATATATATATATATATATATATATATATATATATATATATATATATATATATAATATAATATAATATATATTGACTACAAATGGCTCTAGCATGTCGTACATCTCATAGTAATGCATGGAGGGTACTTCAAGAGCAGCTTCTGTATCCGTATCATTTGCAACGTGTGCAGGGTTTTTCGCCTTCTGATTACTCACCACGGGAGAACTTTTGCTGATGGTTTATTGCACTAACTGTCGATCGGTTGTTTGTCTCTTCAGACTTGTTTACAGAAGAAGCAATATTTTGAAGAGATGGAATAACAAATTTACACAATTTCTTATTTGTGGGCAGATCGTAATCCCCATGGTACAATTCAGACTAGACCAACATCAACTTACGATTAATTTGTGGGCTGGAAAAGTAGGTTACTAGCTGGTAGGTCCATATGTTTTCCCAGCACATCTTAAAGGAGCTGTCTACAGGGGCTTTATTTCGAACACACTTCAAGACCTTCTAGAGGATGTCCCCCTGCTAATACGATAACGCATGTAGTTTATGTATGATAGAGCTCTAGTATATTTTAATCATATTGTTCGCGATTCACTGGCTGACATCTACCCTGAAAGATTTAAAAATTCTAAAACAATTGGTTTATGCAGCAGTTATTAATAATGCAGAGACTCTTCATCAATGTGTAATGGGGGCCTGCGAAACCACTAGACACCAGTCAATGATCCGACGGGTTCATGCGTGTGTAGAAGTAAGTGGAGGACAATTTGAACATTTGTTATGAATTGCTTCAGGGATAACAATGGCCTTTTGGACACATGTTTATATGGACATTTTACCTTGTTTTGGTGTCAGGAACCTGCTCCTAAAGTTTGTAAAATATTTTTGATACACCTTATTTATAAAATATTATAAAATATTGCACATTGAGTGCTGATGCTACCCTGAAACGCCCTAAATGAAATGGACTGCTCAACTATCATTATAGTTCGGCATATATATATATATATATATATATATATATATATATATATATATATATATGTATATATATATGTATATGTATGTGTGTGTTTAAATTATGCAACGGTCAATTTTCAGTCGGCATTCGACAATTGCATTGTGCAGTGAGAAGAAATGTATATTTATTTTTAATATATATGTATAATGTGTATATTTTATTATTATTATTATTGTTATTATTATTATTATTAATATATATATATATATATATATATATATATAATTATTTATTCGAAAATTATTATATAAATATGTTATAATATCACTAAAAAAATAGGCATAGCCATAGCAGCGTTTTGACTCCGAACCGCGTCGGTGTGAATGGAATATTAAACCTGTGTGAACGCACATTTCCCGGTAGTTTTAATATTCCATTCACACCGACGCGGGTCGGAATCGAAACACTGCGGTGGGTGAAGCTTAGAGGCTGAAAACTACCAGGAAGTTTGCGTTCACAGAGGTTTAATATTCCATTCACACAAACGAGGGACGGAATTGAAACACTGCGGTGGATGAAGCTTAGTGGCTGAAAAACTACCAGGGAGTGTACGCTCACACGGGTTTAATATTCCATTCACACCAACGCAGGATGGACTTGAAACACTTGTGCTGCGTGAAGCTTAGAGGCTGAAAAACTACTGGTGGGTGTACGTTCACACAGGTTTTACATAAGTTTTCCCAACAAAGCGAAGAGATTTAGAATGTAACAAAAATGAATATAAAACAGCAGAAGTGCATCTTAATAAAAACAATATTTATTCTCTGATGGCTGGACGTGGATCGGTACAGCAAACGTTTGCGCAAGGCTTTGTCTGTTTTGAAATGTTCACAAATAACTTGCTAGATTTGGAACGTTCGTAGAAAACAAAAAAGATAACAAAGAAACAGAATCCGGACACAAAATACTTATTTGCCTAGATTATGCAATCTATTAAGCCATCGATTGTTCATGCCATTCTGCTGCATTTGATGGTACTTCATCATTTCAGCCAGTGCCAAGAGGTCTCCGTTGAAGGACATCTTTGGGTGAGCGCTGGCTGGTCTTTTTACGAATTCAGTGTCGCGGTCGCGTCGGGGTACCACTTTGATGGCCTTGTACGTGCGATAAAACGAACCCAACTCGGCTGGGCTGAGTCTCTCTGGTTGTTGTAGAGCACGGATCCGTTCGACGAGTAACGGTAAACGAGTCATGAGGTCGGAATCACTGGATTGGTCTGCGTGGCAGGATATAAATAAACAGCAAGGGAGCAGGAGCAACATCAGTGCGGCAACGGGTACTAAGTTCATGATGGTGGATCTGGAAATAAGAAAATAGAAGGTTATTAGAGGGTTACTGTTAAAATGGTTATGATGACAGACGATGTGACAGGAAGTAAACATTATTAGTATGAAGGGGATAGATAACGATTGACCTTTGACTTGAAGAGGTTAAGATTGAAGTATTGACTGCAGCGTGTTTTTGTGATAATGAGTTGGGCAAAAATGTCTTACTGAATACGTTCGGGCATGTTTCAACTTCTACTTTCATGAGACGCAGCCCAAGTGAGTCATCCGTTGTCAAGCAGTAGGGAAAGTTGTATGTGTTCATGCCATAAGATTGGAGGAAACGAAGTCAAAGAATGGCTTATTGTAAACATGCTATGAAGAATTTCTGTCTGAGTTTCTGGAATCATCATTATCCTTATCACCCCCTTGACTTTTGTAGTCGTGGTGGTTGTGTGTGTGTGGGGGGCGAATGCAAAAGCCATATTAAATCTCTACAACAGTCTATCAACGGCAGCCATCAGCAATTCTGATACAATCATACTTGTCCATTGTTTGACATTTGTTTCTGCGTTGGCGTCCTCTCCTACGTCCACCTTCAACGGTGGCTTACACGATGGTCTTGCACAGGTCACCGTGCCTTGTAATGTCTCCAAACCACGCTGTTTTTCTCCGTTTGACAATGCCGGGAAGAGGTTCCTGGTAGCCCACAAAACTTTTAACTCTTTTCCGCACAAACTTATTGGCTTCATGTTTCCATTAGAAGATGCCAAGGAGTTTTCTGATGCATTTGTCTTAAAACGTTGCTTCCTGAATTTGGTGATATTGCAACCTCCTGGGCCAAGCAATGTCTACGGAAACGTGGTGAGCAATAACAGAGCAATACTAAAAATAAGAACTAGACAAGATATCCATAGACATGGGCAGTGGAACGAGAACATTTTGCTCCCGTAGATTAAATAAAGGGTTCAGTTCGAAATTCCCTGTAGGTTACCTAGATCGACATACACATGATGAAGGTCAGAGGGCACAATGGCCTAAACGTTGTGATAAGATCAGCAAAGATAAGGAGAATAGTCGTCCTGTCAGTCTCATACGTGATAAATACTTGGGTGATCATGTCTCTTTCGATTCATGACTGACTAGACAGAAGATTTTTCCGCAGTAGGCTGTCGTTTCTTTCTACGGTAGATTGGTTGCCAACCAAGGCTATATTGCTCAGTCTGTCTTGTTATTCAACCCATACCTGGTTATTAAAGAAATGGATTTATATATTTCTCATGGGTATTTGACAACAGGACTCTGCACCATGCCACACAAGCAGGAAAAGCCAACCATGGCTATCAGACAACTTCTGTAACCACGTCACCCCTTACATCTGGCCACCTAACTCCTCAGACTGCAAACCTCTTGATTATTATGTGTGGGGTGCAGTTAAGCAAGAGATCAACAAAACTCTTTGTAACATCAAAGATGAACTGAAGACAAGGATTATGGCGGTATTCACCAACTTAAACAAGGAGATCGTCCAGAAGAGCGGCAGGAGATTCTGAAGTCATTTGTGTAGAAGTCAAGTGACTTACCTGCCAACATGGCTGCCTCCTTCTATTTCCTTGTAAAGGCAAGCCAGCTGATTTTACCTTATTTTAGGAGAGCGCCTAATACACCAGTTGGGTTGGTCCATTTTGCTAGAATGGACCTTCCCAATACATTTGCATGAGGGGTCTTTATTCAGCTATATATTTCTCCATAAATGACTCAAGTCAGTTTTGGCTTTGGCTACATTTGCCTGCTTGTGTGCTAAACCACTGGCAAACTAGCTAATATTCAACAATTTGGAGGCCATGGTTGAAGCCAATGGTGATTTTATTGAATAAATTTACTCTAATATTTCAAGATATTTTTGTATAATTTTAGTAAATATATCTGTTAAAATGAGATGTCAGTGTTATGTACATTTTTGCGTCGTTTATCCACCGCACCCTGTATATACAGCATTTTTGTTTGTGTATATTGAAGAGAATTTGAAAAATGTCCGAATTCGCATAGAAGTTTATTCGAGGAAGTTTGGTGGAAGGAAATCACGCAAAGTACGTCTGTTTGGCAAATTTCATAGCCAACACTTGACTTCAGTAAATGCTACAGGTTTAGATAATTCCTGTTCGCTTTGGTTTGCTTTGCTTTACGGTATGTCAACTCAATTGCGTTAATGACGAAATTTAATTTTCTTGGGAACATTAGTAAATTTCTTTTACAAAAAATGTATTGCTGGTAATTTTTTAAAAATCCTTTTACAAAAAATTTATGAAATAGACAAAGTCCGACAATTATTTTAAGACATTTTCATGTTTACACATTCTTTTTATAGCTACAAATATTTAAATATTTTTAATTTATTTTTATTATTATTTATTTTTATTAAAATATTATCAACAGAGCATTTACTTAAATATTTGTATCTATAAAAAGAATGTATGAACATAAAAATGTCTTAAAAAAATTTATTGTTGGCAATTTTTTTTTGTTACAAAAATGTATAGCTGGTACTTTTTTCCTTTCACGAAAAATGTATTGCTGGTAACTTTTATTACTATAAAAATGTATTGCTGGTAACTTTTATTACTATGAAAATGTATTGCTGGTAACTTTTATTGCTATAAAAATGTATTGCTGGTAACTTTTATTGCTATAAAAATGTATTGCTGGTAACTTTTATTACTATGAAAATGTATTGCTGGTAGTTTTAATATAATTTTGTTTATACTTTCATAGTGTTTTTACCCCAGTTTTGGGGTTAACGATTGGTGGTTCCACGCTCCTCAAAACCTTTCGATCAGAGGCCTTACTATCAGAGGCCTTACTATCAGATTTATTTTATCGTTATACCCAGGACGTTCCTGCTCGGTGGAAAATGGGATATTTTGGTAATTCTTCAGTTAATCAGATTAAAGAGAAAATAACATTGGCTACAATTATCTACAGACTACAAGGAAGAAAGCGGGAAAGAGAGAGAGAGAGAGAGAGAGAGAGAGATTAATGAAAGAATTGAAAGTATGTGTTTAAGTAGAGCTATAAAAAGGAAAAGAGAGAAAAAGGAAAATATAGCGAATTAAACAAAAAATAGTTTGATGGCGATAAATGCATTATTTAGATTAGCTCTTGTAACTTGTCTCATCCATTACTTTGCCCTCTGGCATATTAAAATGCAGACAGTAAGAGATTTTGCTGATGTAAATTTAGTCGGAACCAAATTTGTTAAGTGGCATCTCGATTGGCGCCTCCTTTTGGAATATTCTTCAAATTACTGAAGGCATTAAAGAAAAATAAATGCTATGGAATAAATGCTAAAGAAAGATCTGAAGACTTGGAAGTCATCTTGAGAAATCAACAGTATAAATAGATATTATTAACACTTTAGTCATTTGTTGACCTTAGAATAATGGGCGCGATGCCAAGTGGTTAAAACATTCACTTTTCAAGTTTATAGTCGATTTTTGGCGGGGTGCTGACTTATTGATGTTATCAGTCTGGGAAGGCGAACAGTAGCATTGAGAATTGCTCGTTAATCATAATACAGGTTGACCCAAGCCCTGTAAGCAAAACTTGGTAGACAGTTCGCCGGTGGTTGAGATACCTCGAAAACATGATTGGAGGTTTGAGCCTACTGTTCTTTTTTAAACTGTCACCCCTAACCCAAATAATTACAGAAATAGTTGCAGGTAATTAAGCTGCAAATTGTCTACAAGCACATGGAGGGAACTTTGTATAGTATTTTTTAATCATTTCAAGCAAGGCAATAAAGCCGCTAAGACGCGAGGGATTACTGAGTGTGAAAGAATATGAGGAAAGGAAAAATATTATTACGGTGAGAGGACAATAAAAGAACAGGTATTAAGAAGACAAAGAATAACACGGAATTTAAATTTTTGAAGATCAAAGTGGATTGGAAAGCGAGAAGCCGGAAGAGAGTTTCACAAACAAGAAGTGCGAGATAAGAAACTGTTAGCATATAATTTAAAGTTGCTTTCCAATAGCAATTATGCGAAAGTGGAGCACAACAGACTAGGCAGGAATTTGAACACGTCCCGCCATTTCCACTTAATTCTTAATCTGTCGTTGAGAAGTCAATGGGAAACTATTTTTTTTTTTATCCAAGAGGATATATCAATTCACATATACTAAAGAGAGGAAGCTGTAGAGGGCCATGATCGCGTACGTTCTGAAAGGGTATGATATCAAAAGAAGCAGTTGTCAATTCAGAGTTTTGAAAAGGCATAAATATTTACGTATTTAGATATGCGACCGTTTTGCTGATAACAACGATTCTGAATTTTGGAGCCGGTCTCATGCTGTTATCAATGTATTTGACGTGACATGTATATATTTACCCGGGAGCCATTTTCTGTTTTGATGTAGACGATTTCTGACCCGGTTGATCAAATTGTTTGCGAATTCGCTGGGCAATAATCAGCACGGTCAAAATGCTCCCCGTTGTTGCAATTATGACGCATCGCTTATCTCCATTGAGATATGCGAATTGTTCACCACTTGAGGCAAAGTGTTTGCGGTTTAAGACGGGCGACGAGACTTTATTTGGCTTTTTTACAATGATGTTCACCCTGTACAAGTCCCGAGAACCACCTAAAGTAGAGGATTACAGTGTAAGAGGTAGAGTTCATATGGATACAAGGCGAAGATAACGGTTAACCCTAGACTTCAGCAGATTAAGATTAACCTTAGACTTAAGGTTAAGATTATAGTGATCGGGGAAGCATCCTCTTGGGAGTCGGATCCACTACTAAAGATACTGGAAAAATACTCAGCTTATTCTATCGCTCCAGATTGTATTTAATATCTTCTGTCTTGCTTTATTTTTATAAAAGTCAGCTTAGACTAAAAAATGGAGTCTGAGCTGGAGCTGCTACACAATCTTCCCTTTCCGAGCTCAAAATCACTTTTCCAGGGTAAGACGTTTTCTACTCTGCAGCCTTTTTTCTTGCAATCACAACGATCATAAGCCTATCGTTATTCTGTTGCTATTTCCACTGCAAATGAAATCCGGCAATGTTTAACCTTCCTGCCTGCAAAGCATAAAAACTGTGTATCAAAAGGACTGTTATTCCCTTGACACCGCTATTACTGTATACAATTTTTAATACCCGACAATGTTCATTGTTTTAAAGAGCGATGATGAGAAGTTTAATAAAACCCAAACATATGAAAGTGGATTTATAGATTTTCTAGAGATTTGGCAACACTAGTTCATTGATATATTTATAAAATTATTAATAAAAAATTTGTTTTCATAGTTATTTATAAAATGGCAAATTTCAATGTAAGTGGTTTACATATTTTAATAATTTAACATTTTTTTTTTATAAAGTTTTGAATAAAAAATTACTTTTCAAATTTATTTATTTATAAAATGGTAAATAATAAATCTTGCATTGTATTTGGGTTTCATATTTTTATAATGCTGTAAATAAACATTGCCGAGGGAATCAAAAGTGTATACAATAATAGCGGTGTCAAGGGAACAATCATACTTTTGACGTGACGATTTTTTGGGGGGCGGGCATGAAGGCATCATCATTATTCGACCGTAGTTGGGATCATTGAGCCAATGCGAAAAATACTCTCTTTAGCTGTATAGTATGTGCTACACAAGGGTTATATACAGTTTTGAATTCAGAGTTACTTTCTCCTAGACCAGTTGCCAGCCAAGGCTATGGAACCCAGTCTGTCCTGCTATTTACCCATAGCTAGGGGGAGAAGAAGAGGATTCCTAGCACGTAAGTGAATGTAATGAATCCGACTGGAATTCGAACTCGCCTCCGATTCCTCAATCCGAGCCGCTATCCATTACTCCACCGAACATCCACTAAAAGTCTCCGAAGGATAAACATTGCCTGAGATCGATTCCCGATTGAAATGGAAAATTGCAACATTAAGTTCTATGCTAACAGATTCTTCTCTCGCACAGTTCAGACCTTTACAGGTAGGATACGCCACATCACGTCTACGGAGTTGAATCATCAACATCATTTTCCCCTTAGAAGTACTAATTTGTGGGACAGACTCCCGCGTATTTGCTTTCCTGAACACTGCAAACTTCAAGTCGCCTGGACCGTTATCTACCCTTCTTATCTTCACTTCCTACCATTCCCTCTTAGATTCATATCACACATTTCATTCAGTAACACTCTGCCTTGAGTGGCGCTCTAGCCTTGTATTGGGTGAAGTTGATAAAAACCGGTAAGGTTCAAACTTGCTACAAAAAAATTAAGCTATTTGTTAAAGAGTAACTCTCTGTGTCATTTTCGTGTCAATTACTTTCAACGGTGACTCGCTCCGTTTCCCGCCGACATGAAGTGGAAAGATTATATTGAATCAATTGCTATGCCTGCTGCTAGGAAAGTTGGTTCACTGTCGCGTGAAACAATTTTTCTTGACAGAATCTATCTTGCATATTTATAAGTGCTATTCGTTCTTGCTTTTGAATATAGCTACCACATATGGCTTTGTGCTCTTGATAAATATTTAGAGATTCTTGATAAAATCCAAAGAATCTGTATCACGGCTTCAATCACTTTCCCACCGCCGTAATGTAGCTTCTCTGTGCCTTTTCTATAAATAATTTCATGGTAATTGCTCTGATAAGCTTTCCTCTTTGTTGTTATTTTTTATTCTCATGACAAATTCTACATATGGGAACTAGCTAGTACTACATAGAGACTTTGTGGTATTATGGTGCCTGCAGTAAGAATGGTAAGTAAGAATGGAATGTTTTGATGTAAGGAATACTGTGGTATGTTTGGGTCAGTAATTGTGGTGAGCTAAGTTTAAGATAAGACAGAGTTAAGAATTGCTTTTCCTCATCGCCCCTTTTGGCTTTGTGCCAAATTTTTGCATTTTTCAAAACAAATATTACTTTCATCTATGGTACCTAGACTTTATGAATTTAAGCGCTGTACTGGATTGGCGGCAAGATCTCATCATTTTACACTTCAAATAGGTAGATGTAACTGTAAGTCCTATAGTAACAGTTTCTTTTCTCTCACTTCTCGCTTGTGGAGCTTCGTCCGGCACCTTGCTTTCCAGTTAAGTTGGATCTTTAAAAATCTAAATGCAATGTCAATCATTATCTTTCGTCTTCTTGATTCCTCTTCTTTTTATTATTCTCGCTCCTTAATAATGTTTTTTTTTTCTAATAGTCTTTCACATTCTCCGTCACAGTGGCTTTGTTACCTTGCTTGGGGAAAATGATTAAAACAAAGTAGGGTGTGCGTTCTTATTTTATTAAAAAAAGAAAAGAAAAAACGAAGATATTAATGATGAAAGTGAAAAAGGAATAATTTGAGAAATTGACTGTATTTTCTATTGAATCGCGTGTTCGGTTACATCAGCAGATCAATTTGTTCGTCGAAAGCCGGATTAAAAATTACATTATGAACTGTTGCGGTGGTAATAATCTTACGGCTTCACACGCAAAACGTTTTGCACGAACCTCTGGTAAGTCAAACACGAAGTCATTTCAGATCGAATAACGATAAAGAAGAAATTCATACAAGGGACATAATTAAAAGATAAATGAATACGTATGTCACTTTGGAGGTAGACAAATAAATCTAAAATCATTTTCCCCCATAACTATTTTATTCATTATTTTCGGGATTATTAATATTGTTGTAATGAATGTGATGGCATGTTACATGGCTTATCGACAAACCTTTCAATATATATATATATATATATATATATATATATATATATATATATATATATATTATTCGAACAAAACGCCACCTTTTAGGATTCCCATCCTTGATAATAAGTGTTGTCTGCAGTTAAGGACTTCATTCAAGCCACATGCTCAGGAATATTCTATTATATACATACATACATACATACATACATACATGCATACATACATACACACACATATATATATATATATATATGTATATATATATATATATATGTGTGTGTATGTATGTATGTATGTATATATATATATATATATATGTATATATATATATATATATATATATATATATATATATATATATATATATATATATATATATATGTGTGTGTGTGTGTGTGTATGTATGTATGTATATAATAGAATATTTCTGAGCATGTGGCTTGAATGAAGTCCTTAACTGCAGACAACACTTATTATCAAGGATGGGAATCCTAAAAGATGGCGTTTTGTTCGAATAAATATATTAATATTTTTTGGCTTTATGTATTTTCTTGATGAGAGCTCTGTAAAAAAGGGAGCTAATTCAACGAGATGACCTGATCAAGTATTAAAAAAAAAAATCCTAAAACCACATTCATCAATGTATTTTTACCTCTTGAAGTTCTTCGACGAATAAGGGGAAATAACTGCATGCGGTTGCTTCAGTTTAGATGCAATTAAGGACAGTAAAAAAAAAATAAAATAAATAAAACTGAAGATTAACGAGAAATGGAACAAAGTAAATAGGAGCTCTCACAGCTCATAAATTCAGCTACTCCTTATACAATTGACGTTACGTGTCTAGAAAAGAACGTCGTCCATGTCGTTTGGCTTTTAGTCATATTCACCGGAAACGAAAATGAACGCGCCATCATTTTTTTTTATAAACGCATCTAAGAAAAATGCAATTTCCAAACTGTGACACGTTCAAAGATCTCTTCTAAAACCGTTGAGCGAAGATAACGGGTTCATTTTAGTCAACACGCACAGTTTTCTAGGCGTAAATATTACGCACAAGCACAAGCGCACGAGAACATATATATATATATATATATATATATATATATATATATATATATATATATATATATATAACAAAAATATGCGTATACACCCACGCACATATACACCTTCCACGTATATACACACCCATATCTAAACACACCACACACATAAACCTTCCATGCATATGCACTCCTCATTTATACATATTTCACGCATATACACTTGACGCATATACAACCCCCACATATATACACCCACACATATACACTTTCCACGCATACACAGCCCACACATATACAGTCCATATGTATACACAGCACACATATACAGAAACTCTGGAGTCGGGATGTTGAAGGTAACTTCAAATAGCTAAGTGACAAACCTTTTACTTTGTAACTCTCTCTCTCTGTCTACATATATATATATATATATATATATATATATATATATATATATATATATGAAGGGAAGAGGTTATAGCAGTTCCAACGAGAGAAAAGTGGGCATAATAAAAAGGACAGAAACCTCAAACGTTTTTGGTTGTAATGTAGATTTAAAAAAAAAAAAAATTATGCTTTATTTTCCATAATTCTGCTACACGTGTTTCCGGTCTCGTGACCTTCATCAGGCAAAGATGGATATTTCCACATATTATTAAAAGAAATTAAATTTTTTTATGTTTTTCGATGTTAAATATTCTCGATATTAGACATTCTCTTTTTTGTGTGTTAGTGACCCAAATGTCTTTCTTGAACTGGCAGTGAGAAAGTTCTTTTGCTTGAAGGGTAATAAAACAATTAAGATTGGTCTGAGAAAGGGTGAGGAAATATATCTATATTCTTATCTTTTAATGACACCTTTGTGTTCTTAGATCTATTTCCATTTTTTTTGTGTTTTTGTCAGCATGCGCACGAATATGCATATTCCCTTTCTCTATATATATACACTGTCTTATTATAAGGATTTTAGTATACACATATGTACACATACACATACAGACACATACATACACATACACACAAACACACACTTCCTATGTTGTGTAGAGTTCGCGTGCGTAATGCAAGCTTCATTAAATATGGCAAACAAGGTGCTTTGATTAAGTTTTTTTTATATAATATCTCATATGATCTTATAACGTTTTCGTTTCCAAAACCAACATTCAATGATATCAACTATGTATATGGACACAATACGTTGACTGTGTTTTGAAAATAAAACATTCTAAAATGCTAAATACATACACACAACAATCCATTTTCAATTAACAATAGATATAATTCATCCTTGTAGAATGGCTAAATGTATAGCCGAAAGCGCTTGAAAAAAATAAAACATTTGGGCAGTTTTGGTTAATTTATCTAAAGAAAAGAAAAGATTGTGAGATTATATGAGAAATTATATAAAAAAAAACTTAGTCAAAGCATCTTGTCTGTCATATTTAATGAAACTTGCAAGAAAGAAGGACTGCTATCTAAACACACAATATCTATCTATCTATCTATCTATCTATCTATCTATATATCTATCTATCTATATATATATATATATATATATATATGTTTTAGACATAAAAAGAAACAAAAATAATACTATTAATAATAAGACTAATAATAACAATTGTATACTAGTAGGCCTTTTGACTAAATGGAAGCATAAGAAAGATTTAAAAAATCTGAATTTTCGGACACATCTATGGCCTTTTTCAATGAGATGTGAAAGAAAAAAATGGAAAATGAAGTGGGACTTTCTTTGTTGAGGAATTTGGATTTTTTTTTTGTTTTGTATTATATTACTGAAGAGATCTGATAGTTCTGGGGTAATTTTTTGGCCACGGTTAGGCTTATAGTAGGTTTGTAGAAGTTTTTTTTTGTGAAAACTGTATTCTTTATACACGCGCACACACACACATATATATATATTAGGTTGGTGCAAAAATAATGTCGTTTTCTCATATAGTAACATATGTGAATAAACGACATTATTTTTGCACCAACCTAATGTTTTCATTTTTCACAACACGCTCAAGATATTTTTATTAATAGAAACAAAAAAAACAACAATTAATAATTTCAACTATGAACATGAACACAATATCTTGACTGTGTTTTCAAAAATGAAAACATTATATAAATATATACATGCAACAAACTATTGCTTATTTAACAGTTAAAATATTTAATTCTTGAAAATGGCTACATGTATAGCCGAAAGCGCTCAGATAAAAAGAACATTCGGACAGTTTTTATATAATTTATCATCTGAAAAGAAAAAAATTATTAGATCATATGAGAAATTGTATAAAAAACTAAATCAAAGCCCCTTCTCTGTGAAATGAAATGTGCATGAAAGAAGGATTGCTACCTAAATACACACAATATATATATGTATGTGTGTGCGTATGTGTTTGTGTGTGTAATGGGTATGCACACACACATACATACATACATACATATATATATATATATATATATATATGCAATTTTTATATATTATTTATATATATATTCGCGGTACTTATTGGAAAGCGCTCATAATCAGCGATAGAGCTAACATATTTAGTTGCGTTGATGTGAGTTTGTGAGTCTGGGTTTCACGCCGTTTACGATCTTCATATATATATATATATATATATATATATATATATATATATATATATATATATATATGATGTTGTTTCTCTTGCTATAGATGCTTTGTAAATGTTTTTTGTTGCAGACCTTCAATGACAACTTGGAAGAAAGGTCTTGTAATCAGTTAAGAATTAAATCTATCATCGATGATAGATTATAGACTAAAGCTATCGTACAGATAATTACTGGTGTTACGACAACATATTTTTGTATTTCTATATATTGAATTAAGAAGAATTTATAAAAATTAATAGAAATAACTTACATTATGAAATATTGGAGGGATGAAGCCTTAAAATAAGATGTCAATTAAGTTTGATTATTTTTAAGATTGATCTATATTCGCGCCAAAGAAACAAAAAGTAAAAATAAAACGACATCTGTTGATCGAAATGAAAATAAATTATTCGATGATAAAATCAGAAGATGAATGAAATTTGATAATAATTAAATCTAGGTAACAATATATAAGTTTAAAAAGGAAAGTAAAAACCAGGAAAATTTCCAAAGGGTGTTTTCAGGATAATTAAGTGAAATAAAGTGGATAAATTTAAAAACTAAAACTACACCGGGGGTGAGGGGGAACGAATGAAGGAATAATTAAAAGAAAAGCATGAACAGAATATACGGTGTGTATAATGGATCGGAAGAATAACTCACGGTGGCGAGTTCGAATTCTGTTCAAGTTCGTTGCGTTCACTTTTGCACAAATACTTTTGGGAAAGGCATGAAATTGTATATCCCTTCAGATATGGCTTAGGACTCTTCAAGTTGTATATATATATATATATATATATATATATATATGTGTGTGTGTGTGTGTGTCTTTGCGCACGTGCATATTTATATTATATATTGATATAATAGGAAGTTCTTTAGTATTTTTGTTTTTATTTTTAAAAACGGTGCTCGAAACAGATGTAGAGCCTAGATTATAATTATTTTTATTTACTTATATTTATTTTATTTTACTACTTTTAAATAATTATAATATATATATATATATATATATATATATATATATATATATAAAAATTAGGAAAATCCACATGCAACGCAAACGCACTACCCGGGTTTCCATCTTATATATATATATATATATATATATATATATATATATGAAAATTTCTCCGATTTAACCAGTTGAGATGACAATATTTATTGTCATTTTTATTCATATATATATATATATATATATATATATATATATATGAATAAAAATGACAATAAATATTGTCTTCTCTACCAATGCACTATATCATCCACGGAGAACCCTAACAATAATATGATATACATTGGGTCCACGAAAAATGCCTTTAAAACCAGATGGAGGCAGCATAAATGCTCCTTCAACAACATAAACTTCAAATAAAAGAATAAAATAAAAATAAATAAATAAATCTCCGTAGACGCTCAAGCCAGACTATGTGAAAACTTCCTCCGTCGTAAATTTAGCCACCCCCACCTTACCCTGACCCGGCATCTATGAAAGTAACTCTATACTGATACAAATTATTAACACCCCACCCCTGCCTATTCTAAACAATCCGCCCTTGATGTTACTATGGAAATTTTTGATTTCCATTCTGACTATACTATTAAAACTCGTAAATTTCAGAAATAAGTCATTCCCAAAAAAATTTCGCTTGAAGATGGAACAGAGCCTACTTTAACTCAAGTTAATTCAAATATTATTTTGAAGTTTTCGGCTCTTGTTTTGAAACATGAGACCTCTTATGTAGCGAGTTGGAATCATATTTTTAAATAAATAATTATATTTATGCTCTACTTTCGTATCGAGCACTATTTTTTAAAAATAATAACAAAAATACTGAGGAACTTTGGATTATTTACCAAACCAGTTTCTTTCCTATTTTCTACAATATTTCCACCCACACACACACACACACACACACACACACACACACACACACACACACACACATATATATATATATATATATATATATATATATAACCTCAATTCCCTTGTGACATTTGGTATATAGGTCACAGGGGCATTAAAGGAAATGGGATCAGGAGGAAACCGGGTCTTTCAAGTTGTACTCTTTCTTTTTTTTGTTTAGGGATATTTCTTACGATTATTTATGGCCATGATCTAGATTTCTTTTTAAGATATTTATATATGTATATAATTAATACTTTTTAATTTGCATATTATATTTAATTGTTCTCTTTTGTATAACATTTATTTTTCCTTCATGGTAACTTTTTTTTTTTTTTTTACTAAATTTTATTATATTTAGATTATGGGATTTTTCATTTAGTCTTTTTGGTCCTAACGTGGTTGTAGATAGCGCAGTTGGAATTCTACAAGAATGCATGATAAGTCACAAGTCAAAGAAAAACCTGTAGAAAGTCATGATCGCTTACGTTTTAAATATACATGACTAAAATAATGATAATAACAAATGTAAAAGTTGTAGCAGTAGTAATAATAGTCTCTACATGTCCGGAGTGCAATGGATAAATTGTCATTTAAACTATGAAAAAAAGTCAGTAACACTGACATCTCATTTTAACAGATATATTTACCAAAATGACACAAAAATGTCTTGAAATCATCGAGTAAATTTATTCAATAAAATCGGCTTCAACCATGGCATTCAGACGACTTCGGAACCTCCTTGTTTAAATTGGTGAATGCTGCCATATTCTTCTTCTGACTATCTTTTATGCTATAAGGCGTTTTCTCGGTCTCTCGCTCAACTGCGCCCCACCGATAACAATCAAGAGGGTTGAAGTCTGGGGGAGTTAGGTACCCAGGTGTAAGGGATGATGAAGTTGCAGAAATTGTCTGACAGCCATGACTGGGTCCTCCTGCTTATGTGGCATGGTACAGAGACCTGTTGCCAGACATAGGGTCTACCAGCAGCCACCTACTTGACGCAGGGCAGCACTACCTCCTCAAGGCACTTGATGTAGATCTCTGTGTTGAGTCTGAGGCCTTGTGGGAAGATGAATTAGGACATAACGTTGCCATCACTAGTGATCACTCCAAACACCTGCGTAAAAACCATCCAACTCTTTTCGAATCCTCTGCACTGTCCTCAGACACCCAAAAACTATGAAATTATTCGTATTCGAGGTTCCGACGTGAATGCTCAGCAGTACAGTATGACGTTTCCAAATTTCTGGTGGTGTGATTTGCGTCATGGTGCACTTTTCATACAGACGACGCCCAAGTGACTCGTTATACTGTGCAGTAGATAAAATCAAAAACAAACAAAGCGCATGCGCGAAATTAAAAATATAAAATGGCGGCAATTTACCCATCGTACCCCGGAGAAAAACAACAAAATAAACTAAATAAAAACAACTGTATTCACACAAGTTGGAATAAACCGAGATTTAAAAATATGTAATTAAAATCACAATAGATATTAATGGAAATTCGAATTAACTAAACAGAAATTAATTAAAAAGAAAGAAGAAATTCTATAAAAGTAATTGACTTTAAGTTTCAACCCAATTCATCAAAGTTTTCATTCGATTAAGAAGTTATCTTCTGTCATTAACTTCCGGTTCTCTTTATTCTATCGATATCACCTGGGGTCGGCAAGAGAATGAGAGAGAGAGAGAGAGAGAGAGAGAGAGAGAGAGAGAGAGAGAGAGAGAGAGAGAGGGGAAATGGTTTACTGCCATTTTAAAACATTTATTTTTGTTGATTTCGCGCTGACATTTGGATAATTTATTTCAATATTTCCATTCCTAATTTTTATATTTAAAACAAATTTTTTTTTTTTGTAAATTCATTCTTTTTTATGTTTTCTTCCTTTTTTGTTTTATTTGACTCTTTCTTATTTTGTATTTTTTTTCCTTTACTCT
>OZ010589.1:14691681-14704181 GCA_963932145.1 Acanthosepion lycidas
GTTCTGGTAAAAATTCTTGGCTAACAGGAAAAGAGTTTCAGCCAAAATTTGCAGCCCTCTCAAGTTATTTTTTTGTTAGCATGTTAGATTTTATAAATATATATGTAATGATAGTATAATTTTAGATTTTATCTATATCTATAAAACAGAAGATGTCTGTGTGTGTCTGTGTGTGTATGCTATTTATGCATGTCCAAATTTCTCGACCGATTTCGAGGAAATTGTACACATATTTTGCAAATTTACTGAAGTAGATTAAGACCAACTTTTCGATCTCCACCATCCCCCGCCCCTGAAGGTGGGCACAACTTTTTGTAAAAACCAATGCAAAGTTACACGCGAACAAAATGTCTACTGGATGAGCTGATGTTCTTTGCACTTAATGCCAAACAAAGCCCATGTTAAAAGGTTTATGTCGAGTGATAGTTTTCCCGCGACATTGGCTTCATACAAAAAATTGCAAAAACATGATAAATAATCGGGTTAAAATAAAATTTTGAATAACCTCCTCATTTTTTATCTGATTTTCTTCAAACACATTACAAAAAAATTTGCCATCATGCAAGATATAAGATAGCGTGGTTTTAGTCCTGTTCGCTTCTCCACGTATAACTAAAAACCACAAAAAACTGTTCAAAAAGCCCGTTTTTCGGCCATAACTCCCTGATTTTTCATCCAATGCTTTTCAAAATTTGCCACGTAAATTCCATATATCACACAAATTGTCTTGCGTGAATATTTGGTTTAGATTATTTCAGTTAAGTGGATGGAATCTGCGACAAACTAGGTCCAAAATCAGCTTTTGCCATTTAGCCAATAGTTTCTTCATATGATTCCATCATAAATTAGCATTTGAACAACCTTTGATGCAAAGATTGTTTGAGAAGGATTATTGAAGTGCTAAAAGGGAAAAATTCACAAAGAACCTCTTATTAACCCTAGCTTTACACTAAACGTGTAAATAAGGAGAGGACGTTCATGCGTTTGCACTTGCAGTTGAATCAAGCTCTGACACTTCATCCCTGTTTTTGTTTGATTGTTAGATTTGTGAACAAGGTCATACTATTTGAAAGTTACTACGACCATAGGAAATTTACTGAATATCTAAAACATTGAAACAATGAGCAACGACCACACCAGGTTTTATCGATCGATGGAATTCCTTTATTAAGAACACTCAAACACGCTGTAATAGAGGGAAAGAGAGATAAAGGAAAGCAACGCATGACATACCTGGCAGGTTTAAGCAAGTGGATGACTGAACGTGGTCTGGGGGAGGTGTCAGAGGGATTAAACTTATTGAGAGCTACAAGGGATAGGGCGAAGTGGAGAGCCATGAAAAGACACAGCGCATAAAAAGAAAGAAGAATGTTAGTGTAATGTTAGATTTTATAAGCATACTAGCTGAATTACCAGCGCTCGTGTCACACATTTGTTTCGTAAGAAAATTATGACTGATTTTAAATTCTTATTGACATTATATTCGATTCAGCCCATCTGGTATATCCTGTCGTGAATCATAGGCTACATTAGTAACTTCGGATAAAAATACGAGACTGAATTTAAAAATATTATTTATTCCCCTCTGGACTGCGTCAAATTAACGTCACTTTTCTTATTATTATCGAGTCACTACAACAAACCCATTCAGTGTTGCACACAGACCCATGCCTAAGGTGTTATAGTTTCAAGATTGTTAGGTGTACATGAATCTTCAATAGTGGGGCAAACTAAGTTTCTAAACAGTTTGTATTAGGTTGGTGCAAAAATCATAAACAACCAGAAGTAACAGTTAGTGACTACTGTAGTTACATATGATTAAAAAATAAATAACTCATTACAAGTTAGATTTAAATATCGAACAGAGTGAAAGGTTTAAAGAATTCTTTATTAATGTTTTAACTTTGATTTCGCTTTTCGGCGCAATTGCAATTGATAACGTTTTATTAAAACCGTAATTAAAACATAAGCGTTGTACGTTGCTCATATGTTTTTTTTTTTTTTCTAGAACGCGTACTGTGACGTATTCTGAATATTACATAGTTTGGATTCCCTAATGTCTTTTGAGAGTGACTTTATGTGAAAAGGGATCATAAAGAATTATGATTTTAAAAGAAAATAAAAATTATGCGCAAAATGAATGTAAACAAACTATGGAAATCAATTGCGTATTCGAAGAAAAATTATGCCGAATTAAGGTGTTGAATAAAAATAAAATATTTTTATTAATTCTAATTTCTTATAAGTTTTACGTACATAGAACTTTGAAGGTAAAAGGTGGAAAATCCTGAAGCCCGCCACAGGAGCTAGCCTAAAGTCCTTTTCGAGTCTAGTCTAGAATAACTGTGACAAATTATAGGGTAAAGAATGAATGAATATAGAATAAGAATGAATGAATATAGAATAAGAATGAAAGAATACGGAACAAATAATAACAGAATAACAGAATATAGAAACTGGATTATTTTTCTCATCTTGGCTAAATTTTAAATGTTTTTTTTTTATTCAGCTAAAAATAACAATTTAACATTCTTTTTTTTCAAAAGCCTTAATCGTAAATAGATAAATGCTCGGAACCTGAGCGCTTATCAATGTATTTAAAAAAAAATCTTCGAATTTGATTTGTTTTCTTTTTGTTAAAAATATTTCAGTTTTTCCCTTATTTGAAATGTTATATTAAATTACGGTGTATAGAAGTATTTGTTGATATTAGTTTTTCGTAATTGAAGCAAAATGTGGTTCTACAGAAAGATGACAAGTATACCATGGACCGAACATGCGAGCAACCACGAGGTTTTGGAGAGAATGGAAACGAAAAAGAAACTTATACTTAACATCAGGAAGTGACTGTTGATGTTTCTGGAGCACGTAATGAGAAAGGAGGGCTTGGAAAATCTGATACTCATAAGACAGATTGGAGGAAAGAGGGACAAAGGAAAGCAGCGCGTAACATACTTGATGAGTTTTAGAAATTGGATGGCAGTTCAGGGTTTGGGAGAAATAACAAAAAGACAAAACTTATTAAGAGCTACAACAGACAGGAAGATGTGGAGGGCTATAATCGCCTACGTTTTGTAAGGAGACTCAAGAGAAGATTTTCATCGGTGTTTAAATTCTTAATGTCCTTTCTTGAGTTTTCAAATACCAACATACACCACTTACCAAACGCAGACAGACTCGCACATACCGGCACCAACATATAAACACTCTCTCTTTTCTCCTGTCCTGGGTATGACGATAAACTACATCCGGCAGCATGGTCTCTGGTAGGTAGGTTTTGAGCAGCGTGAAACCACATCTTAATTGCTGTGGTTCCCAATTACACCCTGCCTTTGGGTAGTAGCACCTGTTAGAGTCCCAGCTATGGGCAAATAGTTAAGCACCCAAATTGGTGTCAAAACTCTATGAAATTATAAAAATAGATTTTTATAGTAAAAATACCAGCAATACATTTTTGAAGAAAAAAAATATTACCAGTAATTTTTGAAGAAAAAAAAATTATCAGCAATACATTTTTTAAAAGAAATTACTAATTCTCCCAAGAAAATTAAATTTCGGTATTAAATGACCCATAAGGATATGATATGCCGCTAAAGAAAGAAACAAACTCGCTCGCGCTAATAAACTTGTTTTAAATTAAGTTTTTTTTTATTATTATTATCCATTATTGAATTATCAATAAAAGCCGAAGAGCCTCGTTTTCACATTTTATTTAAAGCCTTTTGTTCACAGATGAAAGATGTCTGTTCACTGGTCCACTTCATAATCACCTGATTTCATTTCAAGCATTCTGCTCAATATTCCTTTCTCTAGGCTACTTAAAAGCGATAGCTTTTTACCCCGTTTGGTCAGGTTTTAATTTCTCATTTTATAATCTCTATAGAATAAAATAAACACTGCGGTTCTGAAGCGATGACGTGAGTCTGCATAATGACAAGGACTATGTTTACCACATAGTTTTATTCGATGCTCTACACTGATCATTAAATTCAAATTGAAAACAACAATAATATTCATATCAGGGATAATTACATCAATAACATATAGTAATATTCTAAATAATAATAATAATAATAATAATAATAATAAGGGGTTACTGGAAGCTCATCGCTTAAATAAATACAAAAATTTGTTCTCACGAGTACAGCCCACACATTACGAATGGCTTTATGTTTTTTTTTTTTTTTTAATTGGTCAGTGGAAAATGTCGGGACCCGGAACGAAATGTGTACGTACCAGAAATCATTATTTTAATAATAATAATAAGAAAGTTGGTTCACTGTGTCATGTGAGACAATTTTTCTTTCTAGAATCTATCTAACATATCTATAAGTCTACCATTCGTCCATCCTTAGAATATTGCTGCCACATATGGTCCAGTGCTCCTGCTATTTACATTTCAAATTTCAAATTTATTTACATTTCAAATTAATCGAACGAAGCTGAAAATTTATTTTAATGGAATTATTTAAATCAGTCAAAATTATCTGTTTCAAAAGGTTCTTTTAAAACCGTACAGAATTATTTAAACAAATGACAATTTTTCTTTCTTACATATCTATAAGTCTACCATTCGTCCATGTTTAGAATATTGCTGCCACATATGGTCTAGTGCCCCTGCTATTTAACTTGATCTCCTTGGTAATATCCAACAAAAAGAATCAGCAATATCGGTCCTGATCTGGCGGCTCGGCTTTAACCATTTTCCTACCGTTGTAAAGTTGCCTCCCTGTGCCCTTTCTATAAATACTTTCATGGTAATTGTTTAGATGAGCTCTTCGCTATTGGTACCTAGACTTTATGAATTTAAGCGCAGTATTAGAGTGGCGTCGAGATCTCATCAATTTACAGCTGAGCTGGTTAGATGCAACCGTAAGTTAACAGTTTCTTTGATCGCACTTCTCGCCCGTGAATCGCACTTCTTGCATATTCACAAGGACACATGGCCCAGTGGATAAAGACGTTGGTTAGATCAAGTGACTAGCTTCTAGTGATATAATGGCTGTCTATATCTGTGAGATGAGCTATTATGATTACTTGCATTATTTACATTATTCGGACTGTTATCCTCATCTTCATATTCACAAGGACACATGACCCAGTGGATAAAGACGTTAGTTAGATCCAGTGACTAGAACCAAAGAGTTGTGAGTTCAATACCAGGCCACATCAATGGTGAACAAAAAAAACTTGGCGAGTTGGGAAATAACTAAGGCATCCGGAAGAGGCATGGCACGTGGAACTAGAACAATCTACCCCGGTAGACGAAATAAAGGGTTTGAATCGAAATTCCAATCAGCTGAAGAACGCCGGAGCGTATAACGGCCGAAACGTTGCGAATATGGCAATGAAGATGAGGATAATAGTACGAATAATGTAAATAATGCAAGTAAATAAAATCAGATTCAACAAAGAAGGATGAAGGAAAAGGAATAATGTAGAGTTATGCCTTTTTCCAGAGTCGTGGGTATTTTTTGAGCAGTTTCATTTGTTTTCTATATATTATGCTTACCATCTTTGAATTTTGCCTGCAAACTAATGTCCACATGCTACTGAAGAGATTAATACTGTTAACCTCCCATTAGATATAATCCTTAGATAATTCATATATTAAATTAATTTTATTATTATTTTATTATTTTAATATTTTATATTAATTTATATTAATATATCAATATTTTATTTTATTAATATTTAAAATTAATATTATTATTTATTATTAATATATATAATCAATTTATATAATAAATCATAATCGTTATGTAATTTTCCTTTATATATATATATATATATATATATATATATATATATATATATATATATATATATATATATATATAATAAAAAGGCTTAAACACCAATTTTTTATTATACCCTTACTCTGTCCTGGACATTGAGTTCTACCTGGATTCTATCCTCTCGGAATTTTTTATTCAAAATATATACATGTGTGTATATGCACCTGTGTATTTTGCATATATATGTGTATATTTACCACTAATATTATCTATCTATCTATCTATCTATCTATATATATATATATCCTTTCTTTATATATCCTTTCTTTATATATCCTTCTCAGTTTTTGTTCAACTTTTACTATCAAAACATCCGGTCGAGCAAAAGGTCCACTAACTTACATTGTTTGATCTCGTCTTCTGCTAGTTTTAAAGTGTTTTTTTTTTCTATTTTTAATATTTTCATATGGCGTATATTACTGTAGAAACCCTTGGGAGCCGTCAGTTTTTGTGCTAACACGAAGTCACAATTCATCGTGACCGAGGGTTTGAGCGTGCTGGCCCTGTTCAAATTGTTGGTCACGCTAGATAACACGCTGTCTCCCAGAAACTGTAACTAAGGTATGCTCAGTATAGTTGCAGTATAAACCACAGGTTTTGTTGAACAAACAGAAATGTGCCTGAGCGAGCGTCTGTAATAGGGATTAGCTAGTAGACGGGTCATCTCGGATTCGAGTTACTGTACATTTTTCCTTTTTATTGTAGAAATTCCAATTCTCAGTTGCAACAACCGCTCCGAAGTTAAAATTACTCTAAAAAATTACCGTGGAACTGAAGTTTGTTATTTTTTTGCGTGGGTGCCAGTAATGTTAGATGGGGCTCCAGGGTTGAGAAGTATCGTAATGAGACTAATAGGATTAGTATTAAAATGAAGGAAATTTATTTCTCGCCAAACGTGTTAGTTTATTTCGCAACATAATCACTGTTTGGTGTTATATTTACATTTCTGACCACTTTTACATTCTCTCAATCAATAAAGTTTTTCTTCTTTTCTTTTTTACTTCCAAATACGCACAGCACTTTTCACTTTGGCTATCGGATAAAAAAAATGTCTTCCTTTCAATGCCGCTTTCAATTTCGAGTTTGACCAGAAATTTGATGGCGGCAAATCAGAACTGTAAGAAAGGCGGTGGGGAAAGCTGTAAGTTTTACATTTCTCAAAGTCTGACTGCAATGCAACATTCCGTTATCACGATGCAAAAAATAAATTCCCCTTTCAGACTTTATTATGTGGAGCCATTGTTTTGAAAGTTTTACAATAGCATATCAAATTCATTGGGAAATACAAAAGGTTAGCTAGTTTATTCTACGTCTGACTTACGTATAAACTAGCTATCCTTTGGCATTTCCCAGTGAATTTCTATCGAATTGGATGACAATGAATTCAATATGGTATTGTACAACCTCCAAAGCAATGCATCCACTTAATAAGGTCGAAAAGTGAATTTATTTTTTGCACCATGATAACGGAATGTTGCATTGCAGTTAGACCTTGAAAAATGTAAAACTGGCAGTTTTTCCCCGCCTTTTGTTCCCCATCAAATTTCAGACCCTATTAAGTAGAGGCATTGTTTTGATGGTTTTACAAAAGCATATGAATTCATTGTTATTCGATTCGGTAGAAATTCACTGGGAAATGATAAAGGATAGTTATACGTCAGGAGGGGTGTATATGGCTACTGGATGCAACAGAAATGTGATTCTACAGAAGGATGCCGAGAATATCTTGCAAGGAACGCATAAGCAACGAGCAAGTATTAAAAAATGGAAACAAAAAGGACAAATCATACTCAGAATCAGAAAGAGACGGCTGAAATTTCTTGGATACATGAGGAAGCAGGGCTTGGAGAATTTGACACTCACAAAGCTTATTGAAGGGAAAGGGACAAGGGTGGGAAACGGGCCACCGAGCTGACGAACTTGCGTGTCTGGATGGCGGGACGGAGTGGGTGGACGTTATAGCACAAATGTAAGAATATAGAATAAAGAATGAAATAATATAAAATAAAGAATGACAGAATATAGAAAAATAAAGGAAAGAATATAGAATAAGAAAGGCAACATATAGATTAAAAGGTCCGAGAATATAGAATAGAGAACGAAAGATTATAGAATAAAGAATGAAAGAATATCGACAAATGAACGAAAGAATGTAGAATAAAGAATGAAAGAATATTGAATATCGAATGAAGGGCTATAGAATAAATAATGAAAGAATATCGAATAAAGTATTATAGAATATAGAATAAAGAATGAAAGAATACAAAATAAAGAACAAAAGAATATCGAATAAAGAATAAAAGAATATCGAATAACCAATGAAAGAACACAGAATAAGAATAATAGAATATAGAATAAAGACCGAAAGAATGTGGAATAAAGAATGAAAGAATATCAAATAAAGAATGAACGAATATAGAATAAAGAATGAAAGGATATAGAATAAATAATGAAAGAATATCGAATAACGAATAAAAGAATACGGAATAAAGAATGAAAGAATACAGATAAGAACGAAAGAATATAGAATAAAGAATGAAAGAATATCGACAAATGAACGAAAGAATGTTCAATAAAGAATGAAAGAATGAAAGATATTAGAATAACGAATGAACGAATATAGAATAAAGAATGAAAGGCTAGAGAATAAATAATAAAAGAATATCGAATAAAGAATTACAGAATATAGAATAAAGAATGAAAGAATACAAAATAAAGAACAAAAGAATATCGAATAAAGAATGAAAGAATATCGAATAACCAATGAAAGAAATGAGAATAAAGAATAATAGAATATAGAATAAAGAATGGAAGAATATAGAATAAAGAATGAAAGTATATAGAATAAATAATGAAAGAATATCGAATAACGAATAAAAGAATATGGAAGAAAGAATGAAAGAATACAGAATAAAGAACGAAAGAATATCAAATAAAGAATGAAAGAATACAGAATAGAAAATGAAAGAAAACAGAATAAAGAATGAAAAAAAATACAGAATAAAGAATGAAGCATATCGAGTAAGGAATGAAAGACAAGAATAAATGTATTTCCTCATCTTGGCTGGATTTTACATGTATTTTTCTATTTGGCTAAGAATAACAATGTATACAACTTTGTTATTTTTTAAGCCTTAATCATAAATGAATAATGTTCTGGCACCTTTGCAAATAATGTTTTTAAAGCAAATCTAACGTAACAGTTCATGTGTATTTGACTTATTTTCTTCTTGCTAAATATTGCTTTGAATAAAGTGTGATGTGAAAAGCATGAGATATTAAATTTCTTAATAACGTTAAAACTGATTTTTTCTTCTTTTTTCGCTAATAGAGCGACGGCGCGCAGTAGGAAGACATATTTATCAAACTTCATAGAAATAAACGGGAATGGAGGGTATTAAAAAAGCTGTAACAATAATAAGCGGCTTGTAACTTTGCTTTTAACATTGACTCCTTGAATATTTTTGATTGAATAATTAATGCAAACAAATTATTAACGAATTTGGCCATTACTCGTGAAGCCATTTCCTATCTTTCTCTTTGAGTATGACCAAAATATGTGATGACAAAGTGAAAGCAATGATTTCAAAAGTCATAGTTAATAGTTTATTGGAACATTATATTTGGAACATTAAAATTTCTATTCAAGTTTTAATATTATTTTTAAACGGCTCGGTTAACGTAATAAAAGATTTAGGTGAGAATTTAATGAAAAACTACATTAAATAAACAAAAAAGAGTTATTTAAAAGATTTTAAAAAATGACACTTTTTATTGCTTCTATGTCCGGATTTGTGACTATATCTGAAATTTAAATATATTTTTACATAACCGCATCCAGAGGGCGCTGTTTGACGATTTACTGAAAAGTCGATGAGCTTTGAATAGAGTCAAAAAATAAATTGCTCGTTGCTTTAATTCAATCAAAAAGAAGGTAAAAATTTTAAAAATATATATCTAAAAATCAAGCGAAATGAAAGGTGAATAATAAATCTATTTAGCAAATAGTAAAAACAAAACAAAATCTTATTAATAAAAAGAAATACAGTTTTAAAAGATACGTTGATCTGTACATTTAAACAAACATTTTCTCTTTAATTTGTAAATTCAATTTATCTATTCTGATAAAAATAAAAATATAAAAAAATAAAATATACAAATCAAAAATAAAAAGAATTAAAATTAAAATAAGGCGTTTGCGCTTTACTTTAAAACCCTTATCTATCTATCTATCTATCTATCTATCTATCTATCTATCTATCTATCTATCTATCTATCTATCTATCTCAGCTTCTTCATTATCTATCTATCTATCTATCTATCTATCTATCTATCTATCTATCTATCTATCTATCTAAACTTCTCTTTCTATACTTCTCTTAAACTACAAGAAGGCAAACCTTAAATAAAAAAGAGGAAAAAGACCGAACCCGGCCAAAAACACCGGAAGTTTTCAGGAACAGTGGTTACTTATTTGTGACTAAAAAAATACCCAGAATCAGGAAGTTTGGTTTGCTTTGCTTTGTTTTGCGGCATACCAACCTCAATGGGTTATTTAATGTCGACAAGATTTTTATTGTTGGTAATATTTTTTTTCAAAAATGTGTTGCTGGCAAATTCTTTTGTCAAAAATGTATTGCTGGTAATAATTTTTTTACAAAAGTGTCCTTAATATATATTATTTATAGCAGCAATTAAAAGCTTATCTAATGAAATAGTTTTATTGCAGTTTTTATTTTAAGATTTGTAGCAGATTTTTAGGAAACTTGGTAATAGTTTGAAAAAAAATTGATGATTTACATTCTTCAAGGTGTCCTGCATTTTAACTAATAAAAAATTTTTTCGTTGACGATTTTAAATTCTAGAAAATTTTAAGAAATTAAGTAAGGTGGGTAGGGGTTAACAGATGTAAAATTTCTAAAAATAATAATTTCAAAAATAAATTCATTCATTTGTGAATAAGTCCTGAAAGGTTCATTAAAATCCGACAATTAATTGATTTTTTGCAAGAATTTCAAAATTAATGTGTTATTTTACATGAAACCGTCCAGTGAAAATGTCCATTACCAGCTCTGTTACACTGTCGACTCGACACACACACACACACACACACACAAAACCCCCCAAAAAAAACAAGATTTTTAACAGAAATTTCGCATGTGTTATAAAGGAGTGAAAAAATAATATTTAAGAAAAATACTCCGGCCTTTCCTCTTAATAATAACATAAACGTTTTGACGATAAAAAATGTGTTTTATTAAGTTTGGGGCACTTTTTCGTCATGATATGCCCCTTTTCAGCGACTTATTGGAGGTACCTACTCTAAATAAAATAAATAAATAAAAAAAAATAATATTTTTTTTAAACCCCTGAGTCAGTTCACTTTATTTCCAAAATTTCTGATAAAATAATTATCCTACTACCTATTCACATGGGCAACGTTCAGATGTGAATCCATATGCCAGAAATCTTTCCCTGTTTCATATACGCAATAGAATATTCAGTACTTAGAAAGGGGAGCATGTCGTTAGGTATAAGCTATATATATATATATATATATATATATATATATATATATATATATATATATATTGACAACCCTGGTCACTCCAAACTGATAACTAGCAATCTTCCTTAGAGGAAGTCTTACTTTTGCTTGTCGTTGGCATTTTGGCTTAAGTTTGTTTGTTTGTTTGAGTTTTATGGCATATCAACCACTGTGGGTTATTTAATGCCGAATCCAGTTTATATGAATTTTAAATGCCTATTTTGTATGGAATAAAAAATGTATAGCTGGCAACATTATTGTTTCAAAAAAAAAACGTATAGCTGGCAACATTACTTTTTCACAAAACAACGTATAGCTGGCAACATTATTGTTTCAAAAACTTAGAGCTGGCAACATTATTTTTCTGAAAACATTATCTGAGACCTTGCTGTTGGATGCAGTTTATCGCCGTACCCAGGACGCGGATGTAGTTTACCGTCATACCCAGGACGCGGATGTAGTTTACCATCATACCCAGGACGCGGATGTAGTTTATCATCATACCCAGGACGTTTTGGCTTAAGGAATCATCATTCCTTAAATATATCAGAACAGGTGATAAATAATTTGTTATATACGACAATGTTCAACGCAAAATTTCTACAGCTGACTCCAAAAGTTAAGCTCCATGGAAGAAAGGTAATGTACCTATGGTGTATTATTCATTTTGACTCCTTTCTAGGGAATCGAAACGAAACATTAAATATTATTATTCATTATCCGTGTGTGTGTGTTTGTGTATGTGTGTGTATATATATATATATATATATATATATATATATATATATATATATATATATGGGGAGCGATAGAGGTAGACAGATAAATATGTATGAGTAGAGAGCTTTTTTTTCAGTGTTATTCATGGATGATGTTATAAGGAACTATTTACACCCAATGCCAACATATTACTTCTCGGCTGTTAAGAAAAATTGGAACAATACAACCCTATTCTATCTATCGTAGTCTTTTCATTATCTATCTATCTATCTATCTATCTATCTATCTATCTATCTATCTATCTATCTATCTATCTATCTATCGTAGTCTTTTCGTTATCTAATCTATCTATCTATCTATCTATCTATCGTAGTCTTTTCGTTATCTAATCTATCTATCTATCTATCTATCGTAGTCTTTTCGTTATCTATCTA
>OZ010589.1:14709181-14719181 GCA_963932145.1 Acanthosepion lycidas
ATCTAGCGAGAGATGCTTGCTAATCATTAAACCACATCAATGTTCTCAACGATGGATCGGATGCATGTGTTTCATTTGACATTGTGAGTTTATGTCCCAATAGGCACTCAAAGTGGTACAATATTCGCTGCATACTTGTAAAATCCACGATATCGACATATTCTTAAGAGCATAATATCTTTTGTTTTCTACTCTTATTCGTTTTTCTTTTTCAGGATAATCTTTCGTTTTTTTTTTGTTTTTTTTTTATCTCTTTTCTTTCATCTGAAACCATTTCTTTCTTTTTTTCTTTCTTTCTTTTTTTTTCTTTCTTTCTTTTGAACTCTTTTATTTCTGTCTTCGTCTTCGTCTTTCGTTTTTTTTATATCCTTTCTTCTTTCTTTCATTCATCTCTCTTTTGGGATTTTAAAATCCATTTAACATTACGAATTTCAAATCACCTTTCTGATTCGCGATCATTTCTTTCGTATTCCTCCGCCCTCTGCTTTAATGCATTTGTTCCTCCCACCCTCCTCCCTTGGCACGCAAAAGTCAATCACAGGGTCACAACACACGAAAGAAGGAAAAAACTCGTCTTATTGTCTCGGAGAGAAATGAGCACTTGTCAGTATTGATTTGCACAGAGAGTTTCATGTGGAATTGGTCCTTTTTTTGCGCCAATCTCAAGCTGTGTCGGCTGGAAAGCGTTTAATTGAGGGGGAATTTTTTTTCTTTTTTTCATTATGTTTTTCCTTTTTACATTTTTTCCGGTCATTTCCTGACTTTTCTTTACAGATTCTTTCTTATTTTATGGCTACTTTTTCTTTCTTTCATTCTCTCTTTCATTCTTGCTTTCTTTCATTCTTTCATTCTTTCTTATTTCATAGCTGCCTTTTCTTTGTTTGTTTGTTTCTTTCTTTCTTATTTCATGGCTGCTTTTTCTTTCTTTCATTCTTTCTTTCTTTCTTTCTTTCTTTCTTATTTCATGGCTGCTTTTTCTTTCTTTCTTTCTTTCATTCTTTCTTTCTTTCTTATTTCATGGCTGCTTTTTCTTTCTTTCTTTCTTTCTTTCTTTCTTTCTTTCTTATTTCATGGCTGCTTTTTCTTTCTTTCTTTCTTTCTTTCTTTCTTATTTCATGGCTGCTTTTTCTTTCTTTCTTTCTTTCTTTCTTTCTTTCTTATTTCATGACTGCTTTTTCTTCCTTTCTTTCTTTCTTTCTTATTTCATGACTGCTTTTTCTTCCTTTCTTTCTTTCTTATTTCATGACTGCTTTTTCATTTCTTTCTTTCTTTCTTTCTTCATGGCTGCTTTTTCTTTCTTTCTTTCTTATTTCATGGCTGCTTTTTCTTTCTTTCTTTCTTTCTTTCTTATTTCATGGCTGCTTTTTCTTTCTTTCTTTCTTTCTTTCTTTCTTTCTTTCTTATTTCATGGCTGCTTTTTCTTTCTTTCTTTCTTTCTTTCTTATTTCATGGCTGCTTTTTCTTTCTTTCTTTCTTTCTTTCTTTCTTTCTTATTTCATGACTGCTTTTTCTTCCTTTCTTTCTTTCTTATTTCATGACTGCTTTTTCTTTCTTTCTTCCTTTCTTTCTTTCTTTCTTTCTTTCTTTCTTTCTTTCTTTCTTATTTCATGGCTGCTTTTTCTTTCTTTCTTTCTTTCTTGCTTTCTTTCTTTCTTTCTTTCTTTCTTATTTCATGGCTGCTTTTTCTTTCTTTCTTTCTTTCTTTCTTTTTTCTTTCTTATTTCATGGCTGCTTTTTCTTTCTTTCTTTCTCATTTCATGGCTGCTTTTTCTTTCTTTCTTTCTTTCTTTCTTTCTTTCTTTACTTATTTCATGGCTGCTTTTTACTTTCTTTCTTATTTCATGGCTGCTTTTTACTTTCTTTCTTTCTTTCTTTCTTTCTTTCTTATTTCATGGCTGCTTTTTACTTTCTTTCTTTCTTTCTTTCTTTCTTTCTTTCTTTCTTTCTTATTTCATGGCTGCTTTTTACTTTCTTTCTTTCTTTCTTATTTCATGGCTGCTTTTTACTTTCTTTCTTTCTTTCTTTCTTTCTTTCTTTCTTATTTCATGGCTGCTTTTTACTTTCTTTCTTTCTTTCTTTCTTTCTTTCTTATTTCATGGCTGCTTTTTACTTTCTTTCTTTCTTTCTTATTTCATGGCTGCTTTTTACTTTCTTTCTTTCTTTCTTATTTCATGGCTGCTTTTTACTTTCTTTCTTTCTTTCTTTCTTTCTTTCTTTCTTTCTTTCTCCACGTTTTATTTTTCACTAGTTCTTTTTTTTATTTTCTTGTCCTTTTCCTTCATATTTTTTTGTTCCTAGATTTGGGTGACAGTTTCAAAGAACGAAAACTTTGAATTTAAAACTCTGGAAAAAATGCAACCACTCCAATATCTTTACCAAGAAAGCATAACAATTCACAGATAATAAGGAAAAGAAATGCGCCATAACTGCCTAGACGCTGAGATGATATGGCATCAAAGAATATTGATAAGTTCTCTAAAAAATCAAGCAAATTTATCTGATATCAAAATTGTTAGAGAGCTTATATATGTCGAGTCGACGAAGAACAATAAAATGAAAAAACATTCTTGAAAAATTAAGGTTTCTCTAGAAAGGCAAAACAAATCAATGCAACAAAATTCACTGTGATGCAAGGGGTTACTGAGAGGGAAAGAAATAGAGACGTCAATAAGAAAACAAGACGCAAGGAGACAGAAGACAGATAACGGTTATCTTCCTCATATAACCGCATAAACTGCGCCTCTTTACACTCTTCTACCTTGTGTGGCTATTGAGCCTTGAACAGGGTAAACATTTAAACAATTACTAGTCGTATCCACTTTTGTGTCGCTTGTTCGTTTCTGGCCTGATCCAGAATATGCGACTTTTCAAGGCTACTACACCAAGGGATTGAATCCACAACAATCAGAGAAACAGAGTCGTTTTAACAAACACATTAAGGTACACGTAAACCCATAATAAACATGTTGGTTCGAATAACAAAGCATATAATAATGATAATTCCTCAGTTGATAATATATTAATCTGATACGATAATGTTAATATCATCTGCTAATATAATGACAATATTCTTTCTTTTTATTTGCCATGTCTTTTAAGGGCGAAGGCGATCATGGCTCACCACCTTTTCTATCCCTTGCAGATCTCAACAAGTTCCTTCCCTCTGCTCCCCCCCCCCAGACCACGTTCTGTCATTCACCTACTCATGTTCGTCAGGTATGTCACGCATTGTTTTCCCTAGTCTCTCTTTCCCTCTATTCGACCCGTGAGTATCAAATTCTCCAGGCCCTCCTTCCTCATTATGTGTCCCTGAAACCTAGTGATAATTCCTCAGTTGATAATATAATAATCTGATACAATAATGTTAATATCTGGTAACATAATGACAATATTACATCAGATCCTCATCAGATAATATACTTACTCTTCTTTTAATACTATGTCCAATAGTCCCAACAAAGTATAACAGATAGCTGCACTAGAAAATACGTTTATAATTGACTTAAATTGACTTTTCCAGACACCATAGCTCGGGACTCAGGGTTCGACGTTTGGGATCTGGGGACAGCAGTACAGAACCAAACAGTGTGGAAAGCGATTGTCAGTGGAGTTCCGACCAACCATAGGAAGGTCGAAGGATGATGATGCTAATTAGAAAGTACGCTCCGGTCAGTTGTTAACTGGGGCAAGAAATGGCTTGTAAATTTTAACACAACCAAAAAGAAACTACTATCCTTAATCATTATAGAGAACCATTTTTGCCTTTTATCAGCATGGCTGATGCTAACCCCCAGGAGAGCAACTCATTGTGCCTTTTTGGTCTCACGTTTTCTATTGACATGATGTGGAGGAGTGCTATATTGAATCAACTGCTAGACCTGCTGCTAAGATATTTGGATCACTAAACTTTTTCTTCTTCTTAGAATCTACCCTGCACATATATAAATCTACCATTCATCCGTCTATTGAATATTACTGCCTTATCTGGTCTGGTGTCCGGCTACATATTTCGAGATTTGTGATATAATCCAAAGAAGGGTCTGTAATGTTATCGGTCTTGACCTGGCATCTCGACTTCAGTTACTTTATCACTGCAATTACGTGACTTGACTATGTCTATTTTATAAATATTTTCATGGAAGCTGTTCTAATGATCTCTCCTCCGTGGTACTTAGACGCTATGAATTTAAGCGGACTAGATTGGCTGTTAGGTCTTTCCGTTATATTGCTGAAATAGCGAAATGCAACTGTAAGTATTAGAAGTCTCTTTTCTCGTCGTCTTCCTGAACTCGTTATTAAGAAAATGGTTGAACATCTTTGTATTTATGGACCCATAAAACCAGGCAGCAACAGGCTGGTTGATTGTTTTTTACGTATTATCAACCCTTTGTGGTTTATTTAAAGCCGAAACACATTTTGGATTGTAAGAATAATTTTTCCAGCGAATATTGCATTAACACGTTTTTAAAGATGACAATTTTTTTTCCTACTATTTAACCCATAGCTGATTCTCCAAGCAACCTTTCTCAGGTTTTGAATTTAGAGTTTCCTTTCTCCTAGACTGATTGCTAACCATAGGAACCAGTCTGTCCTGCTATTTATACATAGCTGGGGGCGAGAGAAGACAAGTATTTATACCGTTTCCAAGTATATTTACACGTAAGTAAATGTAACGAACTCGACTGGAATTCGAACTCGGCGCCCCGATACAGTAATTGGGACGAATGATAATCGTTCACCAATTTGGAATCTGACAATTTAGGCCGTCAGGTATTCCTGAGCGTTAAAATCTAAACATAAGAAACAAATAAAAACTCTTTTAAATGAGGAGAGGTTCGTTATCAAGAAAATGATTAAACAGCTTTCAGGCACTACAAATTAGATTGTTTGTAATCCTTTAAGCCAAACACAACTGAAGGGACATTTATACGGATTTAAAGAGGATTATAATCAACAAGTTTACAAATGAGAAAAGAAAAAAGACATATCGAAAACAAATACAAACGAACACGAATCGACTAATTGGGGAGAAAGATAAACACAAAATTAATTAACAATGATAATTTTTCAGGGATTCGCTTTTGATGATTTTTATCCAAGAATGTTCTAAGAACTGTCAATCCACCTTTCTTTTGTTTGATACAACGTCACAGGGCACCCAGTGAGGACCAAGATCAAAATCTGCTATCATCCCTTTACGGTGGAGTAATGGATAGCGGATTTGATTGAGGAATCGAAGAGTCGAGTTCGAATTCCATTCGAATCCATTACATTCACTTACGTGCTAATAAAAAAAATCTGCCTCGTCAGTCATGTATCGAAAGATACATGATCACCTAAGCTTGTATCAAGCATGGCACATAACTGACTGACTTTCCAACCTTATCCTTTGCATTCACTTCGTGCTAATACCCTTGGGAAAGGTATGAATCCTCTTCTGTTCCCCCCAGCTATGGGTAAATAGCACGACAGACCGGGTTCTATAGTCTTGGATGGCAACTCGTCTACCGCAAAAAGAAATTGCAACCTACTGCGGGAAAAAATCTGCCGCGTCACTCATGTATCGAAAGATACATGATCGCTTAAGCTTGTATCACGCATGGCATATAACTGGCTGACCGACTTTCCAATGGAATCCATTACATTCACTTACATGCTAATACAATTGGGAAAGGTATGAATCCTCGTCTTCTCCCTCCAGCTATGGTTAAATAGCAGGGCAGACCGGGTTCTATAGCCTTGGATGGCAACTCGTCTACCGCAGAAAGAAATGGCAAACTACTGCGGGAAAAAAAATCTGCCTCGTTAGTTATGTATCAAAAGATACATGATCGCCTAAGCGTATATCACGCATGGCATATAACTGGCTGACCGACTTTCCAGTGGAATCCGTTGCATTCACTTACATGCTAATACCTTTGGGAAAGGTATAAATCCCAGTCTTCTTACTCCAGCTATGGAGACCGGGTTCTATAGCCTTGGATGGCCACTGGTCTACCCCAGAAAGAAATGGCAACCTACTGCGGGAAAAAATCGGGCTCGTCAGTCATGTATCGAAAGATACATAATCGTCTAAGCGTGTATCACGCAGGACACACAACTGACTGATTTGGGAATTTATTTTATTTAAATTTATGTCTTTAAATTTTTACACGTGAAAACCTTTCAATCATAAGAATTCTACCAACTCTTCCATCTTTTTTTAACGGCATAGGTAAACTGTTAGTGATAAGTGATTCTACCCGACATAAAGAGGGGGATCGGTTTTCTGTCGTTATTAAGTAATAAACTGGTCACCAACCGCAATAAGTACATATTAATATCAATATTTTTCTCCGTCCTTGGTATGACGATAAACCGCATCCGTGTCCTGGGTAAGACGATAAACTACTTCCGCGTCCTGGGTAAGATGATAAACTGAATCCGCGTCCAGAGTAAGACGATAAACTGCATCCGCGTCCTGGGTAAGACGATAAACTACGTCCAGCAGCATGGCCTCTGATCAGGAGGTTTTGAGGAGTGTGGAATCACCTCTTAATTACTGGTGTTCCAAGGTCCACCCAGACACGTGGAGGTATCACCTGTTAGGATCCCAGCTATGGTCGAATAGTTAACCGCCAAACTGGGATCAAAACACTATGAAAATGTAAAAATAGGTTTTAATACCAGAAATACTTTGTAGAACAATTATTACCAGCATTAAATTTTTGAAGAAAAATTATTACCAGCAATACATTTTTGAAAAAAAAAATATTACCAGCAATAAAAATCTTGTCGTCATTAAATAACCCATTGTGGTTGATATGCCGTAAAACAGAACAAACCGAACCAAACCAAACCAAACCAAACCAAACCAATATCTGTCTATATTTCTGAGATGGGGTATTGTAACTATTTACACTATTTACATTGTTGGACTGTTGTCCTAATCTTTAGTGCCATATTACCGCAACTCTCTTTTTGTTCAACTCTGCTCTATCCAGATGTTGAACTTACAACTAATTGGGTCAAGTCACTGGATTAAACTGAGATACCAAGAAAAGGCATGAGACGTGGAACTAGAAAAATATACCTTGGTGGACGAAATAAAGTGTTCGGTTCAAAATTCCAACGTATATTAACTGAAGAAGGCCGGAGCGTTTCAACGGCTGAAACGTCATGAATATGACAATAAAGATGAGGACAACAGTCCGAATAATGTAAATAGTATAAATATTAATATCATATATGGGACTCTTGGGAAAGATATGAATTCATTTCTGCTCTCCCCCAGATATGGATTAATTAGTAAGAATTGTATCACTAAACCAATATTATCTAAAAAAAAAAAAATCTAAAAATATTTTCTGGTTTTAAATAACTTGCAAAGGATTGATTAGCCGTAGAAAACGAATCAATCTATCAATATATGCAATATACATTTGAAGATTTACATATGAAACTTTATAATACTGATAAGGGCTTAACAAAATATGCAATCGTTTTTTTTTTACGGTATAACTGAAGCAGTTAGCAAATGTTCTATGAAAATCATCTTTGAGAAGATTCGTATGATACAGAGAATGTGATAGCATCCCGAAAGCAATTCACATTAAATGTAATAACATTTTAAGTCCAAAACAAACTAAACATTTATTTGGAAATAAACCAAAAACAATTGAAATAAAATTAACGAACATTATATATTTTGTTTCATGTAACCAGTTTGTCTTTCGTGCCTGGTAGACATAAAGACTTTAAAATAAATGGAAAATAAAATTAATAAAAAAAGGAGAAAAGGCTAAAACATGAGAAATGAGAAATTATTTTTTTGCATCATATTTGTTGTCTGCCGCCATTAAACACAACGTTTTTGTTCCTTAAATTCATGCTTTCATTTCTTCCATAGTTTTTGTCTTTCTTTTTTACTCGGTCTTCTTTCTCTGGTGAACTTTAACCTTCCCAAATCTTCTTTTTTTCTTTCCTTTCCTTCTACTTCAGGCATCATGCCTCTTTTCCTTCAGAATCTCCCCATGCTTTCGCAACCAATCTACCGGTCTTTATCTCACTATTTACGGCCCTATCACACTGAAACATCGGTTCTCGTAAGATCATCCGAGTTAAGCAACGTCGAACCTGATCGGTATTTGGTAACGGTTTGGGAATGACCAAGAGCTGTAAGCTTGGATGTGCAGGCCGTGTAATCGACAATGGCTCGGGATTGGAGATTCTTCCATGCGCTGTATCCCCTCAGGACGTAGACGATCAAGGCTCTCCCTAACTTTCTGTCCTTGGTAGCTTTTAATAAATTCTATCTTTTTGTTAGTTCTCCCAAACCCTGTTCCGACATCAAGCTCACTAAGTATGTTATGCGTTGTTTTCCTCTGTCCTGCTTGCCCCCGCCCCCACAATCTGTCCTGTGAGTATCAGATTTTCCAAGCCCTCCTTTTTCATTATGTGCCCTAGAAATTTCAAATGTCTCTTCTTGATGTTAAGTTTAAGTTTCATTTTTGCTTCCATTGTCCGTAAAGGCACGGCGTTGTTGAAATGTGCGGTGCATGATATTCTCAGTATCCTTCTGTAGAACCACATTTATGTTGCTTCAAGTCTCTTCTTCATCTGTGAGGAGATTGTCCAGCATTAACTGCCATATAGGAGGACTGATATTATGTAACAGTTCTGTACTCTTTTCTTTGTTTCTATTGCTTCAAGTCTCTTCTTTATCTGTGAGGAGATTGTTCAGCATTCACTGCCATATAGGAGGACTGATATTACGTAACAGTTCAGTACTCTTTTCATTGTTTCTGTTGCTTTAAGTCTCTTCTTCGTCTGTGAGGAGATTGTCCAGCATTCACTGCCATATAGGAGGACTGATATTACGTAACAGTTCAGTACTCTTTTCTTTTTTTTTAGAATAAAATTTTCCTGTTTCTTAATACTCTGCTTAGCTTTTGAAAGGCACCTTTGGCCATCCCAGTGCTCTTCGGATTTTACTGTCGCACCTTCCGTCCTCTTTTAAAACTCTTCCCCGTCATTTAAATTTTTGTACTTGTTTGGTTTTGGTACCTCTGATTTGTAATTCGCACATTGGGATCGTCCTTTTGCAAACAACAATGAGTTCTGTCTTCTTGCAGTTGTTGTTTAGTCCCTACTTCTTGCTTTCCTTCAATAACTTCTGTAGGAGCTTTTGAAGTTTTCTTTCCGTGTCTATTATCAACACTTCGTCATCTGCATATATTGATTTTTAACCAGAGGTTGTGCTTTACTTTTTCTGTTTTTGCATTCTACTTCCGGTGGTTTTTACATTCTACTACGATTAAACTGTGGCTACCTTTGCTTCCTTTTTTTATGGAAGAGCGCACATTGCTGGTGAACCGGAAGTCATCCAAGATTGGACCATAAAATGCCAAGAGGAGTCGCAGTGTGTGGTCGGGAGGATGGAAAAAGTTGTAGCTAACAGAAGGTACACAAGTCGATACGCGATCAGTATCGGCTGGATTACCGTGGAGGGTGGGGGGTGTGATGTTGATGCTGATGAGGTGTACTAAAGCATTCAATAGATGTATTTTACGAAATGGAATGGGCAACATGAATTCAAAAAGAAAGAAGTTTTGATCGACAATATGTAGAACATTCCGAATCGTTGACAATAAATTTAGCCATTTTTTTTTATATGTTTACACTGACGGAAAGAGAGAACTCTACACAGATGGAGACAGATAAGTCTACACGGATGGAGATAGAGGTCTTGACTGATTGGAGAAATGAGTCAACAAGGAGACAGATAAGACTAGAGAGACGAACTACAGGCATGTCTACACTGATGAGTTGAATATGCTTATATTCATCGAAATAAGCTTATTAATGACTACGGACAATGGTTTAAAAAAGAAGAAAAATAAAAGCAAACAAGTTTTGTGTGTAAACTGAGAAGAAAAAGTCGACCTGAAGATAAATAGATAAGTCGATATTAACAGAGATATATGTCTACACATGGGGACATATCAATATATGTAGACAA
>OZ010589.1:14724181-14764181 GCA_963932145.1 Acanthosepion lycidas
TTTAAAAGAGAGAAGAAAAAGAGGGCGTTTAAAAGAGAGAGGAAGAAAAAGAGGCCGTTTAAAAGAGAAAAGAAGAAAAAGAGGTCGTTCAAAAGAGAGAGGAAGAAAAAGAGGGTGCTTAAAAGAGAAAAGAAGAAAAAGGGGTCGTTCAAAAGCGAGAGGAAGAAAAAGACGGCGTTTAAAAGAGAGAAGAAAAAGCGGGCGTTTAAAAGAAAGTGAAAGAAAGTGCGAGAAAAAGAGTGACGAAGAAAAAGCGGGCGTTTAAAGGAGAGACGAAGAAAATGAGGGCGTTTAAAAGAGAAAGAAAGGGCAAGAGAAAGAGAGAGCAATAGACTCAAGCAAGAAAAACAAAATGGAGACTATATACTGAGATAGTGAGTAAATAGAATATAAAAAAAGAGATGACGGGAGACGCGATGAGGTTGTATAAAAGTTAGTGGTCTTCATCGGTTAGTCCCATTATGAGAAGATACACATCTATAACTTGAATATAAAATAAACATTTTACGAGTTTGTACAAAATGGCGCGAATATTCTCCACCATTTTGATCGTCATCAGACCCTGTTCCTTGGTGCCATGAAGACGCAATTCTGGGTTTGCTGAGATGGCGCTAAATAAGATTATGCTTTATTCTTTGAAAAGTCTTCAATTACAGCCACACTTTTAGTTTCTTACTCCCCACCCCTATACATTTATATGTTCTTTTTGCTTCTTCGTTTTCGGACTTGACATACATTCATGTCCACAAATCTAGAATTCCGTCTAGGGAAGGGGATATTAATATTTCATTTTCCAAATAAAATATGTTGGTTACCGATTGCCGTGTTTGTTCTTATTCATTGTTGATTTGAGACATTCTACTCAGCGTTGTCAGTGGCATAGCAATGAACTGTCAAAGATGGTAGGTATAAAAAGTGACAGAACCTTCGCCTTTCCCAGTCTGTTCATATATATCTCGTTCGGTTCATATCTATCTATCTATCTATCTATCTATCTATCTATCTATCACAATTCGTTCATATCTATCTATCTATCTATCTATCTATCTATCTATCTATCTATCTATCTATCTATCTATCACAATTCGTTCATATCTATCTATCTATCTATCTATCTATCTATCTATCTATCTATCTATCTATCTATCACAATTCGTTCATATCTATCTATCTATCTATCTATCTATCTATCTATCTATCTCAGTCTGTTCATTACCTATCTATCTATCTATCTATCTATCTATCTATCTATCTATCTAGTTCTGATTATATTTATTTCTGATTCATTCTGTTCATTTCTATCACACACACACACACACACAGAGGCCTGACGATTGCCTCTAGCATTAAACAGCCTGTCGCCTCTGAGTGTTAAGTTCAATGTTCACTTATATATATATATATATATATATATATATATATATAAATAATATAAAAAAGAAGATATATAAAGGAAAATACAAATAGAACACACACATATGCATGTATGTCTGTATATATATATATATATATATATATATATATATGAATTTATATATATATATATATATATATATATATATGAATTTATATATATATATGAGAAAGAGCGAAAATGTTATACATGTGTAAAGTGAGTGTAGCCTATTTCAAAATTTGATCTCATTTCTCGTAATTCGAAGTTATTTCTGTCATTTCAACATTGAGTTGTCTGCCAAAATCTTTTTTCTTTACTTAAAAAAAAAAAGTTTTCCGATCAAAGAAAAAAAAAAGTGAATGTCAAATTGACGCCTGCGCACCAGGAAAAGCAACAATGTTCAAATTCAAAAGTTGTGAATTTAAGCCTCTTTTTTATTTCTTTTTAGGCATGAGTTCACGCTTCCTTTCATGATTTCAAATGGAAATATCATCCTTAGGGTAGGTGCTGGCTACTGTCTAATCAGTACACGGACGTGCGTCATCATGCAAAGCACTCCCATTGACATTTACGTTATTGTGAACTTGCAAATACATATATGTGCACATGTGCGCATATATATATATATATATATATATATTCGACTCTTCGAAAAGTGTGGTTGGTTCGGCACAAAAGTTTCACCACTATAATTAAATCACATGTGCAGGTTGTGTGGTTGTCGTTTCCTAGGAACTGACCCTCATACGGCGTAAAAGTGTCCTCGGTAGGCACGGTTCAACACCCTGCGTCGATCAACGACGGGAGAATCCACGAAAGATATATATATATATATATATATATGTGTGTGTGTGTGTGTGCGTGTGTGTATTTAGGCAGCAATCCTTCTTTCATGCACATTTCATTGAATACGACAGACAAGGTGCTTCGATTTATATTTTTTATACAATTTCTCATGCGATCTAATATTTTTTTTCTTTTCGGATGATAAATTATATAAAAACTGTCCGAATATTCTTTTTATGCGAGTACTTTCGGCTATACATTTAGCCATTTTCAAGGATTAAATATTTTAACTGTTAAATAAGAAATAGTTTTTTGTATGTACGTTTTATAAATTTTTTTTCATTTTTCAAAACACAGAAAGTTTTATATGATCAGCGTTCCGTTTAAACATGGTTGACCATGTTTAAACGGAACGCTGGTCAAGATATTATGTCCATGTTCAAAGTTAATATTATTAAGTGTTTGTTTTTTTTTGTTTTTATTAATAACGCTTCCATTATTTTTAGCCTTTTTTTGCATGAAGATGATACTGTTATATTAATGCTGTCAACAAATATGATACGAATAGTGTCCGGTAGGTCTCCATGAATATTTAAATGAGATCTAATTGAGTTATGATCAGAAAGGTGTAGAGTGAGTCTGCGTGTCCAACATGTTGTAGTGTGGCCTATATAATTATTTACGAATTTTGAGTGATCATGGACATAATATCTTTGCTAACCAAACACTCAAAATGCTGCGTCAGTTTTCGTGAACTTTCTTTAAGTCAAGTGCAGCTTTGTGCGCGCGTGCGCCCGTGTGTGAGTGCGTGTGTTTGTGTGTGCGTGTGTGTGAGTGTTGCATCTGAAACACACGTTTCAAATTCGTTCGAATGTCGATTCAAGATTCCCTCATTTGGCTGGATTCAGTTAAGAAGTCTGCCAGAATATCCTCGGCCTTCAACTTCTCGATGCCACCTCCAATATATCCTGATACCCAACTGATTTTCCGGTAACTAATGATTGGAAACATCTTTTAATCAGGGCTAATTACGAATTGGCATTTGAGTTTCCCACAAATGCCTGACCAATTTATGTGGACTGCCACTCGTGAAGTTATGTTTGTCGCACGATCACCTAATTGTTTAAAATGGCGTGATTTTTGCCGCTCCATCGATTGTCTGTGAATACTAACCTATGCTGCTTATGTTCGGATAAACACAAATGGGATACCTTTCTTTACCAACGCGTTTCGTCCGTTCAGTGACTTTATCAAGGTAAGTAAGGATTTTTATTTTGAAACATAATCTCTTTTGATTGGATTTTTACTTTTATTAACCCGACATATTTTAATTAATTGCTTAAACGTTATTTTTAATGGATGACCGTATCTGAGTATTGGCTTGTCTAGGCGGTTCTTCGTGGCCGACAGGTCAAGGTACGTCTGATCTAATGACAGTTTCCCCTCGAGGACGCAGGTTCGAATCCTGCCGGAATGCGCATATTTTTCTAAAAATATTTATCGCATATTCAGGATGGTAGATATAAATAAATAAATATATTGTTTAATAAATAAACAAAAACAAAGCATCTGCTCAAATATGATTATCCGTTAAGAATAACGTTTCAAACTTTGAGCCTTGTGTTTCTGAACAATTTTAACCCTTCTGTCTGACCTCCTGGGTCAAAATTCGCCAGTAATTGCTATGTAATGTTTCACGGTAGATATAAAAATAGTTCAACCGGTGGCTGGGCATTAAGACATTTTCTCTACCCCACGATTAAAGCAGTGGTCAGGAATCAAAAGGTTAAGCAATAAATTAAAATATGTTTGAAATATATATATTTTTAAACAAAAGTAGGTATATCGTTATGTTTTCAAAACTTTTAAATCCTTGCAACTACCGCCATAAAGTCTCTCAGGGAACGAAACGCGTTGGTAAAGAACAGTTTTCCTTTTGTCTTTACAATCTTTGTAGAGATATATTCTATTTTTATCTATTTTTTTTGCAAACACACACACACACATGTATGTGTGGGTGTTGATATATATATATATATATATATATATATATATATATATATATATGTGTGTGTGTGTGTGTGTGTATGTGTGTGTGTGCGTGAGTGTGTGTATGTGTGCAAATATATAGAAAAATAGGAAAGAACACGTTAGGCTAATAATCCGAAGTTATTTGGTATTTTTGTTTTTATTTTTAAAAAACAGCACTCAGTACATAAGTAGAGCCTAAATTATAATTATTTTTAATGGATGGAATCATATTTTTAAAAAATAATTATAATATATATATATATATATATATATATATATATATATATATATATATATATATATATATGTAAGCAAATATATGGATATAGATCCGACAGTATGAAGAAAAATATACGGAAAAAAGCAAGCAAAAATCCTTATATGCAATTATGCTGTTTTAATGTTAATATAATGTCAACGTCGGACGTTTCGGTCTAATAAACCATCGTCAGGACATATTCATAAAATATAATTAACATTATCAATTTGAATGAAAAATGAAAAATGAAAAGAATTCTATTTTGATCTAAAATTTATATGTACGCTTGTCGAGTATTAATCTCGCTAGAAAAGGAGAAATACTCAAATTTTAGGAATACGTTTTCACAGCGTCGCCCACGTGACGACAACGTGACCATGTTTAAACGGAACGCTGATCATATAAAACTTTCAGTTATCTGTTTGGATAAGTCTTGTTCTTATGTCCATCGTCTTTGTCATGTTCAATTGATAATGTTAATTATATTTCATGAATATGTCCTGAAGATGGTTTATTAGACCGAAACGTCCGACGTTGACATTATATTAACATTAAAACTGCATAATTGCATATAAAGATTTTTGTTTGTTTTTTTCCGTATATTTTTCTTCATATATATATATATATATATATATATATATATATATATATATATATATATATATATATATAAGTGAACATTGAGGTCAACACTCAGAGGCGACAATTGACGATTGCGCCAAGCATGAAACAGCCTGTCGCCTCTGAGTGTTGAATTCAATGTTCACTTTTATATTTATATATACATACACTCTCCCTCTGATATTCAGCACTTTATCCCATAAATATAGCACATCTTAAAACTATATTTCTTCATATATATATATATATATATATATATATACATGCGTGTGGGGGGGAGAGAGAGTGGGAGTGTGTGTGAGAAAGTGAGAAAGAAAGAGGGCCAATTAATAAATGCTTAAACAAATTATCTCTTCACCGACTCCAGAGTTTCGCGTAATATTGCTCATCGATATCCAGTGATTGTGAAAAATCTATTTTATTATGTCTAGATATCTCTATACTCTATAAACGCTAATGACAGACTTCAAACATAATATTTAAAAGCAGTTAAAATGGAACCTGACGAATGAACCGAGTGATTGCCGGAGAGTCCATCTACAAAACTCTGGAGTCGGGATGCTGAAGGCAACATCAATCAGCTGAGTTACAAACCTTTTACTTGTATTACTGATATATATATATATATATATATATATATATATATATATATATATATATATGTGTGTGTGTGTGTGTGTGTGTGTGTGTAAGGATAAAGTGGCAACCGACCTTGCAACGCCGGTTTCGTCCGCAAGATCTCCACAGACAAATGGAAGGATATACAAGTCAAACAATTGATTATGAATTTTGTACTGAGCACTGTTTTTGCTGTCTGTATCTTTTACCTCTTAGGCGCGGACACACACACACACACACACACGTACACTCACACTCGCACACTCACACACAAACACACACACACACACACGCGTACACTCACACTCGCACACTCATACACACAAACACACACACACAGACCTACACTCACACTCAAACACACGCACACACACACGTACACTCACACTCGCACACACGCACACACACACGCACACACACACGCACACACACACGTACACTCACACTCGCACACTCACACACACGCACACACACACACACAAGCACATATATATATATATATATATATATATATATTTAAAAAAATTGTGAATGGCTGATCCCTCTAATTTTTTAAAATTTACAACATCTGCATGTTAAATTTTTATATTCTTTATACATCTATTTAGCACTTTTTAATACAACGGTTTCCTGGTCTAATTCAACGGTTTTATATATATATATATATATATATATATATATATATATATATATATATATATATATATATATATATATATATATATATATAAATTATTGCTTAAACGTTATTTTTTGTAGATATCTTCATTTGAGTGGATATTTATATTTGAATAGACGTTCCGTTTATTTATTAAAAAAAATATACTTATTAATTTTCGTTTACCCACCTGAATCATCAAGAAAATAAATTATTAAAATTCTAAAATTATTAAAGAAAAAAGAAGTTTAATTAATAAACTCTATCAGATTAATAAATAAAAAAAAATCTATCCCTTCTTTAGAAAAAAATATATTACGGCATTGGGGAAAGTGACTGAAACCGAGATGTCAGATTTTGATTAATAATATTGCAGATTATTATTTTTCTATTTTTTCAAGAATCTGTAAATACATAGCAGAAGTACCAGACCAGATGTGGCAGCGATAAAGATTCACATTTAAATGCAAACTGTTGCTTCCTTATTATTTTGTGCGCGTGTTTAGCTGATGTCATTATTATAAAGTAATCAACTGGCAAACGGTATTAACGCTACCTGAGTTATTAATTTCTGATTTCATTAAAATAGAAAATAATAATAAAAAAAAGAATTGTTAAATGGAAATGAAAAGAAAAGACAGAAGAAAAATCAATAAGGCGGGAAAAGTCAAAATCTAAAAAAAAAAAAATAAATAAAATAAAATAAAAGCCAAAATATTTTTTCGCTGTGTGCGAAAGTTTCCAGCGAAAACCCCGTTTCCAACTGTGTTGTTTATCTCTTTTTTCTATATAAGAACGCTGAGAATTACTGTATTTACTTAATACAAAAAGAAAAAGAAAGAAGAAAAAAAAACAAAAAAAAACAAAACAAAACAAAACAAAGAATTCACCTCCCTTAGTTTAATGTCCTAAATTGAAGATTAAAAAAATATATACGTGACCATCTTTCAAACCAGTTGTAAAACGGGAATACACAATTCCTTTAATAAGACTTACGATATCTAGGGCGGAGATATTAATTTAATTGTTTAAAAACAGGGATATAACTGCGCAAACACGCGTACCCAAGAGGCACTCAAATACGGTTAAAAGAGATAGAAAGATTAAGAGATTTGAAATGACCAATGGAAAAGTGTGCATCTCTTAAATAGTATAATTGAGTCTTGGTTTAGCGTAATGGCTTCCCGTGTCATTATATATATATATATATATATATATATATATATATATATATATATATATATATATATATATATAATAAATGCGAATGTCATTGTGTCATTGTGTCACACTTATTCAACTTTACTCCTAGAGGCCATAGCCCAACATATCATACCATTTTGGAATCAGGTCGACTCTGTGAGCAAATGAAAAATATTCCGGGTACCCGTAACCCTGAAATTTTTGGATTCCCAAGTTTTCAGTCAGTCAGTTATATGCCATGCGTGATACACGCTTAGGCTTATCTTTCGATACATCACTGACGAGGCAGATTTTTTTCCACAGTAGATTTCCATTTTTCTGCGGCAGATCAGTTACCATCCAAGGTTATAGAACCCATTCTGTCCTTGCTATTTATCCATAGCTGGGGGGAAGAGGATTTATACCTCCCCCCAAGGGTATTAGCACGTAAATGAATGTAAATGAATTCGACTGGATTGTGGTTGTTTTCGGCGATATTTTTTACTTTATTTTTCTTTTTTTGCGATGAATATTTAGGTACGATAACAATTTTTATAACTTGGAAATAAATTTGGGAATAATTGAAATTAATTGGGAAATCCAGCGAAAGTCATTCATGAAATAAAAATAATTGTTTGTACAGAAAGTAAGGACCTACGCACATCAAATTTTCTTTAAATTAAAATGGCGGCAAAAAGAAGTATCGGTGAACTTTTAAAAGGTAAGCTAAAATATTAATGCAATATTTAAATGCAGCAATCAATTTTGAGTTCTTTAATTTATTGTTGCCTATCGCATCTACTCCTCTCTACGTATTGGGATGAAGGTACAATCAAGAGCCCTCCGCAGGAACTTGGTTAAATGCCGCCCGATATATTCAGGATGAATTTTCCCTTAGAATAATGGTAATACTCAGCCACGAAGACAATATTAAGTCTTGCTTGATTAACAAAGATTCTTTGTTACCGAGTCAGTTAAAATACGTCGGATCTAACAACGGTTTCACCTGCCTAGAGGGACGCATGTTCGAATCTAGTCAGAGATCGCATATATTTCTTTATTAAGATTTATCTAATTTTCAGGCCGGTAGACAAAATTAAATAAATATGCTGTTTAATAAATAAACGGGGCGTCTACTCAAATAGGCAGGAATTGGTTGGCTAACTTTAATGCCTCAAAAACAAAACTGCTCTCTATTACTCACCACAGAGAACCATCCCTGCCCCCCATTAGAATGTCTGACGCTCAACTCCACGAGAGCACTTCTTTGCGATTGCTCGGTTTCACATTGTCCGCTGACCTGGGATGGAACAAATACATTGAGTCAATAGCTTCGTCCACCGCAAGGAAAGTTGGCTTCCTGTGCCGCGCCAGGACATTTTCCTCGCCGGAGTCTATCCTTCAAATCTATAAATCACCCTGTCGCCTTTGCATGGAGTATTGCTTTCATATATGGTCTGAAGCCCCTTCTATTTGTCTCAAGGTTCTTGATAAAACCCAGAGACGGATATGCAATATAATTGGCCCTGATCTGGTATCTCGTCTGCAGTCGCTCTCTCACAGACAACCCGTCGACTCCCTCTGTCTTTTTTTTTTTACAAATACTCTCATGATAATTGCTCCGATGACCTGCTTTCGCTGGTTCCCAGATTTCATGAATTCTATTAGGCTGGCATCTCGTTCTCACCCTTTCACTGTCGAAACTGTTAAATGTAGCCGTCTCTTCTACTCCAATAGCTTCATGTCTCTCACTTCTTGCCTGTGGAACTCCCTCCCTTTTTCCTGTTTCCCTGATAGCTATAATCTCCAACTATTCGAATGTAATGCCAATCGACGTCTCCAGCTGCCCTGATCTATCCCCTATCCTTCTCTTCATCCTTTCCTCTATCACTCCTATTTGCTCTCGCTCCAACTCTCTGTAACCCCTTGTGTGCTAGTGGCTTCCCGCCTTGCTTGGAGAGAAACGCTTAAAAAAATACGTATTCACTAAAAATAACGTTTAAACTGATAAATAATCTGTCGGATTAAAAAAGTAAAAAATTCCAATACTTATTAAAATTTGTTTTGTTTACGTTTGGATAGCAAACTGAGAAGATATGAAAAATTTCGATAAGTTTATGACGAGAAGAATTTCGCTTAAACGCACTATTCAACCTTACTTGAGTTCTCCGTAGCTCAGTCGGTTAGAGTCGGTCGAAACTAATGATAATTTTTATCTGTAAAGCTCAGCGTTGTGCTAACAACACAGTATTTCAGAAGAATTATGCAATCTTAGTTTGATTGGTTGAAAATTTAATTTTTCAAATTTTTTTTTTTTTTTTATTTTCGAAAGAAGAAAGCAAAATACTTTTCGTTGTAAATAATCATTAAACAAATATTAAGGTAAAAAAATGAAAACGAATTTTAAACCAGATTGGAAAATGTCTCGTTATTTCACATTTCATTAGGCTTTAATGTGTGAATTAATATTTTCTCTCTAATTTAGAGATTATGTGGGAAGAGGGAGAGAGGGAGCAAAGAAAGCAAGAACGAGAGATAGATTTAGAAAGAAAGGGAGATTGAGAGATATCTACAGAGAGAGATGAAAGCGAGAGGAGGACTGAGAAGGAAAGTGAGAAGAAAGTGTTAGAATGAAATATATATATATATATATATATATTATATATATATATATATAGAGAGAGAGAGAGAGAGAGGTGGGGAGAAAGACTGATAGATATAGTAAGTGAGAGAGTTATATATATAGAGAGAGATGAGAAAGAGCGGTGTTAAGAGAAAGGGAAAAAAGAGTTTTAGAAACGAAAGAATGAATGAAAAAGGGAAAGAAAAAAGCTGTAGAAGTAATTGAAAGATATATAGGGAGAGAAATCTATCTATCTATCTATCTATCTGTGTATCTTACTACAGATATACAAACCTATCTATCTATCTTACTACAAATATATAAATCTACTTATCTATCTATTGATCTTTCTACACATATGCAAGTCTAATATAACGTAAAATCTCATTCGCGTTATTAAATGAAAATAAAAGACAATTATTTGTTTTTTTTATTTTCGACATTTAATTTTTATTGAAGAAACATTTTTACGATTTTGTTTCCCTGTTTTTCTGCCAGCACTCAGGCAAATCATCCCCCACTCCACTTCCCAGAATATTTTAGCTTTCTCAGTAAATAGATACCGGGATATTATAAGGTTTTTCTATAAAGATCGGAATATACGGTCTTTAAGCCATTCCTATAACCGAAGCATGCCGCGACTAATTTGCTTACCTGAGACTATCTTGATAAAGTGACGTTTGAATTAGAAATTTAAGGGACGCACCTCATCTCGTAAGGACTTTTTTGTAGCCGAAGCGAAAACAATAGTATTTTTTTTTTTAAATGGACTATTTATAATCGTTAAACAAGTGTAATGGAGGGACGATAGATTGCGGCTTGGATTGAGGAATCGGAGAGACGAGTTCAAATTCCAGTGGAGTTCATAACATTCACTTACATACTATTATCCTTGGGAAAGGTATGAATCCATTTTTTCTCCACCCCAGCTATGGGTAAATAGTAGGACAGACTGGATTCTTTAGACTTGGCTGGCAACAGGTCTAAGAGAAGGAAAACTCAAATTCAAACTAGACAGGAGAAGATTGGGCACCGTTAGGCTACCTTGCCCAAGACACGCTACTATTACGACGGCTGCAGTATATATGGTGTCTCATATGATACATGATACATGTTTGTGTTGCTAAAACGGATACAGGGTCGATTCCTGTCGGGAGACACATTTTTTTTTTTAGCAGGCGTTCTTGATCTAGGCCAGGTGTTATTAAATTCACTATTTAAGAAAAATTAAGAAATAATATCAAATAATAAATAATAATACAAATTTCATATATATATATATATATATATATATATATATATATATATATATATAAACATGGTCAACCATGTTTAAACGGAACGCTGATCATATAAAACTTTCTGTGTTTTGAAAAATGAAAAAAAATTTATAAAACGTACATACAAAAAACTATTTCTTATTTAACAGTTAAAATATTTAATCCTTGAAAATTACTAAATGTATAGCCGAAAGTACTCGCATAAAAAGAATATTCGGACAGTTTTTATATAATTTATCATCCGAAAAGAAAAAAAATATTAGATCGCATGAGAAATTGTATAAAAAATGTAAATCGAAGCACCTTGTCTGTCGTATTCAATGAAATGTGCATGAAAGAAGGATTGCTGCCTAAATACACACACACACACACATATATATATATATATATATATATATATATATATATATATATATATATATATATATATATATATATATATATATATCTTTCGTGGATTCTCCCGTCGTTGATCGACGCAGGGTGTTGAACCGTGCCTACCGAGGACACTTTTACGCCGTATGAGGGTCAGTTCCTAGGAAACGACAACCACACAACCTGCACATGTGATTTAATTATAGTGGTGAAACTTTTGTGCAGAACCAACCACACTTTTCGAAGAGTCGAATATATATATTAAACATGGTCACGTTGTCGTCACGTGGGCGACGCTGTGAAAACATTAAAACAGCATAATTGCATATAAGGATTTTTGTTTGTTTTTTCCGTATATTTTTCTTCATACTGTCGGATCTATATCCATATATTTGCTTACATATATATATATATATATATATATATATATATATATATATATATATATATACTCTTTATGGGATAAAGTGCTCAATATCAGAGATAGAGCGTGTGTAAATATAAAAGTGAACATTGAACTCAACACTTAAAGGCGACAGGCTGTTTCATGCTAGACGCAATCGTCAGGCCACTTATATATATATATATATATATATATATATATATATATATTTATATATATATATATATATAGTTGGATTGATGTGAGTTCGTGACCCTGGATTTCACGCTATTTGAAATTGTCAGGCAAACTGATTAATTTTTAAATTTTGGATTTATATATGGTTTCGTATATCGGTGTTTTTATGGTAGTGGGAGGAAAAATTGACGTCGGGTCGCCACTCATACTTACGCAAACATACATACACGCCCCTTCACGTTATATATATATATATATATATATATATATATATATATATAGAGAGAGAGAGAGAGAGAGAGAGAGAGACACACACACACACACACACACACATATATATATATATATATATATATATATATATATATATATAGTAATTTGTGAGTATTTAATTTATTAAATTAGACCTCAATTATCCTGGTAGATGTCAATTATTGTTTAAAAACAGAGGTTTCTATTCAAACATATATATCCTTTTAAATCTGACGTTTACAGTAAAACCAATTATATATATATATATATATATATATATATATATATATATATATAGAGAGAGAGAGAGAGAGAGAGAGAGAGCGAGAGAGAGAGAAGGAACTAGAGCAGGAAATAGAGCCTTCAAAATGAAATTTAAAACATAGAGCGTGAGAGAGGGACAGAAAGAGTGAGCGGGATAGAGAAGAGAAGAAAGAAAAATAAAACCTGGCAGAAAGAAAGAGTGAATGAGAGAGACAGAGTGGGAAATACAACGGGAAAGAAAGAGGATTAAAACAGATTAGAGACAGAGAAAAACAGAGAGAAAGAGCGAGAGAGTAGAAAACCTATGTAAGAGAAGGATTGCTTTATAATCGTTTTTACTGCAGCAGCCGCCACTCTTCCAGACACGGTGCCTATTTTTTTTAATCGTAAATAAAATGCTTTTGATCTTCATGATTTTTTTTATAAATAATAGATATAGTTAGCCTTCTTTCTTGCCATATTATGTAATCTTTCACCTTCCCGCCTTTTTTGTCGGTGAATTTCTTTCAAGACACAACAAATGTCGCAATTAACACCAAATTACGAACCCATGCTCTTTGCCGCCATAATTTCATTAACCTGTCAATTGCTCATGATAGCCACACCGATCAGATATTCTCAACAGCTACATAGAATTCTTCATTTATTGCCTCAGCAATGGCGCTTTTTAAGATGTAATAAAAGAAAATTATTGAAATAACTTGTTTAAAAATCAAACATGAAAGCGAAAGAAAACGGCATGAGTTCAGGGAAGATGCTGCAAACGAGGAGACGTTCTTTCGTTTTCCATTCGAAAATTAAAGCTACTCTCCCATGAAATTGATTTTGAAATTCATATTCGCTTTAAAATTATTAGATTTCATCAAAATATCGTTGTTACTGAAATGCGACGCTAAAAATGTTTTCGATTTGGTGATGTGATGCGTAAGACTAATACTAGCAGAGTTTATGTTTAACAAAACTTAGTCTCACACGCACAAACACGCACACTGATATATATATATATATATATATATATATATATATATATATATATATATATATATGAGTGAAAAATTAGTTATAGAGTAATGAAGCAGAAAACGTATTGTATTGATTATGCAAGCATATCATATCGGTAGGTCACCTCGGTGTATTGTAATGGTTATCAATCTTGTATCACTAGATAAATTACGACTGATTAATGAGTTCGATCCTCACTGTGTGTCCCATGCTTTCGGCCCTAGGCATCATCGAAGCTACGCTTAGAAAATCACCATATCAATACCGGTATAATACTTACTCTTTTGAAGCTATCTTCACCTGTTTCTTTCCCTCTCCCCCCCCTCTCTCTCTCTCTCTCTATATATATATATATATATATATATATATATATATATATATATGTAACTGTATTTACAAGGTGCGGCAGAAATACCTCTCAGAAAATACCTAACACATCATGGTAAGACATTAGCACGACGAAGACTCACTTGCTTAACTTCACTAACACCACACAGGTGACAATATAAAATGTGGTAGATATTTCTGCCGCACCATATATATATATATATATATATATATATATATATGTATGTATAAATAATATATTTGCAAATAATATATATATAAATTTGATGATTATTTATTTGCTTGCCCGCGCATGCACACCACGAGTATATCCTTGCTTATATCTAACCGTTTGATTTATCTCTCTCTCTTATATATATATATATATATATATATATATGCTTGTTTGTATATCTATCTATCTATCTATCTATCTATCCTTGTTTGTATATATTAGGTTGGTGCAAAAATAATGACGTTTTTTGACGTCAAAAAACGTCATTATTTTTGCACCAACCTAATATATATTTATATATATACTTGTTTGTATATATATATATACTTGTTTGCATATATATATATATATATATATATATATATATATACTTGTTTGTATATATATAGATGTATATATTTAACTTCTTTTTATAGATACAAGTATTTAAGTAAATGCTCTGTTTATAATAAACGGTATTAAATAACATTTACCGGCCTGAATGTCCGAGAAAATTTTTATAGAAAATATTCGTCCTTTGACAGGATTCGAACCTGCAACCTATACGGAACGGTCATTTACCTTGACGTGCCTAATCGTTCGGCCACAAAGGATCAGTAGGTTAGCAAGCTCGAATTTACTGCTTATACACTTTTTTAAAGAAGATTTTGGTAAAAATGTTTTATTTTTTATATCTGTTATTTCCCACCCGCCATTTATTTAATTTAAAGAAAATTCGAAAAATTAATTTTTGTGCCAGTTAATGTTTATAGTAGTTAACAGCAAAACGCATTGGAGAATTTAAATCATTTTCTTGTTTGTAAAGCAGGAACACCACTTACCGGAAATTCGACCTCGAATTGGATGCACTGTGGGAAAAATTTCTTACTATAAAGGTAATTTACATTAACCAGAAAAAAAGGCTTAGACAGAAGCGTCTATCTTTTTAAATTTGGATTTTTTAATGTAACTATAACAACAAAAACATTTCGATTTCATTTTTGCCTTGAAAAAGTCGGAAGACGAAACGTTTTTTTCCAAGTGTCATTTTGTACCAATCTGTCTTGTCCAAAGAATTGATCTGGGAATTTAACTACATATATACATATTTTTTAGCGAGATTAATGATCGACAAGCGTACATACAATTTTCCATCATAATAGAGTTCTTTTCATTTTTTCGTTTTCATTCAAAATACTTAAATTTTAGGAATACGTTTTGAAAGCTGATCATTTAAAATTTTCAGTTATCTGTTTTGGATAAGTCTTGTTTTTTAGCATGTATGGGGCGCGATTTTGGTAGGTCTCCCTTGAGAGCACGTGGTATTATGGTGGTTGAAGGATTGTTTGGTGATGGACGAGTTCTTTTGGTGAATGTGTAAAATGTAATGTACGAATGGGTCGCGAATCTGATTAGCTAGGTATAAGATAGTTAGTGTTGACCAGCCCCTACCCCTCCCCTTTATTGGCCTTGTGCCACAATTTGTACTTTTTGTTCAAATAAATACCAGTCTTGTTTTTTAGCAAGATGTCTTCCGAAGCCGTGAACTTGGGCGCAGATCTGCGCAGGGAAGAGGTCCGTCGAGGTGGCGATCGTTACATTCGTGCAGTCAAATCCCCGGAGGGGCGTACTCTTCGGGCCACTGACGACATGTGCGGAGCGTTTCGGCGCCATTTCGAGAACCGGTTTACCAAGGAGCCTGGTCTCCGTGAGGAGGAGTTTCGTAGCTATTTGGCTGACTTTCCTCGGCTTTCGCCGACTGAAGCGGCTAGCTGCGAGGGAGAGATTACGGAGGGCGATGTCTACGCGGTTTTGAAGAAGGTCGGCAGAGTCAAGTCGCCCGGTCTGGATGGTTTGCCCTATGAATTGTACTTGAGGCTGTCGCACATCTTTGTTCCAATTTTGACTGCAGTGTTCAACAACTGGTTTCGGTCGGGGTCCATCCCCAACCGGATCACCAGGGGTGTGATCACTCTGTTGAAAAAGGGCAAAGGTAGTGGGGGGAACCTAGATGATTACAGGCCCATAACTCTGCTAAACACAGAGTTAAAGATTATGGCCAAGATCCTGCAGGAGCGTTTGCAGTCAGTTGCCGAGTCTCTGTTGGGACCTGAGCAGACTTGTTCTGTGAGGGGCCGAACAATTCAGAGCAACCTGCATCTGATCCGCACGATCATAGAGGGTGTAAAAGACGACGAAGAAGCCGCGCTGATCAACTTGGATCAGTCCAAGGCATTTGATAGGGTCGACCATCGCTACCTTGCAGCTGTCCTGCAGGCCGCTGGATTCGCACCCAACTTCTGCCGCTGGATTAGCCTCCTGTATCGCTCCCCCAGTGCGGTGGTACAGGTGAACGGAAGGCTGTCGGACGCGTTCGTGCTGTCTAGGTCGGTTCGTCAGGGTTGTCCGCTGTCGCCTCTCCTTTATGCTTTGGCGTTGGAGCCTCTCCTTCGCCGGCTGAAGGACGAGACCGGCAGTCCGGCCCTACGTGGAATTGCCGTTCCTGGAGGGTCTCGAGCCAGGGTTTCCGCGTACGCCGATGACGTATCTGCTTTCGTGTCGTCCCGCAACGACATTGAGGTGGTACAGAAGGCGCTTGATCGGTACGAGAAGGTGACAGGGGCCAAAATAAACCGCGACAAGTCGTCCGGCTTGCGGTTAGGTGCCTGGAAGGGGGTCGCTCTTCCGGGCCGCTTCGGTTGGACAGACGGTCCTGTCCGCATTCTTGGAGTGTGGTTTGGGCCTGACCTCCAGCTGGAGAAGAATTGGTCTGAAGTACGAGCAAAGGTCGATTCCGCCGGTCAGACTTGGAATCGACGGAGGTTGTCCGTGAAGGGCAGGGCGGAGGTGTGTGCTACATACATTTTCCCCCTGATTCTTTATCGATTGTCCGTACTTCCTCTCTGTAAGACTCACAAGAAGGCGCTCGAGCAATCGCTATCCTCCATTTTATGGAGGGGACGCGGGAATCGGGTCGACAGACGAGTCTGCACTAAACGTCCGTGTCATGGGGGGCAGGGAATGCCGCACCTGCCGAGTCACATCCGTGCCTCTAGGTTGGCTTTCCTACGCCGTGCATTGACTGGAGGAGATCCGATTCTGGAGGGAATTGTTAGGGACGCGTTCCCTGGCCTTACCATCAGTCCCCCCATCTCGCGGGTTGAGCGCGGTCGTAAAACCCGGGATCAATCGGTTTTCCTTCGCGAGTGTCGGTCGGCCTTGAGGGCCGTTCCCCGGTCCAGTGACCTTTCTCGGCCTAGGAAGGTCTTCTATCGTGAATTAGTGGAGAGGTCCGCGAGGGATCTCCTACGAGATACGCTCGGCTTGTCGGAGGATGAGTACTGCTCCTACTGGTCTTGGGCGCCAGCAGCGGATTACCTCAGTAACCCTGAGTTTTCGCTTAGCTGGCGATTGGCTCGGAATCGGCTGCCTCTCAACGACAAGGCTTTCATATGGGGCTTGGCGGATTTGCCAGACTGTGAACGGTGTGGCCTTGGCTTAGAGGAAACGGCTGTGCACGCCTTCTACCATTGCCCCCAGGTCCGCCCCTTATGGGACCATGTCGGCGAGCTGACGGCTCGTCTCGCTCCCGAACAGCTTGTGTCCATTGATCGCGCATACGCGTGTGACAATATGTCGCCCCCGTATTCCGGGATGAAACGGATGGTGTTTCTGACGCTGATGGCTACGGCTCGAATGGTGATTTGGACGACGCGAAAGGAGGAAGTCTTGCGAGGCAATCGACTTTCTCATTCGGATCTGATTCGATTCTTTGAGCATCAGCTCAAGATGAAGATTAGATCGGATAGAAAACGATTGCATTCGACAGTCTTTAGCGAAAGGTGGGTAAAAGAAGCGAGCTTGCTTCGTGTGAACGGGGCTAGCCTTGATTTCCTCTTCTAGGTCAACCTATTGCACATCGGGGTGGCTTCCTGTGGAACCCTCCCCTTGGTTAGGTTAGACAAGCTTCAGTGTACCTAGTTAATGTGAGTAAGTGTTGTTCCTGGCCTGCATCCCGGCCGTTCTTTGGTTATGATCCAAGTCGAGATTCCCATCCTCCCCAGTTTGTTTTGACCCCCGCCCCATTTTCATCTCGACTGGGTCAGTTTTATATATTCCCATTCCAGCCTAATATTTTATACTTTTTCCCACTCCCTTAGCGAGAGCGTCTCTTGATTTTGTCCCCTGGGCAGAATACAGCGGCCTCTCTGTTTTATGGGTTGGACGGTCCCTACTAACATCAATTATGTTTAGTTTGTATTTGTGTTTATTTTAAGTTTATTATTGGGTTCATTTCCCTCCTCTCTCATTTTATCATTATTAGAATTGTATATATATATATCATCATTAGAATTTTCATGGTATGGGGCGCGATTTTGGTAGGTCTCCCTTGAGAGCACGTGGTATTATGGTGGTTGAAGGATTGTTTGGTGATGGACGAGTTCTTTTGGTGAATGTGTAAAATGTAATGTACGAATGGGTCGCGAATCTGATTAGCTAGGTATAAGATAGTTAGTGTTGACCAGCCCCTACCCCTCCCCTTTATTGGCCTTGTGCCACAATTTGTACTTTTTGTTCAAATAAATACCAGTCTTGTTTTTATGTCCATCGTCTTTGTCATGTTGAACTGATTATGTTAATTGTATTTTAATGAATATTGTCCTGAAGAAGGTTTATTAAACCGAAACGTCAGACGTTGACATTTCATTCATATTAAAACAACATAATTGCATTTAATGATTTTTGTTTGTTTTTTCCAAATATTTTTCTCCATATATACATATACATATATATATATATATATATATATATATATATATATATATATATATATATAAACGCTTATACGAACACATGAAAAATTGAATAATTGACCAGAACCCCATACGGACGCATAAAATCGTACCAACCTTAATAAAATACTAGTTTTCTTATATCGCAGAAAGTACCAAACTCTCCCTTGCTTAGGCTCTATTTTTTTACAATCGACAGGTCAGACAAAAAATGGAGTATTTTTGCTATATCTGGCTGGAATTCACTTTCCAATCTGGATAGAGTTCAAAGTACATACACGGCCCTGTGAAAGCTGAATTGTTTATCCCTCTACAATCCACAAGTTCAGACCTTCACAGCTAAGCTCTTCTCTACTCAATAGCTATTTCCATGGCAAATATTCAAAAGAGTTACATTCCTTAGTTCTACCAATTAAGACTTTCACACCTAAGAACCTACATGTACATGTAAGGGTGAACCTGGCAACAAGATTAATTAAGAGGTGCTTTTATGCTCCTCAAAACCCCCAATCTCCCGACCAGAGGCCTTGCTGCCAGATGCAGTTTATCGTCATGCCTAGGACTATATTTGAACCTGTGTGGCTCAGTTTAAAATATTTGGCACTATAGCTGTAGAAAAACAAAACAAAAACAAAATTATATATCTCTTCTTGATAATGCGGCCGTCGTTATCAAAAAAATTTGTCGAACAACCGGACCAAAAATCTCATCCTTGTTCGCCCAAGGAATAGACACCCTCATCGTCGGTTTTTGGATTTTCAATTTTTTTTTTCCTCAAGGCGATGTTTTAGTTTTTTCTTTTTAATTCTAAAGAAAACGTCTCGATTCGACGAAAACTAAAAGCAAAAAAGAGAATGTTGAGACCCCCCCCTCGCCCCTAAAAAAAAAAAAAAGAAGTAAAGTCAATTGATAAGTTCATGATGACTTCTCGGGTGACACACGCTTAATGACATTCTTTATAAAGACGAGATGTGGAAAACGTTCTCTTTGTTAGGAGAGGAAAAACCGTAACGGCATCTGCGGTTCGCAAACACTTGTCTACAAATTGAATCAGGTGCAACGAAAGCATTTATCAAACTGATAACATTGCGAGAGATCCACGCGCATCCATCTATCTATCTATCTATCTATCTATCTATCTATCTATCTATCTATCTATCTCACTCTGCTCATATCTATCTATCTATCTATCTATCTATCTATCTATCTATCTATCTATCTATCTATCTATCTATCTATCTATCTCATTTAGTCATTATCTATGTGCCTATGGTAGACTGAGATAGATAGATATTACTTCGTATCTATCTATCTATCTATCTATCTATCTATCTATCTGTCTATCTCTGCTCATATCTATCTATCTATCTATCTATCTATCTCATGCTGTTCATATCTATCTATCTATCTATCTATCTATCTATCTATGTATCTATCACAATTCGTTCATATCTATCTATCTATCTATCTATCTATCTATCTATCTATGTATCTATCACAATTCGTTCATATCTATCTATCTATCTATCTATCTATCTATCTATCTATCTCAGTCTATCATAAGTAGCTAATGACAGAATGAAACAGATAAATAGATAGATAGATATGAACAAATTATGATAGAGAAATAGATAGGTAGATCCGAATTAATATCTATCTATCTATCTATCTATCTATCTATCTATCTCAAGTATATTACCACAGAACGAAATGTATGTGGCAACATTGAAAAACTAATGCAGTATTTGTATTCAGCTGGAAATTCGCGTGCCCTTGCTCACACATCAGTCCTTCCTATCCTGTCATCTTAGCCATGTCAAATCTATCTACCAAAGCTTTTATGGTAAACGGATTCCTTGTCAGTATTGAGTGTCCTCATCCCTTTGGTAACTTCCTCCCGTAGGTAGAAGCGTTTAATTCCTAAGGAAACAAGCGAACTGTAAATACTATGCAATGTTTGACGATGCCATTGAAGAAAATGCACTCGCGAAAATGGCCCAACGAGAAAAGCACAAACGTTTCTTTCTGTGATTTCTACTTTTTGTAAGAAAGAATATGTAAACTTTGTCTTTCCATTCGATCAACGACTTCCCCAATATATCATTAGTCCTTGTCACTTGTAGAAAGGGAATGGTTCCTGCAGATATGTTTCCAAATTTGGTCTCTGGGAATGAGATCTAGACTCTATCTTCTCATGTTTACAGTTTTGAACGGAGTTGGGTGTAGTTCCGGAGAACGCCTTTCAATTAATTAAAAATGTCTATCAAAATTAATTTTTTTAATGCCTTGTCCTTTCAGGACGTGGGCGATTAAGACTCTCCACAGATTCATTTTCTTTATTATTGGCGAATTGCTATAATTCTTGGGAAAGATAGTGGAGTGGTTTTGCGCTATTCTTCAATTTGGAATGCAAAGTTTTCATTCTCTTAGATTGGTTGCGACCCAAGGTTAGAGATTCCAGTCAACCCCTTTTACTTAACCCTCAGCCGAGATCCACATCATAATTTAAATGTCATGGCCCTTCATGGCTTAGGCGATCATGAGTCTCTACAGGGATTTGTTGTTGAGTTCCTTTCTGCATCAGACGCAAAGCTCCAGTAACAAAATGAACTATTTTAATTTTTAATGCCACATCTTTTTTTCAATTTTCATCTTCAGGTCATTGTATTTGTTTAGTTTTTCGAAAAACATATTATTATTATTATTATTATTATTATTATTATTATTATTATTCCTTTGATTTCTTGTGTGTACTAATTTCTTTCCGGGTCTCGCCCAGAGACCTAAGGTCAGAAATCGCATCATGACATTTTCCACTGAGCAATTTAAAAAAAAGTCTATTGGAATCTTTTCCAATCAATCCGAGGGCTCCAACTACAACAGGGATTGTTGATGTTCCTATGTGCCACATTTTTGAGATTTCGATTTCAAGGTCCTTGTATTTTGATAGCTTTTTGAAGATCTTCAAAGATACATTGCAGTCTGTAGGGACTGCCATATCAATAAGGAGGCATTTTTTTGTTTGTGGTCTCTAATAACAATGTCTGGGCGATTAACTTGAATTGTTCTGTCTGTTTGCATTGTGTAGTCCCATAAAAGTGTTTACTGTATAGTTCCATTTAATTGTTATTATTATTATTATTATTATTATTATTATTATTATTATTATTATTATTATTAATATTATTATTTCCTTTGATTTCCGAGTCTTAACCATCCCCATCCCCATCCCCATAAAACACCCAAGTTTAACCACATTTTCCATAGATAAAGCTCTTCGTAATGTGTGAGCTGTACTTGTGAGTAGAATTCTTTTTAAATTTCTTTAAGGCATGGGCTACCAGGAATCCTTTCAATACGTCTATCGGAACCTTTTCCAATCAATCCGAGTGCTCCAACTACAACTGGAATTACTGATGCCCTCATGTGCCACATTTTTGAGATTTCCACTACAAAGTACTCATTATCAGGGAAAGTGTGTGTGTAAATATACAAGTGGATACTGAGGTAAAACTCGCGCGGTGACAGTCTATTTCATGCTTGGGGCACCTCGGCGTGGTGTAATGGTTAGAAAGCTTGTTTTGCTAGACCAATTACGACTAAGTAGTGTGTTCGATCCTCACTGGGTGCCCCATATTTTCGGTCTTGTGCCACATCTAAGCCGGGCTTAGAAAAATCACTATTTCATGCTTGAACGCAATATATATATATATATATATATATATATATATATATATATATATATATATATATATATATATACGCATACATATATATACACACAATACATAAATACACATACATAGTTAGAAACCTAAATATATAATTTTTAGGGTTTAACTGGAAAATAAATATCTATGTTTAAGACAATTTATACCTACCTTTATAGAGACATTTAAATATGATTTCATTTCTTGGATTCAATAACTGGCTTGTATCTTTGCATTTAATTATATGATTTTTTTCTTCCAGGCATTGAATTGCATCTATTTCTGAAGTTTTTAGAAGTTTTTTTTATTTTTTTATTTACGGATGATGTTCCATTCGATCTGTGAAGTGCAGCCTTTATCTTTTAATTTCCAGAAATATTTTAAGAGAGCTATTTGGTGTTTTAAGCAAGTGTCAGAGAACGAATGTTTGTGATTATAGAACCTCTGTTTCCAAATTTTAGCAGAAATTCTGATGTATACTTTTTTATCATTTTTCTTTTCTTTTGGGAAGAAGGTTGCTTTATATATATATATATATATATATATATATATATATATATATATATATATATATATATATATATATATAACAGGTGTAGAGGTTTATCGCTTGTTCCCTGTTTAGGATTGAGTTTCACGTTCGTTCTAAATTATTCTTTAACTCTATACATCTGATGTCTCGCCTGACTGAACTCTGCATTTTATTCAACTAATTCTTTTTCCCCCCTACAATAGGAGTATATAAGTTCGCCTACCATATAGTTTTACACGCTTCTGCGGTTTTTGAACAGGAGTTGAGGTTTATCCTTTGTTTCCTGTTTAGGACTGGGTTCCCAGTTCCTTGTAATCTCTACTCCAACTCTAAACTTCTGACGTCTCCACCTGAACTTTATACACTAGTTAAATCTCAACCTCTTTAAGTCTAGAATTAGCTATCTTTCCGGCATAGCTCCAAGAACTTCACTTCTTCAAGTTTCTACAGTAAACCACTACCTTGAGCGGCTCTTGGACCTTGTATTAGGTAAACATCAGTGACTCTTCGTTAAGACGAACAGAGTTCTCCGGTCACTGGCGTGTTTGTCTAAAAATAAATACTTCACTGCCGTGCGCCAATGGGTTAGGTAAAATCTCCGACTGATACCAAATCAGTCGGGTCTCGAACCTGGCTAGAGGCAATTGGATATCTAGCCACACTGATGAGCTGTGAAACAACGATACAGTCTCTCTGTGGATGACAATATATATATATATATATATATATATATATATATATATATATATATATATATATATATATATATATATAATGCATGCATACTAAAAAGTTCCTTTTGAGTTCATATAAAATAGGATAAAAAGAAAATATGTACATTTTATTTATAACCGCTTTTCTCCTCATTCTCCTCCTCTTCCTCATCCCCTTCTATCACACTTCACGTCGTGTGGTTATTTATTTATTTTTAAATAATATAGATGCCATTAAATTAAAAACAAATAAAGCGTTACTAAATAAATTGACCGAAATTGCCTGAAGATACTGAAAGGTTGAAACCAAGGTAGCGAACTTGGCTGATCTCCTAATTATATATATATATATATATATATATGTGTGTGTGTGTGTGTGTGTGTGTGTGTGTGTGTGTGTGTGTGTATTCTGGAGTCTGATCAAAGAAATGCTGATTTCAGGAAGTTGGTCGGGCCGATAACGTTATTCTTGTATTTAATACAAATTAAATTTTAAATATTTTCAGTTTTATAGATATTTATTCTATTTATTTTTTTTCATGTACACATGTATAGACTATATGTAACTCTTCTTTTATTATTATTATTATTATTATTATTATTATTATTATTATTATTATTGTTGTTGTTGTTTTATTTCCTGTTTCTTGTGTTTACTGATTTCTTTCTGGGTCCCAATCAGAAATGGCTTCGTGACATTTTCCAATGAGTTGTTTTGAAAAAAAGAAGAAAATCGCACAATTTCTTTGTATTTCTTTAAGGCATGGACTTCCAGGAATCCCTTCAATGAGTCTATTGGAATCTTTTCCAATCAATCCGAGGGCTCCAACTACAACTGAAATTGTTAATGTCCTCATGTGCCCCATTTTTGAGATTTCGATTTCAACGTCTTTTAACAAGTAGATCTGTAGCACTGAACAAGATATTTACCTAAGCTAATCTTAATTCAGCAAGACAAAACATGGATATACTAACACGTCAAATAAGGAAAAATCATAAACGATGAAAGCCATACCTATTATTATTATTATCATTATTATTTCCTTTGATTTCTGGTGTATACTCATTTCTTTCTGGGTCCCAACCAGAGACATAAGCTCAGAAATGGAATCATGACATTTTCCACTGAACAATTTAAGAAAGAAAATCACATATTTTACATAGCTAAAGTCCTTCGTAAGGTGGGAGAACAATTTCGTGAGAACAATTTCTTTGTATTTCTTTAAGACATGGACTACCTTCAATGTCTCTGCTGGAATCTTTTCCAATTAATTTAAGGGCTCCAACTACAACAGGGATTGTTGATATCCTCATGTGCCACATTTTTGAGATTTCCATTTCAAGGTCCTTTATTTTGATAGTTTTTTGAAGATCTTCAAAGATACATTGCAGTCTGCAGGGACTGCTATGTCAATAAGGAGGCACAGTTTGTCTTTGCGGTTTCTAATCACGATGTCAGGGTGATTAGATTTGTTTTGACTGTGTGTATTGTGAAATGCCATAAAATTGTTATAGGTAATATCTCCGTAATCGGGTCTGGGTGGTGTTCATACCAATTATTATTATTTATTTGTGTATGTTGTGTTTCCTGATTTGTATCCTGTAGAGTCGAGTTCAAACTATGGCCCTATAGGAGAATAGTCATTTAATAGATAACGCTTTTCTTAGTATATGAGATGTTCCTTATAGGGCGATTTTGTGGCCAACTTGTATATTGATGTTACCTAAGACACTGTTAGCGAAATTGTCCATTCGTCTTCTCACGAGACCCAGTGCTCTGGTTACTGTTGTTAGTCTCATTATTATTATTATTATTATTATTATTATTATTATTATTATTGCTGTTGTTGTTGCTATGACTTTATTTTCCTTTGTTTTGTACGAGCTTCTCCTAAAGTCACAATCAAACGTGGGTTGACAGGAAGGTTTGACACTTAAAGTGCTCACAGGCGAGTTGCCATGTATTTTGTCGGGACGAAGAAATGCTTTAAATTTGTACAGAAGTTTTAAAATTAAGAATTCTTTGTTTTTGAAAATTTTGTTGTTGTTCTTCTTCTTCTTGTTCTTCTTACAAATTTGTTGTTTTCCTTTGCGTTGTTTTGTACGAGCTGTCCCCAAGATCTTAAACACAGATGTCAAAAGGCAGCAGGATTTGCCACCTAAAGCGCTAATGGGTGGGTTACTATGTATACTCATGGGGAAGGTTCCAAACTGGTGCAGAAGTTTTAAAATTGAAAATCTTTGTTTTTTGGAAAACTTTATTGTTGTTTTTGTTCATATTATTATTATTATTATTATTATTATTATTATTATTATTATTATTATCTGTACTATTGAATTATTCCTTTGTTATTTTTTATATTATAATGACGGCTATATTTAACAGTTTCGACAGTGAAAGGGTGTGAGCGGGATGCCAGCCTAGTAGAACGCTTAAATTCATGAAGTCTGGGAACTAACGATAACAGCTCATCGGTGCAATTACCATGAAAGTGTTTATAAAAAAATGGCACAGCGAGGAGACGGCACGTCTGTGAGAGAGCGACTGCAGAAGAGATGCCAGATCAGGGCCAATTACATTGCATATCCGTCTCTGGGTTTTATCAAGGACCTTGAGACAAACATAAGGGGCCCCAGATCATATATGGCAGCAATATTCTATGCAAGGGCGAAAGGTTGATTTATCAACCCTTTGAGTTTAAATAACCCAGAAAGAGTTGAAATACATTTGGGATGGTAAGAATAAAAAAAATGGTCTCCCTGATAGAAAAGGGGATACAGGCTCAATCTTACTTTAGTAACACATTTCATTTTTGGCCGATTACATTGTTTAAGGAAATAAAAGGGCCGAAATAGCTACTCAAACACGTGGACTCACTTTAAAAAATAACGTTTATAGCAAGAAAAGAAATAATGCAGGACAAAAAAGTATTCATTCGAAAATGATATATATATATATATATATATATATATATATATATATATATATATACAATTTGCCTTAAAATAACATGCAGAAAGTTTTGATACATTTTAAGGGCATAGGTGATGATGGCTCTCCACAGCTTCATATCTTTTATGGTTCTAAGCAATTTTTTTTCCTTTTCTAAAACCCCTGACCCTTCTTCCATCATCTATTCAAACAATCTTATCGGGTAAGTAGATCATTGCCTCTCCTACTCTCTTTAGTCCTCAGTAGGCCCTGTGAGTGTTAAGTTTTCCAAGCCGTCCTTTCTCATTATGGGTTAAAGAAATTTCAGCTGTCTTTTCCTGATTCTGAGTAGAAGTGTTCTTTCTGATGTCATTTTCTTTAAGACTTCCTTGTTGCTTACTCGCCCCCTCCATGGCATTCTCAGTATCCTTCTGTAGAACCACATTTCTGCTACCTTTAGTTTTCTCCTCATCCGTGGGGAGATTGTTTTATTGTTCTATGAATTTGGTTAGCGTCTATCCATTCAAAAATTTCGTTGAACTTTCTATAAAATGTTTAATTACGAGGGTGGTGGGGAAAAGTTCTCGACCTGAAATCTCAGTCCCGAATCTCAACAAATAACAAAACATCAACATTTTCTTTATAAATCGCTTTTTTTTCGTTTGGGCTGAGAACTTTTCAACACTCTATACGGAAATAGCTGTCGGGTATTGACTATGATACATTTCTCGAGGTAACAAAATACACAGAAAGAAACAGTATAAATTTTAAAATATTACATTTGTCCCATAATAGTTGTTACGTTTGCATGCACATTTCATACATTATATGTAACAACTATTATGGGACAGGTAGCACATTGTTTTATTATACAACATCTGTCCCATAATTGTTACATTTACATACACATTTCATGCAGAAAATGTATCAAATATTATGGGACAGGTAGTACATCAGATTACTATACAATCTTTGTCCCATAATAATTGTTACATTTACATACACATTTCATGAAGAAAATGTATCAAATATTATGGGACTGGTAGTAAATCAGATTACTATACAATCTTTGTCCCATAATAATTGTTACATTTACATACACATTTCATGAAGAAAATGTATGAAATATTATGGGACAGGTAATATATCATATTATACGATCTTTGTCCCATAATAATTGTTACATTTGCATAAACACTTCATGAAGAAAATTTATAAAATAATATGGGACAGGTAGTACATCATATAATTATACAATTTTTGTCCCATAATAATTGTTACATTAACATACACATTTCATGAAGAAAATGTATCAAATGTTATGGTACAGGTAGTAAATCAGATTACGATACAATCTTTGTCCCATAATAATTGTTACATTTGCATACACATTTCATGCGGAAAATGTATGAAATATTATGGGACAGGTAATACATCATATCATTATACAATCTTTGTCCCATAATAATTGTTACATTTGCATATACACTCCATGAAGAAAATGTATCAAATATTATGGGACAGGTAGTAGATTACTATACAACCTCTGTCTCATAATAATTGTTACATTTGCATAAGTATTTCATATATTTAATGTAAGAAGTATTATGGAACTAATACTTTTTTTTTTGTTTTTTAGTAAAAATATCAAAATATAATCTTATCTGAAAACTGAAGAGACAATAGATGAACAGTTAATAATAATAATGGTGGAAATAAGAATCTGGAAAAGTAAGATTAAAAAAAAGAAAACAACTTACAGAATTCTTTTTGTGATCGCAGATTAACCAGAGCTTCAACAGCAGACAATGTTAGAGTTGGGCTTCTTTTCTCAATTTAAAAAGCTGACCACTGTCCGTGTGTCCGATGAAGTTGACAGCTTTTTGCTGTCCTTTTCAATGGCTGATAGCAATTGTACAATTTTCTTTTCTCTAATTAATTCAAACTCCCCCCAAAAAGTTATTTTAAATAAAAAAATGTAAATATAAATAAATTAAAATATTTTTATATTTTTATTTATTTTTTTTACTTCTGTTGGACGTTTTCTTTTTTTCTTTTTAATATTTTCAAATTTTATTGCTATTTTTCTTTTTGTTATTATTATTATTAGCAATTTTTTTTCGTTTTTTATTCTTTTCCCAGAGTTTTGGTGAGATGACGGTTTTGTTTTCCCCCCCTTTTTTTTAAAAATAGTTTGGCGAAGAGAAGCTTTTGGTTAGTCTTTGAAAAGAAAAAGGGGAGAAACTTGTTAATGATCTGCGCCAACGGGACAGACTTGGATGGGTTTGGAGTTAGTGTCGTCTGCTTTGGTGTGTGATACCCTGGCGACCTCTGGTGACGAACTGTTCTCTCAGACTGTCATTCGATTTGAAAATCTTGTTTTTATATTGAAACTCGCTTCACTTGTCGTCTCAAGCAGGTGAAACGGTTGAATAGAAGGGGGTGACAAGCGTGGGCGGTGAGAGAGAGAGAGAAAGAGAGAATTAGAGAGACAGAGAGTAAAATTATATTATAAAGGGAGAAGGAAACGAAAAAATAAGGAGTAAGAACTATGGCAACGTGAGGTGAGTTTGTGATATAAATAGAGTGAGAGCGTGTGTGGGCATATATATACGCACACACACACACATACACACATACACACACACATACACACACACACACATATATGTGTGTGTGCGTGTATGTGCGTGTCCGTGTGTGTGTACGCAGAGAGAAGGAAGAGAGAGAGAGAGAGAGAGAGAGTTGCAAAGGGAGGAGAAATATAATGAAAGTTAATTAGAAGGTGGCAGGTGAGAATAGATTCTGGTGGGAGTGAGAATAAAAAAGAGGCGGGAAAAGATGGCGTAGACAGAAGAGGCGGAGAGAATGTGAGTCGGTTCCAAAGTCAAAGGCGCGACGGAAAGTGTAAATAAATCGTAACACGGCCTCATTTTATAAATGGTCAGAAAGACTGGATCGGAATCACACACGGTATCATGGGAGCGGGCACACAGAATGGTCGGCTTTTTTTTAAAAATCTATCTATCTATCTATCTATCTCACTCTGCTCATATCTATCTATCTATCTATCTATCAGTTTGTTTATACACACACACACACACACGCACACACAACACACACACACATATATATATATATATATTTATAAATATTCCTATCTATCTATCTATCAATTTTTTATATATACATACTTACATACATATATATATATATTCCTATCTATCTATCTATCTATCTGTTTGTTCATATCTATCTATCTATCTATCTATCTATCTATCTATCTGTTTGTTCATATCTATCTATCTATCTATCTATCAGTTTGTTTATACATACATAAATACATACATACATATCTATCTATCTATCTATCTATCTATCTATCTATCTATCTATCTATCTATTTGTTCATATCTATCTATCTGTTCACATGTATGTATGTATGTATGTATGTATCTATTAGTTTGATAGATAAATAGAAAGATAGATAGATACATACATACATATATACATTTATACATACATACATAGATATGATCAAACTAATAGATAGATAGATAGATGGATAGATAGATATGATCAAACTGATAGATAGATAGATAGATAGATAGATAGATAGATAGATAGAAACAGACTGAGCTATCTAGATAGATATGAACAGACTGACATGGACTGTTACGATATATACATATAATATATACCGTTATATATGTTAGATATATATATATATATATATATATATATATAAGAGAAAATACCTAATTGGAGTCGGCCTATTTTAAAACGTACATACCTCAACAGCTATAATATGTACATATAATATATATCCGTGTGTGTGTGTGTATATGTATATAAGCGTGTGTGTGTGGAAAGGAAGAAGTATGAAAAAATGGAAAGTATTTTTCCACTTTGTTATACATCTTTCACCCAATATTGACATATATAAAAAATTGCATATCCTTATCTCATATATCTATCTATCTATCTATCTATCTATCTATCTATATATATATATATATATATATATATATTGTTCATTTGGGCAGCGAAACGATAGATAAATTGCCGTAATTAAGTTTTTTAATGTGTTCTTATAATTTTTTTCTTTTCAGGACATAAATTATATAAAGATTGTCCGAATGTTTTATTATCCAAGCGCTCTAGGCTATATATATATATATATATATATATATATATATATATATATATATATATATATATATATATATGAATTTTATTTTACTTTTACCTGAATATATGGATATTGCTCGTTCTCATAATTGATATTATTGAGCATTGGCTTTTTCTATTTTATTAATAATGCTTTCATTAGTTAGCATTATTAATAAAAAATGTAAAAGCCAATACGCAATAATATGAACTATGAACACGGCCACAATATGCTGACCATGTTTGGAAAATAAAACATTCCTATAACTCTAGATACATACATAAAACAATGCATACATTCAGTTAAAAGAAAAATAAAATTCATTCTTGATAATGGCTAAAAGTGTTGCCGAAATCACTCGGATATATAAAACATTTTGTTCTGTTCTGAAAAAAAAAAAAAAATACAAGAATTATATAAAAAACTTAACCACGGAACTTTGTCAGTCTTTTTTTTAACGAAATCTATATATATATATATTTTTTTATTAAAGACATTTTTATGTTTAACGTTCTTTTTATAGATACAAGTATTTAAGTAAATGCTCTGTTTATAATAAACAGTATTAAATAACATTTACTGGCCTGAATGTCCGAGAAATTTTCATAGAAAATATTCGTTCTTTGACAGGATTCGAACCTGCATCCTATACGGAACCGTCATACGCTGACGTACCTTACCGTTAGGCTACAAATGTTTAAAAATGTCTTTAATAAATAAATTGTCGGACTTTGTCCATTTCGTAATATATATATATATATATATATATATATATATATATATATATATATATATATATATATATATATATATATATATATATATATATATATATATATATATATATATATATATATATATATATATATATATATATATATATATATATATATATATATATATATATATATATATATATATATATATATATAGGGGGTAACAGCAAAATTGTCTAAATCGTGTTACAACATAGTTCTCCATCCCACAAAATGTTTATTATCTAAAAAACCCCCCAAAAACCACTGAACTATTTGAGTTTGTTTTTTACAGGTTTTCAGAAAAGATGTTTAGCCATCTTGTCACCATTTGTCGTAAGAACCACAGAAAAACCTTTGAGTTATTTAGCCAGAAAAAGAACAGGTTAAAATCGTTTTGTGTTCAGTCCCACTGTCTTCTCAAATGAGCAATGGTGAGGGGAAAAAAGATCACTCTGGCCTTCAGTAATGGTACCGATATTCATACTCTGGCTTCCATCTTCAAAGTCCATTCAGGAAGCATCAAGAGAATGGTGAATAAGTTTAAAAAAAGAGGGAATAGTAGAGAGGAAAACTGGATCAGGTGGTCACAACGAGAAGAGGGATCATCATTTTAACCTCAAGCTAAAGAGATCAATTAGAAGTGATCCAACTCAATCCATCAGACGTTTGGCATGTGAGAGAGAAGTTTCAGCTATGACAGTCCAAAGAGAAGTGAAAAATGACTTGTAAATGAAATCGTACGTGAAACTTGTTAATCCAGGACAGAAAGGATACAAAACTAAGTTCGTTATTATTTCTGTGTAAGATAATATTTAGGAAGGGAAGAGTGTAGTTGCTTTCAGAATTCACCTTTGAAAGTGAAATCAACTATACTCTCTTCCCTTCCTAGATATCATATTTTACGAGCATCTAGAAAAGCACACTTTTTGTCGCTTTCATTCTTCAAGGTGAATGCAAGCTTGAAAGAATTTCTGCGTTGTAGGTTTATTACTTTAATAACTGATCCTAATCAAGTTCATTTTTACTATTGTTCATCCAAGAGCCACTCAAGTTAGAGGCTTACTAAATGATGCTGTTGTAAGGACGTACAAGCGAGGGAGCAAGAGAGGATATGTAGGATAGATAACGGTTGACCCTGTTTTAAGATTGTAGTGAAGCTCTCTCTCTCTCGAGAGAGAGTTTGTTTCACAAGGTAGCATTTCTGGGGGAAGAGGCTGTCTGGGTGAAACTTCCTTTTTAGCAATGTAATACGTAGTGAATGGTGATGATTGATTTTTTAACGGTTTGTCAACCCTATGCAGGTTATTTAAAGCCAAGAAAAATTTTCAGATTGCAAGAATTTTTTTGAGATAATAATGATTTACTGATACAAGTCCTACTAATTAACCCATAGCTGGGGGAGAAAAGATGGATGCATTCCATTCTCAAGGGTATTTGCGTAGAATTCAGTATACGAACGGGAATTGGATCTCGGCTCTACAATTCCAACTCCGAGACGTTATCCCCCATACATCCAAGCTTACAGCACCTGGTATCCCTAAGCGGTCACCCATCTAGTTACTGACCAGGCTCGACGTTGCTTAACTTCAGTGATTCTACGGTAATTTAGTGTTTCAACGAGATATGGCCATAAACCCTTTATATCATCTGCACATCCAAGTATATAGCACCTGGCATTCCCATAAGGTCACCCATCTAGTTACTGACAAGAATCGACGTTGCTTAGCTTCGGTGGTTCTACGGAAATCGGTGTTTCAACGAGATATAGCTATAAATTCTTTATATCATCCGGCCATCCAAGTATACAGCACCTGGTATTCCCAAGCTGTCACCCATCTAGTTACTGACTAGGATCGACGTTGCTTAACTTCAGTGATCGTACGTGAACCGGTGTTTCAACATGATATGGCCGTAAGCCTGGAATGGGGATGAATCGACTGAGTGTGCATGGACTGGCAGGTTCTAGCTGTTAAGATCTGAACTGTTGGAATTAGGGAACATAATTCGTCCGAACATCTTTTTCTTTTTACTAATGTTGTCCCAAAACAAGGCCCAAGAGCCATTCAAGGTAGAAGGTTACAGTTTGAGGTTGTATTCGCGTAAGAAAGGACGAGCATTAGGAATATAAACTTGAAGTAGGCTTTAGAAGGAATCGGAAACCCAACTCTAAACAGGAAATGAAGAATAAAACTCCAAAGACAGAACTGACCATTTTTACAGCGTCCTATCTATGAGTCCCACTTGACGTCTGGTGTGAGCTTGTGTCCTAATAAATGTCCCATTATGACGGGAAGAAACTTGGGGTCTATACTGTGACGATGAACCGCTATTATCTTGGTTTGAGATCTTTGCGCGCGCGCGTGTAGTGGGGGTGGGTGGGGTGATAGAAATAGTTAGGGAAAAAAGAGGGGCGGGTGTGCATTACCAAATCTATTTTCTTCTCTATCAGCAGTATTGCCTTTCGTATCACATTGAAGAGATTAATTTATTGATCTGTTTTTACGGCTTATCAACCTTTTGCAGTTTATTTAAAGCTAGGAAATATATATTTTATATTGTCAGAAATTTTTTAGGAGATGATAACGAATTACTGATACGAGTTCTACTAATCAACCCATAGCTTGGGGGAGAAGAGAAGGATTCACACCCTTCCTAACGTTATTTGCACGTAAATGAATATAACGAACCCAACCAGAATTGGAACTCGGTTCACTGATTTCCTACACTGAGCCGTTACCCATTAAACCACCTGCTCATAAAATCTTACAGAATGTTGTATTCCAAAGTTGTCACCCATCTATGTACTTACCAGGCTCGACGTCGCTTAACGTCGGTGATCGTACAGGAACCGTTATTTCAATATGATATGGCCATAAACCGCTTTGAAGTGATGGCATCTTTAAGCTGGTAAGACCGTGGCTCTGTCCGCATCTAGAGGAGATGAGGGAAGACATATTATTACCCTTTAGGCCAGAAGAGAGGTTGCTTATATGATCAAGGGTAGCTTATGTGACATTTTAAAAGTACGTGTAACTATGACGCATAGACAGGTCAATGGGAGACACAAAATGTAGAAAGATTATATTCTCCCAAATCAGAATGATATGTCTAATTTTCTATCTAACAAAATGATCAATTTTTACTATTTCATGGCTATCCACAACTGTTTATATTTTTACTACCCACTCCTCCATAGTTAGGTTACTCGCTGTTTCCGTCTGTCTCTCCTCCCTTCAATAAATTTCGAGAGTATTAAATTTTCTAAGCTTTCTTTCCTCATTATGTGTTTGAAAAGCTTCAACAGACGTTCTTTTTGCTTCTATTTTCTTAAAACTTTCTCGTTACTCACATTCACAGTCCATGGTATTCTTATTAACGAGAGCCGGTGTTTCAATGTGATATGACGAAATCTATTTTGTTTCAAATCTCCTCTTCATTTCTAAGTAAATTGTCCAGTATTCACTGGCATATAAGAGGACAGATATTGCATATTGCAGTCTAGCATTTTGTTCTTTGTTTCTAATGAATTTTTCCTGCTTCTTTATACTTTGGATTTTAGAAGGCATCTTTCGCTATTCAAATACACCTTCGTATTTCAGTGTCACATTTTCAGTCCTCTGTATATATATATATATATATATATATATATATATATATATGTATGTATGGATAAAGAGAGAGAGAGAGAGAGAGAGAGAAAGTGAGAGAGGGTGCGAGGGATAAATTGTCGTCTACATTACGCAAAAATGAAAATAACACTGACATCACATTTTAACAGATATATTTACAAAAATTACACAAAAATGGCTTCAAATATAAAAGAATGAGACATTTTTTATGTTTATATTTTTTATAGATACAAATATTTAAGTAAATGCTCTGTTTTATAATAAACAGTATTAACGACATTTACCGGCCTGAATGTCCGAGAAATGTTCATAAAAAAATATGCGTCCTCCGACAGGAATCGTACGTGTATCCTACACGGAACCGTCATATAGCCTGATGTGCTTTTACCGATTTAGCCACAGAGGAGACCTTTCTAGCACTATCATATCTGGTTAGCAAAGTTCAAATTACTGTTTTTAAACAACAAATTGCCCACGATCTTTATCGAACGATCATATCTGCTAGAGGCGTATCTTAACGTAAACATATTACAACATATATTATGAAATGAACTAAGTCTGACATTCAGGCCGGTAAATATTGTTTAATACTGTTTATTAGAAACAGAGCATTTACTTAAATAATAGTACCTATAAAAATAACGTATAAACGTATAAATTCATAATATAAAAGGGAACATTGATGTCAACACTCAAAGGCGACAGGCTATTTCATACTAGACGCAATCATCAGGTCGCCTGACGATTGCATCTAACATGGAACAGCCGAAAGAATTTAGGCTAAAATTATCACTGATTATGTGTACCAAGCCATCAAACAGATGTATTTTACGATCAAAAGTTTAAATTTAAGCGAGGAATCTGACAGAGATCAGGTTTTTGCTAATAATATGATTTCCACCAGAAAATACACCATCTACAAAAACATCTGTTGGTGAGTAATTCCCATTTCTCTGTTTATTCCTCGGTCCGTTGATGAAGGACACAGGCGTGTCCGAAAATTCCGGACCTAAAACCTTTCTTCCCGTGCTTCATTTATGTCATATAGTTAATAATTAATATTTAATAAAAGTTTTTCGTACTAATTATATTGGTACCCTTTCGTTTGTCCTCGTTTTATTAAGGAATCTATCTATTTTACATACCATAAAAGCACACATGTACCCTTTCTCATATATATATATATATATATATATATATATATATATATATATATATAAATATAGTAATAAGGTGTGCTATATTTACGGGATAAAGTGCTCAATATCAGAGACAGAGCGGGTGTAAATATAAATAAAAAAGTGAACATTGAAGTCAACACTCCAAGGCGACAGGCTGTTTCATGCTAGGCGCAATCTTCAGGCCTGACGATTGCGTCTAGCGTGAAACATCCTGCCCTCTCTGAGTGTGACTTCAATGTTCACTTTTATATATATATATATATATATATATATATATATATATATATATATATATATATATATATATATATATAGACATATATATATATATGTATATATAGACATATATATATATATATATATATATATATAGCGAGAGAGAGAGAGAGAGAGAGGGAGGGAGTAGTCAATGCTTTGTCAGTTAGCTGATTGATGTTACCTTTGACATCCCAAATCCAGAGTTTCGTAGACAGGCTCTCCAGCAATCACTCAGTCCATTCGTCATACTTAAATATTTGTATTTATAAAAAGAATGTATAAACATAAAAATGTCTTATAAAATTTGTGTTTAAAAACAAAATGGTAACTTCAAAGAATTATCAGAGGTACGCAATTATCTAGGGACGCATTTGTCTATGGACGTAAATGTCCAGGGATGCAATAGTCTGGTAGGAAATTGTCCGGGATGCAACTTAACTGTACTCAACTGTCCGTCTACCATTAAAATAATTGTCGGACTTTGGCCATTTCATAATATATATATATATATATATATATATATATATATATATATATATATATATATATATATATATATTATTATTATTCTTAGCGAAATGATAAATGTTCCGTTGAATTTAACGTTGATGCAAGAAGTATCAATGGTCGCTACATATTTGACACAGTCGGAGTTCAGATTAGGCGAAAAGGGAAAGAGGTTTTACAAATGATAAGATAGACATAATATATATATATATATATATATATATATATATATATATATATATATATATGTGTGTGTGTGTGTGTGTGTAAAAAATTCTATAGGTATGAGTTTGTGACCCTGGGTTTCATGGTTTTGCGATCATCAAGACAAACTGTATATATTGTTTGTTTGTGTGTGTATATATATATATATATATATATATATATATATATATATATATATATTATAATTATTTTTTAAAAATATGATTCCTTCGCTACATAAGAGTTTTCATGTTTCAAAAACAGGTGCCAAGAACTTCAATACAATTATTAAAATATATGTATAGTTTATATATATGTATTACACTACTACTACACACACACACACACACACGTACACACACACACACATTCTGTGTGTGTGTGTATGTGCGTGTGTGTGTATGTGTGTGTGTGTGTGATTAGCAAGTTTGTCCCGCTAAAACAGTTACGACTGAATAGTTCCACATCTAAGCTCCGCTTAGAAAATCAATAAATCAATAAATATGCGCGCTTGTGGATATTGGCAAGACTTATCGATTAGGAGTATGCAGGAGCAGGAAGAGTGTGTTGCGCCAAACGTTAAATATTTCAATTTTAAATCGGTTTCTACATTAAAAATTCATTTATCTTTTTGAACGACTACAGGTGATAACTTGTTGATTTAGAGATATGTCTGCTGAGAGGCACAGGACGACTGTCTGCCTGTGTGCATAGGGTGGGGGGCGGTATTGCAGGTGTCTGTGCAGCTTTGTCTAAAATATATAGTCATTAATTTAATTGCTAACATCTAATTATGTTTTTGTGATCTAGTTATATTTTCTAAGTTATAGCGTGTGTCTAAAATAACGTGAAATACCGCAAGTCCCGTAAAGATGAACGCTGCAGAAAACGGCTTTTTTTTTTCTTGTTTTGATTATTATGATAATGGTAATATTAATCTTTTCCTTCCAAGGAAACATTTGATGTTCACTAACTCGGCAGCCAGAAGTGCTTTCGGTTGAAATTTATAAAATCTTCCTTTTAAAACAATTCCCCAGGAAAACAGGTTTTCTAGTTCAGTAGCTATATTGTGGAAAAAGGAATTTTCAATAATATACACTTTTTTTTAAATTTATTTATGGTTATTTTTTTAAATTTATCAAAAACGACCTTCTTGTACATGTAATTATGGATAATATTATACATTAATTAATAATTGTTTTAATTAATATCTATTTGTGCTTGGTTGTTGACATTAATAGCTATTTGCTGATGCGTCAAAATTTTGGAATAATGTAATCAGAAAAAATAAATTTCATCTCAAGGATGTTGAAAATATATCGTCTTTCTTCATATATATATATATATATATATATATATATATATATATATATATATATATATATGTATATATATATATATATATATATATATATATATATATATATATATATATATATATGTATGTATGTATGTATGTATGAACAAATATAGTCTTAAGGTGTGCCATATTTATGGGATAAAGTGCTCAATATCAGCGATAGAGCGTGTGTAAATATAAAAGTGAACATTGAAGTCAACACTTAGAGGTGACAGTCTGTTTCATGCTAGATGCAATCGTCAGCCTTGACGATTGCGTCTAGCATGAAAAAGACTGTCGCCTCTAAGTGCTGACTTCAATGTTCACTTTTATATATATATATATATATATATATATATATATGTATGTATGTATGTATGTATGTATGAAAAAATATAGTCTTAAGGTGTGTCATATTTATGGGATAAAGTGCTCAATACGAGCAACAGAGCGTGTGTAAATATAAAAGTGAACATTCAGTGGATTGTTAGTAGTTTAATGCTTATATTAAGTCTGTTAGCGAAGAGATTTCGCCATTAATTGCATTAATATTGTTAATTGATTCAATGTATGATTATCTCTTTATATCTATCTCTCTCTCTCCCCCCTTTCTCTCTCTCTCTGTCTCTCTCTCTCTCTCTCTATATATATATATATATATATATATATATCGTCTTTCTGAAATACGATATATTCCGATAGTTCGATTAAGTAAAAATGGCAGCTGGTGTAGAAAATGATTTTCAATCTGTTGGTAATTGGTGAAAGAAATGGCTTGTAAATTTTAACTCGTCCAAAAAAGAAA